>JACSYO010002128.1:1137500-1780333 GCA_016806645.1 Ophiodon elongatus
CATTTCCAAAATGGTGTAAAGTGTGTCGGAGCACTCAGTCTTCATGGTCAGAAACCATTTTATGGACAAGTAAATTCACAATCTGAGCCACATGGTGGGCTGTGGTCCGTGAGGATTGCACCAAATTTCTTAAGACAGTGACAGTTTTGTGAAGGATCTTCACACGCTAGCACACACAGAAACAATCAGTCTCACTTGGCTATCGGCAGCAGCAGTGTGCCTCGTGTTTATCCGGCATATGTAAACTTACGGCCGACTTCAGTACAGTGCCTCCTGTGGGGATAAATTCATACATGTCTTATTGTAACTTATCTCTCATACATAATTTATAGTAGTAAAAGCAAGAGCTGCACTCCATCTCACCATAAATTATCACTGTATATCTAAAAGATTTAAGTGGCTCTCCAGAGGCTCATTCAAATTCCCCCGAGCAAGTGGCCACTTCCCTCGGTGTTGGTTGCTTAAATGGTGACAAATAGTGAAAGTTATTTTCAGACTACAGTTTGATGAGGATTTAGTTAGTGTACTAAAAGCTAATCTCGCTGGAAAAACTGACACTATTAATTTGAATACAGACATTACATACGTTAAGACATTGTCACTTGGAAACAATCAACTGTAGTCTTCATTTCAGAATCTCATGTCTGAAAATGTGGATTTGTGCTAAGATGAATTTCAGAGTAGAAGCATTCCTCAATACTAGGCTGCCCCCAAGCGGTAAAATTATATAACTGATGCAAAAAAGCAAAACACATTGAATACAAATACTCCATTTGTATTCAAATAACATTGAACATTGAAAACATTGAATCCATTTTATCACAAAGCATAAATGTTTGTTTAATTGGCAATTTCATAACAAATACTGAGTTTCCACATTGAAAGAGTCGGCTTACATTTTTTCAACATAGCAATTGACAAAAAAAAAAAAAAAAACCACAGTAAAGACACACTATTCACAACCTGTTTGACACATTTCCATTACATATACTGTTTGAGTTATAACATTAAAACACCATATTTACAAAGCTCACTTCCAATCATTAAGAACTCTCAGGTTGTGCATCTTCAAAGCATCTGTTGAACAAAAAGGCAAGGGCTGGAAAACTTTTTCTCTCGTTCTTTTGCTCTTTTTAACAGTAGAGTGGTTAAAAGGCAACAGGGTCGTTGTCCTCCAGAGGATCTCTCCGTCTCACATGATCAGACATACACTCACACAGTCAGTCTCACACACACACACAGTCACAGATAGGTACTTCTCATTGCTCAGTGGGGGAGCCCTGCTCACATCCAAACAACCGTTAAAAGATTACACACTTTATAAATCTGTATACCTTACAGCTGGTACATGATCTGTATACATGTTGCTGCTCACTACTGTGCAGCCAGGGTACTTACTCTAAAAATGCACCCTTTACTCTATCTAAACACGGGTTTAGCAATAATGCATATGAAAAGCTCATGAATGAGGCAGATGAAAGAGAAACATTCAATTATGTTTGAGAAAACAAAATAAGAAATGTAATATATATTTGTATTTGTGCTGCACCTGTGAACAACACTTCAGACACCGTCACTGTGAAGCGATAAATACAAATATGATACAAAAGATCCAGTAAGTCCATGTAGGAATCCATAAAAAGGTGCTTAAAGTCTTGAAGTCTAGTTTTACAGCTGCACGAAGATGAGAGGTTTTCCAGTTAAAGATTCAGTTGTGACAGACATCAACTAAAAAGTTAAAAGATGTGAGGATTGGTAGAGAGAAGGAGTAATGGCCTACATAGTAGTAATTTGTCTATTTAATGGCATTTTTGTATGTTGCAAAGGCAAGCTAGCTTGATTAATTTTACTGTAAACTACCATATGTCTCTATAACCATTTCAATATGAATATGGCTTATGACTTTGTCATTAAATATAGGTGTTTGGCATCACATAATCTTTTATAGCCAACACACCTAATCCACTGGCACTGTTTTACACTACATGTTCATTTTTGGCTCAATATTGCCGTTTGATTCTTGTATGTATTTTCATTATTTCCCTTTGACCTGCGCTCGTTTAATTTTCTGTACCAATCTAACATGGTCTCATTTCAGGGACAATGCAATTTTGTGTCATAATTTCCTTTCGGCTTGTGTGTATCTAATAGATTGTTTTCCATTTTCAGACTCAATCCAATTCATTTGGTTTTTATTTACTACACAATAAATAATACGATTGGTGAGTAAATGTTAAAGGTTGCTTTGGGTTTGGTTTTTCTCAGTTCCAAGATAACCAACAGAGTTATTATAAAGCTCAATTTGATCACTTTGGCTGATAAGGCAAGTTGTTTCTTGAAAAGGAAAGTGCATTGACTCAATAGCCCCAAAGCCTACTTGCACATACACACACACAAAAAAAAAAAGAAAATCACAAAAATACTCAACCCATTCAAAATAAAATACCTTCTCTCCACTTGAAATTGGTAAACATTTGCCATTGTTAATAAATTAAAAAGTTCAGCAGTTCACATTCATCAGCTGGTTGTGTGTGTATCTGTGTGCAAGAGTGTTCTGGGTCGTCAAGTTGTATAGATCACAATGATCATTGTAGTCCCGTGGCTATTTTGAGTAGCTCCAGGTCTTTGCGCATTTGAGCTTCAGGTGGCGTACAGCCGTATGATTCCAAACCCAGAGGCAAATACCGCTCTTGCAGCCCCAGGAACTCCTCCTCCTGCCCGGCTTGTAGCGAGACCCACGGAGGGGGTGAAGAACTACCTTGGAACCCCCAAAGTGCCAGACTCTCTGAGGTGGGAGCAATAACAGGGTATGAGAAAGAGCAACTTTACCCCAAAATACAATACCTGGACAGACAAAGAAAGGGAAACAATTTTGGATGCTTGCCACTAACCTTTACTGTGCAGATCAGCAGCTTTGGTCATACCAAAGGAGACCAGATATGGTGCTACAGCAACCAGGCCCTCTGGTTGACCTCGTGTTGCCATGAGCACTATAGACCTGTTGAAGAAACAAACACTTCTGTAAATTAAGCAAGAATATGTATAACTCTCTTATACTGGGGCTGCAGAATATTTATACTGATTAGGAAAGTTGGTCTCAGATGTTGATACCACTGAATTTCAGTGGTCAGAAATGCAGAAATTATTTTCCCTGGCTCACCCATTCGGTATTCCAGTTTTTAGGTACTGTTCCATCTTGGCGTCCATCTTTGCAAATGAGGTTTTCTTGGTGACTTTCCCAGAGCAGGCATCCACTGAGACCAGGAAGTACCCAGGCCGTGTGAAGGGCATGGTCACTTCATTCACCTGGCAGGTAACAGGAAATAAATTGGTTCAATAAACCTTGATTCACAAGTTCAAGTCATATAGATATGGTAATGTGTTTGGCCTGGCATGCTCACAGTGATAAAGGAGCTGTTGTCTCCTTTCTGCTGCTCTTTGCTACTGAGAGACTTGACTTGTGTCTGGAGGTAGGAGGTCCATGGCTCACTGGAAAACACAAGCTGAGTCCGATACACATTGGTCAGCAGTGGTGGCCTGTGTTTTATGCGGATTAACAGACGTCATCTTAAAAGTAGCAAGTCATACCTGTTTAGCACCACATCCTTTGCAGGGTTGTGTATTGCGGGCTGGCATAGGTACCACTGCTGAGGGTGTCTTGTAGTACTTGGGGTAGGCCTTAGATGTACAGTTACAGGTCTGTTTAGAGGATGTGGTGGCCATAACTTTCACTCTTTCGCAGCCTTTTGCTGAACAGTAGCTGTGACCGTCACGGTCATGTCGGGCCCGAAGGTAGAGCCACAATAAACTGGGTGTGATGGGAGGAGAAAAAGAGTTTAATTAACTTAAGGAAATCAGACTGCTCAGCCATTAGTGTGAGAAGGATGACCTTTGTAGGTCAATGCAAGTCGGGAAACTATCAGAGCTTAACACACTCATTCTTTTTGAGCATACTGGAATAGAGAGGATTATATTTTTTGTTTGTTCTCACCCAACAGTTTGGTCAAAGAAGTACTTCCTCTCCATCGGCCTCTTCTGCAGCTCTACAAGGGATGACACAGTGCCATAGTCTGTGAGGTCATCAAAGGTGTTGCTTTGTCTATCATTGATGTCGGCCATAATCTGAAATGTGGTGTCTGATGGGTAACAGAGTCCCACCAGCACCCAGTCATCTCTGAGTGGGAGAAAGAAAGAAAAAGAAAAAGAAAAAGAGAAAGAGGTTACATCAAACAAAGCTTCCGCAAAGACCATTTAGAACTATTAAGAATGTTATGACAATTATTTGTTAATAAGGTTTTTCAGCTCAGAATAGTTCTAATGTGATGAAAACAATAAACAAAACTGTTGAAAAACATAATGTAATGCAGTGATGGTCTTGTTGTTCAATTGGCTTTCTTAGAGAGAAAAATATACTATCATTATCTCTCAAAATTGCAAGATATTACAGAAATCTAGTGACTTGCAGCAGCCGTAGTCACACACATACATGCTGCTGACTCCTGTTACTCACTTGTCAAAGTTGATGAGCGAGAGGACAACCTCTCTTGGTGCAGGTCCACTCCAGTGCAGAGTGTAGCTCTTGCTCATCATTAGGATGGGCTGGTACTGCTGAGACAGCGCCCCCTGGCTGTTGATCCCTCTCAGTACCAGAGGAGCAGCAGGGTATTCATCTCTGCTGATCGATAAACGGAGGTTGGGGGCTCCTTGGGTCTGGATGTACACCTGAAGGAGCAGAGGATATAGTGGAGTGCAAGGTGTCAGGAAGAGTGCACATTTTACATTAGAGGGACAGACCAACCGGAATAGGGGGCAGACCCTGACATGCTGTACCTGAGAGTAGCGGCCGCTGCAGATCACTCCACTCCACTGGGACATATTCACACAGCCAGGATGTTGGATCAGGTAATTGTCTGCTCTGCCAACGTAGGCGTCTGTGTAACCCGTTACTGACCCGTCCACATCGTGAAAGATGGAGTTTTTGTCTCCATCCAGGTCGTTCTCTTCAAACCACTGCCCCGGGCGACCAAAGAACGTCTGCAGACCCACCTGAGGATGTTATTGGCAAAGAGTGTTGTGAAAGCCACCATATTCATTTTAGCACTATATAAATTCAGTGCTAAAATGAATTAGCACTGAATTTAGAACTGAAGAGGGGGCCATTAAGTGCCCCATCTTTCAAATGTCTGTCAGGGATTGCTCACTTAAATGCAGCAGCTATTTACTGGAATTGGAAATGTTTACTTTATGTTGAGGATGAGTTTTACAATGAAATGATCTGATTTAATGGAGCGGAAGATAAACAAAAATGTATACATTTACTTTTAAATGTTTTTAATTAGTCACACTTAAGTAAAGGCAGTGCACGGTGCTGCCTTACTACTATACCACCACAAGATGGCATCAGTGATTTACAATGGTTTTTCACAAGCCTGACTCAGACAGAAGAGAGGACAGGAAATGGTGACCCCTTCCAAACTAATGCTTTGAATAACTGCAAACTCTGATCCGAGTTGTGATCTAATTAATACGAGGGGATGATTATTGGGCTGAAGAACAAATAGGAGCACATTTTTAAAGAGGAAACAGTCAGACCCAAAGTACCAAGACGATGGCCACATAAAGTACATAGAATAACAACTCTGTCAATCCAAAGAGTGTTCACAACTACTTTATTCCTAACAACAGTACATCGGAAAAAAACTGGAAAAAACACAACAAAGTAAGAAGAGATAAAGAGGAAGGAAGAGTGAATGAAAAAAAATACAATGTTTGAAAACAGGATCAGTCACATAGGAGTACCTAAACTGTAACATGATCCCAAGTCATATGGTCAAACGCGTCAAGCTGGGAGTGAAACTTGCCCCGTAAGTGTCAGTCATTGGCTGTTATGAGCTATAATAGGCCTAATGAAAGCATGCCATAATGTAAACATGACAATATGCTGTAATACTGTAAAATGAATATGTATGCAAGTAAAACTGCTACTCAAGGTCAGTTTTATGTTGACCCTCAGTCTTAACAGGTCCATGTATTGCACTGCATTCATCTATGTAATTCTAATATTAAAACGGTAACTCTATAGTGTGCGTAGATGTCAAAGATGGATTTTGACTTACAGTGGAGTGGAAGTTGAGCTGGGACAGATTATTTTGTGGGGTGAGCTGCCAGGTGTTCTTCAAGTTGAAGCCAACTGCGCTGGTATAACGTTCTGGTGTGGGGATGAATCCACGAAATGTACTCTGTGTAAGCCGCACCGGACCATCATAGATCTGGAAACCTCGGATTGGGAAAGTCCTACAGAGGGGAGGGAATGAGGCAGGACAAACGACAGCATTAAATAAATGAAAGAGACTGTTTTTACTTTGCCTCAGTCAAGGATCTAATTACTTTGTGTTTGCTATTAATGAAACCATATGGAATTTGTTATTAAATTATCAAAATATTCATCTCTTTTAGTGGAACCAGCAAAAAAAGTGTGACAGCCACTCTGGCACTAATCACGATGACGACAGACGAACCAACTGAGCCAGATGTCACAGTGCGGTCAGGAAGCCTGTAAAATGGCTGTAAAGCTGTACACAGTGGTCACAATCTGGCATAAACTAGTTCTTGAGACAAAAAAGTTAATATTAGCCAGTCTCTTGTTTATGATGCTCTACTTTTGTATAACAATCTCTGTAATGAGAGAGAAAGACAGAAAGAAGAGAGACCCAGAGGGGACATGTTCTCCTAACGGAAGTCCTATCTAGAACATTGTCAGTGAGGGAAAAGTAGAGCAACACCCTTAGTGCTCCCATTGAAAGGTAAACCAGAGTTTTGACAAGACTATTAGTGAGATCTTCATATGTTCCCTTCCAAAGATTATCAAAAACTCAAAATAATAGAAAGGGAAGGGATTGGTGACATCTGGCTGAAATTAATGGGAACTATGTGTCGAAAAAGCCAAAGATAATCTTCTCCCTACTGTTAAGTAATCAAATGCTACAATGACTAATCCCTTTCTACAAAACCACGCAAGTGTTGCCACCAGTTTTTCATAAACTGCCTAAAATATCACCAGAGGGAAGTCAGTCAACACAGAACTTCCTTTCACAAGTACACCTCCGGCTTAAAGCAGCTGTAGCAGCCTCAGCTGTCCATCTGTCCAACTACCCGATTGCCTTGCTGGCTCTCTCTTCCCCGTTTGTTTTTCCCAGCATATTTTTCTTTGCGAACTCCTCCAACACTCAATTCCTGAGAAAAGTGGTTTGATTTGGATTTTCCCGCAATTCCTCACATACATCTTCCCTCCTTTCATCAACTCATCCCTTCCTCTGTTTGCTCCCCTCACCTGTTTCTAGGTAGTGTCCTCATCTTAGCATCAGCACCTCCTAAGCCCCAGTATTTATTCTGTCCTCCGTTGGTCCCTCTGTTTCGGCTTTCACCCACAAACAGAGACTGTGTCACCTCCTGACTGGATCCTTCATCCTTGGGGTAGCTGCCATCGCTGCAGAACAAGAAGGAGATAAGGACATAGAGAAATTTAAAAAAATCATATCATGCACAAATTGACAACTTTACACGACAAATTTTTGTTAATGTTTATACTTTTTAATGGATGAAAGAAGAGGAGAAAAAAGTGCATGACACTATTATCAGAAAAGAGATGCATGAGAAAGGAAAGAGTCTGCTATTTGCTCAGTTTCTATCAAAACAGGGTTATTGGCAAGTTTGTCTGGCAAGCAGATGTGAAACACAAATATGGCTGAATAAAATTATTATTATGCTAAGAGCAGAGTGATTTAGAAATATACACCTGGCAAAAGACAGTCCAACTCCATTGTCTGCAAATCTGTTTAGAGAAAGATAAAATAAATATTTGTTAGTCTTACAAATGTAGGTCATTGAAATACGATGAGCATGGTATCGACCAGTTAGGGACATAATTAATTTAAAGGAATGCAAAAACTGGAAAGGTTTACATAATGATTATATATATAATGATAATAATGATGATGACCTCCCAGTAGGTTACAAAATAAGATAAACATAACTGTAGGTCCTCCGAACATGGGCCTTATCTTACTATTTTTTTCCCCCTATAATGTCGGATGAGTGCTCAAAATGACGGCAGAAAATAAAAACTGAACTGTAAATCAATGGCAACCACTGTGAAAGCTATAAGAATCAAGCCAGCTTTGAACATAAAGTTGGGTCAAATGGTTATTAGTCTGTGGAAAATATGCAATTCATAATAAAAATTAGCAAATGTCATCACAGAAATTTGGGGTGGGATAACAACATTGTATTGCCAGCATCAATATAAATATGGCAGTTTAGGTTTTTATGATGACATTATTTTTTCCCACCCCAGTCCTCCGTTCTTTTTAAGACATTGCATTAATCACATCATGATTATGATGACTATGAGTTGTCTCACCCAGAATCCTTGATGACGATGTCACCTCCCCGTATCCACGCTCCTAAGTCGTTGTTCTTGAAGGAGATCAGAGTGTCAATGACTGCCGCCACCCGTGGACGGCTAGGATCAGCATTCTGGTGTGGTCGGAATCTGACAAACACACACGTTTCTATTATTATCCTCGGGACTTTCCATTGACTACATTCAATACCTACTTTTTCTGCACACGTGGTCCTTATCAAAGCCAATGCACAAGAACACACACACAGATTTAACCAATTTAACTTTTGGAGGGTTTTGAGTGACTAATGGAGCTGATAATCATAACGTCATCATACTATAAATCTGCACAGACATAATTCATAACTAGACTAAAAGCCCTACTGTGCGGAGGTACAGCCATCTTCCCATTAGGTTAGGAAATATCTTGTGTACAAACTGAAAAAGAGATTTGTGTTCTTCAAAAATAGATACTGCTCATCCTCTCTTTTCAGCCCATTGGTGGCGCTCAATTCAGAGCAGAGCCTTCCTTCAACTTCAGTGTTTATAGCACTGGATACATTCCATATCCACAAATGCTATGAAAATCTGGCTGCTAGAATAATTATTTTTTTTTTTAAATACCTTGTCTTGGTTGGTCAAGGGGAAATATTAACCCGAATGTGTCAAGAGACGGAAAGGTCAGTGGATCACATAAATCAGAGGGAATACTTTGGAACTATCAATAGCCAATCTCTCTCTCTCACTCTAATGAAATATAAATACTTCGTACACATTTCAACATTTAAAATCCTCCCCCACATACCTCTGCACACATACATACACTCACACACACGCACAGAGAGTGGCCAGCAGCCTCAGTGGACACGCAAGATTTTTTCCGTCTACTTGAGGGCTGTATTTGGGTAGGGAGAGTGGAAACTGTATCTGTGAAGCCTTGTTTTCTCTGTCAACACAGACCTGACAGGCCTCCCACAAAAATGCAGCAACAGAGAGTAAAGCCATCTATCTATCCCAGTCAATGGCCATATACTAGAAGATATCCAGCAGGGGGATATAAATAACTTAATTCACAAACATTTACACATTAGTAAACCACAAATACCGTGATATTTACATTGCGTAACTGTACACTATGATAAACTACTATAGACCCCCTGACAGTACACAGCTATACACTTTGTGCAAAAACAGGTACAGTGCAGTATAATATACTAGTCAGTTGTAGGTCACTAACAATTTACGTACATGCACAACCATCAAAACAAAATAAATTCTTATAAAACTTGAATTACCAACTATTATAACACATTGTAAATGACTGACTGTATACTTCCTCAAAATGTAAAATGCTACACACCTGGCACCGTTATCTAGACACAGGTATTCCCGGGGGTCCGCAGCGCTAGCATTCGTGGTCTTCACTCCTTTATCAATGAACAGCCCGGCCTGGGAAGATGAAAGTATGATTACAGTAAAACACCAAATGGGACACCAGACATTTGATTTTAAAAAGCTAAAATACTAATAAATCTATCTGCTGACCATAAAATCTTTCAGGAAGCGATCTTATAAATAATCTGTATAATGCCATGTATAGGCTATAACCCATTAATGTAAATCAACCCGTATGCATGTAAGCAAAGTTAATTTCCCTGATTAATAGGTCAACATTTTTTGAAATAGCTGTGCCTGTGTCCGACCCTGTGTACTTTGGGATCTCTGATACACACTTTTTAAATGGACTTAATAAATCTTCAAAGTGATAAGCTCGGAATCATTACTGTACAAGAGCCTCATGCGTGTAGCCGTGCTTTTGTAAAATTCTGTCTCTGTATCCTGTCTGTCATTATTCATAACAATGAGCAGTCAATTTGCAGTCTACTAATAATGCTTATAATCCGTTATTTCTTTGAACATAAATATACAGATCAGAAGCATTAAAGTGCCTCATAAACTTCTGTCCGTCACCAGAATTGGATATCCTCCGGTGGGTCCTGATTATGCAGGATGACAATTGCCAGAACTGTTCAATCAACAAGTCATCAGTCAGCCTGTATGGCTTCATGTTTACTTCTTTGGGTTCGTTTGTAAAACGTCTGTGTGAACAGGAACCGGACCAGAACTAAAATGCAACAATCTATAATTATTTTCCTTGGTACGGACTAAATGGGCCAAACTACAGGTGTGAAAGCACCCTAAAACTAAAATTTGAGATCCAAGAGAGGCTATAGATGCATTTCTGCTGGACTGACATAAACAAGACGACTGGTTTATTTTACAGTGTGGGACCTGAGGCAATAATAAATGTACTAAATTTAAATCCCGGGCCAACAGTTATAGAGTCAATTCTGTGCAGGGTACTGTGGAAAGTATGAAAGGTGGTAAACAGAATTCCTGTAATTAATTTATAATGTGTATTAAAATGCAATGTATATTTACATAGTCTATAACATATGGATTAGTTTTGTATGTTTAGAAAATGAATTGTAAAATAAATTATAGCAAAAATGTTATACGTCTGTGTGTCTTATGTATATGGAAACCTGTGCTCCGAGTTGGTCCTATGGTATAAGTAAGGTATACTCTTAAACCTCTGGGCTCCTTCCTCTATAAGAGAGGCTGCTGTGGTCAGGCTGAACAAAGAACTTACAGTTCACCTGCCCGACGTCTGTCATTATGCAACAGAGCGCTATTGTAGAGTCTATATACTATGTGTGTGCGTGTGTGTGTGTGTGTGTGTGTGTGTGTGTGTGTGTGTGTGTGTGTGTGTGTGTGCAAGAACCAAGTGAATAGGCATTAACATGTGTCAATGTTTCCTAACAGGTTATGATTACTGTTTTTCTCTTGTTTCTATAAAAACAGAAGCAGACCGACAAAACAGAGGTTTGGCAACTGGTATACTGCCCCGTTTATGGAAGAGAAAGCACAAACCAACATGAAACAACAATAATACAAATTAAAAAAACAACTGATAATCTACTGTGATGATACCTTAAAGTTGGAGTGTACACGGTTGTTGTAAAAAATCCCCAGGGGAGTGAGCTCTGCCTTGGTCTCTGGTACCAGCCCATGAGAGTCTCCGGTGGAAGAGCTGTGGAACACAAACCATATGCCAGCATCCTGGAACAGGAAGGAAGAAAGATGAGGGGATAAATCATGTTCTTGGTACAGCTGGGCAACTATCAGGAATTTCATTATCTGGGGTCATAGACAAATCATCTGTAGGCAGGCAATTATAGAAACATACATAACCAATATGTGGAACACGGTAGGATGTTATACTACACGTGGGTCAAGCCCTACAGAGAGAATAAACCAGGTGTATGAGTTCATATGAGCTCAAAAGGTTCATTAAAGTGTACGGTTCAATAGATATGGACAGACAACCTAAATTTCACAAGCATACCCCCCCTGCCAATAGTTAGTACACAGCCTCCCCAGTGGACCTCCACGCTGGTTATATCAAAATTGAAAAGATACGGGACGAGTCTTCAACCGAGTCATCTCACCATGTTAATGCAGCCCTCTTTAAAGCCTGTTAAATCCCATTTTATTGATGGATCAATTTGTTATGAGCATGAATATCTTCAAGTTTCATTTCATAACTCTGATGTTATTACCTGAGAACCAGCAGCTGCATTGCTGATGAGATTGTTGTTGGGGTTGGCAATCCAGAATGTTGAAACTGCCCTGGATAACACCAACCATACAAAGACAGAGACATAACACACACAGACATGCACGCAGAAAGAGGTATTAAAAAAGGCAGTACCTTAACAAAGACCATGAGTAATAATAAGCAGAAGACAGAGATCATAGAATCCTGTGCTCTTTCAAAAATCCCTCAATAATCCACCTCTCTAACACAAACCCTGAATAGGGACAGCTACACACGCACGCTTCTCTTACAGAGGCACTTTTGTGGTTCTGGCTACGACATAAAAACATCCCGTGGAGAGTAGAGGTTGTTATTGCATGGATAAAACCACCCTGCCAATATCTCTCACACACGCCAATACAAACTACAGTATCTCTTCCGCATGGACATGGACCCTCTGTCAAGTGTCTGTGTGGGAAACCTAGTAATAGTGTAGCCATACTCTGAGAGGAGACAGAGACTGAAAGACTTATTTAAGTAAGATTTAAAAGCACAAATCATTTTTTTTTATTTGGCCCAACTGGACAGTGTTTTCAAAGATAAGACAGTTGGTCAGTATCTACTATCGTTGCCCAACATGAATAGCAAGCTACTTTACAGTCAAGATATTGGCTTATTCACAGCTGTCAGGGCTTGGAAAGTGCTGTTAACTATTATCTGTCATTACAATTATCCTCAGTCTTGTGCTGAAAAAGATCCTGGGGTCTTTGTATTGTAACTGTTGCTGGTGGATGGATTGCATATTAAAAGTATGCTCACAAAATAGCCTCTTCTCTTCAGTTCAATAAATGAACCTCCATGTGTACATGATGATGGTTCATAGAATTTGCACTACAACTATAGGATAACTTGTGACAAGTAAAAACCACACTCTAAAATGTAAGTGCAATGTACAGTTTCTGAGATAATCATGTTAAACCTGTGTGTACCTACAGAGCAGAATTGTAAAGTAATAAAGCACAAGTCGTAATCCAAAGTTCTTGACTTGCAGTGGTTGTTGAGCAATATACTGTAAATATTCGTACATATGCTCTAGATGATGGTGCAGAAACTTATGTTGTCTTTTATCACTTTGCTCTGCACTCTTATCTCCAGCCCGAGACAAAGTCATTTTCTTAATCTCTTACTTGCACTCTGTGCTGGGAGAGGGAGTGTAGCCCTTGTAGACTTTGTCCTTGATGCTGGTGCAGAGGGTCTCGTTGCGGTCTGTGGGCAGCAGAGTCCCGGGTCGAGTGAGCAAGCCAAGGTTGTGGTAGAAAGTGTTACGCTGCTCGATCCCGTCCTCAAGGAAGAAACAGTGACCCAGTGTGTCATAGCCTAGAGTGTTCTTCACCTGGGTCAAAGAAAGAAGACCACACAATATCAAAACAGAGAAAGAGACAAAAGGAGATTTTTAGAGCATAGTTCTTGACAGAAGAGGAAAATAAATACAGTTCTATATCCCATTTCTGGCAAGTTTTCCCTTTCCAAGGAAGCGGTAGATTGCACCAAATAGAAATATGCAGAAAATGCTAGTAAACAAAAGAGGTGAAACAACATGTGTTAGTCCATCTTGGAATCAGCAACAATCCAGCACATTCCAACTGCTAGATGTGCCTGCCTCTTCAAATACTTAAGTCCTTAAATAATTTCCTTCTCGGACAATTTTTCTATTAAACCGATCTGATGCCATGTTGAGAAGGGAGGTATCAAGACAGATCAAAGAAGATGCACTACAAGAGAATATTCACATGGCCATTGTGCAAGAAGGGAAACAAGAAAAACAGCAGAGTCAAACAATGTTATCCAAAACTTTGTAAATTCCATTTCCTCAATGCAGATGGCAAGAATGCTTTCAATCAAATGGCCTCAAGGACAAAAGTTAATCCATCATCGTTTTGGCATGAAGAGGGAGCATAACTTTTACACTCACACACACCGATTTCACGGTTGACAGAAATACATTTACATGTGTCAACATGTAAATGTTATATATTTGCTGGATGAATACAATCATATGACATTTGTCATAAGAAAGGGACTAATTGTAAACTATTGATTCTCTTTCCAAAGAGACTTCTAGACAGAACATTCTATAACTGAGACAAGTATGGGACAGGAAGGTTTGAGAAGAAATTAAGGAAAAGAAGGTAGGATGGAAGAAAAAGAAAGGAGGAAACAAGCCATTACAGTAATCCAGCGATGGAGGCTGTAATTGATGTAATTAATGACAGCTAACATCGCATGGTTCTTATTAGAAGGAGTTGTCCAAGACACCCTCCAAATATACAGATACAGCTGTCTTTCTTTTGCCCTCGCATACTTTAGAGGCTTGCTCCTCACACACACACACACACACTTTACTAACCAGCAAACCGTTGGTGGCGTGGATGGTGAGGCAGCGGGAGAAGGAGTGGTGTATGGAGAGTCCGTCCACATAGGTGGGCTCCCAGTAGCCTCCCTTCTGGTCCACATCCCCGCACATGTGGAAGTGGAGGGGGTAGTGGCCTTGCTCAGCCTGCTGGCCCATGTTCTTCAGCTCCACGTGGGACAGATGCACTGATGAGAAGTTACCAAAGATCTTCCGGTATGTGAGAGAGAGAAAAAGAGAGAGAAAGAGAGAGAGAGAGAGAGAGAGAGAGAGAGAGAGAGAGAGAGAGAGAGAGAGAGAGAGAGAGAGAGAGAGAAAGAGAGAGAGAGGCCAGAGTGGAGGATAAGTCGCACAAGAAAGAGTGGTTTTAAAATCAAGCAAGCAAGAACAATGAGCTATTACACCCCGCTAAAGTAAAAACACCAGGTTCATATTGTGCTACAAAAGTAAACCGTCTACCCACTCTGGTCCAATTAAAGGTTTAGGTCTACAGTACAATTATCTGCGTGTGTCTATGATCCCCATCGGATATGAACTATAGCTATGTTGGCATCATGCTCCAGTAAGTAAAACTGTGCCAAAACCACTGATGTTTCTCTTGATAAATAAGTAATGGGGGTTATAGAAGTACTTAATTAAAAGCTAAACCCACATAAATGCACACATCCAAAACAACAAATGGACTGGGGAGCAAATTAAGTTAAACATGAATCAATAAATAATCCAATACAGATATGCTGTCCAAAGCTCCCTATGAGGTCTTTTTGTGGGCATGGCATAATCCACACAGTCTGGTTCCTGTTAAGAAGTATTGGCCAATCCTTCCAACCAACTGTAACTCACCCACAGACCGACACACACACACTTAGATGACAAAACTAATCGTTTCTGCAGTATATACAGTTTGCTGGCCCAAAATACTTGTATATACACACACACACACATCAATCCAAAGACACGCATATATACATATTCATACAACTGGCTGACAAGACTGCCATAAGTGTTTTATCTATATCGAGATGAGAGTGCGTAAAAAATGGATTGAGAAAATATGCAATGGTGAGTGCCATGTGTGCGATGGCTCTGTTGTTGAGGTCTGTTAGTTTGGGAGGAATAATTTTAGAGGCAGATTGTGTAACACAAGTCAATGGGTTTTTGTTGGGGACAGTTAATGCAGCCAAAAAATAAATTTATAAAATTAAAGGGTTTATTTTGTTACGCACAGGGGGGTCAGTTACATAGAACCCAAGGAATGTTATTGTGCATTTGCCACCAAAGTGAATGAAATCTGACCATCATTAACCAAAATAGTGTGAACTCATTGCCTATATAGCAACACATGTAGGTCATGGAGGATGTGATGCTCCATTTATGACCATGTGACCTAAATCTGTCTAACGTCGTCAGTGTTTGTTCATATTGATATGCTGTGCATCTTCTATATAAAACTTTAAGTTTGACATGAAGAGAGGAGAAAAAAAAAAAAAGAATGGGAGTGAGAGAAGTGTGTCGCATTAACTGAAGTAGGACCATGAATAACCCCTCTCATTTAGGACAGCATGTCTCTGCTGTATGGAAACTGCCACACACACATTAATGCAGCCACAAAGATCTTGGATGAGAATGCAAAGTTGTTTCTTACTGAAACCTTGAAACATGCAGACCCATACATCAGCAAATACAGACATAAAGCACAGTTTAAACAAGAGCCTGTGCTGTAAACTTACAAACACACACACACACACACACACACACACACACACACACCTTAATGTGGCCCCCATAGGTGTCGTGGCTGTAGAACTGGCACAGGTTGTTTCCGTAGCACGAGTTTTCCATTTCTCCGTAGATGAGAATGTTCCTGGAGAGTAGAGCCACTTCAGCACGCATGTCGACCCCATCTATGATCTCTCCAACATGGTTATACTGAGGCTTCCCTGGTAAGAACAGACTTATTGGTCATATGCTGCAACAAAGTGACTTTAATGAAGAAAAATCTGGTGCACAATTGGACAAAACATGGAAACGGTGGAAGTCATTGCCTGGTGTAATTACAAATGTAAATTACTCGCTGCATTCCATCTCATCCAAATAAAGCAGGAAAGAGCATAAACACTGGAGGAAACTGGTTTAATTTTGCTGAAGACCATAAACAAAAAAACTTGAGCTTCAAATTATTGTGGAACCTTTCTCAGGTCAGACCGTTTCACTAAAATACCAGCTGAATATAAAATGTTGAAATAAATAGGACGTGACATTTAAGTTAAACTACAGTGTTTTATTTCTGCACATGGTGGGTTTTCAACTGTTAACCACAGGAAGTATGCCAAGCAGCACACACTCAAACATAAACAACTACCCATACCCCAAAAACCTACCTACAAAAATAAGAGACAAGTAAAAGCATAAGTAATTAAATACATATGAAACTAAATAATCTGCTCTTCGACGATGCAGAGAGTACCCATACCCACAGGGTGCAGCTGCCAATGATAACGAACAGCAGACGTTCAGCTGCTCAGCCCTTCCTCAAGGCAGCAACACAAAATCTAGGCACGCACACTTCTCTTCAGTTAGGGAGTTGGCATTTGTTGACAGAGGAATGAGATAAGGATACATCTCTGATAGGGAGATGTACAAAAACTAACTAAAAGATTGTAAGAGAACAACATTAGAGGAGCAGAAGAAGGAGGTTGTGAAGCAGGAGTGATGTTTTTGAATCCATTGAGGTTATTATAAGACACGGTTACTTAATAAAAAACATAAGCTGGCAATCTCTTTTAAAGCTATTCCAATTATTTTACATCACCACAACAGGAAATCAGATCTTTCTGGACCACAAGAATAGTAGCACATTGTTTATCCACACTTATTGACTATAATTACAAATTAGTGGAAGATCTCCTATGTTCATGTGTCTTCAAACAAGCTTTCTAATATGACTGCTTCCCACATATCTTCCTTCCTTTTTGTCCTTTAACCCATTTTACAATAATCGTATAGCTCAAAATGATACCTGCAGTACAAAGCTGAGGTCAGACTACAAGCCACTCATTAAAGGGATAGTTCACCCCAAAATAAATAATACAATATGTTCCTCTTATATGTAGTGTTATTTATCAATCTGAATAATTTTGCTGTGAGTTGTCTAGTTTGGAGATACCGGCATAATGGGACTCAGCTTGTGGTGCTCAAAGCACCCAAAAATATTACAACAGCAATATCTCTTTCTAGAAATCATGACTTGGTTACGCAAGAAATCCACAGACCTTGTTGTCATCAGTTTCATAAGATCTATTTTCTTTCAACCATAGTTCCTACATGTATTATTTTGGTGCTTTGAGCACCACAAGCCGAGTGCCCTTTAGTCCCATTATATTGGAGAGAAGGCAGAGTCTATGGCCGATACCTCCAAAACTAGGCAGCTCACACCAAAACAATTTAGATTGATAAATAGCACTACATGCAAGAGGAAAAATATGTATTTTCATTTTGGAGTTAGAAGTCCCTTTGATGAAATGGGTTCTTACTGACAGCCAAAGCCAATTTTAGTTTGCAGCCAAGGCAACCACACACACACACACACATCCTCTCGCTCACCTCGTATCCTGACCTGCTTGCTGTGGCAGTCAGAACAGGGCAACAAGGTAAACTCCTCAGCCTGGTGCATGGAGTAGTCTGTGCTGGCAACTACAATCTGATCTCCGGGTTGCCAGGTCTTCTGCACTTTGTCCTGTAGGTTTAGCACCACCTGGTCCACAGCATCTACCTGGAAGCCCGATATGGGGAAACCTAAAAGGGAAGGGGGGCATAGCACTTCATTAAACTGAAACATGGAGGACAAGACATTAAAATAGTATGAAACAGAATACTGATGTCTTTTTATTATCGTTAATACACATGTATTGTACCTAGCCATAAATAATTTTACGAAGGCTCTCTTCATGTAAGAACAAAAGCTTATTCTTAATACCCATCAAATGGGGAGGAAAGACATGAGAATAACAGAGAACAAAATATTTTTAAACAGTACTGCAGAGAGGAGAAATGTATTCACACTTAATAGCAGTTTAGATCCTGGCTTGTGAATAGCTCAATAACCTCTGAGATATTGTGAAGCAAAAAAAATAAACGTAATGTTGGAATTTATTAATTAATATTGTGCCGTTGTGGGCAATATCAACTAAAATTATTATGTAAAGACAGTTCGATAACCCCGGGAAACTATCATTTCACACTTTATGTTCAGTTAGGTCATTGTCAAAATAGATTTTACAAGGTGTGGGCATCCACGGCCCCAATAAAGCGGGTGTGCTTGTGCCTCACCCCAACCACAAACAGACGCCACATACACAATTACACAACGGCATAGTCACAAAACCACGGTTACCCACTGAGGCACAAGAATGTCTTTTATGTTCAGGTGATTGATCTGTATAGCAGTTGGCATGTGGTAAACCTCATTTCTCAACTTGTCACCTTCCTCCAAACCCTCTACACTTCGAAGCGGGAGAAGCCTGTCAATTTCATCTGGACAGCTTTCATACTACAGAAGCCCGTTACTGTGAATAACTACAGATAAAAAGCGTCAAACTTAGTTTATGCCTTCTGTCATTTCGTGTAGCTTGTCTAAGCACTAAAATGAATGGCCGAATGCTATATAATTTGTGTCAACACTGAACTATGTATGTTTAAACAGGTTTTTGAAATGGATAGCATCAGAAGCCGTTTCTCACCATTCTTCCACTCGCTGTAGGCAGTGACCGAGAAGCCTACTCCGTCCACGGTGGTGAAGTTCTGTCGTGCCAGAGCTCTCCCTCCTGTTTCGTGGTTTTCATGTTCCCTAACGTCCTCCGAGCATGATGCATTACCACCACCTACCACTGAGACCAACGCCCACGCCTCTCTGGACAGACCGGAGGGGTGACGAGAAGAGTGGGAGAGGGACAGAAAGGAGAGGGAGTCATTTTCAGACATTACAGCAAACGGACTAGTTTCACAGAGCCGTGTGAGAGAAAAAGGGATCAGGTTCAGGTTGTACAGGTGCACTGAGAAGTCAATGGTACTTCATGAAGCCCATTTAATCATCAATCTTACAGTTTTATGTCAAATGTTATAAATGAGAATATAACTTTGCACCAAACATGACCCATTATTTGTGACAGATGACCCTAACCATCATGTTAAGCCACTTATATCAGAGAATTAGAGGGATTATAAAAATAAGGGCAGAGGATTTCAGGAAGGGTGTTCATTTGGCTCAGAGGAATAATGGGTGTACTTGCCACATCCCAAACTTCTTTCAAAAACAACTTTACTTTTGCTCCAAATCCTCCCTTCTCTCCCATTGCACACTATCTTATTAAGCGTGTCAAGAAAGGTTAGTTTAGTTTTAAATGATTAAATATGAAGGAGAGGCTTAAAGAGGGTGTGGATGGCGAAAGGGATTGGGCGTATGTACTGAGACATGCAACTTGAATGTTTCAAACGTCATGTCCATAGCGTCTTAAGAATGAATGTTCCTTTTTTTGTTGCTGAATGAGTAAAAAGAAAAAGAAGAAGCTTAAAGCCTTTTTGCTATTTATGAATATAATATTCTATGACCATTGGATGAAACTATGGCATGACCTTCAAACACTTTATCAACACAACCTTCTAACATAATTTAACCATTCAATAGCTATATTTTAAACTTTGATAGACCAGAGGAAAGTTATCTCTGCAGAAGTCTCTCTTCCACTGAGGAATTGCTTGCAATCCCAAATTCAGCTTCACACTCATCTCTCCAGCTCAAGTCTATCAGTTACTACGATGGATCTGCAATAAACCAGCAACTCACTGCACGTTTGAACACAACACAAAAGCGGTAAATGGACCTGTACTTGTACAGCACTTTTCTAGTCTTCCGACCACTCAAAGCGCTTTAACACTACATGACATCATTCACACACTGATGGGAGTGGCTAAGGTGCCACCTGCTCATCAGGAGTAGCCAACATTCATACACCGTAGGCACAGCTATGGGAGAATTTTCAGGTTAAGAGTCTTGCCCAAAGACACGGGCTAGCGGAGCTGGGAATCGAACCATTGATCCTCTGATTGAAGGACGACCCTGCTCACCACTGACCCACCGTCTCCCTAAAATGCTCAAACTACTCCTTGGAGAACCATGTTCAGGGGTAATTGAATATCACAAGAAATAAACCAAGTTTTAAATCCAAATTTTACCTACAAAATCTCCTTGAATATTATCAGCAGTTTGTAACGATATCAACTCCAACATGCCCGTGTTAAACCTGTCTGTTTGCTTCCACTGGCATAGTCACAAAAAAATAATAAATCTTCTTGTAGATGAAAGAACCCGTGCTCCATGTCGCTGCACACAGCACTAATACACCAACAGGATCTGTCTGAGGATCCACTGTCATTACGGTGTGTGGCTTTCTGAAGGAGTGGTTGTGTAATGGTTTCCATTTGCCCCGTCCTTGTTATGATGTTCACCAGCATTTTAACAACCTCATTGTTGTACCGGAAATAGTTAATGCGAGGAAGGAAGAAGTGAATTCACTGCAGAGTAGCATGGACGTGTGTTTAAGTATGTGCGAGTGCTCTCCTGAGAGACAAAGATGAAGGACAGAGGCAGAAGCCAACGCAACCATTTATAGGAAGGATGGTTGACACCCTGAGATCCATTTATTATTCAAAGAGATTTTTGTTGGAGTTGGAGATTACGAGGATAAAGAGGTTCATGAAACATGCCTAGGGGAACCCGGGTACGAATGGCTTTACAGTACTGACGTAAAACAAACAAAAAACACTTGGAAACCAATTGTGGTGCTTGTTCTTTTTCAAAGTATCCGCCAGCTACATTTTCTGCCGTTTGTCTGCAACACGCCATAACAGGTCATAAACTGATCTACACTTCATCCTTGCGCTCAATCCTGTAGGTCATATGCCCGTACCACCGAAGTCTTTCAGGCTAAAATCACTCAGCCTAACAATTTGTGACTTTAACGAGACATTAAACGCCATGTTCTCTCATAAATGCATGCTATGCGTTTCCTCCTCCAACAAGCAAATCCACAGAAAGCTAAGATAAAAATCTCCAAGCCAATAAATGTTGAATAAGAGAGTGCACACCATAAACTTATTGGTAACCACACAAGCACCGTTGAGCATACAAAGATCTATATCGTCTGCTCCATTTGAGGGGATTAGTTTGAAGACTTGGCACCCACCCCCATAGGCGAAATAAGATACTGGACAATCTGGCGTAGCACTTGGCTTTTCAGTCAACCAAGGACCAAACCAAGCCAAGCAACAAATAACTCCGAATGAAATGCTGTACTTAGGTTTTCCATTGAAAGAAACTCATGTGTGCATACATGTGTTTAAGTGTACAGCAGACCGAATGTCATGTAAAGTTAAAATCCAATTCTCTCACTTTATGAGCTTAAAGAAAGCATTAGCCCATGTGGACAGGACGACACTCAAGCCTCCAGCATCTGTCCTTTTGTAAGACGGACATTAAATCTTTTGTATCGCCACATTTTGCACAAATCCTGGAAACTCTAATCGTCACCACATTATCCTGTACGTGCTTCCTTTTTAGCCAGAGCGTGATAGGTGATGGGAACAGGAAGAGGAATAACTGGGATCTATTCACAGGGAAATCCGAAATGAAAAAAAAAGATACATGAAAGAGGACATTTTCCAGGGAAGATGAACATGATTCAGAATGCTAGTATTGTCAGTCCAAGTAAGGGAGAGGTCTCACTTTAGTGGTTAAACAAAAGTACAAAAAAACTCTTTATCAGCCCCAGGAGACCAAGAATAAACAAAACACTCCCAAAGACAACACACCATGGAGAACCACCACAAATTCTCCAAGAGCTGACTGACACATTCTGCAACACGAGACACAAACCCACTCACACATTTCTTCATACAGTTGAACACACAAACTCGCCGGGGTAACATCAACAAACAATCCTTGTGTATTTTCATTGGACAAAATAAAAAGTCTGTATAACATTCCCATATTAAGAAATTGGCACTCTTTACCTGTATTTGAGATCATAGACAAATCTACTGCCGAGCTTTTCTTCAATGGCCTTCTTAGTTTCATCCAGAAGGCTTTTGACTGCAGAGTCTCCTACAGCCAGTGTGACAATGCGGCCCACTGGCAGCGTCCGCAGCAACTGGGTGAGCCGGCGGCTGTCATTACGAGACTCATATGTGTCGTAGCGCTCAGAGACCAGCACCGCGGCTGTGTCCTGGTCAACAACGCGCAAGTTGATGCCTCTGCTGAAGTTGCGTTGGAAGGCATAACCCCCTGTGGTCAGACCAGAGGCCGGGATATTTCGGGTCAGCAGAGACCAGGAAACTCTCTCAGTACCATGTAGCTCCAGAGTCCCACCTCTCATGACGCCAATGAACTTGCGGCCCATGCCAGGCACTTTAGGGACTGCCTTGTCGTCAGAGCGGCCCACAAGGGCAATGGTGGCACGAGAACGGTAGCGGCATTTGGGAGCACCGATGTGAAGGGCTCCACCATCTTCTATAAGGATGTGACGAGTTCTCAAGGTTATGTTTTTGGAGCCGTCAGCGTTGTCTGCAAAAACTACCCGACCTGTGAAGAAGCAGCAAAAAGAAAATTCAATAAATATCCATAAGCTGAACTTTATCTGCTGAACGATGTCACTTCTCAAGTTTAATCAACGTGAATCCATCAACGTTACAACTCAAAATGCCATTTAACAGATCATGCACCTTGATGTGCTTACCTCCTGACTGGATGGTTAGTGTATGGAAGGTAGCAGAAGCATCTAATCTAAGCCAATGTCCCCTCCTGACAATAACAGCCTTCTCTGGTTGGTGGCCCGGGTTCCAGCTACTAAGTGATAGATTGTGGTCCGGACAATTCTCTGCAAACATGACCAATCAGTGACAAATTACAGAACCTCATAGTTCTCATTAGACAGGGATATACAAAAACATACACAGAAGAGGGAACACATGTGCAGCAGGTTGAGAAGCCATGGGTTAAATAAAGAGATAAACATTTGAATCAGTAATTCGTAATACTGACCGTCTATAACATCTCCACTTGAGAGACTAAGGACGAGGATGAGGGTGAAGAAGAAAGCCCCGATCGACACTCCAAAACAGATAAATGTGTTCTTTCTTTGCTTGAGGCTCTGAGCCCGCTCCCTACGCTGGTTCTCCTCTGACAGGTTGAAGGTGGCTCGACGCTCTGGCGGGGGGCCGTGAGGTTTTATCGGTGGAGGCGGTGGAGCTTTGGCAGGTGGTGGCGAGCGGACTGGAGCCACCCGCCCGGGGACATAGCCTGGAGACCTCTGGTGGTTGCTGTGGGGCGGAGCCGCAAAAACCGGGAAGCGGCTGGGGCCATCACTCGTCGGCATGGTATAAGTGTCTGCTACCTGAGAGGAGAAAAATGTGGATTACCTGAGAATGTTCTTTGGGGTACTCAGTAAAGTTTAGAAACCACTGTCGAAGACCGACTACAAACAGATTTTCTCTGTCACATCCAATGTTGAATGAACAAAATGTTTCTTTGTTGGCAGCCTGAAACAGCGTCATTGGTTTGTTGTCAAAATTATTTGAATAACACACAGCTAAAAGCATATGTAAACATGAGGCAGAAGTTGGTAAAACAGTAAAAGGAAATGTGAAAGGACGAGATATAAAAGGAGCAAAAAAAAAAAGAAGAGGTAATTCAGAAGGTCAAGACGGAGGAAGAAGGCACTAAAAGAGCACATAAAATGGAGAGTAAAAACAGTAGGAGGTGAAGGAAGACGGGCTGATTCTGGGGAAACAGCCAATTACCCTTAAAGCATCTAACTTGTGGACCTTTAGGTAAAGATCCTGGGTGTGGGTCTTAAAAAGACTATCAATCTATTAGGGTCTACTCAGACAGAGTGACATTAGCGGTTCTTGTCCACAGCAGCGAAGGAAGTTATGAATAATGGATCTCAACATTCCTCAGACTATGTTAACACAGCAAAAACAGATGGCACCAATTACAGTAGGGAAGGAGGAGAGGACGCCAGCTTTATTTCACACAACTGGAGGAGTAGCACAACGTTATCTGAACCCACCCACCCACCCACACCCACAGAGAGAAGGGTCATATGGACACACACCTGCACACACAAACATTCAGGGGGAAAGGAAATGACACTGCAGGAAAAAAAAAAAGGCTTCAATGGCACTTTTCTTTAACACAAACGCCCTGTACCACTGTAATGACAGCACAGCTTGCCACTATGGGTCTTCAAAAACACAAAGTCAGCAAGTTCAAACTTTCACACATCAGTTTCTGGCCACATGACTTGATGAATGACACAGTCGTGTAAGAGGTTGTTAAAAAGCGCAAAACTGCTCCTTTAAAAACGAAGACACTGCGACAGCTATGACTTTCAGACTTTACATCATCCGAGTGTCTATCATCGCCTCACACACACAGAAACTCACACTCCTGTGCCAATCCACAGACACACACAATCAACCATTGTCTTCTCAAGCCAATTAGTCATCACTTTAGCCCAGAGGACAACAAACCTCTTCAATTCATAAACAAAAGGACTGTACAATCAAGGGCTGCTCAACAAGGGTTCAGTCATTTACACAGGCCACAATATAAGCTCGGCCCAGCAGCAGCCGTTTCACCCACTTCACCCTGAACCGTCCCATTAGTGGCTCTGAACCATTCTTTTTCAGACTTTAGCAGATAATCCTCAATATGAACTTAAACTGGAATGTCATCAAGGAAGGCATGCTGATTACCTTTACGTCTGATGCTCATACTCTCACGGTCTGTGCCCTCAGACTCAGTGGGAGCCCTGTGATGGGATGATCCCTGAGGCATCAGTCTTTATAACTCTATCTCGTGTTTTTATTCACATTCCTCACCATATAAAGGGGCCAAGGTGGTCCTGCTCCCCTGCTACTAACCGACCTCTCAGAGCAGAAGAAGGTGTACTTACCACCTTGGTGCTATTCAACTACTGGAAACTACACCACTCATCACAAGGCTGATCACACAGCTTTCACGAAGCTCACCTATAATAATAACAACCAGGCACTCACTCATCGCCTCCCTCACTCTCATATTTTCCTGATTTCAGAGCTACTGAATAATACCAAGCAGATGTGGGGGGAACTCTGGGAGTGGGAGAGACCATCGCGAATTCCTCAGCTGTAGAAATCAGCCTGTACTTTGTAAAACGACCCTGGCAGTGTAACAAACAGTGAGCCACGTGTTCCCCACGTTAACCCCAAACTATAGCCCCAAACAGCGCTGTCAGAACTCGAGTTACGACCCACACGTTTATAGTAAAGGTAGCGAGGTTCAATTAAGACGCGTAAAAATAAAAAAAAAGGATGATTTTATTACTTGTGTTGATTTATGGGCTGGTTTTGGCCAGAAGTGACTTCTACAACACGATAACGACACCGTAACGTCACCGGTAGCCTGTCACCGTGAAAAGGACAGCGTGTGACACAACTTAACTCACAAATATCGTTAAAACGTGAGCTCGGACACACACAAAAAAGCACTAATTGACACGTTTCACCAGCCAGTTAACAAACACACACACACACACACACGGGAAGCCTCTTCCTAAGAAACCAGCCCTCTCCCCCGGTGACTCCTCTCCACCCCCACCGGCTGACAGACAGACACACGGTGTAACGTTAGACGGTAAACGGTCGGACGGACGGACAGTGAGCTCTACCGTTGGCTGTCCTGCTCCTCTCCCGCTCTGTCCATCCGCTCTCTGCCGAGCCGTTAAAAACCGCTGACCCCGGTAGTGGTGGCGAGCCGAATGAATCGCGTCCTCACCCTCGCTCGCTGGCTCTCCGTGTCCCCCTTTTTATATACTTTTTCTTCACATGGTGTGTTTTTTTTTTCTGCCGATAGGCTGTCGTTAGTCCGTCGGGCAGCCACCCACCCCCCCCCCTCACTGCCCCGTCCCCCCAGTCCCACCAAGAGCTAAGTGGGCGCGGCTTGCAAGGGAGGAAGTGGTGATGCGTTCACGTTCTGACGGACAATCAAGGAGACGAGGAACACATTTTGGATTTCACAACATATTATTCATTCAACAAAGTGTTCTGTTCTTCTGTAAATTTTATTTCCCACCAAAAGGGTTTAGATATTTAATTTACAGCCATACCCAAAATACAATTTTATTGTTTTATTTTACATTTGTGAGTATATTGAAAGCCTATTTAGTGGGGTTTTTTTTCACTATTGAGTGTATAAGTCCCTCCAGGTAGCTAAAATACACAAATTCCTAGAAAAATAACTATTAGGACTGTAGCGTCTTCATAACCCCAGCCTCGAAAGTAAGAATTGTGGCCATAATAGTTCTTGTTATAGTAGTAGTTGTACAATTCATATCACTAGTGTGTAGTATATTTTAATGTTTGTTATTTTACACAAGTATTATCGATGTGTGTATAGAAAGACCAGCATGATTGAATCATAGATATACTTTTACTAAAAGATGACAACATGTGGCAACTTTGGTGCAGGGATCTCTTTATACTTTGAGAATACATCACCAGCAGTACTATACAGTCTACTGCTGTAAATATCCTGTGACAATATTCTAGTATGGCGCATAATGGTTATGTTACCACATCTTTACTGACAGTGATCAACCTCTGCTGCAGTGAACTATTGATACCCTGATCACGTGGCCCGTCAACAGGAAAACATCTGGGAAATTAATTAATTAGTAAAGTGTGAAAGCATGAAGTATATTCCGACACGAGCACACTTGTAATTTGGCAGCTGAAGCACAAACTAGCGGTCTACTCATATGGTGAAGCAAACATTGACGTTTTTAATGTGGCCTGTGCGTTTTCTATTCCCAACCTAGGTTGGTGATCTGACTAAAATTGAGTCAGATCACCATCTTTGGCCTTAATGAAGTAAAGTAGGGGTTTCCGAGGACTCGTTGAATGCGTCACAAGGAGCACTTGAGTGGGATGAAGTGAGGGGAGGGGCTTAGATCCGGGCCACACTGCCGCCTGCTGGTATCAAAGACAAAATACTCTATAACCTCCCAGACAAGTGGACAAAACCTCTTATCTTGTTGCTCCAAATTATGAATTATAAAATGAGTAAACACTGATAACACAGATACAGTAGAGTTTGCATAACTCACAAGTCTCATTTTCATTGCAG
This sequence comes from Ophiodon elongatus, assembly GCA_016806645.1. Classification (NCBI taxonomy): domain Eukaryota; kingdom Metazoa; phylum Chordata; class Actinopteri; order Perciformes; family Hexagrammidae; genus Ophiodon; species Ophiodon elongatus. Next base: position 1,165,135 of record JACSYO010002128.1, read on the forward strand.
TCACACAACAGGATGACCGCCACATCCTTTTCCCATAACCTCGCTAATCCTCCAATGGTCTCGTCATCCATATACTGTTACTGTCCCAGAGTCTAAGCAGCAGAGTTGACCTCTTGACCTAAAGCAGTATCAAGTTTTCATCTTTTCCAATCAGTAGAGTCTGCTATGAAATATCATCTCTTCAAATTGGACCGGGAAATAAAAAATACCAAACTGTGTGCCTCAGAATCACAATGAGCAGAACATGACACACTTGGCTCAACTATACAACCTAAACAAAGCGGGTTTAATATTATGAACGACACAGCAATACCAGAATATACACGCTCAAATATTAACTGCCTCAGACGAACAAAAGTAATATTTTATGCAGGACTTCTGTGTTGGATTTCATTAAATTGTGAAGGTGTTTGATAATAATTTCTCACTGGCTCTCTCCAGACAGAAAACCATCTTTTAGAAATGTAAAGATGTTCATACGACCAGAGAATATTAAGTTTCCTGAAAGCACAAGACCCCAAAACACACAGTAATCCCTGTGATAGTTTGGTAAAAATGCCTTGGTCTTGCCAATGATCCCGACAGAGGTAGTGCTGAGGGCGTTAACAGTAAATATCAACCTGCTTTGTGGTGGTGCAGCCAAACTACATCTCTGCATCCCTTTGTCTCTGGTCCTGAGCTCCCATCACTCCCGAAGACCGCATCATACTGTCATGTACCGTCTTTATCATATAGAAGATAACTTGTTGTCTTGGCATGAAACCCATCTTTATGATAAAGACCTGAAATCAAGAAACATAAAACGTTTCCCCCGAAAATCAACAGTTCATTCACAGACTGGGTTGCTTCTCAAATACCATTTTATTTGCTCTATCCATGTTATAATTACTTTATTAATATTGTTATTACATATAAGTTCCTTCTGTATTGAAATATGATTTACAAAATTAATCTAAACAAATCAGAGATGACGTTAGTCAAAGTGACCAGTACAAAGGTCATCTGAGAGCAGAAATGATGGCCTCCCTTGGTCTAACAGTTGTCATATTAAGAGTTAGAGAAGTAAAATGAGGACAGGTGAGATGACAAAAGTTTGCAAAAGAAAAATAAAATAAAAGATGACATGTCCAGTACAAATATTATTTACAAAGTGAAAAAAAAAAAAAAAAAAAAAATCTTGTTTATAGGACAAATGAGTTGTGAAAAGAAGTAGTTTTCATAACAACAAACAATCACCTGACAAACAATAGTTACCAATCCTGATCTGGATCTTGGTCAGTTGGACAAACAGACTTCCTCTCAACCTGCAAGTAATCAGACCTGAAGGTTTACAGTAGCACCCATTGACATATTGGTTAATTGTCGCTTACCAGTATTTGACCCCTTTTGTGAACACAGGTTTAACACGGGTATCAAAAACACCCATAAGAAAATGACTCATTGAGATTTATAATGCAATTCTGAGTTTGTTATAAAAATCAAAAACAACAGACAACTAACAATTCATGGCATGCAGTAGCACTTTGACATCTGCTTGTCAGGGCCTTAATGGAGTCATCAGCTGGTTCACTCCGCATTAAAAAGGGCAAATCAATAGACAGCAATGGATCCAGAAATACCATGCAGACAACAAGATAAAGTTAAGACAAAAACAAAACATTCTGTCTATGATGGAGGGCTTTAATGCTGAGCCACTTACGCCGATATAAGCCTTTGTCCATTCATTTTTAAGCTTGAATGATGTAAATGCTTCTAAATAACTTGAAACACAACATTTTCATTTTAAAACAACTTCCTGAACTGAAAGGGAATCAACACCAGCTGTGTTAATAACGTTCACCATTCAGTCCTGATTGGCATTAGTGGTTTAAGTCTTGATCAGCGCACAGACTGTTAGCTGCTGTCACAGTAGTCAACATAGTTGTTATCATAGAAAACAAAAACAAAAAAAATCTAGAAAGATCTGATACATAAGAGAGATCTGTAATAACAACTACATACATTATACAACTTATGGACGGAAAAAACCTCACTGGTTTTCATAATAGTTACTTTATCAAGGCAAATACTTTGTCATTTCCAAAGGGTGAGGGGGGGGGGGGGGGACAGATATTTTGTCTATTAAACTGCCCAGCATTTCATTGTTGTGACATCCAGCTCATTGACTACAGCGAAGTGATATTCATCTTTCAGCAACAACACTTCGGAGTTTACCTTGAAGTAAGAGCTTTCAAAAGAAAGAGTGAGGAAGTAACCCACACTTTATTGGTCAATACGAACTACATGAGCTGCAGACTGAGCCCCATCTTGCGTCATATTCTTGACTGTCGAATTGCATGAAATTGTACTATTTTAAGACTAAATGGAGAAGTAGAGACTGAATACAGCTTACAGAGCTTTGGAGGCGATTCCTAATGTATTTTGTACAAAGTTATTTGTGGGACCAACTCTCTGCTATATACTATAATAAGTATTTGGCACCACTGGCCCAGCTAGATAGTATCAGTTTGTCTTGTACAGTTATTCAGTGACAGCTGATACGTGCAAAATACCATGTATAATATAAAAAATATAATAAACAGTAATCAAAAAAAAAAGATATTCATGGTGACTGCAGAGTGCAGGACCGAACCTGACCTCAAAGTCCGATGGAGTTCATTTGGATTAGAGAGAGTCTGGTCCACTTCTGATCCAGTCCAATTTGTAGCAAGGCCGTTTCTCAGAACCTTGAAAGCCTTAAGAACCTCTCCATTAAGAGCAGTGGACCATGTCCTTCTCAAAAGGCAGCAAAAATGTGACACACACACACTCACTCTCACATACACACATGGTATGTCGTCTGTGCACAAGTCTACTTATTTCATTCCCGCACTTTCTCAATGTGCAATAAAATAAAAAACATAATAAAAATTTTATCTAAAAGCAAAAACAAAATGATGGGTACTTGTAAGTTCACAGCTGCAGCATGTGGAATTGACAGTACCGACAGGCAAACTGGAGCTCCAAGGGGAAGAGGTGCTCGATAAAGAGAGGAGACTGCCACCAAAACTTCAGTACTACACAGACAAACACCACTTTTACCTGCATCACTTCACAAAAAAAAAGAAAAGAAAAGTTGTACCCCTTCTCCATCATCCAACCCCTCTTCTTCTCTTGTACCCTCTCCACCTTTTTTCCAGCTCCTCTACAAGTTGACCAGCTCATGTGCAACAAACTGCTTGAGTCTCTCCAGGTATTGTCCATAGAGCTCCACGTCATTGTGTCCAGCCCCCTCGACCCAGAGCGGCTCCACGGGGCGCTGACAGCGTTCATACAGAGCCAGGCCATGGGAGAAGTCGATGACCTCGTCCTCCGTGCCGTGGATCACCAGTACTGGTGACGTGACCTTCGAAATCTTGTCGATGCTTTGGAGTAAGAAAATAAGACGGAGTTAGGCTGAGAGGTAAGGATTAAAAATACGGGCATGAAGCAGACAGAAAAAGGAAGCCCTGGGTTGAGTTATTGTAATCATAAACTAAACAAATTTATTTTGAAAAATGCCCAAAAAGAGGAAAAGAAGCAGATCTAGTTCGCCAACTGACCACCAGAGGGAACTATTGAAAACATTTTAAGTACTAAGTACTAAGAAGAAAAACAGACACATCTAAAGGCATACGTCAATGTTTGCAAGCTTGTGTGTTTTTTATGCAAATTCATTCATACATGAGTTTTTAAATACAAGTGTGTTTTTGCCATTTCAATAGCTGTGCAGTTAGAAAGTGTGCCTTTCTGTTGTTGTCTGTGATACATATAGCCGGCTTTCACAGGAGCCATCTGTCTCACACAGTACACTCACTTTGGAAAGGCGTCAAAGCAGTAGGTCTTCTTGGTGTCGGGGAAGGCCACTCTCATGCCAGAGGTGAGCGGGGAGTGGAGGATGACTGCAGCACTCTCATAGCGAGAAGCCAGGTCCACAGAGGGCACGGTGCCGATGCTCTGGCCGTACACGATCACATTCTCAGGACGGATGCCATACCTGCAAAAGGGACACAGAATATCTGTACATCACTTTGCTGATCATGTACAGGATATTTACTCTACTAGTAGCCAGACATATGCAGGTAAATCTTTTCCAGACACCAGCAGACGTTCAGTTAGGCCTTTTGTTAATTATAAAAAGCAGCTAGTCTGGCATAATTGAAAAAGCAAATATTGTATTATGGAATCCACCATTTGGTTAAAGTTTATTTTCTTTAAGTGTGTTTCAAGATAACGGTTTGTAATCACGATTCAAAGTTTTGCTTTTTACCCATCTCATAGACAATACACTCACACATCCTACTCCATTTCCAAGACATGCTGCTCTATGCAAACACACACCTGTGTGCTTACTCATGCTCTATTATAGGCTGAAACGTCACACAATAGTGACTCAGTGATTATACTGCTTCCTTAAATGTGCACACAAAGATGGCAAACAGCCACGGCTCAGTGGCTGTCTGCTGCTTTTCAAAGCAGCTGAAGTCTCGTGATTCAGATGGAAGGCGGGGGTAGAACAGCAAAACACGCAGAAAGGCTGCAGAAAAAGACACTGATCCTGGATTGAGGGTGAGGGAGGGAAAAAACTGAGGGTAAGACATTCCACAGCTGATTATGGAGAGTGTGACCCACTCTAGCAAGTAACCAGTCAGCTGACAAGCTGAAACCTCGTCCGAGAACACTGCATCACTGTCTGGACTGCTGGGTAGTGCATAGTACACAGCCACAACCAGCCTGACAAAATCACTGCTCTACTTTATTATTAAAATTAGAAGCACTAACATTACAGGCTTAACGGTACAGCCTCTGCCACTGCAGTTCTACAATACACAGTGATGAACAAACATGAACACCAAAGTCTGACGCCGCTCTACACTGCTGTGATGGATTATTATAATTAGGAGCGCCACAACACAAGTCTAACACAACCTTTGCAAAGGAACAAGCTGGAGTAATGTAGCCGTACTGCTACGATGGGGCAATAGACTTAAGTGCAGGCACATCAGACAGAACATCAACATACAGTTATTTGCAGGAGTATATGAGCAGTTTACCATCATGTCAGCTGGCCTTCACGGATTATAAATAGGGGTGAAAGTACTGGCACGGCAGGGGAAAGACTGTCGGGTGCTGTGGCGTAAACAGCACCAATAACTCTCAAGGTTTGCACAATGATGCTACTGATTCAGGGTCGTGAGTGATAGTGAGGAGGCCAAAGTCATTTTTCAAACGATAAAAAATGACACTGCGCTTTCTGATGTGTCCGATTGGGGACTAACGGCTTCTATAAAAATCTTCCAAAAACCTTTTCGCCATCGCATGATTTAGTAACGCAAGTTTTATGTCGCAAGGCAGGGTTAAGCTCAGCTGTAGTGACAGACAACAATATGTAAAGTAGGTAATAACAGAGCTCGAGGGCAAAATACTTTCAGTAACATCAAACCCAAATAGACCCAAAGAGCAGTGAACTCATTAAAAACGAAGTAACAGAAGGTGCCAAGTAATATGGGAGATGACATAACACATGTTTCATATTAACTCCTCAGGAACGATTCAAGTAAATTGCTTGGTACAAAGGGCTAGTTTGGTTGCCTCCTCCTCTTTGCTAGAATTGTTCACAGGCAGCATTAGAGCATAAGAAATTCTGCATGAGGCCATTTTAATTATATTTAATAACTCCACTGCAATGCTGAAGAGTGCACAGCAATACTGAGGTGTGGCCGTCCACTAAAACTTCGAGGTTCAGCTTTTGTGTCACAGTCCTGTTATTTGTTTACCGTTACTAACAGCTGTTCGGTGAGACCTTTATCACATAGTACTTGTGCTTATCGCCATTCTCACCGTTCTTTGCTATATCAGGCCACTAAAGCCTGGCCAACCCTGACACACATAAACAGTCACCACACAGATATCCCTACAACATAAAGCTTATACAATGTCAATACAAACAGGGTGAATTGAAACCATTTGACAGCTTGGTCATCAGGTGAAGGGACATAGCATACTGCAGCAAGGCCTTCCCCTGACCTAACTTGACATCTTTACACCGAACAAACCTCGTGCAAGTAGGAGTGTTTTGCTCAAGGACAATGAATAATGCAAGGCTTGAACTTGTGACCTGATGCTTACAACAAGGTCACTCTGAATCTCTAACCCATCCTGCCATCTTGGCACTTTGATGGACTACTGTGGCTTCTGCCCACACATCCGGTAAAGAGGACAACGGCAGTGCAGATCTGCAGCTGCACTCGTGTTAAGACGCCACCATGACTGGCTTTGACCAACCCAGTTCCACACAAGATGCAACCCCCCCCAAGACCGGCCAACACAAGCCTGCAAGTTCGATTGCATTTCAGCTTGAATAGACCTCACCAGACCATCGCCAGCCATGCTCCATGGTTACGCACCTCCCCAAAACCGTCATCAATTTAGTCTCCTGACAGAAATCCAATCTATTATGCATCACATCCTCCTGCATTCCCTTATTATGTCCCTCGATCCCTCTTGGCTGTCCACCTCTTGCTCTCTGAGGACCGAAAGTATTCTCATCTCATAGCAGTCGCTATGACTAATAGATATTTCAGAATATCCTGAAATATCTAACGGATTAGTGTACGATCTGCACTACAGCAGGGGGATCCTTCACTGAAGCTTTGAAATTAGGGTTGTAACGGAATGAGATTTTCCCAGTAGAAATAATACATTACTATTATTAGCAACAATGACCTTTAAAAGGAATGAGAACAGAATTCTAAAAATATACCTATTTAGAAACCTGATAAAATAGGATGTAATTGTTATATAAGCATACTAGTTTACAATAAATAAACAATTAACATGTGCTGTAGGTGAGCGTCAGCACTGCCAGACTGCTCCTGCCTTAATTTCAGATTTGTCTTGAAAATAAATAGATGTTCAGATCTCAATGCCCACACAAAAAAATAAAAGCAAGTACCAGCACTAAGCTCCGTTCCTGTTGCTCTGCACTAAAGACAGTATACAGGATATATAAAATATCTCACAATTGTCAGGTGAGAGATTGCATTCAACCAACTGAATTAACAGACAGTAGCGTTTGTGTACCTTTGGCCCAATGAACCCAACCACCACTGATATTTCAAATCAAGTCATGATTGGTAGCCTTTCTTTGTCCATATTTGTGAGAATATCTCCCCACTATTGAAGGTCCAAGAAGAGGGATGAAGTTTTGATTTGGATCAGTATGATGATTGACTAGGAAGTGAGTTTTTGCGTTTGTTTTTCGTGGCCATAGTGTGGGAAGACCTCTGTCTGAAAGCTCATTGGGCATGGGTTGCTAGGCTACCACTCAATATTAGACTAGCAGGATTGACTGCTGGCCCACCTTTATCTCAAGAGGGAAAATAAAATGATACAGTGCTATTCTGTAGTGGAACGCACAGACACACAAAACACAGAGTAAGACAGAGAGAGAGACATCGAGACAGAGCTGATGTTTTCATCAGCTTGGTCACCCTTTAGTCAATACATTTTTCTACTGCAGCAAATAGTACACCTGACTCATTCTATTAGCCTGTGGACTCGTTGGTACAATAATGCAGCCAGTGTGAGTGTGCAAACATTGCTGAATCATCCGATCCACTCCCTGCTCAGGTGAAGGGAGTGCCTCATCCACCGTGGCTAAACAAAAGAGCACAGCAGGAGAGTGTCTTGCCTGTTTGGCTGAGCGGTTGGGGTTTGCCTGTTGGCAATGTGACAGGTGGCTGCCCTCTGTCATATGATTGTGTGGCAACACTCAAAAGAGTAATTTGCCATCTGCCAAATCATAAATGAGAAAACGATTGGATGACAAAGTCAAAACACAAGCAGAACAAGACTGAACCCAATGGGTTCAAAATGCCAAAGAGTCAGAAAAAGAAGACGCTGACACGCCACAACAAGCAGAGGCAGTGAAAGAGGCATGAGAGCCGCTCTCTTCTTCAGGCTGTGCATCTGATCTAACATTAGAGATATGCACGAGGGATGTAGGAAGCAGACCAATGTGAGGCCATGCAGAGATGTCTTTTGATGTGATAAACACAATCTAGATGATTTGTGCTTGGCAGGGTCAAAAGGCTGGGTTGTACCCTCCTTCCATCACAGACAGACAATTATGAATCTGGCACAGCCCTCCAACCATCAGACAGACAGCAAAGCCCAAAAGGCACATAACACATGATACTAGGGGTCTTAGTAACACTGAGCTTTAAATATTCTAATCTAATAGTATACAAGGCCAATATTATTGATAAAATTGTACACAATCTTCAATCATATTTTCTTTTTGGGAAATCCCTCTTTTAATTTGTACCCCATCATATGTATGCATGTAGCCATATCACTAGGGGTGGGGGAACAAAAATAAAAGCAATTCTTAGATGCATCGCGATTATCGCGAACATTTATGACTCGATGCAGAAAACTCAATCTGACATTTTAAACTCAATTCTCAACATTATGATTCTGTGACACCGCTGCCCCTGAACACCAGACGTAATACACGTGCGTCTTGTTTACTTTCTAAACTAGATCCTAGCGGAGAGGCGAGATACAACATCCATCACTATGTTTTTACAGACAGTGATACTCAACAACCAAACCAAAGCTAAAGTCATGGAGCTTGGAGCAATGCGCTATGCGTGACAACCGTTGCCACATAATCTAGTCACCGCAAACGTGCACTTTATCACTGCATGTATAGTTTTACCACATGTTCCACATTTATTTTAGTATGAGAGCTGAATGCTCCTTGCCTATAACAGGGGGATTTGTTTGAAGAGAAGTCTATATTATTTATTAGTGAATCAGGGCAGCCCATTTATGTCAAATGACTCAGAACGTGCTGAATTCTGTGTTTTTACTACGAGGATGCTGCTACAGGCCCAATTTTATTCATTTTCTTGTTGGTATATGTTCTAACGTCTAGTCTTATCTTTTGTATTTATATAAAATGAAGATGCCACTTTTCATGCACACAAAAGAGGAGATCGCCATGTAACATAATTCAGGCAGACATGTTTGTTTTACGCTCTCTTACTTAAATGTCGTGATAAGCTGGCATTCAGACTGCAACTTGGCTTTTAAGAGTTTTATACAGTAGGCACGCAAGTTGAGGCTTCTTAAATATCAAGTTATTTCCTTCATCAGATCGTGGAGTGCCTTCTTCCCTGATTGACCTAGAAAGACATGTGATACATTAACTGAGATTGACGTGGGTCGATAGCCGCTCCGTCCTTTTTAAAAACAGCTGATTAACATCATGTACAGAAAAAGTATTATAACCACTAACAGTACTAGGCAAATAGCCAGCCCACCTTGCAAAGTTTAATTGGCCCAGGCAAATTAGGTTGTGCAAATGGATTTAGATATGATCACAGCGCTGTTATTTAAGGACAAATTACATTTACTCATAATCTAATATTATTTGAAGCATCTGTTCTGCTTCGCTCAGATTTAAATTAAATTTCAGCACCGGTCACGATTGTGTGTAGGAGTTTCCTTGGTGTAACAACAAAAATAATAAGCAAGATGGAAAACAAGAAACATTAAAAAGCAGACCAAGACAGCAGCTTTAAATGCTTTTTTCTCTTTTAAGTAAATGCTGTGAATAGAAAGGAAAAAGAAAGAATGGGTTTCAGACTGTCCAGAAGGCCTTTCTAACGCCTTCATCACTTATCCTTTCTATCACATTCGACATTGTAATTAAAGCTTGGGTTAAACAATTTAGGAGACATTCATGGCAATGAAGCGAGCTTAATTTAAAATCACAAGTGACAGAAAGGTTTACGTTAACGCAAAGGAATGGACACAGTCACACACTCTGGCTGGCCACCAGGAAAGCGGGTTCTTCTTCACAGCAGTGGCCCATTTCTTATATGCACAACCTTTATGATCAAGAATTTCCTGTTTAACTTGTTAGCTTCCTTATATAAATGTATTTACAGAAGGCCACTTTGTATATTCTCTAAAATGGGAGATAAAAATGTAAAATGTTAAAGTAGTGCTGAGAGAGATTCACAGCAAAAGTTGGTAACTAAGAAACAATAACATTTTGTTGCCAGTGTTATACATCAGCACTTTTAAATCTCTGCAGTGCCACGCCACACTAGAAGCCTAGTTTTTCCCTTTATGGTTGATCTATACTCCTTTGGCGCTTCTCTTCCTGCATTTAGTTTTTCTGAACCAAAGTTTCCCCATCTCCTCTGTTAGTCATTTGTTTGTCTTCCAGCAGGAAATATACAGAAACATCCTGGGCTACTGGATGAACTTTTATTTCCACCCCATCCATGTAAACAAAGAGGCACAAATAGGATCTCTCATGCCAAGCCCATGGTGTTATAAAAGGACACAAGGAGGAGATGACGAGAGGGTTAAACATGGATCGACGGAGGTGAAGGACATGTGGTTTAAACACTGATGAACAATTTTCAGAACAAATCAGACTATATTTGTAGTATGTAGTGATATACCTTTTGGGATCTTGGACAGATATTAGTAGAACTATGCAAAGTCTAAGTAAACAATATTTATCCGCATGCAGAGTTGTTTTTTTTATTGTCATTTTTCAAAATTATATTCAGTTTTGAACATCATGAAAAGGGAGTTAGAAATGAAGAAAACAGTATGATGAAATTAAGAATAAGTTTTCCAGGGTATCTTAGTAAATCAGTTTTTTAAAACTACATTAATTAATTTACTGTAATAGAGCAGAGATTAAACACCGTATATTCCTCTACAGCATCTGCAACATAAAAAAAAAACCAATGAGATCAAGGCTCCTCGTTTCAAAATCATTACAAATGCAGATGCCATCAACAAGAAGCACAGCATATTTCAAACTTACATATGCCGTGCTTCTTGTTGTTTAGCTGAAAAATAAATCTGTGAAAGTCAAATATTGACCAATAAATATCAGTTTCTATTCATAGCCTGCAAAGCAAAAAGATGCAGCAGAGCACCCACTCACACCTACATATGGCTGGCCAGCATAATCATAGAAAACATGCTCCTATTACCGCCCAGAAAAACATCATGTCGTCCCTTCTAAACCATTCCTGTTGTAGAAGCCATTAGTTATGTCTGTGTATTATATGTTTGAATGTGGAGCCTATCTCAGGTTGACCACGGGTGGCAGTAGTGTGGCAGGTAGTTTATATATAGGGCACGGGAACTTCACCCAAAGATACGAACGACCTAGAATCCCTTTGAAAAAGCGAGTAAGGAACAGGATCTTCTCCCGCACCCAGCCGAATGGCTAGTCACGGAAATCAGTCACTATACCTGTCATCTCCATCCATGATTTTATCAGGTCCAATAATTGTCCCTCCACCAAGCTCCTTCTGCAAACTCTTCAACTCTTTCTATTCCAGCTCTTCTTGTCATCACTTTAGGCCTGTGACTTTTTTCCTGTCAATCTACGTCGGCCAGGTTTCTTAAGAATTTACTTAATCTCAGCTTATATTTAAGTAGTCCCCATTTCCTTACTACTCACTCACCAATAGCTGTAGACATTCACAGCATAAGAAAACCAGGAACGGTTGGCATTGTGGTTATTCATAACATTATCTCACAAAAGCTGTCAAACGAGAAAGACTTGACCAGAGTGGCTATTAAATGAGTCTCCTTCCTACTAGTGTCATGCACTGAACAGCACTGTACACTATTTACATGTGTTTTGTGTTACTTCCCTTTCCCCTTAAGTTTGGGGTTGTGACACCCTTTTCTGCTTGCAAGTTAAAGTTATGCAAAGCATTTAGGTGTTTTTCCATTTGTGGGATTTTGCTACACCTCCTAAAGTTCACGGGGCTTAACTCACCAGTTTCATCAACATTGCCATTTATGTTTTATTTTGCCGCCTTGTGAGAAATCAAGTTTAGGGTCTGCATGCTATTCAATTACTCCAATAGCAATGCATTCATGAGTACTAGTGAAACACTGCATCCTTTTTCTACAGGCTGTCACAACATCTGTGTACAGGTGTGCCCATCTCCCCTTCCTTCCATCATGTCTCCTTACCGTGACCGCAGTGCCTGCCAGGCGGCATCTACATCAGCGTACAGGTTCTTCTCAGAGGGTTTTCCAGAACTCGCCCCGTAACCCGAGTAGTCGTAGGAGAAGACGTTGCAGTTGATCCGTGAACCCAGGCCAATGTAGAAGCTGCTCATCTGGCCCAAATCCACTGCGTTTCCATGGGAGAATAATAGAGTATAACGAGCGCTGGGTGAGCAGCGGACAAACATACAGGCAATGCGGTTCCCTCTTGTTGTGCGAGTCATGAAACACTCGATGGCGTCCTTCTCACGGGACGAGTACTGCCAGTCAGCGCGCTCGGAGAGGTGCAGCGTCCACCGGCTGCCACTGTCGTCAGACATGAGGCTGTAGGTAGGCTCTGGAGGCAGGAAGGCCAGTTTAGAGGCAATCTTGCTGGGGCACGGTGGACAGCAGAACAGGCAACATAGCTCGCTGAGGGATAAGTGGTTCATCCTCAAAACGCTGTGACAGGGAGAATGAGAATGGTTAAACTTGAAACTGATACATTTCATCAGTAGATTAAATGTGTAAAAAGAAAAAATGCTTTTGAGAATTATAACGAGAAAAAACGGATATAAATCACACCAAAGAATAACGGCTGGGCTCTTTTAACCAACTGAAACACTAAACTTGCCTCTGCATCCACTGCAGATTGATCACAAGGAAAACACCACAAGAGCCACTTTTCCACATTAATCTTGAATGATGTTCTCTCCAAGAACATAAATACTTGTCTTTGTGAAGTGAAAAAGAAGGGACTGGGGGCTAAACCCAGGCTGGTGTCCATTCCCTTCTCCAGAATGCATAGCTCTCTTCAGCCAGCATTATAAAAAAAGATATCTGACCCTGATTGAGTGTTTGTTCTCCGTCTACCTCGGGGCTCCACAACCTCTCAGACAGTATTGACTCAAAAGGCTTTCTTGTTTCATCCTGCACCTGGACCCCCACCGAAGGCTACCTTTTGGATAACCCAGCTGCTCTTGAAATTGTAGTGGCCAGGCGGCACTACATAGGTCAGCAAAGCTCATTTTGGTGACATCGAAGCTGGTCAACCTCACAAAATGTCCTCCAGGACATGCCTTTTACAAGGAAGTAATTTGACTCCAAGTAACTACTCATGCCCTTCTGAATAGGCTGAAACACATCACTGTCAGGTTATGACAATGCGTTGTGGATTGTATTTCCAGTGAAGGGGCTCGAAGTAAGAAATGACACCCAGCTATTACATCTTTGGAATACCATCCTCAAACCTATGCAATCATGGGACAGTCTGCAGCAGCTTTCTTTGCCAGGATACACCAGCATGTTGCTTATTTCTTTTATTGTGGCCCCTTTGCAGGCCTGCTGGAGAACAACATCCCTGCAGCATAATGTTTAATGCTGTCCCCCCAACATTGACTTAACCCTGTAAATAAGTATGAATGGTGAAGCACATCCCTTATGCCTCTTTGTGGCCTTCCTCACCTGTACTCTTCTCCCAAACTTAATTCCCTACATTGCGTTTCACAGATTTCCAACAGTTTTTTATTTTGCCATTTTACAACCATCTATATTTTACTCTGGAGGGATTCTTAGAGCATTGGAAATTGTCTTGTGTATCATTCTCCCGTTTCATATTTTTCAACAACCTTGTAGTGGATTATTTTGGAATGGTTTCAAACACTTGGCACACCTTGATCTCTCTCACACACACACACACACACACACACACACACACACACACACACACACACACACACACACACACACACACACACACACACACACACACACACACACACACACACACGACTTCAATACCACTTAATTACCTGTGTGCACTTCTATAAACAATTGACTGTAGCAGAGAAGATTTCGGGTGAACACTTTTTGCAGCCACTTGTGATCAATGGATGCAACTTCTGCAAGATGCTGTGACATTTGCACGCAGCAGTTAAATACACAGTGAAGGCTATTTGCGTAATACTGTATATCACCCCAAAACAGTCCATAATCTCCCCACTGCAGAGACAGAAGGGAGCCCCGTACCGATGCACTGTAAAATGGTGGTGGAGGCTGCAATGTGTTTGAAGAGATTACAATGACATGCAAATATGCGCGTGTTATCTACTGGCACCGAGCAGAATTATAATCATCATCACAACCTTTACCTGGAAGGCGGTGGACGCTCGTTTGGTTTTTCAGTTGTCTGTTTTCAGGAGACAGTGTTGGCCAGCGTCGCTGTAGTCAGGTGTTATTTCCGCTCCAAGCCAACTAAATTATCTTCTTCTCGACGCCAGGAGATTGACACGGTTAGCCTCTGACAGATTATCCTCTGTTCCGCGTCCTATTCGCTGGCTTTGTCACTTTGAGTGTGTGTATCCCTCTTGGCACCGCAGCTGTGGGGAGTTACCATCAGCTAGAGGCTTCGTCCTCCGAGTCCAGGCAGCCTCCGAAACTGGCGTTTCTTTTCTTTTTTTTCTCCGCTCGGTTTCCTCAACATATGGTCCTGAATGATAACGAGGTCTATTCATTCAAAACCGTCACGTATGTTCTGCTCAACGGCGACATGAGTGAATTCAATAAAGTGCTAAAATTAATTAAATCCTTGTCTCAAGTCTCGGAAGTATCGCCAGCCTCCGAAACATCACCGCTTTCTTTTCGTTGTGAAAATCATTCCGCTCGTGAGGAAGGAGGGAATTGTGATTGACAGTTCCACGAATCAATGGCAAAGCGACTGGTGACCGAGTCCGCCAATGGTGCGACGTGTAGATATTTATGGGCGGCTCCTACCGACGCCGCAGAGTGGTGACCTAATGTTTTGATTGACGTGTACGAGAACCAACCGGTGATTACTATTGCGATGCACAGTCCAATCAGCGCCCGAGCAAGGGTTCTCTCACGTTCGATCAGGTGACGTAATTGGCCTATTACTATTTTATTAGGCGTATTTTTACTTTTGAACCAGTGTTGTGATTTATTTATTTTTTCGTTTTTTATTCCAACAAATATGTTTTTTTTTATTATTTATTTTTGATAAAATTGGAGACTTCCTGTTTCGAGATCCGTGACGTTTCACAACGTGCTCGTACTTCTTCCGGGTCAGCGCTTCTCTCCGGCATGGTTCCGGGTTTTTTTTTTTACCCCCACATACCATGTGTGAATAAAATTGGAAAATAACATGAGTTCTCAGAAAGGTAATGTATCCCGGTCGCGGACCCAGAAGCATCAAAACAGTTTTGCCTTCAAAAACGACAAATACGGAGCGACTGTACAAGTGAAGGTTTGTGAAGCTTGAAGTCATAATGTGTGTGTTTGTGTCGTTAGCCTGAATAGATACTGAGCTCAGTTAAATACACCGATGAACGCTACATTGTATAGTGTTAACAGTGTACTCTTGTGTCGAGGCTAGAGGTGACGTGTGTTTGTCCTGAAACTAGATTGTATATTATAGCAACATTGTTTAGAAATCGTGTATAAAAGTAAAATCAAGATTATTTTTTTTATGTTGATCAAGTAATGGACATTTTCTGTCAGTTACAATGCGTGTATTTTAAAACCTGATGCTTTGTCAAAGCCGTGTTGTAACATTATTATTATTATTATTATTATTATTATTATTATTATTATAACATTTGCAACGTGTCTCTGCTTATGTTATCACAATTGTAGAAGGCAAAGTCAAAGAGCCACGATGGGCTCTGTCTACATTGTAAGGGTATTCTAGAGTGGAAAGTGCAGTACAACAAATACAAGACACTGACACAGCCTAAGAAATGGTGAGTACACATAAGCATTAATTCGATAACAAAGTATCTGCACAGCTACAACTGCTCATGACTGCACACATCTCAACTGATCTCCTCTGTAAACAAGCCAGTCATTGTTACTGAAGTCATTCGTGAGAAATTGACAAAGAAAGAGAAACAACATGGATTATACTGAACAGTTGGTTAGTCAATGCATTAATGTATCAACTAAACACTTGATCATTACATTTTTCACAACAGCTACGATTTGCTTCTCTTCCCCATTTCATATCCTTATAAGAAAAATATGACACAGGTTGTTTTTTTGTATCACACTAGAAATATAAATAAGATTGATTGGATGGATTTGACTGCCACATTCATGCCTGTAGCAAACCAGGTGGCAAGTTAAATGCAGGGTATTTTGTTTTGATGTTGCTGGACTCACTGTGGGTCCACAGGTCAGCTGGAACTCCACATGTCCTCCTGCTTGTGTCCAGTTATATTGTACTAGCATGGGAAACCACAGTCAGACTCGGAGGTGTGTCACACTGTTGTATATGTGCAGTAGTATTTGTTATTCATGTTTTAAAGACAGTTGTAGTTGGTTCAAGTGTGAAAATTGATGGCATTTGTGCATACATGTGTTCTTCTTTCAGTGTCAAGTGTGCTCAAAAGACAGTGAAGGATGCGTATCACATCGTTTGTAAGCCCTGTTCCCGTCAGCTGGAGATCTGCTGCAAGTGTGGGAAGAAAGAGGAAATCGTTATTCCGTGAGTGGTCCTGTATAAATGTGTGTGTTTGTTTATTTGTGCAGATTCATGCATACAGAGGATTGGTGACTATAAAGTCCTGTTGTCTTCTGGCCATGTGTAAATAAACAACTTCACTGCTTACTATTATACAAATCTATCTATTGTTTTACTTTAGCCAATGTTGTGTTTTTCCTGCCTATTCATATGACATGTCCTAACACTGTATATGAAGACTTTTAAGAAATGTGGTATATGTGGTCTTTATCTGGAGGTTTTATGAAGTCAATCTTGGTATTCTTATGGTGCGTTCACACCAAAAGCGTTGCGAATATTCGTCCAAGTTGAAAAATTTCAAAGCCTGGCGAAAATTTGCATTATTCGCATCCATTCGCGTCTGTGCATTGACTTTGTATGTAATCTACTCGTGCGAAAAATTCGCAATGCTTTTGGTGTGAACGCACCATAAATCATAGACAGTAAATTCTACTGCAAGTCTCCCATCTAGTGGACAATGGGTTGTATCACAACCGACTCTTAGAAAATACTTGACAATTCATTGACAGCATTTTAGCTTCCGTCTTTATGTCTCCATTTAATGCCCTTCTCAATAATTGTCATTCGACATTTTGGCAAATCAAATCAACATCAATTTATTCTCATGAATAATTTTTGTATAACTTTTACTTTGGTGACATTGTGACATTCAAAACAATGACTGAGGGATTTTTCTTTTGCTCTTGTAGGAGTACAAGTTAAAGTGGTAATCCTTAAAAGTCCCATATTGTTAAAAAATATATATTTTAATGTCTTTTTTTAACTTTTTATCATAAAGCTGTTTTAAGTGCTGTATATATAAATACTGTTTAGGTATTAAAGCGCTCCATCCATGGCGAAATACACACAGCAGGTGTTCAGAAACTGCCTTTTTAAATGGCAGGGTTTCAGTACGGGAGTTATGTCACAACTATACAATATAGAGACCATTTCACAGTTTTAAACGTAAACATCCTAAATGTGTCTTAGTTCATTTCCAGTTAGAAATCAGCTGATAGGAAGTAAACGTGGACCCAAGCCGTTTCAATACAAGTGTGAACATGGAAATGAGAGTAATGTGTCTCCTTTAAGTTTTCAGTCCTGGTTGATTTTAGAATTTCTTTGTGCGTGAAAACGATGGCATTGTTTAGCAGTCTGGAGTCTTTTGGTTGATACATGAGCTTCAAGTTTACAGAATTGTGTCTAGTTTAGTTTTCTATGTGTTTAGAACGGAGAACGTTTCCACAAACAATTTCATAATGCTGCAAATATATAAATATTGCAATACTTTCATCATGGGGCCAATCACCATTTTCTTACTTCATTCGGCTATAGACTTGACAGACAATTATTTAAATGAAATTCTTCGAGATTGACATTTCAACATGAAAGCCGTTGACACTGCCTCATTTTGTTTTTCTCTCACTGTGTAGCGTAAACTCACAAGAAGACCAGAAAGAGGAAGAAGAAGAGAAGGAGGTGGAGGAAAAGGAGAAGGATGTACAGAAAAAGAAAGGCCGTGGAAGAGGGAAGAAGGACTTAGATGACTTGGACAGTGATGATGATGATGATGATGATGATGATGATGACTTAAGTGACCTAAGAGATGAGGATGATAAGGGAGAGGACTTCGCTAGGGACTCAGAACCAAGGAAGAGATACAACAGGTCCGGTGTGCTCCCAGGTGTATCCCGAGTCAGCTTTAAAGACTAAAGACCGTGAGAGGGTTCTTGTTATACCAATTTTTTTTCTTTTCTTTTCAGCATTTATACAGAACAAGGTTTCTAATTAAAGTACGTATGAAGTTTAAGACTTGACCATATTCAAATTGAGTACTGCAAATCAACAAATGTGGTTTGATGGAGCACCTGAAGTAGGAGCTAATGTAACACTGGGGAGGTTGAGTACACAGAATAGCTGTATTATATAATGTACATTCCCAAACCAATTCCCAAATAATGCCACCTGGATATATACATTATTGTACTGTAATAAAAACCTGTACATTCATTTTGAATTCATGTATCTAAGCTACTAATTCTTGTGACAATAACTGGACTAATAGAGGCCTTGAAGTATCAGCAGCACTAAAAGCAGAAGTAGAGGTTTTGCAGGAACAGACTCTGAGATATTGACCCTGTCATTAAAATGTTATGTGGGAACGCCCAGCAATCCACTTCACAACTGAGGCTTTTCAACATTCTAGAAAACTAGAGGCTACTCTTTGTGGAGAAATAAAATATTTGTTTAGGAATGTTTAAAATGGTAAAGGAGAAATTTCAGTTTTGGTTGTGAAGGTATATCTACTATATTACTTTTTAATTACCACATTGTACTGTAAATTGGCTTATAACCACACTGTAACTATGCCATACGTTCTTCCCCATTGTTACCTTAAGATGTTTTACCCACTTTTAAAAAGAAAACCCTAACATTAGCAAAATATTCTCACTGTTAGTACCAATATGATATATATAAGAACCTATTCCCAACATTGGTGATGTGCACTGAGAAAGAGGAACAAGTAATCACCCGACAACCCAACAGGGAAATGTGCTGCCTGACATGCACAAAATTATAGCAGAGTTTGCATTATTTAAGTTATTTCTCAAGTTCAGTTTTGTAGGAACTGTGAATGTTTCAACATAGACCTGCCGATGTTTTTTTGAAAGACAGATTGTACAGAATATCCTCCTTCATCTATCTTTTTATACTTCTCTCTCGACAGCTTACTACTGCTAATCAGTCCAGAAACTGAGCTAATGCACTTGTTCTATTCATGTCACTGACGCCATGACACCAACACTGCACTCGTCCTTTTGAGATTTAAAAAAGATGACCGAGGTTATTCCCTTTAACACCAGTAGACTTTTCTTGGATAGTAGAGGCCTTGCTAATCTTTGAATAGTGTCAAAAGGGTCATTTTAAGGGTAAGTTGATGAAATATGTTGTTCATATCAAAATCACACGGAGGGTGATCCATTAGCTTAACAACAAATATATATTTTTTTATAATATGAGGAGTAAGAGAAGGGATTTTTAAGGAAGACATCCTTCAATGGCTTCGTGCTAAAGCTCTTTGCTGTAAGCATCCGTGGTTATGTGTGTGTTATGTAACGTTAACATTTAATTTCCACTTAAAGTAAGAGCGACGTTAAAATATCAAAATAAAGTCAATCTTGTGTTTATATTCCAAGTTTGTACAGATTGTACGTCAGGCTTCACATGATTTAACATTTAGTTGTATAATAACACAGTTAGTCCGTTATAATTGACATGTGTTTACGTGAGCATACTGCTTATGTACATGTTATATTGTTATTGGAACAATATTTTAAAATGAAATAGACATTGTTCTTAAGGGGTGGGGGGTCTACCCCTCATACATTGGCGCAGGAGAATTGCCCATTCACTGCATCTGGCAAACTAACGCTACGTTTATTGGTGGCTCAGTCAGGCCGTTGGGTCATCGTGATGAATTATCAACCGGGCAAAGTGCAAACGCTTTGCGGTAAGTGCTGCACCTGATTTATGACCCTCGGTGTGTGAAATCGGCTGTAAACAAAAACGAAACCAGAAACGTTCGTCTATAGCTGACCCCTCAGTCTAGTGGACCCTGTGGCTGGTGAATAGTTGTACGTGGCGATTAGACCTCAACCTTAAGACACTGAGGTCAAGTGAGCCGTCATCTGCGGAACCTCGGTTAAACCAACAATTAGGCAATAATTTGTCCAATTTGATATAAGAAGTCAAAAACAACATCAAGTTGCACATTACATAAAATCCAATTATAGTAATATCTGAAGTTACACTGTTGTACTATTTTTGTTTTAAAAAAAGGGAGCTTGTAAGTTACAATATTATCAAATAATAATCTTTGATCTGTAATAAGAATATTTAATCTATTGGTTAGGTAAAATGTACACTGTATTTCTGTTCAGGATGACCCCGAATATGTCCATCTGAAATTTCATGTGATTTTACTGCATAGTTTTTGAGAAAAATTAAAGGCAAAGGCTGTTCAAATGGCATTCATATTCATTATTTCCTAATATTTGAACCTTGATTACAATAATTCCTTAGGTTATAGTAAACCTTTACTGGATTCTTTTTCATGATGACCCCATGTCTATATTCATGTGATATTACTGTACAGTCTTTGAGAAAATGAAAGGGAAAGTCAGTTCAAATTACACAGTGGTATTTATTATTTCCTTATATTTTAACTATAATTAAAACACACCCTGAAGAGGTTATAAGAAACGTTTACTGGATTCCTGTTCATGATGACCCCAACTGTGTCCATGTAAGATTTCAGGTGATTTTACTGCAGTTTTCTAGAAAATTAAAGGGAAAGTCAGCTCAAATGACAAAATACAATTCCTAATTTCCTCATATTTGAACTGCATGATACAATACAAAGTTATGTAGTTTTTGTAGATGTTAGGGATCAATATTTTCCCATTGTTCACGAGAAGAAAAAATGGAAGGGGATGAATTAATGTAACACTTTAAATGCATCATTAAGTCCCTAAATATTGTCATAAAAGATTATCTTGTTTCTGCTTTTTAGTGGCTATGTAATCAAATATAACGCCAAGGCAGGCACCACAGTTCATACTACGGATGTAGAATTATGCTTAATTATTGCAAATATAGTGTGTTTACTTCTCACATATTGCATTTGAGCTTTTTTATCATATAATGAGCCATAATTATCATATATTGCATTCAGTCTTTTTATCACATAATGCGGGGAGAGGTGTAGTGTTTGTTTGTTATGAAGTTCAATTGCATTACTGATCACATATCCACACTGGAAGGGATTATGTAAATTATAATAATGATTAGGCTAATTGTCTGTATGGATTTTAGGGCTTTTTTCTGGAAATGTGCACATATATTGAGAGTAGCAAATTCAGAATAATATCTCGCAAAATCCTTCATTAATTAAATTTGTGAGAAATGTAGGAGGAAAGTAATCTTAAATGGCTTTAGAATATTCATAACGTCCTTAACTGTTAAATAAACGGTTCCTCACATGAAATTCGACATCGACATAGTTGGGGTCTTCATGAACAAGAATCTAGCAAAAGTTTACTATAACCTCTTCAGGATTTGTTTTTATAACAGTTCAAATATGGGGAAATTATGAATATCATAATGCAATTTAAACAGACTTCTTTTTAATTTTCTCAAAAACTGTACTGTAAAATCACATACAATTTGAGATGGACATAGTCAGGGTCATCCTGAACATAAATCCATTGGAAATTTTAGCTAACCAATAAAGGAAATGTTTTTAATACAGATCAAAGATTATTATTTGATAATATTTGAACTTTTGAGCTCCCTTTTTTAATTAAAAACCGTACAGTGGTGTAACTTCAGATTTTATCATAGTTGGATTTCATATAATATATAACATAATGTTGTTTTTGACTTTATATATCAACATGGACAAATTATACCTTAAATATAGGTATATCACCTTGCTTTTGGGGCTATCCAAGCCCCTGTACCGTAACACCACGAATAGACAAGCATGACAATTCAAGCGTCGGCTGGTTGACTGAAGCTCCTCAGATAACGGCTCACTTGATCGCAGTCCATAGACTCTTTATAAGACCCAACACACAGAGACACACGCCCATTCTTCTCATTGGTTGCAGGGTGTCTTTGCAGTCAAGTTAAGTTGGGGTGTCTGTTGCGTCGTTGAGATCTGTGCTGCCGCAGGAATCTGTGCTGCTCGAGTCCGACTGAACTATTGAAAGGATGGCAAACTCTAAAAGATCCACCACCCAAATTGCAAACGTCTACAGGGGGACATTTATCCACTCGACCCAGCAAACAGCGCTGCAGATCCTAGAAGATGAGCTCCTGGGAGTGGATACAGACGGAAAGGTGTGTCCGATTCTAAAATAGATATATAAAATATTTTGGCCTGGTTTAAAATGATTTAAAAAAAATCTTTTTACTATTTGTGTTTTTTAAAACATGAAATGGGCTGATTTTGATTAATTTATATATATTTAAAACCGTCCGTTTTTTGACAAACTGATAGGGCGTACATCTATTACGAAATAACCTAGTTGTCTTTTACAGTGAGCTATTGCTGAGCAACTTTAAAAAAATGTTGCGCACATAAGCTCTCAGACACAAAAACCTCAATAACAGTCTGAAGTACCCTCTTCTAATACAACAGGTGGGATTGAAATGCATAGACAACCTTAAATTATCCGCATGAACTCTATATCTTTCCAACTTTATCTAACTCTGTTGTTATTAATGCGGAAATATAATATGTGGCCGTTGTGGAAATCATTCGCTGGTTATTAAGGATCGATAGGGGTAAAAACTGCGATTCAGCACCATCAAAGGCATGGACACAAACAAGGGTGCGATTTATAAAGAACTGCAAATGGAATGAGGGAAAAAGGGAATGAGCTAAATGGAAAATATTGTATCCCTGCTCTGCTAGGCCTTATCAGCATTTCCTTGTTAGGTAAAGTTGGAAAGATATTCACAGATTCGGATTTCCCGGATCAATAATTCGACATCGAAACGGTGTAAAAAATACAATCAACACCTCTCTGTAACCGTAGTGATGTAGACAACAAGCTACAACCATAATTAATCTTCATTTTACCAAAACGGGCCGTTCTGCGAGATGGATAAATAACATTGGTCTCAAAGAGCGGCCGTCTGCGAGACGAGTGCTCAGGGACCGTCTACAAAGTGCAATGCGGAAAACACAGACTACAAAAATATTCAAGAACTTCACTGTCATCAAGTGTAGCATGCCCAAACTTCTTTCATACACCAATGGGCTTCTAGTTGTTGTACTACAGCAGTTATTTTGATAAAATGTGCTTTATGAATAATTATGAATAATTATATTGAATATGTTTTGGAAGAAATATTCAATAGCTTCACTGTAATAAAGTGTAGCATAACCAAACTTCTTTCATAGACCAATGGGCTCCTCCTTGTTATACTACACCAGTTATTTTTGATAAAATGTTTTACATAGTGTCGATACTAAATACATTTTGGTTAAAATTATTCCAAATTGAGCAAACAATTTTAAAAACCTGGTGGTTTTGTATAATCATCAGATATCCTGGTGACTGACGAGAAATTGGTGCCACTACACTTTGTCCTAAATACAAAATTGAGACCATAAAAAAGAGATTTTCCAAACAAAGTATTGTAGCTTTACCAACACAGGATTCCTGGTGGTTGAACAGAATTTGATGGTGTTACACTGCATTAGAATTAAATTATAAAAAAAATTGGCAAAAGTACATTTCATCAAAGTAACTGCTGTAGTATAACAAGGAGGAGCCCATTGGTGTATGAAATAAGTTTGGGCATGCTACACTTCATAACAGTGAAGTTATTGAATATTTCTTCCAATAAATATTCAATATAATTATTCATAATTATTCATAAAGCACATTTTTATCAAAATAACTGCTGTAGTATAACAAGGAGGAGCCCATTGGTGTATGAAAGAGGTTGGGCATGATATTATTCATAACAGTGAAGCTATTGAATATGTCTTCCAATAAATATACAATATAATTATTCATAATTAATCAAAAGCACATTTCATCTAAATAACTGATGTAGTATAACAAGGAGGAGCCCATTGGTGTATGAAATAAGTTTGGTCATGCTACACTTCATAACAGTGAAGTTATTGAATATTTCTGTAGTCTTTTCTTTTTCCGCATTGCACTTTGTAGAATTCGAATCTGTGAATATCTTTCCAACTTTACCTAACTATTTCCTGCAGACAAAAAAACAAACATTTATGATGTTTTCAGCTCTCACAACTTACTTTCTTTTACATATAAACTCTTTTTTGGTAATCATCAACTTTTCGCTGATTTCCAATCTGCCATCAGATCGCTTTCATTGGGAAAGGCGCGGAGCTCGACAGCCTGTCTCATACCTTTGGTTTCAGTCCAACTGAGGTCACTCAGCTGGCACAACAGTAAGTAGAATATATAAATAATTTACTGAACACATAATAATTGCGCATGATAATAAATCAGTTCTTGGATGTAGCATAAAAAACAATACTGCATGTTTTGACAATTTCCATGGCTTGCTGCACTGCAGTGAGTTCTTCATGCCAGGACTGGTGGACACCCACATCCATGCATCCCAGTACAGCTTCGCGGGCACAGCACTGGATATGCCCTTACTGCAGTGGCTCAAAACCTACACCTTTCCTGTGGAGTCACACTTCAAGGATTTGCAGTTTGCCCACAGGGTCTACTCTCAAATAGTGGTGAGTTGTCTGGCATTGTGAAAGAGGTGGCTATTAACATGTGTACAGTTGCTGAGCATCAGTCACAGGGAGCCAAACTGAGCTTTGTGGCCCTCTGCAAGAGTGACAGGCGTGATATGGTTTCCTCGATAGCATTCCAAATTCTTTAGGGTTTGCTCTATTATCCCACAGCGTATGGTTTGAGAAGGGTGTGTATAGAACAGAGACAGAGCGTTTAAATGTTGTCTTAATCCTGTAATATGATCCCTGTGCTTTACAGAAAAGGACCCTGAGAAACGGAACAACAACGGCTTGTTACTTTGCTACCATACATACAGATGCATCTCTGTTGTTGGGGCAGATTGCAAGTAAGATGTCCTCCACACACACACACACACACACACACACACACACACACACACACACACACACACACACACACACACACACACACACACACGCACACAGAGACACACACAGTTGCATGTTAAGAGTCAAGGCCAGAATACTGTAAATATTATAAAGAATGAATATGAAGACCTTAGTTTAGAATAATTAGGTCATAGTAGGTGATCTGTGGGTGGCCGGGAGGTTGCCAGTTCATATGGCTCTGCCCTAATGATAAATAATGGAGGCTATTGCTAAAAAAGTGAAAAACTAATTAGGAAAATACTAGTTGTAATGTAAGTCTGTTAACAGAGCCATGTTATATTCACAGTGGCAGGGTGCATAGAGAGAGAGCTGGTTAGTAAGCATGTCTTGTCTGACATACACAAGCTATGTAGTCCATTTTATAAGCAGAGCAGCACCTCACAGTGTGATAATGGATCCACATGCTTTGTTCGACTGTGGTGAAGAATACATAATAATAATAATAATAATTATAATGAATTTAATTTGTAACGCACTTTTCATTCATAAGAATCTCAGAGTGCACAGAGCCAGTACATAGTACATAGTTAAAACATAGTCAAAACAGACTATATTTAAAAACATAGTTAAAACAGACTATAGTTAAAAACATAGTTAAAACAGACTATAGTTAAAAACATAGTTAAAACAGACTATAATCAAGAAAGAAATAGCTGACAGATTTAACACAGAGTAAAAAACGCCTTCCTGAATAAAAAGGTTTTTAGGCCAGTCTTAAAAGAGTCCAGTGTCTGTGTTGCCCTTATGTGGTCAGGGAGACTGTTCCATAGGCGCGGCGCTGCCGAGCAAAAGACCCGGTCCCCCATGGTGTGGAGCTTGGTGTTGGGGACCCGAAGGAGCGATCTGTTTGTGGACCTGAGGGTGCGGGTGGAGGTTTGGGGAGTGATGAGTTCTTGTAGGTAGGGAGGTGCATGTCCGTTTATGCATTTATGGGTGAGTAGTAGGACTTTGTAGTCAATCCGGAATGAGACAGGGAGCCAGTGTACTGAGTGTAGGATGGGTGTTATGTGCTCATATTTCTGGACTCTCATCAGGATCCTGGCAGCGCTGTTTTGAATGTATTTTTTGATGTTCTTGCCAGTGACCCCGGTGAAAAGTGAATTACAGTAGTCCAGTCTTGAGGAGATAAAGGCGTGGACGAGCTTCTCTGCATCTGACAGGGTTAAAGTGGGGCGGAGTTTGGAGATGTTTTTAAGATGATAAAAGGAGGTTTTGCATAGGTATTTTATGTGGTCATTAAAGGTCAGATGAGGGTCAAACCTAACTTCCAGATTGGTGACTGTGGAGAAGAGGGGTATGACCTGACTGTCAAAGGTGAGATGAGTTATGGAGGATGACTGAACCTGGTGTGGAGTGCCAACAAGGAGGGCTTCGGTTTTGTTTCTGTTTAACTGTAGAAAGTTGTTGCTCATCCACGCCTTTATCTCCCCAAGACAGGCGGTGAGACATGACATGGCTACAGAGGGGCTTGGGGCAGTTTTTATGTATAGCTGTGTGTCGTCAGCATAACATTGGAAGTACATCTTATGTGTGCTGATGACATGACCGAGGGGGAGCATGTAACAATGAAGAGGAAGGGGCCGAGGACCGACCCTTGCGGAACACCACAGGAGACAGGAAGTAGTTCGGACTTGCATTTTCCCAGTGAGACATATTCAGTTCTGCCAGAAAGGTAGGACTGAAACCACTTGAGTGCAGAGTCTGATAGTCCGATGGTGGTGTAGAGGCGCTCTAGGAGGATAGTGTGATCCACTGTATCAAATGCAGCAGTCAGGTCCAGGAGGATGAGGAGTGAGGGTGATCCTGCATCGGCTGTCATCAGCAGGTCATTCGTCACCCTGAGCAAAGCTGTTTCAGTGCTGTGGGCTGAATGAAATCCTGACTGAAATATTTCAAACAAGTTGTTGTGTTTGAGGTGGTCCTGAAGTTGAGAAGCAACTACCTTCTCTAACACCTTGGACAGGAAGGCAAGGTTGGAGATAGGCCTGTAGTTGGCTAAAACCTCCGGGTCCAGAGTGGGCTTCTTGAGACATCCGCTTAAGCCCAGTAATTCTAATTTATAACGTTGTACTATAGTTAAACAGACAGCGCAGCAATCAGCTGATATGTTTATCTAAACTCCTTAAAATCAGAATGTCCCTTTTGTTCACCTTTACACCTTGTCCTTATCATCATGGTGTGGGTCATGTTGTGCAATACTGAACTCACACACACTCACACACGTGTGTAGTGATTATGATGTCCTGAATTGACTCCCTTTGGCAGCCACGGTCGTTCTGTGTTATCAGGGTCCTTGAACCCTTCACTTTGTCCTGTTCGGAGCAGCTGTTCCATTTTGTAGGAAACGTGTTGTTATTCAGCGTAAGCATATGTGTGCATATGTGTGTTTGAGAATTTCCAACACATATTTGAAATTTATGGATAATGTCTCCTTTTGCTTGTTGAATTTATTAGTTTATTAGTTATGTAAAGAATAAAAAAGATATGCTTGCAACATCCAATGTACTATATTCCCCCAAAGGAAGAATCTCGTAAGGTCCAAAGTTCAAGGTCCCAGGGAAATCTGATGTGTATATATATATATACACTTTCTCTCCATGATTTGACTGGAAATGTCAGGTCACAGTAGCACAAAGCTATCTCACAGTCCCTCAGTGACCTGATGATTATGAACAGTATCTGTCACACTAAACTTGTTGAAACAAAACCTGTTTACTATACTTAACTATACTCACATACCTTCCTCTCCCGTCTGCACTGTGTGTAATTACTATAAATATCACAAATCAACAGTGTTAATTATAATTAAAAAGCATGAACGTCAACAAAAGTATGAATAGTTCATGGTAATTTGTTCCAGGTAAAACAAAGTTAACAGGGGAGTCAGACGGATGCAATCAAGCAGTCTATGCACGGCCACACATTCATGAGAGCGAAAGTGAAATCACCTGTGTGAGTTTTATGAGTTTTACAGTGTCCACGGCCTTTAAAGTCACTCACTTATTTAAAGATTGTGCTGTAACCTTTATGACATTTTTTATTGGAACAAGATAAATAATAACTCTGGTAGCATTTCTGTCAAATGATTATCTCAAATTCAACATGGTGTGTTCCATAAGGACTTTTTCACAGCAGATATTTTTAAATGTCTTATCAGGCCAGAACCAAAATAGTTTTCGCCTGCACTGTGGCTGAAAGAAAGGGCTGGGAAAACCGTTCAAGTGATAACTTTTCATATGTGGGGTGTGTATGTACGTGGCTGTATGTGATGCACGTATGTATGGTATGTGTGTCTGTGTGCATTCATACAAGAAGCCTGGGATTAGGGCTTCTGAGTGACAGAGGAACTTCACTCTGACAGGTGAAAGAGTAGGAATGCTGTGATATGCTGCAGGTGACAGATGAAATTGAGAGGATAATTGATCAGGTGCAAGTTTAACAATTGGACAAATAATGCTAATTTAATATGGAATAATAATAATGTTTTTACTTCATGAAGACAAATCTGTATGGAATACTCAATTACCCCTGGTATATCAATAGGAACTGTAAATATTCGCTCAGATGTTCATATTTTATCATGTTATCATGGTCATGATGTGAAGCGCATGTGCCATATGAAAAAAGTTGAAAGATAATGCCCACACATGAGCTCAAATCCCAGTTTACGGACTAGACTAGAAAGTTTTCTGACAAAACGTCATGAATAAGCAAAGTACATATACAGCTTTCTTTTGAAAAAAGCAAATACACTGACTTAACGGATTCATGTTTATTCACATTCTTGTTACATCATCCATGTTTTTCTTGCAGATGACTTTGGACAGCGTGCCTTGGTGGGCAAGGTCTGTATGGACAGGAACGATTCTGTGGAACATTACAAAGAGACCAATCAGGAGTCTCAAGACGAAACCTGCCGGTGGGTATTGACAGTTTAACAGTTTTTAGGAAGGCCTTTAGCTTTACATTGTACAGATGATTTAGTAAAAAAACGTTTTAACTTATATTTTGTTGGTGTTTCAAACAGTGTCAAACAGGATGTGGTTTACAGTTTTTCTGCTCTTTCCAAACATTATGTAACATTGATAATAGTTAATAATAGTTGATTTGTACTTAGGTGAGAACAGGCATTTTTCAGTCAGGAGAAATTCCATGGGGTAGTTTTTTAGTTACACTAAATTTGTTCAATGTCTGTCGGATAAGAGCCAGTTTTCAGTTTTAGCATTTAAAGCTCCTACAGTATATCTGATAGAGTATGTAATAGATAGCAACAGGTATGCCGCAGATAGTTAAGATGTACACAGATGTACATTTCTATGATGTATGGAACAGATTAGGGTTCGACATGTCTCTCTGAGTGACGACAATGACTCTTTGACATCAACTTTTAAATTCCCTTTAACTATTTGATATTTGTCTTAGATATTACCATAGAGATATTTATTTCAAACACTACTACAGTTTCTATCTTTATATGCTAACATGTGAATAACTATGTTTACAGCCCTTGTTTTTTCAATTGATGTAAAACATTTTTCAACAAAATATAATCTACTCTGACTGGTTAATTAGTGCACAAGGCACAACACCTTTTGTATTAAACTTGAGTTATTTTTTGAAAGAGCCAGGGTTCATTTGGTCCAATGCAACCAACAACACTCATGGCTAAAGCGTCAGCTAGTGGGGATCCAGTTAATAAAATAAACTAAATAAACTAAACCCTCATGGATTTACTGATGGCTCCTTGTCATCGTTTGTTCTTTGAGTGCACCTAAAAAGATTGGCTGAGATTCCGTAAATACATCTTGTTTCGGAAATAATTCACAATTTCTTTTGTTTTAATAAATGTGGATAGACCTTCAAATGACATATTTTCATGCAAAGAGACAACCTTGTTATTTTATTGTTAATACCCCAGATATAGTTATCCTTAGTTTACATTTGCTCAGATTCAAAAAGTTTGGGCAAATGTGGCTGCTCCAAATGAGTTACAGTCATTGTTTTGTTCCCTCAAGGTTCATCGCAGAGCTCTTGGACAAAAAGGTAAGATTCTATGATACAATAAACAGAACAACATTAGGATCGAAGAGAAAATCAAGATAGGCCAGCATTTTGAAAAAAAAGAGAAGATTTTTAAATCGTCTGTCACTCCGTTGTCTCCTCTGGTGTTTTGTGGTTAGTACCCTCTGGTGAGACCAGTGGTGACTCCCCGCTTCGCTATATCCTGCACAGGAGCCTTGCTCGGACAGCTGGGAGCAATCGCTAAGAATAACAACCTGCACATTCAGGTGAGCTCACTGTGGCAACCAAACCAGCCTATGTCCACAGCGGACGGTTTCCATAGAGACCGTTTAATGTTGGACCTGTGGGGGTTTTGTGCAATGAAATAAATACACACGTGCAATTTTCAAAGGCAAAGTGCTGACAGGGAAGAATGAAAAAACTAATATTTCAGAATAACGTTTGGCGTTAGTTATTCTGTGATTGCGCCGCGACACCTCAGGCTCTATCTGAATGCTTAGTGCAAAGATATCACAATGGTTCAATATCTGACATGTGTGTTTATTTCCAGAGTCATATCAGTGAAAACATAGAGGAAATGAACTTTGTAAAGGAGCTGTTTCCTGAGTCAAAGTCGTACACAGACGTCTATCTCAAACACAACCTGCTCACTGACAAGGTGAGGACACAGTCACATCTCTGCTGGCACACACACAGGTAGACGTCTTGTAGAAAAATACAAATGATGATGATGATGATGATGATGATTCACAGACAGTGATGGCTCACGGCTGCCACCTCAGTGATGACGAATTGGTTCTGTTCAGAGAGACAGGAGCCTCTTTGGCTCACTGTCCCAATTCCAACATTTCGTAAGTCAATGACCAAATGCCATGACGTCTCATGAAGATAAAACAGCACTTTAGCAATACAGTATAACATAACATTGTAATGAAACTGTACTATCGCTCTCTCTCTATCTATATCTTCTCAGGCTGTGCAGTGGAATATTGAATGTCCGCAACGTCCTGAAACACAAAGTGAAGTTGGGGCTGGGAACAGGTGGGAGGAGAGCAACTGTGTGTGCATTTTCACCTCGACGTAAAGCCATGCCACTTTTCACTCAATCCGTTACACTCTCAAAAAGCAGTAAAATTATGTTTGGTGATTTGGCTTTGTTTCGGAAACTCCTTGCCCCGTACATTCAAGCATGCACGGGAACTGGAGAAAGGTAGTGAGATAGGTGCTAAGAGATTGTTACATATTTGTTTTTACTGCTTTCTAGTGTTTTGAATGAGTGCAGTTGGTAGAGAGTTGGCATCCAGGTCAGCTGACAACCAGCAGATCTCTTTGTTTTGATTTTGCTGCTTTAAAAGTCCAATTGAAAGTTGATAAAACATCTGATATAGTGGGTGCTTTAATTTCAAGCTTCAAAAAAGCATAAATCTAGAAATACGGGTTTGTGAATGCTTGTGTCTGCATGTATGCTTGTATTAATTTGACTGATCCGGTCTGTGTGTGTGGTGTCAGACGTGGCGGGGGGCTACTCAGCCTCCATGCTGGATGCTGTGAGGAGAGCTCTGGACTCATCCAAAGTCTTGACCATCCAGAACCCAGAATACGAGACGCTCACCTTTGAGGAGGTGTTCAGACTGGCCACACTGGGAGGCAGCCAAGGTAAAACACTCAGAGAAAGAGGTGGCATTGTGTAGAAGTGTTTTGTCTCTTTTGTTTTGTCACATTCTCCACCAACAGTCTTACTGAAGTGCCTTTGCCTCCTCTAAGTCACTCTGCAGCAGACATGCCTGATTCAACACACATGTATCTATGGGAATGAGATATTTTTGATGATGACTGATAGCAATTTCATAGGAGGATGGAGAATACAAGAGTTTCTTTTATGTGTTTTGTCCGTAGCCTTGTCCCTGGATGACCATACAGGGAACTTTGAAGTGGGCAAAGACTTTGACGCCCTGAGGGTGAATGTAGCCGCTCCTGGTGGACCCATCGACCTGGTCCAGTGTGAGGAACCAAAGGTCGGTAGTGGGGGCTTAATTTAGTTAATTAACATTTGTTACACAAATTAATAAAGCAGAGAATGTGAGTCTTGTGTAACACTAATTTATTATCACTTCAATTTCAGATTATTTTGGAAAAGTTCTTGAATTTGGGTGAGTGTCAATTTCAGTTCAAATTGTCCAAACTTTTCAGACTCTAATGTGCCACTCCCCATTTACTATATGTTTGTCTCCGTTGCTTCCTGCTTGACAGGTGATGATCGTAACATAGCAGAAGTGTTTGTGGCCGGGAGGAAGGTGGTACCATTCACAGAGCCAACAACAGAATAAACGCTTTGCACTCGTCTCAAAGCCTCAACCCCCTGGAAGGTCAGGTTGAAGAGAGCGTTAACTAACAAAATACATGTAAATCTGAGAAATATACCAAATATGCAGCTTAAGAAGGATCAGTGGGAAACAGTTGCAGTTCCTGCTGTTGCATGAAATGCAATACTGCACAATTGTCCTTTAATGCTAAGACAAATAAGTAGGAAATTAATTATCACCATTACCATTTCACTCTTAGATACAGAGGACAGAAGAGGAAACATGATTTTAATTAGTTCAGTGAGGGTCATCCGTCTGTTTCTTTAAATCGTTAAGGATTATTACTGGGCTTTAAAACAGGAAATAAGGGACTTATTAACATTGCACTTGCTGTTTGTCATTTTTGCATACTAAAACACATCTTAAGATCTTTAAGTCTTTATGTTCATGTCCACATTGTTTTAGAGTTTTTCTTATATTTACCGAAACTTCTTACTTCATCCGTCTGTTTCTTTAAATCGTTAAGGATTATTACTGGGCTTTAAAACAGGAAATAAGGGACTTATTAACATTGCACTTGCTGTTTGTCATTTGTGCATACTAAAACATATCTTAAGATCTTTAAGTCTTTATGTTCATGTCCACATTGTTTTAGAGTTTTTCTTATATTTACCGAAACTTCTTACTTCATCCGTCTGTTTCTTTAAATCGTTAAGGATTATTACTGGGCTTTAAAACAGGAAATAAGGGACTTATTAACATTGCACTTGCTGTTTGTCATTTTTGCATACTAAAACATATCTTAAGATCTTTAAGTCTTTATGTTCATGTCCACATTGTTTTAGAGTTTTTCTTATATTTACCGAAACTTCTTACTTCATCCGTCTGTTTCTTTAAA
Source organism: Ophiodon elongatus (assembly GCA_016806645.1). Classification (NCBI taxonomy): domain Eukaryota; kingdom Metazoa; phylum Chordata; class Actinopteri; order Perciformes; family Hexagrammidae; genus Ophiodon; species Ophiodon elongatus. The sequence goes on from JACSYO010002128.1 coordinate 1,198,653, forward strand.
TCGTTAAGGATTATTCCTGGGCTTTAAAACAGGAAATAAGGGACTTATTAACATTGCACTTGCTGTTTGTCATTTGTGCATACTAAAACACATCTTAAGATCTTTAAGTCTTTATGTTCATGTCCACATTGTTTTAGAGTTTTTCTTATATTTACCGAAACTTTTTACTTCAACTAATTAATATACAAGTACTGGTGATTATAGTGTGCCAATGACAACATATCTATAACATTTCTATTGCATGTTGATATCACATTGTGTTGCCTCAAGAAATTTAAACTAGACAAATGGCTGTAAAGTTAAAGGGATAGTTCACCCCCAAATCAAAAGTACATATTTTCCTCTTACATGTAGTGCTATTTATCAATCTAGATATTTTTTGGTGTGAGTGACCTAGATTTGGAAGTAATGCTCATAGCGATGTCTGCCTTCTCTCCAATGTAATGGAACTACATGGTATTTGGCTTATGATGCTCAAAGTATGTGGATTATCTTGAGTTACTTACTTTGAGTGCCACAAGCCGTGTGCCATGTAGTCACATTATAATGGGGATAAGGCAGACATCTCTACGGCTGATATCTCCAAAAATAGGGAACTCACACCTAAACAATCCAGATTGAGAAATACCACTGTGTTTAAGAGGACAAATTTGTGTTTTTGATTTTGGGGTGAGCTGTCCCTGAAAGTGTCATCATAACATAGGACTGGTGACGTAGATCAGCTCAGTGTAGCTGCAGTGCCTCATAGCTCCTTCAGTTTTTACACAATACACTCCACTCAGGTGTTTAAAACGACAAAGGCAAACACGTATTTTGTAGCATTCTTAGTTTCAGTATTACTCATTCAGTTCATAAATTTAAACAAACATTTAGCAGTGATTTTGCCTAAAAATCTACATCCAGATTTAACTCATTGTAAAGTGAATTTACTCTTAACCTGGTGCCTTGTTATCAGAAGTCAATTTCTTTTTTATATATTTTTGTCATCATATAATTTGATTTGATCAATTCAAAGTTTTACTCCTGAGATTATTTACTTATGTATATATATTACCATTATAAAGTGAAATAATAAATAAAGGGAAATTAGTGGACAGCTTGCTGAATGTGTTAGTTTTGAGAATGTATTTAGGATATGTTTACAATTTGTATGAGAACATATCACTCTCGACCAAAATTTATATGTTAAAGGAACTCTTTGATATGTCACAGCATGGAAAATTGAAATAAAGAATACCACCAAGTCTGTTTTGATATTTGTGTGCAGCTATTGATCAAGGATCATAACCCAGGATGTAGGTACAAAGTTTGGATTAACAAATGTCCCATTGACCCTTCCAGCCCACTAACAGACAGTAACAGTCTATAGCTTCTTTAATAGATGATCTTCGCCATCTGGGCCAGACAGCTGAGAGGGCTAGATAGCAGAAGATACACATGAGGATGGCTAATGTCATGTCCCACTGACATCAAGGTCTCTGCTCCACTTCAAATAGATTACAATATGTGCACTGTTGAGAAGTCATGCTACCAGCCACAGCCACTAGAGGGGGGGGGGGCACTGTACTTAAAATACACCAGAAATACCTCCAATTCGATGCCCATTCAGTGTTATAATTTACAGGTTGCATGTATAGGTAAAAACAAGACATTTTATGTTGAGATGATTATGTTTGTATGTGTACACAGACGTCTCAATAGTGACTCACATCCATATCTCCAACAATAGGAAAATAGCCTTCACAATACAGGAAGCCATAATTTTTAATTATTTGCCCCTGGTAACCAAGGCTGTTATTTTTTGTTTTGATTAATACATAAAACCAAAGCTATCGACGTGACTTGATACCTGCAGAGGTAAGTGAAAACATATGTGTGTCATTTCATTTTAGCACCATTTTTAGTTTGAGGGAATTACAGAAAAATATTCTCGGATTTGTAAACCGTCTTCTATCTATGACAATATAGTCTAAAAAATGACAGGTTTTGGAACTGCGTATCGGCCTGAACGCAGCTCCTTCTCAATCGAGACTACCATAGAGTTAATTTTTACCCTCAGTAACATCTTTCAGGAAGACATTACGCAAATGACTGCGCACCAACGCTTCAGTAATAAAGTGTCAATACGTGGTAGATTTACAGTCTGATTTAGGATTGAAACCAGGATTATGTTCAAGAATACGCGTTAGACTGTCCCTGGCCTTGAGAGGAAATTCCGCCTTAGAGACCAAACTCGGGCCTAAAATCACCCCTTTTAAAATAAGGAAGTGTCGCTGAGAGTCTTAGCAAAGGTTGCAAACTTACCTCTTTTGCTTTGTATTCCTTATTTATTTATTGGTTTATTTAAAGTCCAACACCTAGGTGATTTGTCAGGTAAGTCTTAATGCGATAGAAATAATTGGATAATACACTGTACACACTGACTAATATAACTCATAGTCCTACTGTTAACAGATATAACGTTAACTAACTAACTTATATCTCGTTCTCTTTTGGTCTGTCTCTTACGTTTCTCTGCTTAATTATTTCTAACTAGACTAAGTACTAAGTTGAGTGTATCAATGTCTCAGATTCAACAAGATTAAAAATAGTAAACATCGACTAGGAATTAGTAATTGTCTATAATATCAATATCAACATTTATCTCTGAAGCAGAGGGACATGATTTATGAGAGCTCCTTTTTGTTCCCTAGAATGTGGCTTGAGCATATTTCTAATAGGTTGCACTCTGACGGTAAATACATTGCACATCCTTGTTTAAACGCTAGATATCAACAAGAAATTGTGAAACCATCTCTAAACTGGCACAGAAACCAATATTTGACCATTTCTCTTAGTTACATTTTAATAATAGATTTACATATCTACATGTTCTGTTTGCACTGTAATCTTAAGTGGGTACTTAGACCATGAACTGAAACCAATAATTCAATTTATTCTTGTTTTAACTTGTCTTCTCTCCATATTTACACTCAATGTCATATTTTAAGTGGGTGTTCAAAAGTATTGAATTGATTTAAATACATTTTTAAGATCAGCAGAATTAGAAATACTCTTTGTAATAGGTGGGTTCCCCAATAAGTAACTGTAATGTCTAACGTTAAACTGCTTAGTAGTGCTGTGTTGTTATCTTGTGATGGGATATGTTGTTTTCTGGTCTAGATACTCTGATTTACTTGCAGTGTAACTGAATGAAAAAAGCAAATTGTAGAAAAAAATCAAAAACTGTAAACATAATTTTTGGAATCAGAAATATGTTTTTTTTCTCTTTTTTACCACCTCTCCATCACACAGAGCCCACTTCCTGTCTGGCAATGCCTCTGTTTCGGGCTTTGGCTGAACGTGATGGGGCAAAGGCTCGGCCCAGGCGGAGGAGGACGAGCAATATGGAGTGGATGGGGCGCTGCGGGAGGACAGATGAAAATGGCCTTGTCCTTTCGCTGACACGTCTTTGTCTGCTCAGCCTTGCAGACAACATGAAGGAAGTGTGGGCGAAGGACTATGCCGATAACTACCTAGATCATTATTCATTCAGATACATCATGGGGCCTTTCAACTTACTGCGTGAGTGTGTCAGGGCTTATTTAACAGACAACCACACAATGTTCCTGTCTTACAAGTAACGTGTCCGTTAACCGCGTGGACTTTAGCACCATGAGATTCACTGTATCAGCAAAAATCCTGAGATATATATATACGAAAATTAAAGTCTGGGAATAACTGGAATTATATATTTTCTCTTGTGCTGAGTTAGAGGTTGAACCAGGGGCTGCAGATGTTTGGCATGTCATTTCACACGAGTGCCTTTTACAACTCTACTTTCTCCACAGACTAAGTGATTTACAGCGTGATTGATCACTTCTAATCCATGTCTGTCTTTCTTTCTATCTTTTACTCTCCATGTAGCGGGTGAGCTGGTCGAGGAGCTGACCTGGCTTCTGTGCACCAGAAAGCAGATGTCGCGTGCAGCCCTCCACCTCATTCTGGTCCCCCAACTCCGTTGCCTGTCTCTGGAAAGGTGTCCTGGTCTGGTCACCTCCACCCTCTGTGCCCACATTGCTGCACGCTGCCAGGTCAGATAAAATCAGCTGCATAAAAGGTGGATCCGTTATTTTAAGAGAGAAATATGTTGTTCAGGTTTGAATCTTGTCAGTGTTTCTCACAGCTTGGCAGATTACTACACCTGAGGAAATGCTAAATGTGAGATGGATATTAAGAAAATTTTCAGGATGTTCAATGAATCCACACCTTATGTGCAATAAGTATATTGTTTGTGTATTTAGCCAATATTTTCTGTGCTTAAAATATATATATATATATATATATATATATTTTTTTTTTTTTAATTTTTTTTTCTGTTGAAAACTGTGTTTTCTTGCCTGGATATGTCACCCGAACTCACTGTAAACAGGAGTGGTAGACACAATTTACAGTTTAATAAACAGAGTAAAAGTTGATCTGTTCTTTTAATAGCTTTTGTCCTGGCCTTTAATTCCTTAATGCCTTTATATTTCCTCCTTTTTGTCTCAGGGTTTGTGGAGCCTGGACCTATCTGGAGGCCATCAGCTGGCCTCAAAGGTCCTGTCTGAAACCCTCGGCTGTCTTCCCGCCCTGCGCTCGCTCTCTTTAGCTGGCACACCTTGTGACAGACGTGTAATCAAGACGATTGCCCATCACTGTCGTTTGCTGCGCCATCTGGACATATCCCGCTGTAATTTACTTTCTCCTGCTGCTCTTCTTCCTCTTGGAGGTCGGGGTCCCTTCTTGACCTCCCAGTCTATGATTTCCTCTTCTTGCTCTGCACCCCTGTCTCCTCTCCCCCTCAGCAGTCTGCTGGCTTTGGATATTGGGTTTGGGGAACAAGAGGGAGACCCTGTTGTGGCGGCAGCCTACCTCCTTCTCTCCCTGCCCAGCCTGGAGAGAGTGGCCATGGAGGGCCTTGCGCAGGCCTGCTGTCTCATCCAGCACAGACAGTTCGACCAGACAGATGAGTTCACTGACAGAGAAGGAGTTCCCAGGCTGGGGGAGGTGTGGAGGGAGTGGAGGCACAGGCAAGGCATGGACAGTTGGAAGAAAAAGAGAGAAGGAGCAGCAGCAGGTGAAGAAGAGGAGGAGGAAAAGATATTGTGGGATGGTAGTGAGAGTGAAGAAGATGCAAGTAGAGATGAAGGGCCAAATTGCTCTCAGAATCAAACAGAGGACAAAAAGAGAGGACGAGATTTGTCAGGTGATGAACGCCTGATCCTGCTCCTGAAGGACGTCAAGGGTTTATCGTGTGGCTCGTTGGATAGTTTAAGTGGTGCATGTCCAAACATTTACTCCATATCTGTGAACATTGATGATTTTGAAAATACTAGAGTAAGAAGCCAGGTGTCTCTGTTAGCCGCAGGCCTCCAGTCGTGGTCAGGCCAGCTGCGGAGCCTCTCAGTACACTACCCAGGCCCTCTGGTGGACCTCCTTCCTGCCTTGCAAGTTGCAGGCTCCTCTTTGGTCTCTCTCACCCTGGAGGGGGTGAAAACCAGCCCTCACACCCCCCTACTGGAGGTCATCAAGGCCTGTCCCAGACTCAAAGACCTGCTCATCTCTGCCGAACCTCCCACCACCCCACAGGGAGCAGAAGACGAGGAGGATCAGGGGGACGAACCGGATCTTCCACAGCTGCCTAACCTCTGCTCTCTCACACTCAAGTAAGGCCACTATTAATACGCTACGTAGTACACTAGGAACGAACAATCTTGTTTGTGAGTTGGTGGATTTCCAGTTTGCTACTGATACAGACTACACATGTAATCATGTCTTTGACGCAGCTATGCTGTGCCTTGCAAGGAAAATCATGGTATTTCTCATAAACCTAATACATATCTTATCTATGATATGTATCTAAGTAAAATGAAAATGGAAGCGGTCTAGATCCATGCATCTACCTCTCTGAACAAGCCCCACAGACACTGTCGTTTGACTAACTCTGACCTCTGAACTCGCTGTGTAAGTTTGAAAGGGAAGTGGAATGTTCCCACATAAATCATTGATGATTATTGTTAGAATAATTAGAATAAAGAAAGCCAATGCTGACAAGAGTCAACCAAATTTCTTGTAAATAAGGTAGATGAGCAATGCTGTATACACTTTCGTTTTCTTCTAAAAAATAAGTGTAGTAATTTCTGCACTATTTTATACCAGCACATCTGTATTCTAAGAGGAACAGGGACATTAATCCAGTCAGTTTTAGTTAGTTATCTTCACTAAGACTCAATAGTTCCTTTATCAAGGCTGTCTTTGTGTCATTTACCTGCTAATACATCTTTATTTCCGAGCAGGTTGAATTTAATTTAATTTAAATCCTAATTTGATGAAGGTCTTTAGGTAAACAATGACCTATAACTACTACGTCCTATTAAAGTAATCTATCTTCTTTGTCTATCTCTTTGTCTAAAGTTTCTCCTATGAGCACGGCCAAATGAAGCCTGTCATGTCCTGGATGTCCCTGAGAAGGGTGCTCAAGTGTCTCCTGACTGGTTCTCCTTTACTGGAGAAGCTCTCACTGGTCTCCCTGCCCTGCCCTCTGAACTGCGTTTTACAGGATGCACTGCACGCATTGGACTTGGACCAGAATCTCTTTGCAGATTCCACAAACTCACCTCCCATGCCACTTGGACGGGTACAGCGTATTGACCTGCCACGCACTGATGTGAAGATGATAACAGTGAGAAGTTTAATGCAACGGAGCACGAGACTCAATTATGTAGATGTGAGTTACTGCTGGCAGATCAGTCAGCTTGAGTGGTTGAACTGCGAGACGTCCAGTAAAGTCCAAGTGGTCTGGTTGTAGTGAAGAGATGAGCAGCTTCCACTACAGGAGCAACACTGTTGAAAGTGAATATGGACGAATAATGCTTCAATTATTCGGATAAAAATACAATGCACACCTTTTACCATGTCAATTACATTAGTATCTCAGCTTGTATGACTACAACTCCATAACTTTTGTTATTTTTGTAACTGAAGTCCTATTAAACACTAAACATTGATTTTACAGACAGTTTTTTTTTCCACTGACAAGCTGCAATATGTTCTTAATACTAAAACATGTTATTCCTATAGGTCCTTGAATACATTGTAGTTTCTCTATTGTGTTTTAAATAAATCTTTTGACTATAGTGTTTTTCTAAGGTAATGGGTGAATTGAACAGGCAACATGCATCTTATGCGTGAGGTGGTATGTATAGTGTCCTTTCAGTACACTATAAGTAAAAAAATTACAAGATATTTCAAGAAATAGATTTTATTTATCTTTTTATAAATTAGACCGAACAAAGGGTACCCAGATTACTACCTATTTTAATGGTATTTTGAAACGTATCAAGTTTTTTTTTCTTCGGTTCACAATCCATCCAGTAGGTGGCGGTACGGCGCCTGAACCCTGGTTGCAACCCGCCATTAAAAGAAGAAGAAGACCGTGGGGGCGGCTGCCCTGCTCCTGTGTGGTTTCTGCATTCGCTTCCTAAACTTGTGATCCGGGCAACGTGGAGGCGAAATCAAACGCACCGCGGTCGCGACATACGTCACTCACCGGAGACCTGCCACGTTAGCCAGCGGTTAGCATCTGGCGGCCACGAAATGTGATGTTTTTTTCCAGAAAAGGGGGGACTTTCACATGTTTGGTAGTAAGTATGACATTATTTAAAGGCCACGGACACGTGACTTCACTGTGTTGACACCGACGACTCGTAACATGGTGTAATATCCCGCTCCTTTAGCTGAATACAGCCGAACACGTCACGTTAGTTTAGTTTACGTCAACGTGGATCTACACAAACGTCTGGAAACGTTTACTAACGTTACTTCTTTGTTTTTAACAATGGTCTTCCCCTGTCGTCCCTTCAATGTGGCTCCGTTTGATTTAGTTTAAAATCCCCCATTACAGCAGCGATACGGAGCAATGTATCCCAACAGATTAGTGATGTAACGTTAACCCTCCTCTGAAGTTACCTTCCAGGTGTTTAAGCTGTTGGCTCTTTTGCCCCGACAGGTCACGATGACAAGAGGGGGAAATAGGATGGAGCCGCAGAACAAGCCAAAGCTCCGGTCTGCAGCGGAATGATTCATAATTTTACCATTTAAGTACACTAACAAGTAGAAGACCATCTACATCATGGGAAGGTTGGTGTACTGTCATTCATGGGGATGTGGATTTTTTTTCGTAAACTCGTATCATATCTCATATCTGGATATTTGTAGGCATACTTTGCTCAGGCTCTCCTCTCTTACGTCTGTTGACAGGATCAGCTTTTCGTGCCTTTTCCCAGCCCCATGGCATTTCAGCCTCTCGTCCCAGGTTCTTCCTCGGCTCCTGGTACCTTCCCTCAGACAGCTGCTCTTCATCGGCCTGGTGCTCTGCCTCATCGGGCTGCTCTACCTGCTGCTTGCCACCGGAAAGGGCCACGCCAGCTGGATCAGAGAGGAAAATAACTTCCACAGGTAAACTGCTAAACATCTGCTCCGTGTTTATGTTGCGATGAACACAGGGAATATTGTCTTAACAATTCTCTGTTGCTCATAAGGCACTTGGCAAAGGTGAATGATGTGGATGCAACAGATACAAGCAACCCCAACCTGAACTATGGCCTGGTGGTGGACTGTGGCAGCAGTGGCTCCAGGGTATTTGTGTACTGTTGGCCCCGGCATAATGGTAATCCCCAGGAACTGCTGGACATTCGGCAAATGAGAGATCAACATCGCAAGCCAGTGGTCATGAAGATCAAACCAGGTAAGAGACGCCTGGCTGAACGCCTTGCTTGGTTTCTCGTTAATCAATACGGTATTTAAAGGGGAGGACATGTGCATGATTTAACAATTAGCACTGTTTGTTTAACAGCTCTCAAACTAGGAAATATAATGTAAAACAAACCCTTACATGCTAGCTTGTTATTTACCCACTATAAGACATATTTTTGGTCCTTGTGTTTTTCCTTGTAGGTATCTCTGAATTGGCTAAAACACCTGAGAAAGCCAGTGACTATATCTATCCACTGCTGAGCTTTGCATCCCAACACATTCCCAAAAATAAGCACCAAGAAACACCCTTGTACATCCTGTGCACAGCTGGAATGAGAATCCTTCCTGAAAGGTACAGTCTGGCTGAATGAGCATAATCTCATAATGTTACCCGCACTACTTCCAGAAGCCTCAGACATAAATATAGTTGCAAGAAATGTTCATTCAGCAGGTCTAAACAATGTTCAACTGAAAAGAGAGAAGCATTCATGTTATACATGCCATGTATCTTATGAGGCCGTTATTGTTTAATCTCAGTCAACAAGAAGCACTTCTTGAGGATCTGCGAACTGACATCCCAGTCAACTTCAACTTCCTCTTCTCTGATTCCCATGTGGAAGTGATTTCTGGAAAACAGGAAGGTAAATAAAAGGGATAATATATAAATATATATATATATATATATATATATAAATGAAAATCGGTACGCTGAGCTAAAATGTATTGTAGTGCAACTGCTTTATTTAGATTCAGGACTTTATCAAATATTTTGACTAACATATGCAATACAATGCCTTAGTTTTGATTCACCACGTCATTGACGTTGAAAGATTTTCTTGACACTTGTCATAGAAGGCAAATTAACATGGGCAACAAATTATCATTGATAGGCCCTGATTTAAAAGTAGTGCAAGATTGAAGATGCTGGTAAAAGTGTATATATTAACATAACAGTTTGTAATCATTTGCTTTAGGTGTCTATGCATGGATTGGAATAAACTTTGTCCTCGGAAGGTTTAACCATGTGCACAATGGTAAGGACCCAAGCAAGTAGTATTTAAATAGTAAATTGCTTCGTCTACCACACTAACAAATATGTAGTAACACAGAATATCATTCATTCACACGATATCCCTGCTCTGCCTGACTCTATCACCTCTCTCCTGTCAATCTTTCAAGATGGCGAAGCTGTAGTGGAGGTTCATGTCCCGCGCAGCGATCAGCAGGAGGCGCTGATGAGGAAAAGGACTGCCGGTGTCCTGGACATGGGCGGTGTCTCCACACAGATCGCATATGAAGTGCCCAAAACTGTAAGCTTTGCTTCTCCACAACAGGTTATTATCCACAACCAATTCTGTTTTTGTACTGTCTTTGTTTTTTGTCACTCACCCTTTGTTCTTCTCCCTCCTTTCAACCTCTGTCATTCCCTGGTTAAATCCTCTGTGCACCATTTTTGTCCCGTGGAGATGGTCTGCTCTCCATTCATCACTATTGAAGGCAGACTGTAAGCCTGCTGTATGACTCCATAGCAGGACTTTTGGACTGAAAGCATTGAGTCATATACGTAGTGACCATCAAATGCAATGGAGGTCGCCCATGTCAAGATTTTTCGTTTGTGTAGTTAGTGATTTACGTACATAAGCAGGTTTGGCATACACTAATTGTTCTTTTTGCTCTCATTGGGCCTCATTCACCAATATCTTCCTATGATTTTTTTCTTAAATTTGTTCTTGAGAAGGTTTCCAAGAAAAGACTACGTCAGATTCATGATGTGTTCTTTAACCACAGAAATGTATGAATCTGTGTTCTTATAATGTTGTTCTCGTAAATTGAATGAGTGTTCCATTTAATCCTAATTAGCAAAGGTAAACGCCCTGCCAATCCCCAGAAAAGGGCCTTGAGCATTCACAGAAATACAGACGCCCAAACTAAAGTCTAAACAGGGTGGACAACAGGACTACAAATGTTAAAAACAATAAAACTATAGCCTAAAACAGCATTGCCCTGTTTACAGTAACATCAGTAGTGCAAATAGGTGACTGAGCCACAGCTTGGTGGTGGTTTCAGTGCATTCATAAAATTTTACCGGCCTGGAAATAAGCTATAGGCTTTTTTATAATCTAATATAAAAAATAAAATAAATATTTTTTTTCCATATGCTGTCATGTATGAAAAGACCCCAAATGAACACTATAAACTACGATAAGCTAATTATTTAAACAGAATATGTATAGGAAGGATTCTGTCCCAAGCTTTCTGATCCATATAAGCGGTTGATGACTGTCACTATTGGAAGTTTCCATTTTAATAAAAATAATTATTTAAAAATATTTTATAGTAGTTTCTATTGTATACTGTAGGATTGAAGAAAGGTTTTGCACAAATATGTCAGCACTCAAATGTATGTAAGTGTGCTCTTGATTGTGCGTAGATGCATAGTTCTCAAATAAGAAAACATTGGTGTCAGAATCTTCGTGAAAACTGCGTGAATGGGTTTTAAGAAGACATTTCTTCTTCAGAACAGTTGATGGATGAGGCCCATTGTATTTTCTTTACACCACATGACGATTGGTTGAATTTTCACCTCATCTCATCGGACAGTTTCAGCTTCTGTTCTTCTATGTTTTGAGATACAATAAATTAGAAATATTAATATTTATTTTTACTAAATATTAATATTATGAGGGTGTCATCATTCCAGGCTGAATTTTTTTCCCTTGTTTTCTAGGAGGAAGTTGCGAAGAACTTACTGGCCGAGTTTAACTTGGGGTGTGATGCACATCGCACAGAGCATGTTTACCGCGTTTATGTGTCCACCTTCCTGGGTTTTGGAGGAAATGCAGCACGGCAAAGATATGAGGAGAGTGTCATTAGAAATACTGCCACTCGAAATAAGTGAGATCCACAGCCACTTTCTTTCTTTTTTTTGTAAATGTTTTCTAACCCCGTCAGTACAGAGTATTATGTACATTTACACTGCATTACTGATTTCTCCAGGCTGTTAGGCCAGCATATGGGTGAGACAGCAGAGTCCCCCCTCCTGGACCCGTGTCTGCCTGCAGACCTGCAGGAGGAAATTGGTCCATCGACACAGAAGCTCTATCTGCGAGGCACAGGAGACTTTGACCAGTGTAGACAGATTCTCCAGACGTTCCTCAACCGTACCAATGAGACCCTGACCTCCCTCAACGGCATCTACCAGCCAGCCATCGACTACGTAAACAGTCAGTTCTACGGGTTCTCTGAGTTCTACTACTGCACGGAGGATGTGCTGCGCATGGGAGGGGATTATAACGCTTCCAAATATGCCCAGGCTGCCAAGGTATATCCTCCATAGAAAGATCACATCTACTCTCACAAAGCATGCCAGATAAACCCTCTATACGTCACCTCTTATTCCCTAATTATTTGGGAGCAACGGTGGTTACGGTCTTGTTTATTGACGTCTTACCACTAGAAACTCTCCTGATAATGTCGTTTAACATTTACAGAGTTACTGTTCCACCCAGTGGACGACGCTGAGGGAGCGCTTTGACTCTGGCTTGTATGCCTCACATGCTGACCATCACAGGCTGAAGTAAGTCACACAGGATTATCAAACCGCATCTAACGCTCAATTTACAGGGTTGTTCACATTACAGGAAAAAAGATTGTTTATCAATGTTTTATTTTCATGCCTGCAGGTACCAGTGTTTTAAATCAGCATGGATGTATGAAGTATTGCACTCAGGCTTCTCTTTCCCAGCCAATTATAAAAACCTGAAGACTGCCCTATTGGTCTATGATAAGGAGGTCCAATGGACTCTTGGAGCTATTCTTTATAGAACACGCTTTCTGCCTTTGAGGTAAGATGGATTTTCTCTCGCATTTTCCTCGTTCTTTGTCACTTTACTGATAAAAACCTTAAGTAATGATCGTAAATAACCTGTTCTTCAATGTCAGTGTAGGAATGATTGGCTAATCTTCAGAGCTATCTTTGATAGCAGCACATTCTAATTTTGAACATGAGTAGAGAATTTAAATAATGATAGGTACCCAGGTCTGGCTGGTGATGGGCATAGCACTAATATTACAAAGAAAGTGGCTTTCTACTGCATTTAGCAGCACGAGGTGCTGTAAGCTAAAGCTGAGGAAGGTTACTGGTCTCAAGCATATCCTAACTGTGAAACAAAACTCTGTCAAAGCCTATAATTAATGACAAATTATATATTAAACTGAACAACAAAAGCTATTAGAGTGATTATCCAACAAAACCGGTATCTTTCAATCTCATGATCTTGGTGATTTAATAATGGTCCTGATCCAGCTTACTTTGTATAAGATTGGAGTTTGGTAGGTTTGATTCGTATCACATGTTCCTCTGCATAAATTTAAAGCATGCTTCTAAGAATCTATATAGTCAAACTTTCTCTGGTCTGAGCATATAATGAACAGCGCCTTGAACTGAATTTTTGTATGTTTGTATGTTTTTTGCCTCTTCCAGGGACATCCCTCAGGAAAGCCTGAAAGGAGTGCATTCTCACTGGCGGCACAGCTTCTCCTTTGTCAACAACCACTACTTATTCCTGGCTTGTTTCTTCATTGTCTTGTTGTCTATTATGCTGTACTTACTGCGACTCCGCCGCATCCATCGGCGCGACACCCCTTCCTCTGTGCCGTGGTTGGAGGAGGGCCTTGGCTCACCCACACTCCCTATCAACCTCTAAAGTTTTTAGAGCGTAAAGTCTGGAAAGCATGTCTGACTTTCCAAAGCCGATCTAATTTTCTCTCTGAGGCCATCTGCTTGTTCAGTGAGCTTTTGGAGTCTACCACCCTGAAAACCCTTCCACGAGTTTAAACAGAGATGTTATTGAGAATTGGACAGATAGGAAGATTATACGTGAGTCTTCAGGCTTACCCGAGCCGTGGAAATATTTTTGTTAAAGTTGTTTAATAATAACATGTCTTTTTTTTAGACATTCTTTACTGTTCTTGTCTCCAGGTGTCTATTTTATTTTAAAATTAAGGCAAACATAATACTTACTTTGTTCACTATCAAATCATCCACACCCAAATTAATATATAATCTATACTTTGAATTTCACAAAGTTGGAAACCTTGGACATTTGCCTTTTCTTTATGCCTTTTTATGTCTATGATCACATCTTTTTTGTTGTTGTTGTTGTTTTTATAGTTGGTAAATGGTACAAACACTCGCTATTGCTAAAAGAACCTCAAATGCAATGCAAATTATGATTGGTGGAAGGAGCACTCGAGATGCACTTCCCAGCTGGAATGTTTGTTTTTTGTGCGTCTCTCCCAAGTTGTTATGCCTCAACAAGACAAGTAGCCTTTAAGAGCTATACTAGTGCAATACATGTCTTGTCACTGTTGGGGAACTCTCCAAAACACGTCTTTTCTTTTGTCAAGAGTATCGGTCTCTCTTAAAGCCCTGCTGAAATTATTTTCTTGGGTCATCTGACTTTAAAGGTGGATACCTTTGCATATATTTATGTTGGACTTCATTTTTTAGAAGCCGTCATATCACTGCTGTGAGGGGATTGTAAATGTGAGCACATGCCCCATTATTTATAATAAATCGATCTAGAGTGAAATGTTTGCACAGATGGATGCGAAATAAGTGTCACATTACAATTCAGTAATAAAGTTTTTATGGTATATTTGTCTGGTTGTTTATTTCATGATATCAGACTAATCAAACAGTGTCTGTATTTCATTGCAGTGGATCTGAAACCAGTGGTTCTTAAAGGATAATGGATTGTACTCCAAACTCTCTCACTGAAAAGTTACAAGTTTATACCAGTCTTCTCTACAGATTTTGGTCTCTGGGATTTGAGTTTAAATGTGTAAAAAATAACCATCAATGGAGCCTTCCAGGTTCCCATCCAGCACTTAATGCGCTCTGTGTGAGAGAAGAGTTAGTACTTGATGCACTCAGCATGTGGGACACACTAGACTATCCTGTTTCCACTAAATTATATTAGTAGCCTTAATAGCCTTCATTCATTACAACTTCCACAGTAAAATAACTGGTCCATTATAAATCAGTATATTATTGCACTTACAGATTGAAACTTAGATAGGAAGATACTTTTATTGTAAACACATTCACAGTTATTATAATACAAAGTGTTTGGCTAACCATTTGCTTGTTCTGTTCTACATCTGAATCAGAATTTAGACCAAATAAAGGTCATAGTGTAGATATTGAGCCTGGTTAACAGTATAAAAATTAACTCTTTACGTGTGTCAAATAGTGTATGAAGATGAAGTGGTGGTCACTATACTACTATGCTTCTCCACCATGAAAAGGTGGAGGTTGTCAGTCTTACAGCTCTGAATGTAGTTCCCCTACTAAACATGTGTATACTAGCTGTACCAACACCGCTCCAACAAGTGGCTCTTTAAGATCCAAGGCTCCTATAACGCTGAGTCATTGATACATCACACTGCTTTGCCAACACGCCCACAGTGACACTGCAGTCGGCTTTGTGTTTCAGCCAATGGGAAGTGATACAGCATCGTTTTATATATCATTTACAAATCAAATATTTTGAGAAACAAAGGGTCAGATATCTCTCATGTGTAAAAATAAAAGTGGATTGACAGAACCAATGAATCTTTAGTTTATTCGGTTTGAAAGTGTGGCAATGTCCCACTTCTTATTCAGGAACTGAAACTAAAGCATGGATGTGGTAGGAAGTAGGGATGATGTGTCAAGATCAGAATGTACAAATTTAAGAGGGTTACAGGTAAGAGGATGGTGTGACGTTGTTGTGCAGGCTCTCTTATTTTACCTTCTTGAATTGAATACTTTTGATACTTTTTTCTTCTTCTTACTGAACAGTAAAGTATATAGAACAAACTATAAAATAATTATTCAAAAGTAAGAAATATGTCCTGTCTGTTTATGTTCTCTTTTGCCACTTCTACTTTTCCCCTCTAATCAATCATTTTAATATTTTTGTTTTGTTTTTTCTTTTCATGCTGTCACTGAAAAGCACATTGTGTTCCCAGCTTGAAAAGAACTCTAAAAAAACAATTATCATTATTTTTATTGTACTGAATTTCAGAGGGAGATATTGTACGTTTTGCTCCCCCACGTGTATTTCAGAAGTTACTTTGCAAGTCTTTGAGATTTTATTTACAATACATATGACCAGTTGGTAAAATATGATGCAATGTTCTTGATTAACAATCAGACAGTATACAAAGTAAAAAGAATGGGATTCACTTCGATCAACAACAGCATTAAATTAATGCTTGTATGTTAACGAATCAGTAAAAATAATCCAATATATTATTAATTTGACTCTCTGGAACGGGGCCTTTCTACACAATGAGCACTTTGCCTATAGTATATATTTGCTGTCAATATGTATACTGTACTTGTGTAAAACTATGCCACCACTTTTACTGAAGTAGCCTGTGGATCTGAATATTAGGTTCTGGTACTGGTACTGGTACGACCATATTCAATGCGAGGAACAGTTGGAGATACACGATTTATCTTTAGTAATAACACAAACAGATGTGGCCCGACAAGGAGACCAAACCCACTAATCTATTCAAGCAGGAACACCGCGATTAAACACTTTTGTCAAACCCATTCAAAACCCGGAGACGAGCAGGGATGCACCGCAGCACAGTGAAGTGTCAGAGGAATCTACCACGGAAACTTCTGATTGGCCGCCTCGGACCAAGAGGCTGTCCGGCTGTCGAGTACACGCACAACGATTGGTCCGCGTACCCCGTGGCCACGCCCCCCGACCGCGACGTCACACGGGCGCTGGAACTCCCGTAAGTAGCGAGGAAGATGTTGTGGTCGTCCACGCCGCCGATACCTCTCTGAGTGCGCGCTATCTTCCTCACGGGAGACCGAGAGAGAGACCGAGAGCTCTCCCCCACGCATGGAGCTGAGCTCAGACCCCACGGTGGCGGCCACGCGGGAGATGTCGCAGGTCCAGAGCAAAGACGACGATAGCGACTACGAGAGCCTGCCACCTCACGTGTCCGTGGCGACCCACATGACAGCGGGCGCCGTGGCGGGCATCCTGGAGCACACGGTGATGTACCCCGTGGACTCTGTCAAGGTAACGCGTGCGCGCACTCACGCAAGCACGTCCACTCACTCACCCGCTTCGGAGCTCTGCTAAACCCCCCAAAGACAGCTGGCTGTTGCTCTGCTAACGCACATTAGCTGTGAGACATGCAACCTGCCCATCCTTAGTTAGCCTCGCTGTAGCTAATTCAAGCACGACAGCCCGCTCCAACTGAACCGACTAGTCGAGCAGGGTGGTGTTTCTTAAACCACAGTAAAACCACCACGTGTTACTGCAGCTAAACCCAGTCCGTAATTGCGGTTTCACTATGTTTAGCCTGCTTATCGGTGTAACTTTGCTAATGTAGCAAGCTGAAGGTCCAGCGTCACCTTTTTAATTTACTTAAAGTCAAGTTTAAGTTCTCGTCATTTTAATCGCAAACTCGTTTGGCTGTGTGTGGAAACGTGTCCATGCTCTCGGTTGTTTCCTTTAGGTAATGCATGTCACAAAATGAGTTCTCCAGACTCCCCTTACTTCTACGTAGGGTGAGTGAAGGTCAAGTACCTGGTTTTGCTGTAAAACATGTCAAACTGCCTTTAAATGTACAACTGCACGTATGACGTCAACGTTACCTCCAATACTAAAGTGTAATCCATTCAATGTTGCGAAACTGTGTAGTTTTGATACAAAGTATGCTTTTTGTGGGCACTGATTGATGCGTTGATCAATAATCGAACATTTTATTTCTTTCCCTGAAATGTCCAGGATAACCAGATTTAACCGAGAATATATTCATATTTCTCAATTTGTTCACTAATATGATCAAGACCTTTGTTGCACAGTATTTATTGTATTGTCATTGCTCCCTGTGAGTACGTGTACAACAAAATGCACTCCAGCATCCAAGCAGATGTTAAAAAATAGTAAAGTGCGTATATACATATGTATGTGTATATTATGAGCATATTTATTTATTCATAGCTGATTTCAATTTATTTGTAGCGCATTCTTATTTAAAACAAACCTCAAAATTGGTTTAACGTCATTCATTCATACATTCATACCTACGACTCAAATTACTGAGATGATGCTCTGTAGATTTCCAATTGTTGGACCAGTCTTGGTGATACTGATCACATGAGTTCATAAACAGAAATCCCTCCTAACTTCAGCACTTTTTATGTAGCGGAACTCGAAAAACTATTTTTGTTCATCAATGAGTTCCATCTTGAGGTTGAAGTTTGTGTTCGTAAACTGAAATATATGACTGGCAGGTTTTTAAGCTTGTTAAAAATTGGCTTGTCTGCAGAGCAAATCATAAACTGTTGGTTTGAATGTGAACTTTGCCCCCTGCAATCCTCCTCTTCTGCTCAGCTGTTGTGTTCTAACAATGTAGTGTTGTTTTGATAATTTGGCATTCTGCGCTTACAATAATCTTAATGTGGCACCGACCACTTCATTAACATACTGCGAGGGAAAAAAAAGAAGACATTATATCCTCTTTGTTTCAGAGTCATAGTCTTTCCAAATGAACCCATGTGCCTCTATTACGCAAACCACTGTTGCTATTTCCTCTTGAAGTTTCTAAGTTTACACAAGCACCTTTCAGCTGTAGGTGCTTCTTCAGTTTAATCAGTGTGTGTCTGGAGTTGACAAAAAAACTTGAATTATTCATTTATTTCCAATTTTTGAGTTTGGTTCAGTAATGAATTGGTATCTTACAACAAGCTTGAAGAGAATTTAGCAGAATGTCAGTTTAATAAGACTTAAGTGGCTACTTGTCACAATCTTCACTGACCCTTTCAACCTGTATGTTTCAACCTCCAAGAAGTAAAGAAAACCACACACAGCAAGGACTCGGACTCAGGGAGTATCTTGTGCTAATGCAAGAAGGTGGATCTTATCACTGTTGTGCACATTTGGAATCAGCCTGGTGCAGTGAAGGGTGTGTGTGCTGTAGCTCTTCTGTTGTGTTGATTAGTAAACTGCCACTGAGCCAGGACTGCTGAAGAAGTGTAATAGATGGCTTAAATTATTTTGTTAGGTGGACAATAATATACTGTAGATGACATATTTATATGTTTAATTTAGTCCTATTATCACATGAGTACTGTAGAAAAAAGTCGTAAATGTTTATTTGCTAGTAAATCCTAAACAAAGACAACATGTTCTGTTGAGAACCTAATGATGATCTCATCTGCATGCTTGTTCTAAAGTTATACCTGAAACTGTTGGACTAATAGTTCTTCACTACATTTCATCTTCTGTCTTTACGGTTCCTTCAAGTTTCATGCTAGACCACAGTTTTCTTCTCATTTAAATTTGAACACACTTAATGTTGTTAACTCAGCATGTTGCTACACTCTCTTGTTAGTGCAGTCCGTATGATGGTAAATTGTTTTACAAAAGTACGATTTGTTTTCATTGGACACACACAGATACTTGTTGCATATGACAGATGTCACCACAATGTATCCACTTTGTCACGCATTGTTGATACTGCCAACTATTTTTAGGGCCAATACTGTTAAGTATTGGAGAGTTAAAAGTCTGATAATGATACATATGGGCCAGGCCAATAGTCATTTTGTGGTTGAACACCAGAGAACGATGATGTTAATTTCTCAGTATTAATGCAAGAAATAACATGCCCCATTTCACTTCCTTTCACAGACCAACAAGTAATGTTGCCTTTTTAAAATAACACAACAACAACTTTCCCAAATTTTAGAGGTTTAAACCGTACTATAATTTACTTATCTGTTCATACACTTTGAGTATTAGGCTTTTGGTTACTGAAGACGTACCTATTTTAGGTCTTAAGTGCATGAAATGTATTTTTATCATCAAGTATTTAAGTTATCACTATAATAGAGCCCGGTCCTGTGATACAGTTTGAACTGCACTGTGACTTACTTTCTACTCACCCAGAATAATTTACCCTTCAGATTATCTTGAGAGCAAACTGATATTGTAAGTAGTTAAACAATTGTATCTATCCATTGGCCTGAACATTGAAAAAACACAATTTTGCCTCTGCCGTCAAAAGAACAATGTGATTTGTATTGCATAAATTCAGTCACGCAAACTTAAAATATAAACTGTGCTACTACGTTCTGTGTGCCCCAAGTACCAAAATCTTTATCAAACGGAAATGAAATTGATATTTTATTGTTAATCCAAAGGAAGGAAACATGCTGAAGAAGATAGGCTACGTCTTGCTCTTGAGCCAGCCCCAGATCTCTTTGCAATTTAAAAACATGCTTTGTGGTGTCCAGATAACTTGGCATGGTTGAGTCAAACAAAGAGCTGCCACAGCCTCCCACACCAGCCTTGGGAGAGACACGCATCACTCAGTCAGGACCTCACTGCTGCCAAGTACACTTAACGTCAGAACAATGTGACGGCATGAGTGGGAACAATGCATCAATACTCATTTGGCTTACAGGTGCGCACTTTAAAGCCACTTGGGGTCACATTCATGCAAAGCCCCGGCTTTGGTTCTTTAGCAAATGATGAACAATGGTTTAAAAATCTCTCTTTATTTTTTCAGACAAGGATGCAGAGCCTGCAGCCAGACCCAAATGCACAGTACAGGGGTGTGTATCAGGCTCTGAAAAGGATCATCCAGACAGAGGGGGTCTTCAGACCGCTCAGGGGCCTCAACATCACCATGATGGGAGCGGGACCCGCACATGCGCTCTACTTTGCCTGCTATGAACGGGTCAAACGTTCACTAAGTGACGTCATTCAGAGTGGAGGCAACAGCCATTTGGCCAATGGTACGTGTTCCCACGTCTCAACACAGATCACTTGATTGTCATACTAACGGGTTTCACAACAAGGCCCGGAGGAGTAGAATTGGGATAAATAATTTTAATGCCATACCTTGTTTACATAAGGAGTAATAAAGCCATGTTTGAAGTATGAAAAATCAAAATATGCTAGAATATGCAGTGTATTTTAGTATGAAAAATTGGTAAATCACCCCGATCGCTACTAAAAATGTAAAATATTGTTAAAAGTCTGGTAAACTCAGTCATTAATTTAGACCTGACAAGATATGTTAATGTGCTTACAGGTTTGGCGGGTAGTGTGGCCACTGTTCTCCATGATGCAGTCATGAACCCAGCTGAAGGTAAGAAAAAATGGTTCTTTCTTGCACTTTTAATGGAAAAAGTTCCATATTGTCAACAAATCCCATGTTTTCGAAAAGAACAAAACCTTCAATGAATGAGACAAATATTATCTGTGTTTCCAATACCCCATAGACTTTATTCCTGACATACAGCTCCATTGTTTTTTCAAAAAACAAATAAAAAACATCAATGAGCCGCATCTTTGCACCAGAAGACATGTTCCTTCATTACAGTCTACATATACACAAGTTTATTTTGAGTCAATCCCACATACAGTGCACTGCCCCTCAAAAGTAAATACTCACTAGAGCAACAAAATGTGGCTTAATCCTCAGCAGAAAATAGTCCACAACAAATGTCATTTTCTTCCTGTTTTTAGTAAAACATTGCGCAGCTCTTTAAGAAAATAATCTAGACTTATTTAAAAATTAAACAATATATATGTGTGGCCTATTTCTAAAGAATTCAGCCAGAATAAATTGGCTTGAGTTTGTTTGCCACAGTCAGGGGAGGTCACACAAACAAACAGATGCATTGTTTGGTTTGTTTTCATGGGACCCAGGAATTAAAAACATGAAACAATCCCAGCCATATCCTTTAAAATAACAGTGGGCCATCGGCTCACTCACCTTTTTGTGTCACCTCGTTCAGGCTAAAGTGACTTCTTCAAGATCATTACTTGAAGCATAAAGTTGTATCGAATGCATATGAAATGTATGTGATATATCATGCTAACACGGTTACTTGTGTCTTTCCCTGGCTCAGTGGTGAAGCAGAGGATGCAAATGTACAACTCGCCATATCGAGGACTTTTTGACTGTCTCCAAACAATAACGCGTACTGAGGGTTTGGGAGCCTTCTACCGCAGCTACAGCACACAGCTGACAATGAACATCCCTTTCCAGGCCGTTCACTTCATCACCTACGAGCTGATGCAGGAACAGTTGAACCCTCACAGACTTTACCACCCTGGCAGCCACATAGTGTCGGGAGCGGCAGCGGGAGCCATTTCCGCAGCAATAACCACTCCACTTGACGTTTGTAAAACTCTGCTTAACACACAAGAGAATGTAGCGCTCAACTCCATGAACATCAGCGGCCAGTTATCGGGAATGGCTAATACCTTCAGGACAGTGTACCGGCTCGGTGGTCTAGCGGCCTTTTTCAAAGGGGCCCAAGCTCGGATTATATACCAGATGCCCTCCACTGCCATCGCCTGGTCAGTGTACGAGTTCTTCAAGTACTTCCTGACGAAGCAGCAGTTTCAACAGGAGGCAGGACCTGGGCCGATGTAAGGAAAAGTGTGTTTGAGCGAACAACACTACTACTGGAACAGCTGGAAGAAGACTCCAACCTGAAGCTGTGTGAGCTCACTGTGTGCTGTTTAAGGAAATCACTTCAGTTATTGTCTCACAGGGAAGTGGGCATGGTGAAGGAGTGGCAGACAATGGCGTTCCTTATTGCTCACTCGTGTGTGTGTGTGTGTGTGTGTGTGTGTGTGTGTGTGTGTGTGTGTGTGTGTGTGTGTGTGTGTGTGTGTGTGTGTGTGTGTGTGTGTGTGTGTGTGTGTGTGTTGCACAAACAGGACTATGCAACAGAGAATACTATTGTTAAAAGGACAGATACACGTGGAAGAGTTGAACGGTCATCTTCTTCCTCCACCCTACAAACACATACATCACAACTCTCCAAAATCTCTTTTCTACATGTGGAGGCCGTAGAATTAAGTTGTCTTGAATGATGTTCATAGTTCTTAATGTTAGAACTTTTTATTTATTTTGTTAGCTTTTAGAGGCTTATATTTTATGGATGTGGAGGAAACACAATGCGGTTTAATTGTTTATTTCATTGTGTATTTATATTTTTAAAAAAGACATCACAACACATTCCTCATTTTTCACTCCATTGTTCACAACAGTTGCACTTTTTAAGTGCCTCATAAATATTAAACACTGCTTCACCATTTTTTCTTTTTGCCCTCTGGTCTTTGATGGAGAAAAATCTACATTTTCTTGTTTTATTTTTTATAGCAGAGTTCTTCTCATATAAGATTAAGCCTTATAGTGGCTCTTTGGCATAACTGAGGTCAAAGTTGAACTTGCTTAACTGAGTTTTATTTGTTTTTCAATTATTCTCTGCACCACATGGTCAAAGGCCAGTCTGGGCACTTCTATTTTTTGTGTTATATCATTTTACTTTAAACTACAATATTTTCCTCCTGAGAGACCCTCCTCTCATAGTATCAAGGTGTGTAGGCAGTACTAGTCCAGTCATGCCTTGTTAAACTGAACACTGCTCCTGAATCCTGCACAATAATAGTCCCATATAAGGAATCGTACCCGTTGTAGAAAGACGGCAGCTTGTTTCTATGTATTCGGCTTAGAGGGTGAGACTGTTTCTGAGAAACTGCATTATACGAGTCCAAAGGTGGATCAAATGAGGCTGTTACTTTGGATGTTGTCCATGTCTCAACCTTGACGTTCATTTGTACTGGTGTGATGTTTAGCGCTTGAGTGGCCTGTTTTGTTTACGTGTGTCATATTGACCTTGAACTTAAAGTTCATAGATTATATATTAACTATTTTTACAGTATGACTGACTGAAACTTTTAAGTGCAGACTTTCTGTGATCCAAAATGTAACATCGTAACTTTTATTTTATTTTCTAAACTGGGTGATCTCTTTGTTAGCATGAGACCAGTAACCGTCTGATCAGCTGGTGAGCAGGCAATGCTATTTCTTTTATTGTCACTCATCCTGTTGTAGTTTCACATTTCCTGTGTGCGCTCTGCTCTCTCCAACCTCTTAAATATTTTCCTTTCAGTAGTCAAGACATTCCTCCATATATTGATGTTATCCAGCAAGCACTTAGATTTATTTGTTTTTAATTATGGAGTTTTTTCTTTTCTTTCCTTTTGGTAAAGTTCAGAGAGTTCATCAGATTCCAGTGGTCTCACAAACCCTCAACAGATTATTTGTGCTTGTACAGTGGGGTAATTGTTACTATACCAAAGACGTGCTTTGTATTCTATGCATCCTACTTTTAACCTGTAATTACAATAGTATTTGCCTGCCTGCGTGACCTGTCATGCCACCTTTTTTGCCCCATAGTTTCCGACAAGAGTAGTGTTGAATTGCTTAATCACATAAATTCTAAATCCTTTAGAGGCTTATTGTCAGAAAAGCATTTTCTGCCTCAGCATTTCCATTTTCCCCTTTACAATATTTAATTAACTCCTAAAGTACTTGAGAAAAAGCAGTTGAAAATTGTATGTTATTCTGGAAGGTTTTCGATCTTTGTTTGGAAAATTACATGGTGACCTATTTATTTTTGTTTTTTTTAACTTCTTTTTACACTATTTGTTTCGAAGTCAGTTGTACAAGTGATTTCGATCTCTCATGAATGTATGAGCCGTTTTCTCAGCTTGAGTAGGAAAGTGTCTGAATTAGCATAGATTCATGATATCTATATTCATATAATCACAGTTCGCTGAGTTTGTTGCCCATATTGTGTTCAGTTTGATTCCATTGGGTCTTCTGACCAAACTCCACTCCTGATATTAAGTGAATCATTTGATAAACAAAAGTAAAATGAAGCCAGTCAGATTGTTTTTTTTATTTATTGCATTATAATTGAAATCAGCAATGCTTTTTCCTCCCCGATCATTCCTTTGGAATGTTGATTCATAATTCCTAAACTGTGTTGCAACACTTTTGTCGAAGTACTTTTAACGTGTTTCTAATAGATGCTTACATTTGAAAGGAGACATGCGAGCTGATATTCTAGATGGGGATTTTCATCATGTAAATAGTTTTAGTACGCACAAATAATTGAAATGAGATCTTGGATGTTTTTTGAGAGATAGCCATCTCCTGAATAGGAATGCTGGGAAGTATTACCATGCAAATATGAAATGATTGTCATAATGCTGCTACAGTATGTAACACTGGGGCTGAAATAAACATGCAAGTGAGGAATCCTGTGTTTTTTGTGTGTTTTTTCTCTGAACTAAATCAATATTTGCTTTAATATTCTTTGTCCTGTCTCAGGATCCTTTAAGTGCTTTGATTGTATTCTTTCTGCATAAAAATTAAATCACCAGGAGCTTTACAAGTTAATGGAGCTTTAGTTGAAATTACCACCTTTCCAGAGCAATATTTCTACCTGAACAAGAAACATGAGACAACACTGAGTCTAACTGCTTTTAAAGTAAATTAGTCCTTATAACAAGTAAAATACAGTTTGAATTAGTACTAATTTAAAAGACTGAAAACCATTAACATGAATGCAGTTATGACCTCTCCCTTTCTTTATGCCTGCACTGATTAACTTAGGGCACCTGTTTAGGCCTTTACCGAGGTTATAAACACACGTTTGTCACTCATTCATACATTCCACCCTCCGCTGATGCAATTAGTCTCCACACACGGTGCTCATCTTTTGCAAATATGGTTGTTTATCTCAAATAAAAACACTTAATTGGCACTTTTACTTGGATTTCTCCCCTCCATGTCACATTCATTGAGCCAGTTTGTGACAAATTATAAAAGGTTCAAAATGAAGACACATTTTAAGGTAAAATATTTCAAAATATGAACCTTCAACCTAATTTCTCATGAGGGGGGAAATGGTCCGCTTGGTGTTTTGCAGGATTTAATGTTGATTGGTTACCCAGAGTCATTGGTACACACAACCGACACAGTCCATAGGAAAGAGAAGTTGTAGCTGAATTATTGCAATGTCATTTTCAGTGCTGTGAGCACTACAAGCCAAAATCCATTCACCTCAGTTGTTCTTGGGTGGACATAGTGATCACAAAGACCAATGTCTCAGAACCAAAACTATCTGCATAGCTTAATACCAGTGAGTGAGAAAATGGGTTTGTTTGAAATTTGTGACAGCCAACCCTTTAAAGAACAGTATGTACCCTGCAGGAGATATACAGCTCCAGCAGAGGGCGGTGTAGTATCATTTACAGACACACGGGGAACATCCCTAAAAAGTAGAGATGACGTTGACTTGTGATTTCACTGTGTTTGGATACACATGCTGATGTCATAATCAGTCCGGTGCTGTTGCACTCTTATAAGTACTGCTGGTCTCAGAATACCCATGTGAATATCAGATTGCATTAAAAGTACAGGATTAGATGCATACGCTTCAATCTTTGCATGTCCTCATTGACCTCATATTGTTCACAGTAGTAAATCTAAAGTTTTGTTCCAGCGTTTTATTTATTCTGCTGTTTACATAAAAGCGAATGCTCTATTTCGCATGTGTGTCCTACATGTAATGACATAAAAACAAGGCTGATCTGATTTTTTCTTGAGATGGAGACAGTGCAGAGCTTTATTCCAAACCAGCATGCCTCAGAACACGTACACTTGCTGTGAGGTTGTTGTCCCTGATGTATTTAGTTTTCGCCCTTGTCCATGAGCAGGTTGTTTATCTGAAGTGCACAATGAACGCCCCCCTCAGCCCATGTCTTCTCTCCTTCTCATACTGTTCTCTAATCATTATAATCTGAAGTAAACTGTACTACTTTATATCTTTATCCCACAGATAAGAACACTGGAAAATTACTCTTCTCTCTCTCTGTCTGCCAGTCTTCCTCTTGTTTCTCTCTCTCTCTCTCTCTCTCTCTCTCTCACACACACACACACACACACACACACACACACACACACCGTTCACAGCCACACAATCAATGTTAACCATCGGATAAGCAGCAGTGTATCTGCCTATGGGAGAAGAAAGACAGCTGCTCTACTGGTACCGTAACATGAGGGATCCAGTTACACTAACCGAGGAAGTTTACGAGTGTTCCCATGTGAAAAGATCAGGGCTGTTTTAAACCTCCTTATCAACTCCAACAAATTTGTCAGGCAGTCACGGCATATTGGAGCAGTGACAAAGGCTGTCTTTGTGGTCGGGTTTGATTTTTCTCCTCATCTGTTGTGAAGATCTGCTTGTTTTTCAAAGCATCATTGGCCACCTTGAAGAGCATGCCACAGGCTCTATGACCACGCTGCACCTCACAATCAGATCCCTAAAAACACAAAATATCAACTCTTGAGAACCGAGACTTAACACTGTTTCTTGGCATTTACCTGCTTTATTCCCATATCCCAGAAAATCTATATGTGGCCATACTGGCAAAACCTATGATCCAATTATAGAGGAGAGAAGGCAGTAATGTTATACACTCCCCCTCACTGCTTTTCATCATTTACTTGCCAAATCCAGTTAATCCAGGTGGTACACAGACAGATTTAGAGACACTCCCTGAACGAGAGAGGGAAACAGACAAGAGGATGTTGTTTTTAAGTCTTCTGTGTTTGTGAATCAATGTACCGTGTCTCTTTGAGCCTGTGGAAGTGCAGGTTTTACAATGGCAAGTGCAAAAAATAATAGTTCTCCTAACCTTCAGCTTCACCCTTCAACAAGCTCCTTTATCTGATGAACGTGTTCGCAAACGGCCTGAGACACTGAGAGACGCTGAGAGATACTGTCAGATTTTCAATGCCGTCAAAACAGATGCTATCTGCCCTCTTCATGTCTAATTACCTGTTTACTCCAAGGACCTAGAATGAATGGTGCTGTTGATAAGAACCCACTTGAAGGAAATCATTAAGATTAGTTTTTACATTCAAAGATATGCCATAAGTTGTTCAACTCTCGCTCATTTGAATAGTATAGTACAATTTAGGCTCATATCAATTTCTAGATTGTAAAATTGAGCTGATGAAAACTCTCCACAGAGAGATAGAGGAATGAAAACTTCAACAGTAAGGAATAAGAAAAACAAGGTCATGACACTTGCTGCCATAGGTTTAAGACTAATCCCCGTGAGGGCAGCAACTTCACAAAGTCAGACAGGTTACTGGCGTGAGATCTCTCAAATCTCCCTCTATCAATTCCATCAGTCCTCTGCCCACACTTTGGTTGTGTCACCACAAACTTACCCACCTTAAATATGTAAAGCCCTAAATCCTGCGTGCCATCTTATCAGCACTGTACTTAATGAGACCTGCATGCTAACCTGCATGGAGCTATGTTCACTTCTTAGGCCACATTGTTGCTATTCAGCTTTTATAAAGATAGTTCTAGACAACTCATACATTACAACTCTTCTTTGAAGAAATGATAGAAATCTTTTGTGGAAATATTTCACATTTTATAGTTAGTTCAAAGAGACACACTTGACAATTATGAAGTTAGTATTGCAGCAATTGTCACCATAAATACTGGAGATACTGTGAAGGAGTTAAATGGCTTGCAGTTGTGCTGCAATGCATCAAAATGATGGGTCAGAATGGAGACGTAAATAATTTAAATAGAAATGTAATGAGTATGGATGGTAAGCTGTCAGATGGCAGCATATTGTGATGCATGACTTACAGTGAAAAGCATTCTGCCAGACCTCATTCAGAAATGCACCTTTTTTATTTGCATGTTTTATTTAACCTAAAAAAAAAAAGCAACAGAACATGTAAATAACTTAACTGCTATACACACAGTAACTACAACTCAAACTCCATTGAGCCTGAAGGTTCAACCTCGTGATGAAGGAGGCAGCGACCTCGCCTGTGGTGGGCAACAAGAGACCGTGCGATAACAAAAGAACACAACACTCTATATTCAAGGCATGGATAATAACAGAACACTGTAAGATGAAAAGCATCTACCTGAGTATCTATCTGGCAGGACAGCTCAAATACATACTCTGTGTCACACCTGGTTGATAGATGTCCCAAAAGCTGATGGTGAAATTGTCACAGGACCAGATTATACAGATGTTCCACAGCCACAAGTAGAGAGCCCATGGGAGCATTAAACATAGGAAAGTTGCAAATTTTTTTTAAAGCCATAAGAAAAAGTTTTACATTTAAACATTTGGCCCAGTACCTACTTTAAACAACCTTAAAACTTCCATTAATGTTAAGCTGCATGATCGTCTGGAAGTTATGACGTTGAGGTGGTTCTTCTCATGTGTTCCTACAGTGCAGTACTGTTTACTTTCTGTATGGGTCTTTATACTGTATGTTCTTTTTTAATCACATGTTTTGTTTTTCATATATTTTCCAATCTGTTCCCATAGTCTTTGACTGAAACTGCTATAATCTTTCTATGAACTAATCTGTTCATGATTTTTATTTGATTAACACGCGGTAATTTCAAACTAAATGTCTCAGACCAGAAAGTGCAGTTTCTTAGTTTCATAGTGTTTCTCATGATGTCAGTTTATCTCCCTGTAATCAGGTCAGGAGCTCTTTAAAGGAATCAGATCTTATTCTTTGGCCCTCATTTACAATATCACCCTCATGTCTGTCTGGTCTTATCTTCTTATGAAGATGTTCTGTATTATCACAGTTTAACTCCACATAGATGGTTTAAATGTCTCCCGTATGAATCACTCACATTGTCAGTATTATAGTACGACAGTTAATACCCAGCTGCTTCACAGTTACCTACACATAATTGTTACCTATATAGGTTGTTCTAAATCCAAAAAACATTTGATACACCAGTATTACCATTTACAAATATGAGAGCTACATGTCTACAAAATGATTAAGGTTTGCTTAAAGTACGAATAGTTATGTGACAAATAACTTATAGACAACTTGCTCTTGTCTATAACTAAGGTACTGTACTGTTGTACTGTTTAACACAGAGCTTTAAAGAAAAGTAAAATGTAACTACAACGATTTGATAATGACTTAATCAACAATGCTGCAACGGACATCAGTGACCAAATGTTGAATTCTACAAACCCACATCGTGTCCATTACCACAAGACATACTGTATGTGATTTAGTCATTTTTCTTAAAGCATACAAAATTACAGAATGTGTATGAACAAAATCACTTTAGATGGCGCACTGGTACTTGTAACTTATGGGTTCAAAATAAATGCCAAAATAAGAAATAATCAACTTTAATAGTGAACATAGAGCCTTAACATCAGGGATACTAAAAGTAGGTTTATGATTATAAATCATAGCTTCATTCATCATTACACTTTCACCATAACGTGGGCCCCCAGGGGCCCCTGTAGTCCCACATGTAGGGTCTGCATTGGTAAGCTTTGCAGAAGGAGGTGATCAGTGACGATCGGACTAGCTCGTCTCTCAGACCCAGACCCTCTGCTTTGTACACGTCCTTACAGAACTCTGACGTTTGCTGCTTTCGTTTCGTCTTGTACCTGCGGTTCTGAAACCAAATCTTCACTTGGGTCTCGGTAAGTCTTAAGGTGCCGGCCAGGTGAGCCCTCTCTGGGGCAGACAGGTATTTCTGTTGGTTAAATTTCTTCTCCAGTTCAAGCACTTGGAGGTGTGTAAACGCAGCTCTGGAGCGCTTCTGTTTCCCCGGGGAGGAAAAGCTGCTGGACTCTGAGGTGCTGGGACAGGATGTGTCCAGGGACCCTATAAAGCACAGATGTGATCAGGTCATCAAGGGTGAAAAACACAGTGTAACAGTCAGCTTGGTGTAGTATACATGTCCGGCTGGGGAGAGGTTCATGATCATCATAAAGGTAAACAGCCACCACTATGAATAAAACATACTCTCAGAAAAAAATATTCTTTCCCTTAAAACTTTTTTTTTTTATATACCATTGCTACAAATGATGATACAGACCTATTATTTATCTCCCGCAGATTTATGCCATCTTCTAAAACATTTTTCTGCGAATCAAAGTCTAATACACACACATCCATTGGGTCGTCTGTCCATTACATTCCTGCTATTGAAAGGCTGCAGGATCTCACCTGTCTGCACTCCAAATGCTGTCCCCTGAGGGCAGAGTTGCTCTGACAACTTTTCAGATCCTTCTTTCCACTGTGAACATCTTTCCGTCTTCTGTGAACAGCGTTTGCCATTAAATATTGTGCCGTCCTTAACGGAGAGGATGTCCTCTATGAGGAACGAGGTCACAGGTTTGACTGTGTCAGACATTTCCATCCAGTAATCCACAAATCAGAGACCTCTCAGTGGCAGAGGGCGACAGCGAGGGACGAGGTTGAAGCAGTGTGTGTCCTCACACACCCACACGCTCTGAATTTATACAAGAACAGAGGCGGGTTTCTTCCGACTGCACCGGCAAGTGAAGGAGGCGGGCCAACTACTGCAGCCAACTATTTCAGTAACTTTCATTTGTTTGCCCGCTTCAGATCAACTTGAAGGGAATTTCTGAGATCAAACATTAATAATGTCTTATCTAAAAAGAAGTATTGCACTTTTTCACGTGATGTGTTTCAATGATTCTAATGCTCATGAAAACAAAATGCACAATCTATGTACTTTAATCTATACAATATGCACATTTTGTCATATATGATTATGGTCCTTTTTTATGAAGATTGTATCAATACACTAAGTTGTGAATTCATAAAGTAAACCTAAACTAATACAGTCTACAACAGATTATAATGTAAGGTCATATTGCAGGCAGAGGTGTCTTTAATATTAAGTCTATCCTTAGAAACTCCTCTCTGTATAATGGAATATCACAAGTGTATTTATACTATATGTTCTGTAGACTGTAGTTTAATCCCATATTTTGTATGATCTACTTACACATTATCTGGGCTAAATTAACTTTACAACATTAAAAAATGAGCGAATAAACTTGTATCAGATAGGTAAACGCTGTGTTCATGGAGAAAAATTGCACTTTTGACAACATTTGTGTGTCCAGGCAATAATATTATTGGAATATAAAATGGATAATCTCTCTCAAATGTATTGTCATAGTAGTTAAGTGGATATGTGTCTTCAAGCCCCCATCAGTTCAGCAGAGTAACCCTGTTGTCTGCGGCTGCAGGGACTCAGGGAGGGAGAGCCGCTCAGAGTGGGTGGTCCTACCGACTGGAGCACTAATGACTTCGACACATTTAGGCCGGCTCCTGAAACAGACTCAGTCGTTGCTCGGTGGCTGTTTATTTGTTATTCTCCGTGGTTCAGCCTGACTTTCTCCGAGGAAATGAGACGTTTACTAGCAGTGTCTGTGCTCCTCTGGGAGTTCATGCTTCATTTGGAAATGCATGAATGTAGGTATGATAAACATGATCCTCTCCGTGGCCCCTGGCCCCGCTGACTCCTCCAGCTTCCTGGGCACCAACCATACACCAAGCAGTCACAATGTCACCTTCATGAGTGCTTGCATTATCACTGCTTTAATTTAATGAAAGTGAAACAATTAAACTTTCTGTTATCACATTTTCATTAGTGTTAAGTGCTATGTAAACTGCTTCATGTGCAACAGAAATATAAAGCCGCACTGAATGATGTAAGTGTGACCTGTCCTGTGTTGTGGATCATTTATAAAATCCATCTGTTTTAAATCTACTGAGGTTCCTCTTAAGCATTAGCTGTTGTCTTGTCAACACAGTATTAAGATCATCAGTATGATACGTTTCACCTTGAATTCTTTGTCTGTGACCATCTGTCTGCTAATCTACGTTGAGCTGTAAGCCCAGAAAGCTTTCATACCCTTTTCTATCGGCACAGTTTTTCTTCTGATATTTTCTAAAACCCTTTGTGTATTGTTTTGATCATACAGTGCTGACTATGGAATAAGAGGTAAAAAAACAAAAACAAATTCAGGCTTCCAAATTTGAGCAACTTTCTGATTCCACTGAAAATTCATAGGTTTATTTCAACTTCACTTCAATATCTCTTCAAAATGACATTGAACACATGTTTGGTTGTCATCAGAAGCGTATTCATTTGGCCAAATTAGAAAAAACATGTGCAGTCAGCTCAATGTCAAGAGCGTAAACAAAGCCAGCAGTGAGAGTGACTCTACCAACTATGCTGTCATCCTCTGCCCTTATTCTGAGACAATACACATGATTGCTCTCAGTTGAAAACACTGACATTTCCTTCGTATTTATTGTCTTCTGAGCATTCATTGCACAGATATTTGGCTGCATAGTTGTGCATCAGACGTGACACAGTACAACCTCTGACCTTTAAGCCCGGGGAGGCATTTGTCTTCCACAGTACAAACTATGTGGTGACGATGTTTTCTTTGAGCCACCGAAAGTTGTTGTACCATCAATCTTCTGTTGTGTTCCGGCTGTTTCTTTGTCTGAGATGACGAGTAGCGAGACTTTGTTGAAACTGTTAGATTTAGTCAAAGTTTTATCTGCTCAATATCAGTGTTGTATTATACTGTAACCCACACCTGAGTTATTGCATAAGTTCTTCACTCCGTCTATTGTATGGTGTAACACATACGTCTGATTGGGAACAAGTTAATCAGAGGTTAACAGACAAACCTCTGTTACAACAGATCCATTTGACTAACTAAAAAGATATCAAAGAACAACAGTATACAAAATATCCCTATTCTCTCCATCCACCACCACCCATTGTCCATTTCTTTCTGAACCCCTTTATAATCTGTAAAAACATTTATCTTGATAAATATATTTATACAGCATATTTGTGCAAGTGGTGTGGGAGTCTTCCAGTAGAGGGAGCTTTAAAGCCAAACATCAAGTCCTCGCAAAGTCAGAAAGCCAGCAGCCACTTCAAACTACAGGGACAACCACACAATGAGCTATTTTACCAAAGGATTAGTTTGAAGAGAGTCTGATTATGCACCGTCAATAGTTATCTTTCATCCTTGTGTAGCTCACAACTACAGTATTTAGTGGTTACAGGGTGGATGTTTGGACAGAGGAGCTCTGATCCTGAGGCGGTGAATCATCTCTGTACCAATCATCAACATCAGATTATCAGACTGGGATTTGAAGGCTATTACACAGCCAGACACATATCTGCTTTTCTCAAGCTGACGTAATTACAGCATGAGTTAAAACCTTGTTAACTAAACCATAATATGTCTTTCACTGGTGGCCAGAATCACGTCACCCTCTATTTAAACTGACCCTCATCATCACAGTGTTTATCTTTTTTTCATTGATGTCTCTCTCCCTGCTCTAGAGCACACACACACACACACACACACACACACACACACACACACACACACACACACACACACACACACACACACACACACACACACACAGACACAACCTGTTACAGATATCACACAATAGAACACAACAACAGCGCATATACTACTTTTTCCCCACTACAAATTATAGATGCGGCAATGCTTTAGTGAAAGTGTGAAAGAGAACTCTTTTCCGGAGTTGACCGAAAATTTGTTTGATTTGAGTTATTTCTTATTTTTGCATAAAAAATGGGATCAAATGAATCACATGTTAAAACCATGGATTTTGCAGAACACCACCATTAACATAACTGCTGCAAAGCCTTTCTTTTTCTCTGACACACACACACACAACACACACACACACACACACACACACACACACACACACACACACACACACACACACACACACACACATACACAACACACACAACACACACAACACACACAACACAGAGCCATTATCTGATCTCTTGAAGTGTCTCTGGTCTCCTCTCTGTCTACAGCTTCATCCTTATCTTTGCAGAGATGCTCCTTCAGCTCCTCTCTCCTCCCAGAAGTGTTTCTCCTTCTCAGGCCCTTTGGCTCAGAGTCCATGTCCATTAAAAGTGACACACTGATGCACACTCAATTCAACCATTCATTATTTGATAGGCTATATTTATAAGAATAACATTGAAGCATGTATAAGCCAAGAAAGATTTATGGATTTATAATTTTAAATATGATTAAAAAATGGTAAACCCTGTTTGCTATAAGCTTTTGATGTGGCATTCTAAATCCCTCCAAATTTAATTGTGGATTTATTATCTTTTATTTAAGTACATTTTTTATTGTGTATTACTAGGTGCTGGACTAAGTTTAACAGCCAATCAAACGCATGACATTAAATGGTACTGAGAACAACTTTTTGCAATGCAAGTGGACTCAGTATCTGCTGCGGCTCCTCCGTGAGTGACAGGTCAGACTGGAACTGTTTCCCGTTTGATTGAAAGTTTAAAAAAGTTAAAGAGCCACTCTGTCTGCGGGTTTGTTTACCAAGCAAAGCTCCGGGACAGGACAAGCTCTCCAGCCTTATCAGCGGATTTGTGAATGGGACAATAATGAGCTCAGTTTGATAGAGCAGAGCAGCCTGTCAGGTCAAATGTCACTTCGTCCATTAGCTTTTTGATGGCTCCCTTTGATAAAACTCCACAGTCGACAGCTCCATAACCGACCACTAAAGAGTTTGTAATCAGGAACGCTGTTTTTAATTGGATCCAACACATTTTATAACTGGCAAATGTGATAATATCAAGTTAGGGGTCAGCCTTTAAAAGCTTTTAAAGTATTTTCACATTGGTATTTGTAAAAGTTAGACAGCATGTCAAGCTTTAAGCTTTTAGCTGACGTGACAGCAAGCTAATAGTTTTGAAAATTTTAGCCCGTGGAAGCAAATTGGTAACATATAGTCTTGTTTTGTGGATTATTTGTCGTATACAATAATACGAACTTTATTAATATTATTATTTTATATCCCCAATTCAGAATGTGTAGCTATAAACTTTGAAATGTATGTATAATCAAAGACAAATATAAAACGATGCACATAATAAAGAAGCTACTCTTAAAGACAGTGAGCATTAACTAATCAGCTGATTTTTTTAATTTGCCTCTAAGCAGGAGAAAACTACAAATAGATACAGTCCATACAAAATATACGATAAACAATTTGACGTTGAAATATTTGATATCACAGCATACAGCCCATTTTCTTGCTTTAATCACCAGCCTCTTACGCCTTGTAATGAAGCCTGGAAGTGTCCGTGGTTGAAGGGCCCCTCGCTGGTACCTAAATCTACCAGCTGGTTATTAGTCACCTGTGAAGGTGACGCACTGTGATAACCGCAGCCGTACACGCTGCCGGTTCCATATCCAAACACGGGATTATAATGTCCGAGAGTCACATTATAAGGTGCTGCTGAATGGGAACCCGCGCTGCAGAGCTTCCCGTCTCGCACCAGCACCGGCACCGCCACCCTCCTCGCCGCAGGTGGATACCCCGCCAGCTCCAGAGACTTGTCCTGCCTTTGGCGCTTGCATTTGTACCTCCTGTTCTGAAACCATATTTTGACCTGTGTAGAGGAGAGTTTGAGCATGTGGGCCAGGTGCTCTCTCTCCGGGGCGGACAGGTAGCGCTGCTGCCTGAAGCGCCGCTCCAGCTCGGACACTTGGGAATGGGAGAAGAGGACTCGGGGCTTCCGGCGCAGCCTGGCTCTGCTTTTGGGGTTTTTGTCGCAGTCAGGTGAACTGTCAAGACCGCTTATCTCTGCACATTATAAAAGAAAACAGTCACACAAAGTCAAACTTCTTCAAACTGAATGTTACTGAATGTTAAATCTGTCAACGATATGGCTTCCAAAAACATTTTATCCATTTAAACTATAGGCCTACATATTAAATAATTTGTACTTTTTTTCTAAAAGAAAACAAAAATAATCGGTTGATGGAGCTGGATACGTGCATATTTCTTTCTAAGTCAAATGTGAAAAACATTACTTTATCTATTTTTTTTATAAACATACAAGAGACCACACATTGTATTTATATAGTCTATATATTCATGTATTTTTTGCTGTAACATTACAATGATTACAATCTAGTTTATACTTGTTCAATTAAATAAAGTAAAAATAAAAACCACAAAGATGCAAAACGGAAGAAGTAAAATGATTGTTTTGACGTTTTAAAGACAAAATTTAAGAGCTGAACTAAATTCAAAACAATACACATTATAGTTATTTGTTATTTGATAATTTAGTTAATAAAGGACTTGTGACGATTTTAGGAAAATCAGCACTCCTGTGCCCCTTTTCCAATTAAACTGTGTGAATACTTACATAGATTGTAATAACTGATCACAGGGACGAAACAATAAACAATAATAAAGTCTTGAATGCCCGTTACTGTCTCCACATTACCTATTTGATCACTTTTGGATTGGTGGCAAAATATCGCAAATATATGGACCTCTCCACGTATTTCTGTTTATTGAAGATAAATCGTCTCCTAATAATTTCTGTTTTCAAATTGTGAGATTTCAAGGAAAATGACAAAGTGACCGGTATCCCCTGCTGTCACGTGCTGAAGGCCCCATTGAGTCGTTCGGCCTGGACCCGACCGACCAACAGCAGAGAACTGACTGATTATCATTTATGTATCATCTCACCCTGCTCATTGATCTCCTCTTCGGCTGCTGAGTTGTGAATGTCGAGCTTCTCCTGCGTCCCGGAGACGCACGGCTCAGGCTGGCAGTCATAAATGTCCCTGGTCCGGGGGGCACCGTGCACGTGCTCATAATTCATCGGAACAACTTGATCAGTCATCAGGAATTCATTTTCAAAGTCATGGTGGTGCTCCAGCTTCAAAATATCCTTCACGGAAAAAGGCGTCGTGGTGGTTGAGCTGGGATGCATCCCAACCTTCTGCTTAGATCCTTTTACGCACTGCTCGAGCTGCTGCTGCTGCTGCCGGACGTATCTCTTAACTGACTGATGAGTGAGGGGCATGGGGAGATTTAAATCATTCAAGGGTCCGGCTAAAGAGCAAGGTAGAGATAGATCTGTCACCCCTCTCCAAAACACTGGCCAACACCCAGCCTGGCCTGAGCGCACTCCTTTTCTTCTCACCTTACAGGAACCCCTCACATCATTGATCCACCCTTCTCTCTGAGAGAGACGTTGTATTTAATCACAGTATTGGCTTGCAATCGGAGTTAAAAACTATTTTATATATCATTATTTTAAGTTGTATATGCCTACAGTGGCAGGGTGACGCGAAAAGTGTTGCTTACTGGAAACAACCTAATTTATAAAATATGTAAGACAGTTCCCATTTTATTCATATATTTCCAGACATAGAGTCAGATATTTGAATAAAACTGTTTTAATTCGTGGCCAAAAATGTGTTGAAACAAACACTTTAGAGACAAACAAGTGAAACTGTCTCACATTGATTAACTTGTTTAGAAAGGGGGGTCATTTATTGAGTGAGTACCCAAACCACGCTTCTGGTCAGCCAAGTAAAGTCACTTAATCTGCACACAGGTCCTCGGGGTTGAGTGATCTTAGGTGATGTCGAGCAGCTTTACCATCAACATTGTTTTCCTGCCACGTTATTAGTGTTCTCAGGCCACAACAAACAGTAACATTATACTTGATGTTGTGGAAGTGGAGAGGCGGCGGCGCCAGCCTGCAATGCTTGACTGAGGCCGAGAGGCGCGTCCTTACAAACAGGAACAAGGACAGACACGGCCTGTCCCACTGGGGGACACGGGGAGATATATGGAGGGCACTTACAGGCCCGAGCAGGAGCTTTTTAAAGCAGTGATTGGAAATGTTGATGGCTTATTTAAGGACAATTGGAGTAATAACAGATGCCTTTATGAAAGAGTTACAAAACACAAGCTTATTTAATGCTTAACTTATTGAATGCTTGGAATGCAATATGACTCTTTCTCATTATTTAGAAATGATCAAATTCCTGAGTGTACATGATTAGTTAACACTTAAATAGATAATCAATTAATGGATATGAACTCACAGATAATTATATGTGTGCATTGTTAAGTGAATATTTTTTACTTACTAACTATGCTGCTATAACAACAACAACAACAACAAAATAATACTAATACTAATACTAATATATTTATACAGACATTTTCAAGTTGCTCCATAGCGTTAAAACAAAAATCACAAATATAAAAAACTCAAGAACTGCAAACTATAGTGCAGTTAAAATAGTATATAAAAGAAATGTATAAATCATCCAAAAGGCAGAACAAATTAAACTATTCAAACAAACTTAAAATCAGGTGTTGTCGGAGGAGCTTTATTATTTAATCAAATAAGAGTTGTAAGGGGAAATGGAAGGTCTGTAAAAGTTTGTCTTATGACAGGATTTAAAAACAGAAACAGCATCTACACATTGATACAAACTGGAAGACTGTATCAAAGCTGAAATGTTTCTGAAATGTATCTCTAATCCTTTATAACCCTTTGACCTTAACCAGGACTCTGGAACTGCAGACCTAACCCAGCAGATCTGTGAGGCCTTTTTCGGCTTGAGTTAAAAGTTTACTGCTGTACTCATGGGGCCTGGCCAGGAAAAAGCTTGTAAGTCATAAGTAAGATTTTAAGATGGATTTTAAAATTAATTGGTAACCAGTGCAGAGAGGCTAAAACTATGGTGATGTGAGAAGAGCGTTTGGTCTTGTCGGAAGTCGACATTTGCAGAGTTCTGCACAGCCTGAAGTTGAGCTTTCTGGGGCACTGCGGCATGCAGGGAAACAAAGCATTACAATAGTACAGATGTGAGGAAATAAGAGCATGAATAATTTCCTCTGTATTGCTAAAAAATAACATTGCTCTGATCTTGGAATTTTAGCTCACTGTTGAAGAAATCACCCAGGTTATGAGCAGTTCAAAATATAAGTATGGCCCCGGCTATGAGTTGGGCCAGAGACATGTTGAACCAGATTGAAGGACTGAGACATATTAAAAAACTCAACTGCTGTAGAATTTGAGGTGTCATCTATAGATTAAAATCCCCAATCAGGATCATCTTATCATATTATAAAACAATCAATGATTAAAAAAAATTCTGAAAATTTCTTTAAAAACACTGGGTTGCATTGAGGGGTCGACAAATGCTAACACACAACACTGAAGCGGCCCCTGTAATTTCCAGCATTAACTTTGAGCTTTGGGCTTCAGATCCAGAGCTGAATCCCGGAGGGAGGGACAGACACAGCACCAGGACAGGTGGCAAAATGATGGTGTCCATGAACTTCTCAGCTTCCTGGGTTTGATAGAGCGAGGGGATACCCTGTTCCAACTCTGCAACTGTATCAGCAAGGCAGATGCAGCTGACACAGCTTGAAGATGAGGTGAGTGGAGCCATCCTTTATCCAGTAGATGAGCTGGACACGTGGGCTCCAGAATTGATTGTTGTAGTAAAGAGCAATGATGATTGTTGGGTATGTAAGTTGATGCTGTCCAATGTCAAGTCTCTATGTGATCATGTGACGAGACCATCCGATATACGGTAGCTAGTTTAGGTGCAAATCTGTCAAGACTGACAAACCGAGAGAGCAGTGATGCCTTCCAAACATGAAGTCAGCAGTAAGAAAAGACAACATAGAAAAGACCAGGAGAAGAAGGTAGCAAAGCTTCTTAAATTATATTCCTTTGGCACTTAATGGTGTGTGCGTGTGTGCATGTGGATTTCATAACTAGTGTGCACTGGGGCCCGTCCTAACACTGGTCAGCAGTTGAAAGGGTGATTGACGTTTTTTCAGCACATAGATGGAGATGGTGTAACAAAAAATCTGTGGTATAGCATAAATCACAAAAACACAGTAAGATCAGTTAATAATAGTAGTATAATTTAAATAAGAGCCACGGTAGCCACCATCTTCCCATCATGCATCACGCCATGATGGGAAGATGTATTTGCATTCATGTCAAGTAAAATCTGCTGATTTACAAATAGTCCTCACAAGTTAGGCTGATTACCTCGGCCAGTTAGAGATCTGACCTCGGGTTAAATCTGGGTGGCGCTATTCAGGAAGTTTGCTTAGGTTAGAAAAATCAGAAAAGAATAGTACGGAAATTGACACAAATAAGAGAAGAGGCAAAAGACCAGTGTAAGTGAGCCCTAGGAGAGCTGCTGTTTATACCCCACTGCTGTGTCCTCAGAGGCTGTTTAAACTGCACCTCTGGTTTAATCTACACTGGAACACCCTGTTGCTGTCCTGTTGAAATCTCCTTTGTGCCACTAGAGGTCACTGTTTCAAGGTTTAACGTAAACCTTCTGCAGACATGGACTCACAGAGGTTTAAGGCCTCTGTGTGGAACCTGTTGTTCCTGTTGCTCTTGGATCACCATGTGATGACACGTTTTCATGAAGAGAAAATATAATTTATTCTCTGAATAACGTCAAGAGAAAGACCATAACAGCAGTCAGTTTGATCAGTCATACCAGGGTCGCTGATGTTGGCTGTTTGTCAAAATAACAACTTGAGTGTTATCATTGAGCAATTGAAGTATCATGGCAGCAAGTAGAGTGAGCAGAAGAACAAGTAGCTGGTGCAACAAATGTAAAACTAAGCTGCAGTCTGACTGCAGCTGGTAGCTTTCTGTGGTGACTGCTGCTGCTTTGGCCATGGCATAAACAGAGAACACCACTGCTTGACCTATGGCAAGAAAAGTCCTCCTCTGACCATGATAAATTACTTCTTGGGCGATGCAACCGTCCATATTGCTGTTAACGCGATGATAGAAACAAGGGAAACACCTGCTCCTGTAATGGGAAAAACAGTACTGATACCTGCTGGTACGAGGAACATAGTTTACCCAAAAACAGTAAGCCAGTAAAACAGCGACATTAACTGGAGATGAGTTGCTGATGGCACCTCCTGCTATCATCACTACAGCTGCTTTAGTCACAGAAAAAGCAACAACAATGCCTGCTCTTAAGCTGTGTAAGCTGCTGGTCTCCATGCACATCTCCAACAGCAGCAGCAGTTTGGGACAAAATTGACAAATTAATAAATTGTTTTATTCAAGTTACACAATTAAATAACCATTTAAGTAACAAGTAATACATTCTTAACTTATTAATATTAGAGGGAAAATGGATTATGTCATTTTCACTATGACATATAATAAACGTACCATATCCACACATGGGTAACGTGTGGATATACTATTATAGGCTATGCATGGCCATCATTCTTGAAATTCACATATTTTCAGTTCAATTATGAGTAGAAAAGTTAATATTAGAGTTATGCTCTTTGACTGTAAAACACAAAAGGACAAAAAACAAATGTGGTAAGCTGTATGGTTATGGCACATGTCACATAACTGCAACGCCTCTCATTTGATTCAAATAAATGCAAAAAACATATAAAAACATATTCAAAAAAGGAAATTGCATTTGCATTTGGTTGATTGTTATATGTGGTCTTCAACATTAGTATCCACTGTATATGCTACTTTGGCTTCCTGGACCTGCTCTTTTCCGTAAGACTTAAAAAAATGCTAAAACAGAACCTGAAAACCTAATGTTTGGGTTCTCAACAGTGATATTATGTGAAACAAGCACACCTTTTACTGACGAACCAAGAAACCTGAACTTCTAAAGCAGAGGGGGAAAAAAAACCTCAGAAGTCAACAGTGAATTGTTTGACACCTTGGGGATTTCAGGGTGTCCAGTTTGATGGGTAAATTACTTAATCGCTACAGCAGTGTTCTCTGATGGCTCGAAGCAATGCTCCCTCTGAGTTTCTGTGACTCCCGTTCCTTAAAATCAAAGCCTTTCCTATTGATTCCACCATTTGTCCCCTCACTGTAACATAAGAAGCTATAGCTAAGTACAGTTTACCACAAAATACCCCTAATTCATCACAGAGAAAAATAGGAGGCTGATAGCAGCTGAAAGAGGAGACAGAGTTGACTTAAACTGAGTGAAACTGATCCCGGCCTTCGTATGGCCAAAATGCAACTAAATATACTCATCAAAATGTTATGTGACATTGACGTTGAACCAGAAAATAGAAAACCTTTTTTACAATGAAAACATGGTAATTGCTGTAATGGAAGGGGATTGATTGGCACTGCACATTCGTGTTGAAATGGTTACATTCAGAATACTGCATTGCCTGTGACCATATAGTGTAACAGAGCATACTTGCACAATTATTTGTGTGGCTTTAGGACACATAATCTTACTTCTTTTAATATTTAAGTCAAGTAATAGTTCTTCTGAAAGATAACCCATTACACCTTATCAGGCAGTGTGTGGGTCATTGTTACCTGTATCAGAATCAGTGTTTGTGTTTTAATAATAACACAAACATCCTAATCATTTTGCTGAGCATACTTAGTGTCACCTTCATCAGCTTTCAAGCTCTGCATCGAAAAAGTCCGACCTCTAATGTCTCCCACGCCACAGCAGATTTAAACTCCTACTTTTATCTGCTTGTTGAAAGGTTAATTGTGAGACATTATATAGCTATT
This sequence comes from Ophiodon elongatus, assembly GCA_016806645.1. NCBI lineage: Eukaryota > Metazoa > Chordata > Actinopteri > Perciformes > Hexagrammidae > Ophiodon > Ophiodon elongatus. Next base: position 1,241,650 of record JACSYO010002128.1, read on the forward strand.
TGAACATATTTTGCCAATAATTATTCACTTGATTCATAAACCCTGGAAGGTGGATTCATTTAGTTTAGGCATGTCACAGCACATCCTTTGTCATAGTCATGTTTCAGTCAAATTAGAGCCAGTGTTTCAAATTACAGTGATTATTCAACATTACTTTGAGTTTCCTGGTTGTGATACGGATAGAAGAGGAATGGAAATGTTAAGATTAATTCAACATTGTGTTTCAACATGTTGAACCATTATCTATTATAAATGTCTTGAGTCTCTTTACACTTTCTGGAAGTGTAACCTGCTTATCTCTCTAAAAGCACATTTAAGTGGTTATTGTTTAAAAAAATAAAGATGAGGAATTGAAACACCAAAGTGTGTACTTTTTTTGTACTGCCATGTCGTTTGCGGGTGCCGTTATCATTTTGGGTGTTGATTGTGAAATCACAATGGCAAATTTAAAATGGCGATTAAAATGTGACATGACCAACTGCAGCATCATTATGCGAGGCTAGTATGTAGTGCTTATAGATTTGTCCTTTTGTATGGAATTACAAAGTCGTGTGTCCTGTTTGAAGAAAGAAAATAGTATAACCCGTTTTCAGCCACTAGATGTCTCTGCCACACTGTATTAATTCCAAAGGCCTCAAGAAAAAGATGAATTCATCCACACTTGATGATCAATAAGTGAGATAATACATATCAGAATATATGTCCTACAGAGTGCTGTTGAATTTACAGTTAGTGTTTGACTGCAAAGTTGAAAATGGGTTGTCTCTTTAGCACTGGGAGCACACTACAACCAATCAGTATCAAACTGAACTCAAAATCTTTCTCTAGAAGATCCCACATGTGAGTTTCTCATCTATGCCCTGTCGTGTGTAGTCTCAATATTTCCTCCATGTATTACAGAAAGGCGCACCTCTGTTCAAATCTACAACAATATTGTGTGGAACATGACTTCTTCCATGATGAATATTTCCAATATTTAGCGTTCAGTGGGAGAGCTGTTAAAATAGCCAGGTACTGCAAGAGAAAGCAACATATGAGAGCGTTGAAGAGCATTTCAACTGCACTGGTGAAGTGACTGAATATGATGCTCAATTATCTTCAGAATTTTGATTGGCTAAGGCAGATGTTTGGGGCACAAATAGGATGGCATTGTGCTATAGTGAACCTATTGCTAACTATACAAATATATGAGTACATGTTTAGTATAATGTATTCTGCATATCCAGAACCAAAAACTGCATTGCATTTGATTCCAAGACAGAAATGAAAAATGCTCTGTTTCATCTCTTTCCCCTGCCACTCCAGCGCTTTCTTCAGTAAAATTTGATCTAATTTTCTTTCCCATCCTTGGGTATTTCCCCACAGAAATGAAGGGATGGTGATTGCTGGGTAAGATTGGAGTGGATCTAATCTTCCACTGCTCTCAGTCATACTCCATTTCACTGCACATCTAATTTGTCACACTGCTGATGAATATGCCACAAGTTTCATGGGAAAGAGAAGGACATAATGAATATAAAACACACTGGGAGATGGAAAAGGCAATTGCTGTACCGCACTAACCACAGTGCATTGTTCATTTGTCCCGTTAAATTGCTGACACTATGCATCCACTATGGACACATTGCTTTCCTCCCTCAGAATTTGATCAAGAGGTTAAAACAATGACAAACTAAGCTGGCTTTGTTGCTTTCCTGCAGCTTGCAGGCAGAAGCTTAATGGTCATTTGTGATTATTGACTTCAGGGTCACTCTGTTTGTCCAATGGGAGCATACATCACCCCACAATGCTGTGGAAATGCTTATAAGAAATGCATGCATTGATTGCTCATATTTTAGCAGCATGATGAGCATTGCAGGCAGATGTACTTTACAGAAATGCACTTGCAGAAGGTTTATACAATATTGTTGTGAAGCAGAAGGTACCATAACGTTGTATCTGATGGCTCAAATGGAGCACTGTTTTATTACCATTGAATTAAAAACACAAGCAGATGGTATGAATCACATCTGCATAATTATATTCTAATTTCGTCATTATTCATTATTACTCTGTTTGTGATTGTCAGGGCGGTGATACACTCGGCAGCAGTCCAAGCAACAGGCAACAAAGTGAATAGACGGGGTCAAAAATCTGTTCAAATGTTTCCTGGCAACAAGATGTTTTTGTGTGTCGAAGCTTTTGAAAGTTGCCATCGACAGAACTGCAGCTATGTAACCAAGCAAAAAGACTCAGTGAGAGACAGATGTTTCAACTGACCATATGGAAAAATTCAAATGCGTTTTGTTTTTTATCCATCATGCTTGTGCTAAAGTCATTGATGAGCTGGAAGTGAATGTCTCTTTAAAGAATAGATGATAGAATCTGTGTGCAGAGCTGCTGCATCACCTATCCATGAGGCTGGAGAGCGGATGATGAGAAAGCCCTTCAGGACTCTTCTCTAAATAGGCATGAAATTATATCTCCCTCTGACTGAGATTAGCGTCCATGGAGCCTCTTGCGTTCTGCCCCCTCTTTTCCTTAGGCTATCCAACCAAACAGAGCGCTTTGCAGTTTCAGCTCATTTGTGTTCAAGTTTGAGAAAGTTCATTTTCATCAGGAGGTGCTCTCTGTGTCCTTCATCTTACTTTGTGGGTCCTGCAGGATTTGTCACATGTACTGAAGAGATGTGGTTAACCATAGCAATGTTAAGTGTAGAAGATTTGTGTTAAATATCATTCACTGGAAATAATTTGAGTCACTGTAAGTTTCAGGGTACACATTGCATTGTACAGAACTTATTAATAAATAGCTACTCTTTGGTTGTTCATTTTTCTACCGAATGAACCTCAAAGAAACTGATTCAATCTAAAGGAAAAACTGAATGATAGATTTGAATCCACACTAAAATAATTCTGTGTCTCCTATTTCATGTAATTATTCTAGTAATGCATGTAGCTATAAAATGCAGCTTTCTCTTAATATTCTAGTGCACAGGTCAAAATGTCTTTCATGAAAAAGGTCTAAATGATTGCTATTGTATCTCCGTATTTGTTGGACGTATAATAGACACCCATTTGCTACCAAGTTAAAAGATGATGATGTATTATTTTTGCATCCATAGATTGTTTCTGCTTCTCTCAAGCAGTCCAAAAATCTGTATTTGCAGGTTTAAAATGTCAGTCCTCTGCTAACTTTTTTGCTCGCCTGAAAGCAATGCAGTCACTTGCTGCTACTGACGCTGCTGCTATTATTCATACAGCATTTTTTAAGCCAGGTCTACATTCTCCAAGGGGGACGTTATTATTGTCACTCCCAAATCCCTGCTGTATAAACTTGGTGAGGAGTTACGAGGTTGGAGCCTTGACACCAAATGTCACTGCTGTGATTTCTACATTTACATTATAGTCCATTCCACATTAGCTGGCTGTCATTTACCGGTCATCTGATTACCTTGAATCAGAAGTTGATGATCAGGGTTGTAATTGTCTCAATTGAAAATTTGGGACACACTTGGGAAGTCTGTAGGGGAAAGCAGAGCTTTCTTGGATTAGCCATTAGATTATTTTTAAAAAAATATTTCAACTTTCTTTCTTGCTTTTAGTTTTAGAACAAGTTCGAGAGTTAAAACAGACATCAATGCAGCTTTTTGAAAGCAGGTGCAAAGTGTTTGGGATGATGTCAATTTGAGGAGTGAGCCTGTTTCCATTTTTTTATGTTGCTGAGGAAATTAGAAATGCTAAAGCACTAGATGTTATCATAGTGTCATGGGTGACACATTTATTGTAGATTTTGTGGTCTGGTGGAAGAGGAAGTGATGAAAGGAATAAGCAATCCAGAAAATCCACTAGAAGTGTTTTCGAAAACAAACTCCATGTTTTTGTCACACAACATTTGACACTTAAATCACAAATAATTGGGAGGTTGTAGCAGTTTGGTACTTACTGTCTTTGTATATTTTGTTTTTTGAGGAGACCTGTGAACGTGTTCCCAAATAGCTTTTGTTGTATGCTGTGAACCATTCATTAGAACAGAAATGCATCTCCTGAGCTTATCTAACCATGGGAGGTGAATCTTTACCCAGTTTTCATGCTGTTCCCTCCATTAAATAACACACTGGGGTTTGCTGATAAATAAACCAAGAGGGACCTTTTTGTCTTAAGGCAGCTGATGGAGAATGTAGAGGCCTAAAGGAATTTTAGATGTAAATCTGCGAGTGATGATGGATCCAAATGAGTGAAACAAGAGCAATGCAACATATTTCATACCATATGCCAGATATGATAAATATTTTATTTCTGATCAGCAAAAGACACACAATTGATGCATTTGTATCTTTCATGACTTTTCAGTACAGAGGAAAAACCCAAACATATACACAGTATGGGTATATATGTATATGGGTATATTTTAAAGTGCAAGTGATTCACAAGGGTCAATCATGCGTTACATAGCATCTGTATCAGGAACTTCAGTAACCTCCTTAAATCCTCGATAACTTTCTGAATCTGATAGTAAAATAACTGTCACTTATATATGAATACAAAATAAACTTTACTAGTCACTGAAGCTTTTTGATTTAGTTTAAGCACAACATTTATCTATTTCAAGTCTTGAGAGGAAAGAGTACCATGAAGTGCCAGAAGTGAGAAGTCTTTAGTATCTAGTGTTGACAGGAGAAACAGTTTCACAAAACTCTCCATGGGTCAATTTAATAATGTAATCCAGTACCACCTTAAGCACCCTATACTTTTATTACAATCTAAAACAGAAAGTAACTGAAAGCCTTATATACTTTTCTCACTTTTGTTTTTTCCTAACAGCCTTCATGGGTCACCTAACTTGGGCATGTTCTCGTCGAAACAGACATTCAGTTTACAGGTACATTCTCTGAAATTACCATTACATTTGACTTGGTGAGGAAACAGTCAATTTGCCCTTGCCAAATATATTTGACACGAGGAATGTTCATAGAAAATAAATATGAAGACATGGATAGACAGTCAAATATTTGAATGTAAATGTGGACTGATGCTGAGCTCACTGTGTGTTGACAGACCAGAGCAGCCACAGCAGAGGGGCATCTGGACAGCATCACACAGGGAAGTAACAGTTTAGCAGCAGCTGTTGGGTTTTGGATTTACCCATGGACAACAAAGATACTAACATATGTATCAATAGTACATGAAGAAGCCCTGACCCTTCAGGATGCGAAATATTCTAACTGATTTGTCACTGGGTAAGTAAAACATGTCTGAATTACACATGTGCTGAATGTTTCAATGCCCTTTATAGTGGTTAAGATGCAAAGTGCATATTTAACATAACATAGTAATCTAGGATATACTACAGTGTGACTATAGCTCTTAACTTCCCAAGTGATTCCTTCAGAACTGTCCTTTCGCACCAAATGACACAAAAGAAATGCACGTATTTACAGAACAAAAAGAAACACCGGTTTACAAAAAACACAAGAAACAGAAAGCAATATAGAGGAGCGATGCCTTCACGCTGTGAGCGCAGTGTGAGAGCAAACAAGCTGCTGTTTTATTCACACAGCATCAGCTGGCACTGAATGAAATAAAGGTCAATTTCTGTGTTGCTGTGAATCCTTTAATGTGAGATTATTGCATAGTTTTGAATTCTTAACATAGCTATTAAATTGACACTGACATCTCTTTTTTTTCTGGTCTGTGCTTCACTCTTATCAATCCAGGAAAATATATAAATTCACTTTTTTTCAAACGGGGCTGGGTTCAATTCCCTTCATGAAGCCAAAACTATATTTTATAATTTTGTGATAAAACTATTTTCAAGACGACCGATTTGCAAGGTTTGAATATTGAAGTAAGGGTGTTTTCTGGATCGAACTGCTAAATAGTGAACCGAACCCAGCCCTGGTTCCAAGTTACTTTCTATATTGCATTTTCAATGTGCACAAACATTTGCAATTTACTGTCAGTACAGAAACTAACTTAAGCCATTGATTATCACCACCATCTATCTACCAGGCATAGATAAAACAAACACCAGCATGAAGTGACTGTGGCTCTGCGCTAATGGACGGATTCTGAGTGATTGTCTCGACCTCTGAAGGCCATGAAACATGCACTCTTACCTGCAAACATTTTCAGATTTCAAATGTTGATTTTGCTTAGTAGATGAAGTCTACTGGGACTTTTTGTTACTTTGATGTACAGTTACAAGGTCCCTTAATATATACAAACTAACATGTGCTTCTTACCTACTGAGACAAAGCCTGAGTGTCATTTTAACTGAATTCTAACAATCTACCACCAACATGTTACAGAAAGAGTGTGTGAACTAAGTTAGTAGCAGCGGCCTGTAAATATTTTCACACACATTGGTTACTTTCTCACTGTGTGCAGCTAAATTCCCGTGCAGTCTTTGTAAAACATGCTTTAGCTGAAAGTAAACCTTGTGTATTAAACATCTTATATCAACCTACTTTAAGTAAGTTAGTTCAGTATTAATGTTCCCCTCATTTTTCTTTGTCATTATGTAACATAGATATTTACTGATTGGTCTGTGAGTGATGTGGTCCTGGATGGACACACTATTTTTCAGTTTTAACAGTTTTGTTATTTCAAAAGAGAGATTGTCTTGTCTATGCTCATGTCACTGGTTTGACATGGATGGGGCTCAGGTGGAAAAGGGTGACATGACGTACTTTGAATCAAAATATGATGAGTTGTGGGTGTGTTTGCTGTTGTTATCAGGCCACTGTCATTTAAATATTTTCAATCCACACACACACACAGCCCCGATTAAAGATATTATTTAGTCTTGGGTGATAAAATAACAACTAAGGATATTTTTTCTTGAATGTTAACTTTGATTGTTGCTTATTTAGCCATTAATATTTAATGTTAAGTCAAAAAGCAGGTTTTCAGGGGCTTTAAAAGAGATTTTGGCTAAAGCAGATACGGATACCGTAGTATGTACTTCCATGATGCCTTTCTCTTGCATTTTTCCTGTCTCTTTCTCTACTGTGTAATATCATAACTGACACATTGACAAAATAACATACAAAATAAATAATAACAGGAAAAAAAATGCAAGAGATTACGATAATCAATGACACTTGTTACTGATAAGATTCAACTATGTAGCCACCTTAAGGAAAATGTATTTCAGCCCGTGCGAAGATAAGCACTGCAAACTAGTGCAAAACAATAAAAAAAACTGGATGCTGGTGTTTGTTTTACTTTGATTATATGGTCAGTCATTGACAATGTGCACAATACCCCAGCACTGAACAAGCACATCTAGCAGCTGCAACGACGTCCTTTTTTTTCAACCAGAAACTGTGTCAAAATGAAGCTATCGTTTCGTTGTGGTCCCTTGTAACACCCATAAAGTAGATCACCTGACTTGAATGACCAACCTTGTTCCCCTATGGCCAGCACAGAGTCATGACATGGGTCCCATTCAGTCACCAGTGTCAGCTCACTTCTTTTTTTTTGGCATAGAGCTCATGTTCAAATAGGAGCCATGACTGAACTGCTTTTTAAATCTGTAAACTAATTAAAAACTACAATAATGCAATTAAATAATATAGTAGGAAAATAAATATCATTCCAACAAGGCTTTTTGTTTTAAATAGTAATTCTCAATCTTGACACTGGAAGCTAGTGTGTATGTCATGTTATTCACCTGAGAGAATGATGATCTTCAGTCCAAGAAGATGGCTGCTCTCATTCTCATCGGTGAACGTGCTAATCAGCTACTGCACATACACCACTGCCTCAAGCTCAGTTAAGAACATGGATACAGATTCCACTAAACATGGTCCCACATATTCTGTAGAGCTCAACAGTCATATGCATTACAAGTGTCTGTATACAAGATATGCAAAATGGACTTTTTCTGATATTTAGACTTGGCCACGACCGGGACAATCCTTATGTGCAGGATGATGATTTGAAACATATGACAGTGGCTACATCTGCCATCAGAGAAAAACAACAACTATAAGTGCTATTAGCTATACACTATTTTGGTATTTCATGAATAGCATTCAGGGCAGTTTGAAGTTTTTTGGTCAGTTTAAGGTTACTCAAAGGTTATCGTGAAACCTCTACAGACCTCACTCCGTATGAGCACTCTCTTTTAGAGGGCAAGCTATGGCTGTCTCAGATAACTTAGTATACAGTACATTTGACTGTTATGTTAGTCAGAAAATAGATATGAAACTAATTTCCACATCTCATGCTCACAATTTGACTGGTCTCATCGCTGAAATATTAGATACATCTACCAATAATATCCCATTCCTATCAGTGAACTAATAATAATCCAACTACTGATTTCTATTCATGATTAAATGCCGGGATTATGAGATTGCGTTATCTTTTAAAGCACGGACTTGTGCTCTAGAGGCGTGAACCACTATGGCTGCCTTTTTCTTTTCTTTTTTTGCTTGGCATCAAAAGACTTCCTAAGGATTCATCTCTGTTGGAGGAGGTGAAGAGGAGCGAACAGGACCATGTTGCACAGATGCAACCGCCACATGTTCAACACAAACTGTGAGCGGACTTGATGGAAGAGGGGTTCTCTCAAGCCTAAAGTGTAGGATATACAATATAACAACAACCAAACTCTGATATCAACTCTATGTGCGTTCCGGCATTCCCTAGAGGTGCATATTTCTGTAACTTCCAGTCTAGCGGAGGAATGGATTCTATCACCCCTAGGGAATAGAGGAGCTTTCATGATGTTTTGAGGAGTGTGTGGAGTTTCTGAATCTGAGTGGAAGAAGTTAGGAGCTGTCGCTGGCAGAGCGCTTTTTGCCAAAATGACTGGCGGAGTCTCTGTTTCGCAGATTAGGCTGGATCTTGTACATATGGGGACCCATGGACCAGCGCCAGCTCCCACGGCCCTCCACTCCAGTTGGGATGGCGGCAGCTGCAGCCACAGCAGTGGATGGGCAGGGCTTGTTCTGCAGCAGCTGAATAAGCATGGTCATCTCTGGGCCCAGCCGCGACACCATGCTGGTCCTAACGCGGTCCACTGTGTCCTCATCACAGTCCATCAGGCTCTGTAGCAGCTTACCATAAAACCTAGGACAACAAAACAAAGCATCACAGAGCGTTTGTTTAAAAGCTCCAAGCCAAAAGGGACAACATGTACAGCATGACAACAAGATATTCCTGTGGTACCTGCTAATTGTTCATTTCTGTTTAAAAGTATTTCTCTGTATTTGCTCACGTGCTCTATAGTCTGACATCATCCATATGGGTCACTACTAAGTCTTGAGCTTCACCCTCCTGTATAGCCCTTTTATATCCACTCCCAAACCGCAATCCTACATGTATTACAGCAACAATAGAAACACAAATATCCAAACTTGATATTCCTGTTTCCTTTTCTTTCATTGTAGAAAGAATGTATGAATCAGATGCCAAACAAAACATTGAAATCAATACAAATTTAGCCATCTGTTATGCTGCATAACTCAGGGGCAAATGTGGAATTAGCAACATGCCAGCCATGTATGTTTGTGGTTGTTAAGAAGATTCAAATGTATGTCACATTCACTTAAAAACTAGCAGCTATATTTAGTGATTACTGGTAAATAAGCCCTTGTTGTTATATATACTCTGTGGTCAAAAACCCTGTTGAACATCATAAGCTTCAAACTCTAACATGCCCTTAACAAGTCCAGAACAATGTGTCCTTGGTCACCAGATCGCAACTTTAATCAACTTGTTGTTTAGTAGAAGAAGAGCTCACCTATTGGGGAAGTGACTTGGTAGCTGTGCCACTTCGCCAATAGCATCTGGATTTGATCGGGCTACAGTGCAGATATCCAGCTTGCTGTAACACTCCTCTTGGACTTCAGATATCATTCTTTGGAAGGTGGAGCAGCGGCGGATGGTGGGGAATGCCTTCGAGGTGATGCCATTGGCAATGCACTTAAGGCTCTCCTTCACAAATGCTTTACCCTGTAAAAACACAGCAGTGCTTCACACATTCTTGCCCTGACAGTTACACCCTTATAATCCTACACAAGCTCATGTGCACGGTAGTAATAAAGAGGATGGCATACTGTTTGTAGTCTTTGTGAAATTAATTAAAGTATATACCTGAGTGTCAAATTTAGCAGCACTGTAAAGGAAGGACTTGCAGATGTCATGCATGCCATCTGTGTCACAAGTTGAGTTTTCCAGGCAGGCGAAGGCCCCGCAGCCAACTTGGAGGGCACTGTTGAGACAGCGTGCCACATCTGCTGTGGGCACAAAGAATGAACCATCAGCAGGGTAGCCATCAGTGGGTTCACTGGGAATCACTGCACAGTCCCTGAGCTCATTACTCAATGGTTGCCAGGGTTTCAGCTAAAATATGTGGCGAACAAAAGCAAATTTTCATACTTTGGTGATTCACAAAAGACATACAGTCACTTGGGGCAAATAGTGACTTGACTGGAGATTGGACACCTCACAACTCAGACACTATTTGGCACGATTGCACTTTTCTCTTGGCAGGGACCTATATTCCACTGTTTGGTTCTTTTCAGCAGGGCTTGGATGAACAGCACCAGAAATACCAAAGAGTTTACTGAAAATTGTTGGCGTGCCTGTAGACACACACAAACATACACTTGTACCACTGGCCCAAAGACATACATACAGACAAACTGCCAGATGCTGCCATCAAACTCTGTCTTCAATTGCTGTAATTGTCAAGCTGAATTTGAGGACTCTTACTCCTAACCACTGTAATATAACTTAGCACATCTAACAGTCCAGCTACATCCCAGAAATGCTCCTATGAACATCTACATAATGAAATACATGTTCAGGAAATGCTGCTATATTCATTTCAGGAGGGTCACATGACTGGATTAGTTATTAGGCTGATTAACCCACAAGTAACCCTATGATGTTGCAGGCGAGCTGTTTCATAGGTTTTTACAAAGATTGGGATATCTTTGTAAAACCTATGAAACAGCTCCCATGCAACATCATTCAATCCATTTTCCAAAAACTGACCTTGGCCATAAGGGACACAGCTCTAAGTCCATGCAACCGACTTGAAATTTTATACAAAAAATGAGCTATAAAACATAATCTGTAAATCAGTGTATCCAGATAGTTGGCTTTCCTTTTTCTTCATCCAAGATTCCACTGAGATGGCCAGCAGCCTGACTCAAATCCTTTGTAATAACCATTAAGAAATGTCACCTCGGAGCCTAAGCCTACTTGGCAGACTTTGAATCTGGGGCCCCATGTTGACCTGCACGGTCAGATAAAGTCTGCCTGCTATCGGGGACCAGAGATTGCTCTCAAAATACAGAGAGTGAGCTGCAAATCTTATGATGATAAAGCAATTCCCGCAGAAGGGAATCAGCATCCCTGTCACCCACTGCCAATTATCACTGTGCTGCACCTTTGTGTTAAAAAGGAAAAGTCAACATTTGAATGAAGCCTGCAGATTCACCCTTTGCAGTGTCATTTATTGATGCTTATTGCAGGGGATTATGAATCAGTCATTTCTTTTTTTTTTTTAAAGAAAACTAATAGGGTTGCATTCATTTATCCAAAAGACACAGCCCCAGTGACAAGCAGTGTAAAAAAAAGACAATCTTTTTCTGACTTGAAGGCTACACAGGAAGGCTACATGTGAAGCCTTCTGTTTTATACACTGAAAGCACCCTCAAGTCCACTAAAATGCTGAATAGTGAGACGTATGCAGCAGCCCAAGCCACGAGAAAGAGACTACCAGCATGACACAGCCTGCACTCTCAGGTGTCAGCTCCAAGCTCCATGCTCATCTGTTGCCGGCAGGACACCGGCAAAAACCACAGCGTTAATCCCGCAGCCTTTATCATGACTCAACGCGCTCGTTTAGACAGAAAAGGCTGCATAGGCCAAACAAATATGAGAAAAAAGATCTCCACATAGTAAACGAGCAAAGGTAAGCCTGTGCATTGTGGAAATGGTGTGTAAAAAAAAGCAAGCAGTGCACTCTGAGATATGCAGATGGAGGCAGCGTGTTACTTACAAGGGCTATTGGCAGAAAAGCGTGTTCTCCTGGGCGAATAAGACTCGTTTTGATCCAGTTCATATGCAGATGCGTTCAGCACCATCAGGAGAAAAAGTCCCGTCCTCAAAGGCATCGTCCTCTCACAGATAATAGAACTAAATGTAAAGAGACGCCTCCTGCTTTGTGTGTAATTCATAAGAATAACGCTCCAAAAAAGCTTCTGCAACGCCGAAAACACAATAAATGTAGGTTATTACAAGTAAGCTGCCAGCAATGTCTTTACACTGGACTCCTCACTATCCTTTTGACTTGCATGACAGATAGCACCGATGTCAAGTCTGCATGGGTTTATATGGGAGCGCTGAACATTACGAGTTCTGCGTTTGGACCAATCAGAACGCTGTATTCAAGACCGTGGTCCTGGTCCCTCCACTACTAATTGATAAAATCATTTAACAGCGGCCAACACTGTACATTACACAGCTCAACGTGGAGAATTTGGCCATTATTTCTTATAATAAATAAATGTATTTTTTTATTTTATTTTAGAAGTTACCCAGTAGACATTAATAAATCACCTTGACAATTAATGTATGTAACAGGCTACAAGTGGCTCTTTTATACCCAATAACCTATAATTGCTTTGCTCACTGATTATGAGGTGATTTTTGACTCGCATGCAGTATTACATCAACAGTTAGCCTCAAATGTATGTTTGGTTTATGGATGAGTTGTCTTACGCTAAGAAATAATTTGTATAGAATATTAGTTTTTTTCTGACTGCCTATATTGAAACGTGATGTACTCCTTATGTGTTGCCGGTTTACATGAGACAAGGCTGCCATAAATAATGGGCAAGGGACTGAACAAAATTATTGTGGGGCGGGATTTTTAGTTTTTTCCTCATCCAAGATTTATATTGTATTTATGTCTACCCTTATGAGATTTATTGTAAAATGTATTGGAATAAAATATCAAATAGTTACAGTTAGGTACATTGTACATGAATGTGAGCTTTGTTATATAATCTTTTCTTTTTATTAGACCTTAATTGCCCCTCATCACAATCACAATCAACTTGTAGCTTGTAGGGTTTGCAGAAACACCTCTGTGGATCTGTATATTAACTACAGACAGCAACAGTACAACAGAATATCTTTTCAAAATTAGTCAATTTAAAAGTACTATATAAAGTTGGTCTTTAGTAAAATGTATGGTATGAAGTTCAGCATGAAACGTTGCTAACCCGGTTTACTAGTTTGGTGACATTTGGAATGACAAGTTTGGAAATTACAGTTACAGTTACGTGTGACAGGTTTGAATATTACTTATATAATCAGATCATTATTGTAATGCTCACTCTTCAATGTACACATATCTTATTGTATGTTCTTCATTTAGCGCTTCATTTTTTATACATATTACCTTTTGTCTGTATAAATGTCATACATTTGCCAATTGCTAATTTCACTTTTTTCTAATGTGCATATTGGTATCTGTTGTGAAAATCATTATTCCATAAAGCATATTAACGTTTAAAGTGAAGTACGTAATTTTCATTCTTCTTTTTACATTTCACCTATTTAGTTATTGGTTATTATGAGATATTGGTGGGAGGATGGTGCATTTTGTTCTTGATTGAGGGCAGAGTCCAAAGAAAATATTAATAACACACTTCTCCCCACCCCAAATAATTTCTCTACAGTCCCTAACGTCAAAAAATGCAAAGTCCACCTCCACACTAACAGACCAAAGTGTATCTAACCAACCTGTATTTTAGTCAAATGTGGCACGTACTTTGCAAGACTTAAATGCCTTTGTCCAAATATCAACCCATAACATTCAAATGACTTGTCTTTTTTTTTATCACTCTGGCATTTTCCTGAACCGTGCTGAATGATGACATCGTTGTTGCTTTAACTTAAGGGAATCTACTTACAATGGAGATAAACTACATGTTGTTGACCTAATTCTCCACTCTCCTCTTCACAAGACTGTGAAATGTTGGCTCAGAGTCCACTAACTTGCAGCTGCACGTGCCGGCATACAGAGGATGATGTGTGGGACTCTAAGCTATCATTAATCATGGAGGCCTCACGCCTCTTCACCCAGTGTAGTGCTCAACTAAAACAGACAGATTCAGATACTAGGAAACTGATTTGTCCTGATCATAAGCGTGTGGAGTAAAAAGAAAAAGGAAACGGTGAACAGACTAACTTCTCCAAAGTGATTCAAGTCATGCGTGTCCTCTCGCCATCAGATATACAGTTCATTACAGGTGTCAATGCGTGCCAAGAATAAATCCCCACATTAGTAGAAGATCTGTGGTATTTTCCTTGCATGTTATGTCAAATCACAGAAAAGGCCTCTTTGTGTATCTCTTCAGTGTTCTGGTTGTCTTTGGCAATCTTTGTGATATATACCCTAATTTTTCCCAGAGAGTTGTCAGTTGGGCATGTTGTCAAGCTGTTGGCACTCTATCTCTTCTGGGGAAACCAAATATGGGCCCTTGCCAGCTGCAACAATATTCTTTGTAATGGAAAGATAATGTGAATGTAACTGCTTAATGAATGGGCTATTATCTACTGTCACAATCAATCATCATCAACATCCAAGTCCCCGTAGTGTATAAGCTACACATTAGACATGTGGACTGTCAATTTATTAACTTTAGCATCTCTTTCTGTTACAGTAAAGGACTTTCAAGAGTGATGACTGGTTCGCCTCCCTGCAGATTAGGTGGGGAGAACAGTATGTCAAAGACCAGCCTGCTTGCTTATTGGTTATGTCAGCACTCCTAAAAAGAAAAAGAAAAAGAAAACCTGAAGAAAACAGCGATCTGAACAATATTAGATGTGAGTCAGATGTTGAGCTGATATTCATGCTTGCCTTGAATATGTTGCTGCTCTTGCATTTATTGCTTCCCTATACTTTTTAGCTCAAGCTGGGAAAAGGGGTTGGGTGCGTCTCCGTTGAAACTGAAGACAGGAGTTGAGAGTTTATTCATGAGTTTGGAAGTCGGTCTCGTCCTTGTTAACACATCACTGCAGACTCTTTCTTTTTGGAGCGTAGCCATACCACAAACACATTTGAGAAGACCACTTCTGTGTCCTCTGGGGGAAAGGATAATGAATTCCTTTGTCAGGTAGAATAAGGTGATTCACCTTGTTTTCAGAAATTTAACAGACAATACTGGCATGGAGATAGAGAGCAGAGTTCACTGAAAGGACAAATGCAGTGTGAGAGTTTCGCATTCAACTACATTGAGGTGGATGAAGGGATTCTCTGATCACTTTGCATTGAAGTTGAATTTGACCCTAAGCTTATTGCTGTTTGCCTGACAGTTACGTCCTCTATAATTATAAGATCACAAGATTGCTCATTATGAGCGAGAGATTTTAAATTAATGTAATAAATCGGAAGTGTATCTTTTATCAAGCACAAGCAAATTAATCACAAATATTGCTTAAGTCTGCACTAAAACTTTTTTAACAAGTTTATATAATGGGTGATATAAAAGCACTCTCAAGATGTCCCCTGAAGGACAGTGCTAGTCTACCTGTGTCCACAAGAGGGACTTTTGTCAGATGTTACTTGCATGAGCTATCACTGTAAAGCAACACCTTGAAACACTCTGTTTCAAGTGTACTGGAGGGGTGGAGGGGAATCATTACGATTTGTCA
Source organism: Ophiodon elongatus (assembly GCA_016806645.1). NCBI lineage: Eukaryota > Metazoa > Chordata > Actinopteri > Perciformes > Hexagrammidae > Ophiodon > Ophiodon elongatus. The sequence continues at coordinate 1,257,321 of JACSYO010002128.1, forward strand.
TTTATGAGAAGTGGAAAAGATGCAGAATTTTCTGTGTGTGTTTTTGATAATGTGTTTTGCTTTCTGGCTGCAGATGCTTTTCGTGCTCACATGGGAATAGCACTTCATTTTTTGGGAAATATTTTGAAAAGGAGGTTAGCTGTTGGCAGCAGCGCTGCACAGTAATGACAAAAAGAACCAGGATCTGTCCAACACCCAGCAGTGCTGTCAGGAAATTGAGAGACCCCCAATGGTAAAAGAGAGACAGCATCACTTTTAGTCTAAAATATAAAACATTTGGAATAAATACACATCCATCTAAAAGGGCTCCCAGGAGAAATTGTTAGAAACTTTTTGAAACTGCTTCCATTAATCAAATGGTGCTGCCTAATTTTATTGAAACCACAGTTATAATATCTATTGTTAGAGGAAAGTCTACCAACAACCAGAAGTGGAGCAACCAAACTGCGATTTGGTTTCAGTGGGCACACTGAACAGCTAAACCCATTTACTAATGTAAGTGGTATTCACGACTCAGAAAGGCTAGAATTGGCAGATGCCGCTCTCATTTTGTTGTGGCCCTCTGGAATTCACAATTCTTCGAAAAAAGCATTATGTAGACCGACAAAATACTCATACTTATTTTCTTAAGAGAGTTACATTTATTCCTTCTTTGGTAGTATCTGAATGGACGTTTCTTTTCCTCAAACAGATGTCTGCATGACTTGAACATAACGCAAAAACTCAGGGGATCTGCATTCCTGAATGTGTATCCAACACGAGTAGCATAGCAAGGATATACATCTGGAGGCTGGAATGAAAACACTGCTGCCCTGCTTCTTGAAACATTAGGACCAAACATTACACCAGAAAAAGTTAATTGCTACAAATGTTTTCACGTTCTCGAGGCACTCGTGTGAGATGTGACTACAGATGACTTACTTAAGTCGCTGCTCTGCAAAGAGAATAAAAATCAAGAACACGTAGAAGCATATTATGATTATGTTTCAACAACATGGATGAAGGACTGTTGAGGAGTACTTTAAGATTTCATTATATTATATACAGTATCATTTTGTGTGGAAACAACCTTACACCATTACTGTCTTCATTAATGCTGAAGTTTGATGTGTCACAGACTGTGAGGACAACCTCAATTCAAAAATGAGACTTGAAGTGTTTACAGTACTCTCAGATCTTAAATAATAAATACAAAAATATGATATTCATGTTAAAACATGTTAAAGATAGACACTTGATTGCCATCAGTAGTTGTGTTAAAGTTTAAAAAGGAAGCATTCACTTTATTAACATTATGTTAGGACACCTTGACATCAGTTAGATTTAAGAAAACACATTGTGGTTTGGGTTTAAATTCCTACATTTCTAGTTGTGACTAAAATTGAAAAATTAAACAAAAACACATATGGGACACAAACAGCAATTTGTAAAGTGAAAGTTGAACTGTGAACACAACAAACAACACGTGGCCTACAGGACACAAACAGCTGTTTGTAGCACCTTGTCGGTTTCCAGCAACGGACACAGCATGTGACGTATATTAAACAGGGAGAAAGACTAGCCTACTGTTGGGCAGAAGGGAGGTCGATGGGTCAAACAAACACAGGACTTATAACCACAAGACTGGTGTTGTTGGAGTGACGCGTTTGTGACATTTTTCCTAAACCTAACAAAGTGGTTTTGATTCCGAAACGAAAATTTCTTTTGTTGCCTAAACCTAAGTTAACTAAGTTAAGCCCATGTTTTTCCTAAACTTAACTAAGTGATTTTGTTGCCTAAATGTAACTTTCGTTTGAAAGTCGTGCAGAGTAACACAATAAAAAGTTGTGCTTGGTGACAGAAGAAAAAAAGGAAGAAATTTCCGGTCCATGTACCGGATCCATAGATGGAATTTTGTTATTATTTCACAAACTGAGACTGGGTTGTGGTTTCACACGGGACACGCACAGCGGCCTCTTGGTTTAGAGTCATGTGTTTGTTTCAGCCCAGTCAGACGGAGACTATCTGAAGAAACACTCTGTCACCTGACCTTTCCTTACATTGGAGGATTCGTTCTCACTTGGAGGGATTTAAAAAAATATATAAAATAATTTCTCAATTGATATATCTGTTTCATGCTTCAGGTTACATTTGGGAGTAGGAGTTCATCCATGGCTCATCATCAGTTAAGTGTCGTGTTTCATAGTCAAATACAAGCATCCCTGCTGCTGGAGTGTCCTTGAGTAAGATTTACACGAATCAATAGATTGAATTTCGTGATTATTTCACCAACAGCCGTGAGACTGGGTTGTGGTTTCACATGGGACACGAACAGCGGCCTCGTGGTTGAAAGTCCTGTGTTTGTTCCAGCTCAGACAGACGGAGACTCTCTGAAGAAGGACTCTGTCACCTCTGTCAAGCCCGAAGACAAAAAAGTGCGGCTTTGATATCGTGTGTGCTTGTTTTGTGTGTTCTGCTCCAGATTTTTGTTGCAAGCGGCTAAATTTGGATTGGAAACATGTTTAATGGGAATGCTTTTGAAGTGAGATCGTGGAAAGTATTGTCGACTTGCGTGAGCCATGCTGTTGAAGATACATTTGAAATGCATTATTTTATCAGACCCACACTATTTCCCAAAGGGCAGAGCCATTCACAGAGCTCTGTGAATCACAATATCATTCCTTTCCCAGAGCTTCATTGCTCCTTATCATGCAGTAGCACTTTTGCATTTGCCGTTTGAAACACCTGCCATCCGGTAGGTTTTTTGTCTGTTACATCCTCTGTGCACAGGTATGTTTGCAGTAACTGTTTCCAACCGCAGCAACAGTAGTTTCAATATAATAAACAAAAAATTAACATTGTCCTTTGCTTCAGCTAGATCCAACTGCAATTAAAGATGATTGACACCTTTAGATACTTTGAATTCATCCCCAGAACATCTAAGGAAACTCATAGTACCACAGTACGAGACAGGAGTGTCTGGCAAGCGACCTCTGGAATGTGTATCCAGTGAAATATATGAAAAGCACATTTTGTGATCTGCAACTTTTTCAATGATTTATTCTTTGTGTCAGAGCTTTTATATCCAATGTCATGGCTCCTCAGTTTGAACATTGAATGTTTGTGGGTCAGTCCATCGCTTTAAATGCTAAAGTGTCAGTCGAAACCAAAATGATGTGACTAAGAACAGAGTATTTTTTTTGTTTTTTATAAAGTGATCTATGCAAGTTATAGTATAGCGTTGTCATGCATTTTTACAACACTAAGACAAGCTGATTTTGTAATACTCCAATAAGTTACATCAAATAAAATTTTTCCTCCCTTGGATTTGAGATAATTAGTCTAATTCCCCTTTACATTCCACCGCCCAAGCACACACACTTGCATCTGTGCATTTACGCTGCACACATACTCTCTCTCACACACACACACACACACGCACAAACACACTAAGCAAAATCCTAGTGCCTGTACCTTAGAAGGAGCCTGTCTGTATGCAGCATGCAGTAGTACCTAGGCTATGTTCCCTTCACCCAGCCATCTGGTTTCAGTTCAGACCCATCTGGATCTGTCTCCAGCCCAGGCATCTCAGGAATACATTTTGGAGGGGTGCCCACATCCGTTCACACAGACAAGTGTTTTCAATTACTCAATTTTAAATGTCTCTAAAACCCAAATGATTGAGCTTTTTTTTAAAGGCAGCAGTGGTGGTAAACACTGCTTTAAAAGAGCTGCTTCAAAGGGAGAAGGCTGACCAGTACACAAGACTTCAACTGTGTTACACCTTGATGACTGGCAGGAGCATGTCACCTCTCAACTCTGCAAAAAACCGACTTCAGAACAAAGACTCCAGGATCACAACATATACGTGTTTGCTGATTTCAGAGCTACCGCAAATATCCTCTCAGCCAACATGAAGCAACTGGAGAGCCGAGAAGTGATGAGAACCATCTCATATTGTAACTGACAGGATGATTCTACCCCCACACCAAAAGGAACGCGTTAGCTTGATGTATAGTTGAGGTTTGTACCATTAAACTCAGAAGATATTTTAGGTTTATAGCAATTTATCAATTTTTTATGAGCCCTGCATGGGCTCACATTGATTGATATTGATGAATTTCCGAAGCATGTTGCATCAATTACCAATTTCGTAATCACAATTTATTGCCGTTGCTTATTCCAGTCTGCTGTATTAATACATATCAGAAATTGGATAAAGGATGTTTTGGATTCTCCTTCTACAATTCTTTTTAAATATATTTTATATTATTTTCTGTCACTTTAGTTTTTATAGACAAAGTACAGCAAGAGGACAATGATAGAATATAAACTAACATGTAGCAAAACCAGAGGCTAGTTTTTATGCAGTTTAGCCAGCTGCACTTTCTATCACTGACAAAGAACTTTCCCATTTCTGTAAGAGTTGTGTGTGTGTGTGTGTGTGTGTGTGTGTGTGTGTGTGTGTGTGAGTGTGTGAGTGTGAGTGTGTGCGTGTGCGTCATATCCTCACACACTAATCCATCTTGATGATTTCTGCTGTGTCAGAGTGACGCTTGTACCTGAATCTATTTTTAATTGTGACCAACAGCACATTTTAATGACTGCTATGACTAAACCAGTGGAGATCTTTCTCAGGATGCCCATGGGCATGTACTCACACTGCTACAGTATTTTACATGGCTGTGTGATAAGAGCACTTACAGTATACATTGTCGCAGGCAGTTAATCTAAAGGAAATACTGCCCCCTTTTTTCAATTTGCATGCTAATACCACTGCAGATTTAATCTGATATGAGCTGCATAGTGGTCGCCCTCAAATAAATTCCCCATCAGGCATCGAGTCTCTGTCGTTCACATCTATTCTGCATTAGTCCTGCAGCAGCTCTCAGCATCATATTCTTTTTCACATGTTGTACGGCCTCCTTCAGACTGACAACAGCACTACCTCAACAATGCGGGGTTGTCCAGGGGGAAAAAAGTATCCTGGCCCAACTTTTGTGAGCACAGTGCAATGTCATCCTGTGATGCACTTTGTTGGCCAATAAAAATGTAGTAAATTTGTTGTAAGCTTGTTAAGGATTAACAAGGCTTGGATGCACATAAACTCTCCTGGTTTGATTATCTATAGATGCAATTAGCAACTGTTTTATAATGAATTCTACAATGAATTCAAGTCTACAGCCATGCTTGTGGCTTTGTGAGGCTGTAGTTGGTCATGCTTAGTTTAGCATGTTAGCATGCATAACATTTGTTAATTAGCAAAAACAAAGTACACCTGAGGCTGAGTTTTGCAGGTATTTGGTCATAAACCAAAGTACTGCACAAATTACATTTCTGACCTGACGGTGATGGTAAAGTAAAAGTTGAGGGATAATTAATGTTATTACATTCCACCATGAGGACATGAATGTCTGGACCTAATGGCATGGCAATCCATCATTTGTTGAGGCGGTTCACTCAAAACCGCAAATGTTAACCTCATGGTGACGCTAAAGGAGAAGTCAGGGGTCACAAAAGTCATTAGGATTCCTCATCTGGGGACCTTTAATGTCTGTATCAAATTTCATAGCAATCCATTCAATAGTTGTTGCTATTTTTCAGTAAGGACCAAATTGGACAGACTAGGGTTGATAAACAACACTGCTATTAGTGCTACTGCTATTCTGAATTTTTCGAACCATCTGAGAAGATTTGTAATTTTTGACTTCTATTAAAAATATAGTTTGGTTGAAAAATATCCTTTATCATTCAGCAAGCACAATATGTTTTCAAATGGTTAGAGTGTGAAGATTATGTAAATACCTTCAGAGGTAGTAAGTGTTGTCATACAACCATCTGGGTTTGTCATGGTTTATCTTTCAGAAAAACAAATGCTTAACTCTTTATCGCAAAGGTAACAAAAATACATGAGAAGGTCTGAATGCAACCTAACATGAATTAAAAATGAAATATGAGCATTATTTGAATCCAAAACAAGCTATTTATTTACTAAATGAAGCTGTAATATTGCTACTGCATCAAGCTTTAAGTCCTATAATAGATAATAACAATAATACATTCTATTTGTAGAGCGCTTTATAAGGTACTCACGGCACTCTACATGGTAAAAACAAACAATAGAAGCAATAACAATGTACACAAGAGAGATAACATAACAGTAAGAAACAAAACAAAAACATACTGAACTAGCATCACAGGTTAAAAGCAGATTGAAATAAATGAGTAAATAAGTGGAGAGTGATGAAGAATGTATGAGGTGCTGGCGGAGAGAGTTCCAGGGGGAGGGGGCAGCAATGGAGAAGGCCCTACGTCTGAATATGAAACTGATCTGGATACACATGGGTACCTCAGCAGTCAGTTCTCAGTGGTTAAATACATTTTTCATTAAGAATCAGTCATTTAATGCATGAAAGTTATAGAATTATATATTATTATGGGATTTTTTGTTGTCTACTAGAATCTGAGTGTGTGTTGCTATTGCTGTTGCTTACACCATCAAGCCACAAGTCTCACCATTACACTAATTCCCATGTTGTTAAATGTGTTTTATATAGAGTTTTAATTCTTATGACTAGAACTGAAAAGAGCTTAAAATCTGGAGGATCGTTGTGGTTTTGATTTATGGTGCTGGAGAGTTTCTCAATGGTCTTGCGGTATTCATCACATATGCGTAATTCCTAATCAGAGTTATGTACATAACACTCCATCAAGAGCCCTTCAACATCACTCAGAGAATGTTGACTTGGTAATTGAATTTGAGCATCGCTTAAGATGGGAACATAAGCCAGATGCCAGGATGTTTATGGCGTTGTTGCTTTGTGGGCAGCAGTGTACACAACCTCTGTCTTTCGCTGCAGCCAAATTTTCCATGGCCAGTGCATCCTTATGGTGAAAACATCTCCAGTAATTTATAGTAATGAACTTGATTTTAGCAGTGATATGCATCATGAACAATAATTACTGCGCTGTGTCAGATGGGGGCAAAAGAAAACAGACTGATTATTGTTCTTGCTCAAATGTGTCTATTGTTATCATATCTACAGACAAATAAAAGTAAAAATCTGAATAAATCATTGCAGATGATTCCCTACATGGTCAATGACTTTGATGAGTATAAAAATGATGTGAATCATATGCCATGACCTTCAAAGTCACCAGGTCTCAATCCAAATGAGCGGAAGTTGAAGCGAAGAAGCGAGTGGAAGAGTATCAGTCGCAGTGTTGTACAATCTGTGCCGAGGAACAGACCCCTGACCCATTACTGAGACACTTTGTGCAGTATTTCAGGGACTTACGTACATAATGTCATGATTTACATTCAATACTGATGTTTGGTGTCAATGCAGGAAATAATGTGTCCTTTTATTTTATTGTGTTTTATGGCATTGGACTTAAAGGAGCAGTGTGTAGGATTTAGTGGCATCTAGCGGTGAGGTTGCAGATCTCAAAGATGGGGATTCTGCCCCCCAAAGGGCAACCACCCTGACAACCACAAATCAAACCAATATTACTGCAGTCGAATCACAGACATTACAAGTAAGTGAGAGGCTGTGATGATCGCTATAACATAACAATCAACAGAACCAAAACCTTTACAAATACTACGAGGCACAAATGAGCTGGAGTCAAGGAACATGCAGCTCCACTAATCTGGCACCAACTTACCGCTGACTCTTCAGTCACCTCTGCACACAGTTGTTTGTCATTAACTGTTGCTTTTATGAATTATTTTTCATTGCTCTGTTTATGTATCTGAGCTGCTTAAACTAAATGTGTGGGTTTCACTTTCCCAATGTTCAGTTAAGATGTATTACATAACTTGTTTTGGATTATGCAGAGTACTTATGAGAGTAGAATTTGATATTAACAATGCTGGTAGTTACAAAAGGACAATTATTCACTCAGTGGCAACATAAACTACTTGTATACACTGCTACAGTGATCAAGGCCTGTACAGCACAGTCTTGACCTGCTTTTGCAAATTTGAGCTAAAAAAGAGGCACGAAGCATCTTAACAAGCCACAGCCCACTATAGTGTGATAGCAGACACCCGAACCACATAACGGCCACAATGGATAATTGAGAAAGCAATGGGATTTGTAGTAAAAGCTTTGTGCATCCTCACTGAAATACAGCCTCCGTGTCTTCCAGAGCCTGAGCAGCTTGGCCGATCGCTGTGAGTGAACGCAGATGGGATAGATGCCCAGCAATGGAAAACGGGGAATAAACTAGCTTAATGAAAGCATCATGGCACTGTGAAAAGCCAGTCTAAGCCATCAGTGAGAATGCCTCGGGGGTAGGAAGATGGGCTGGTGTGCGTGCTGGGGGCTGGAAGCTTGCCTAGATCCAGGAGCTCTGTTGGCCCTCTGTGGGCTCATGGCAGTCCACTCCCTCACCATACAGCCCCTCCCTGGGAGCAGCCAGAAAGCTGATATGTCATGTTACAGGTTAGGCCCTAAGGTACCAAGTACCATATCAGGAAAATTAGATGCTTAGTTGAGAATGGCAGCGGCCCAAGCTTGTCTTTTGCAGAAGCATCTGCATTTAATGTCCTTGACAGTGTCTGGAGGAGAACATATTGCTGAATACTCATGTTTTAATTCTTGTTACAGAATAGACAACCAGAATGTCCAGCTAAAATTACATTTAGCTTTTCCATTTTTTGGGTCAAAAACAATATCAAATGTGTTGTTAATAGTTTATTGCCATTAAAAGGAAGAACAAAGCCAGCTGGAGGGTTATGTCCCTGCCTGCGTTTGATTGACAGCAGCTGGCAGGCTGCAAGAGTGCTGGTGTTTCACCGTACGTTGAGCATCACCGAATGGTGGGCCGCCGTCCGGATTGGACCAGGAGATGGTTCTATCTGGGTCTGTGACCAATGTCTGATAAATGAATGAGAATAGATAATATTCTTTCCGGTCGCCTTAGACTGCCGGCACAGCTAAACCAGTTGAGCCAATCAAATCAATCACAATGCGTAAACAGTTTGCTAAAAAGAACAACAGTATAAGAGAGTTGTGAGAGAAATGATAGCATGAAGCAACTTACCTGCTACTTTCTGGTTACAGACTGTGTCTGAGACTGTTTTCCCTGGGGGTCTAACCAAAGTAGCACTTTGACTATGTTTGGATCGACTTACAGCTGTGACTCAGCTTTCTACGCTATGATCATTATTAAAACCAAGTACCAGTCCAAGCTCACCAATGAGCACCTACACATGAACATGAGAATGACACTCACTTCATTCAAGCCAAGATTCAAACACTGGCAGGGCACTCATAGGCCCATTTCTCTCTCTGGGAAAGGAAATACAAAAGAGACAAAAGGAGCTGGTTAAAGCTGTGTTTGCACTTTTTCTAAAAGAGGCACTTATTATTTATTTTATACAGAAGAATCTGTCTGGTTTTCTTTTATTTGAATTGTTGGTCTTAAGTTATTTTAATTGTATTCATGGTCAAGATTGCTATAAGTGCCATACAAGCTCAATGTGTCTAAAAGCATCCTACTTTAAAAAGTCACAATGAAAATGTACGTTGCTGATTCTATTTGATAGACCTTGGGGTAGGCTATAGGAAGCAATTCTTACACAATGACCCCTTTGAATATCAATTTAATACTTCTGCCATGTGGACTGAAAGACAAAGTAACAGACTGCATGTTGTTAATGGTATTGAAGAGTGTAACCAGACCGAAGTGACATTAACGTTCACATGCTGTTTAATTAGCTAGCTTGCCTTCAAACGGATTTTAGAAGTGCACTTTTCCAAGTGACGGTTTGTTTGGTCGCCTGTTTGACAAGCTACGGTGCAGGACAAGAAGTCTTCATGTTTGTACATTCCATAAAAAGTAGACTTTAGCAGGAAAGCTAACATGGGATGTTGTTGTTCATATCTGTGGCTTCTGGAGCGTCTGGCTCAGTGTGACCGCCGTCTGCTCTGATAAAACGCGGACTTTCTGCATGATGCAAGATGTGATTTGCTCTATTGAAATTAGGTCTCCAGCTACGTTGACGGATAACCAACACTTTTCAATCGAACTAATTCAAAACTAACAGGCAGAATCTGAAATCCCAAAAATACTAAAATACAAATAATACCAAAAGATTTACATTTCTCTCTTTTGATGTCTGATTTTGTTCTTAAAGGAGAGCACAGGTCAAACGTTTTACAGAGCAGATATGTATGTTGTTGCGGACAAAAACATCTTAATTTAAGTTGTACTTTAGGGGTTATATCATTTTCATTCACTGTTGTCCTTGTTTTGTTTGTTCCGGAGTCAAATTCCTTGTATGCGTACGCATACATGGCCAATAAAGCTTTTCTGATAAATCAGGGGAAGAGGGAGATGATCTAACCATCGGCGTTTTTGCATTAGGGGCCCGTGGGGCACAACCCCACCAAAGGGCGCTGTTGTACAGAAGAAGTCATAGGCTTTTCTCTATTTCAGACACAATAATGGCAAACTCTACTTTGTCTACTTCATACATTTTTCGCAATTTTTCCTCATATTCTGAATGAACGTTTCGACTGTGAGTGGGGCCTGATGACCAGGGCCCCTATAAGCATCCCCTTGGTTGATTTGAGTGGTGCAAGGGTGTACACGTCTCGCTAGCTAGCTAGAGAGGGACTGATATTGTACTTACGTTAACGTTACAACAGTAGTGAAGACTGGTGTGGATTACTTAACTACAGTATAATTTAGCACTTTACCCCTGGAGCAAAAAATGGAAATAAAATGTTTAGGACCACATTGATCGGAGGACTTAAGGAAAAAAAAAAAAAAATAAGATAATTCAAACATGAGTGGTTCAAAATGGAAACTTGGCTTACTTCTAGCATATATTTAAAAAAGCCCAGTGCTTTCAATGTCTTCTTTTCAGAGGGGAAACTGTCTAGATAGCAAGTGGATTTAAAAACTTAAAACATCTTTCAGAAAGGCTTGTAAAACACAAGAGTTTAGCATCGCATGTGACATGAAGTTAGGCGCACTGGGAGAAATGAACGTTGTCTCTCAGTTTTAGAGTGCGTACAGATGTGGCATTGAACAATACAACTGTCTTGGCAGAATTAGAACCTGTATAAAACTTGGAAAGTGCAAAATTGCATTGTGTTGAGCCGGAGTCTGCCGGCTCGTTAAACCCTGGCATTTTTAGATGCATATTTGAGACCATGTGAGAGGGAGACTCCAGGCTAAGCAACCATTACGATGCTCAACCCTTTTTTAAGGGCACTTCTGCCATTATTTAAAAAAAATTTTTTTGATTGGATTGCATGTACAGTGTTAACAAGGATGAGGTTGCTCAACAGATGACAAATGCACCTTTCGTTGCTGGTCATTAGTAGGCTATTCTTTAACATTGTCCTTTGGTGGTCATATATGTTGGTATTGTAAGATATGTCGTCAGATCTTCAGTGTGTGATCTTAGATGGCATTATTCAGCTGGAATTTTGTCCTCACTGCTGTTGGTAATACATTAGTCACAGCAATTGCAGTATCTCCCCTCTTTCACTCACACGCTTGGTTGTGAGAGTATGGTTCAATGTGATATATCTATGGTATGTTTGGATTGCATCCTCAAAGTTTATTGTATGAATATTGAGTGGCCCCAACACAATTTTCATACCAAAATCGAATCTTTTTGTATTCTCTTCTCATCGACTGTCATTTCTGCGACTATAAATAAGGTCTGTCTACAGAAGTATTGTTTTCTTCTCCACAGGGTGAGAGCAACCTTCATGATGAAATTGTCTTCTCCAAGGCTATGGTGTACAATGCCACCCATTCACTGCTTGTCTCACTTTGACAGTCAATATTTATATGCATGTATTTTATTTTTCTAGAAAGCACAATACTTTATTCTAAAATCTGTACCATAAAGTATGAAGTGTTCCCAGAATTGTAAATACATCTTTAAATCTTTCATCCCCATACTCCACAAATTTTTATGTTTGACCCTGAACAGGATGAGTGGTTAAAGATAATGGATGGATGGATGGATATTAGGAAGCTTGTTCCCTTGTCAATGGATACATTTGAGTGAGTAAATACAGAAAAGCCACCACTGTCCATCAATGGCCACGTGTCCCGTCAAACCGTCTTTTAGAACCAGACAGCACCTTTTCACTCTTTGTAAATCACTCTGTATAAGCCAAGTCAGCTAAAAAAACATAAATGTAATAGTTGCTGCCTGTGGACAGAATGAGGCGTTTTCCTCAGTCAACTCTACTGACAGAAATGCCATTTACAACTTCCAAATACATCCTCCTGCATCAACTGGCAAATATGTATTTTCCACTGATCCATCAAGAAGTGAATCAAACTGTGAGAGCCAGGGAAGTGCAAACAAGGCGAGGCTGGGTCATGGCCTCTCCTCTTTGTCTCCTTTTGCAGGAGAGCGGATATCAACGCACAAATAGGAGATAAGGCAGATTAATTAAAAGGTGACACAAAGAGAAAAGATGCATTCAGGAAAGACGCACTCAGTTATTTTTTCCCTCATCACTCATCTCCACCAAAACAATTTCTATAAATGAGATTAATAAACACTCTTGATTGGGTGCAATATTTTCCAGGGCATCAAAATTATACATATTTCCCACATATTATTCCATGAATGGTGATAAAAGTTGTAAAAGGAGAACATATTGTTGAACTCACCTTCCTCTATGATCCCAGAAAATATTTTCTATCTTGTATAAACAAAGCATTTTTGGTTTATCCTATGTTTAGCACGAATGGATACTAAATACTAAGACAATGCTACACATGGAATTTTAGAAAGTTTTCCAGACATTTTATAATTAAAATTTTTGTTACTGTCTTTCGTCCTTTATCCAAGTCTGCTTGCACTGATATGCTTTCATTTTTCAGGCGTTCCACTCTCCTTGACACCATTTACGAGTACCATTTAAGAGTACTATATACAATTTGTATTGTTTTGGGGTGAAATATTCCTTTAAAGTAGTATTAATTGATTGTTTTGGTCACTTTTAAAGTGAAATTATTTCATAAAGTTGACGTAGCAAACATATTAGGACAATTTATACCAAGCCGCCATAAAGAGCACCGGGCTTTGAAGTGATTTTTCTTAGTGATCAAACTGTGGAATTACAACTTCCTGGTCCGTCCTGTGATGCCATTGGGCCCAAAAACACTTTTCCTCATAGACTTACTCTAGCAAAGAGATGTCTGTAAATCAGCAGTTTATTTATTTTTTTAGGTGAATCAACAGTACGAACACTTGTGTGCAGCATTTACAGTAGATCTATAGGCATAAATGGAATATAATATTAATAAGTATGTAACCTTTCTTGTATAATCACCTAAAATAAGAATTGTTGTAGTTACGTCACCTTACAATTAACCGTTTATATCACATATGGAGTGGGTTCTCTACACAGTCAGCCATGTTGCACTGCCATGTTTCTACAGTAGGCAAGGCAACACAAGGCAAGGCAAGTTTATTTGTATAGCACATTTCAACAACAAGGCAATTCAAAGTGCTTCACATAAAACCATTAAGCATCAAAACATAATGCAAAAGAAAAGAAGATTTAAAAACAATTAAGAACATTAATTTAAACATTAAAAACAACATTAAAAACAGTTAGTAAAACATTAAAAAGCTAAAAAAAATAGAATAAAAGTTGCAGTGCAGTTTAAGAAATGAAATACAGTAGTGAGATGCAGAAATTGATTAAGATCCTTGAATCTGGTTCAATTAAAGGCAACAGCAAACAGAAGAGTCTTCAATCTGGATTTAAAGGAGTTTAGGGTCTCAGCAGACCTGCAGCTTTCAGGGACTTTGTTCCAGATATGTGGAGCAGAAAACGTGAACGCTGCTTCTCCATGTTTAGTTCTGACTCTTGGAACAGAAAGTAGACCAGTCCCAGACGACCTAAGGGGTCGGGATGGTTCATAAGGTAGCAGCATATCAGAAATGTATTTAGGCCCTAAACCATTCTGTGCTTTATAAACCAACAGCAGGATTTTAAAGTCAATTCTTTGTTGGACAGGAAGCCAGTGCAAAGACCTCAGAACTGGAGTGATGTGATCCACTTTCTTGGTCTTAGTGAGGACTCGAGCTGCAGCGTTCTGAATCAGCTGCAGCTTTCTGACTGACTTTTTACAGAGACCTGTAAACACACCGTTACAGTAGTCAAGTCTACTGAAGATAAAAGCGTGGACAAGTTTTTCCAAATCCTGTTGAGACATAAGTCCTCTAATCCTTGCTATATTCTTCAGGTGATAGTAGGCTGATTTTGTAATTGTCTTGATATGGCTGTTCAGGTTGAGGTCTGAATCCATAACTACACCTAGGTTTCTGGCTTGGTTTGTGGTTTTTAACATCAGTGATTGAAGCTGAGCGCTGACTTTCAATCGTTCATCCTTGCTACCAAAAACAATTACTTCTGTTTTTATCTTTATTTAATTGAAGGAAATTCTGGCACATCCAGTTGTTGATTTGTTCAATGCATTTACTCAGCCCTTCTATGAGATTATGGTCCCCTGGTGATGTAGTTATGTAGATTTGTGTGTCGTCTGCATAATTATGATAACACACTTAGTTGTTTTCCATAATCTGAGCCAGTGGAAGCATGTAGATGTTGAACAGAAGAGGCCCCAGTATTGAACCTTGGGGAACACCACATGTCACCATCGTCAGCTCTGATGTGTAATTAGCTACAGACACAAAGTATTCTCGGTCCTTCAAGTAGGATTCAATCCAGTTAAGTGCTGTGCCAGAGAGTCCTACACAGACCTTTAGTCTGTCTAGTAGTATGTCAGTAGTCCATATCAGATAGTTATACAATTCATCCTGAGGGGAACATGATTGTACTATTTTCCATTCTATAGCTATTTAGACATTTAAGTCTGGACCGAAATGGTGAACTAACTGACATTCCCATCCTTACAGCTGGGGATATATTGAATAGCGTAGCTTTAAAGTTTAATAGCTGGTGATAAGACACTGAACAACACGCAGTATCCTATGTTGTATGAATGGAAAGAGTGAAGTGCAGGGAAATAAAGCACATACAGTCATAATTAGTGAATGTTCATTGTTTAGAGATTTATCAGCTTTCAGTTGGATGTACAGTGTTCAGCAGACATGCTCGATCAGGGAGTTAAAACCATGTGTCCAGTGGCTTTGACGCATGTTCACAACATATTTCAGTCTTTAGAGACCAGTGTACTCCTTTCTGTCTACAATCATTAGATTTAGAGAAGAAAGGTGACAATAAAGTCTTTACTAAAAGTAATTTCTTGCTTGGCTGGTGATGTGTGAGTCAAAGGGAAAGTAAATGAGTGTTTTTATAACTCCTTTTCTGTACTTTTCTAGGTTTATTTAAGTTTGCAGTACAAACCACATCGAACACTTACAGTGAGTGGGACGAATAACGAAAACAAGAGGGGTCCTTGTAACCTTTCATGTGAGCATTCTTGGCAAATCCATGTTAACTTCCCTGAGACATTTTAAATTTCAGCTGCCCAGTTGGAAAGCTCTTGAAAGGGCTGGAGCTATGATGCATTAATTGGCTCACAGATTGCTCAGGAGCACGTGGGTAGCACTGAGTTCAGTATAATTTAACAGTCATAATTGTAGATTTAATAGGGTTAGGTATGTTTGAGCTAGGGAATATGCAAGTGTGTGTCCTTTCTTTGCTACAACATACTAAAAGTGTACAGAAAGGCTTTGATAAGTTGGTTTAATGTCACAGTGAAATTGATGACAACGCTGACCAGTGAATTAAAAATGTTCAGTTAATTATTAGAGCTCAACAGAATTCACCAGTAATAGTTCATGGTGTTCTCTCCTGGTATTTGTTAGTCACTGTGTTTGCATTCTTGTCTGGGATGACAGATAAACCAGCTTTGCTTGCATGGAAAGCTGTATTGAAGAATGGCTTTGTGCACAGTGGGGAATGTGTAAACCACAGTGTCTGCAAATGTCCTCACTAGACCTCAATGAGGTCTTTCTGGTCCCTACAAGATGTAATGGTTTACATGCGCAGCTTGCAGCATGGCGGCCATCATTCATAGCTGGATAGGATTTGAAGCCAGTGGATTTTCCTCACGTTATTTATATATGGCTGTGCTTGGTTGAAGTCTTTGTTCTTTTAGGTTATAATCGCCTTACTTTTCTTTCAGGTTTTAAAAATATTTTTTTAAATATATTGTTCGATGTTACACTTTTATTGTTGCTCACCATGCCACATGTGGGACCCATGTGGCACAAATTCTGATCAGGAGAATACATTCGCACGTCATTTGTGTTGGTGAAAGATTTATTATCTTATAAGTGAGCAAACTGATTTGTACAGCAGTCATGAATCAGATTTTTATGAAATACTTTAATTTATAATAAAAGCTTAGATGGATCTGAAAGCAAATAGCTGATGTCACATAATAAATAAGAAAAAAACAGCATTCATCCTCTCTTGAAATACTGTATTGTATCACAGTGAAAAAGGACCATGTCGAGGCTAATGTGAAAGTATTTAATTTAAATAGCATATAATAAGCTTTTGATTAGTAGCCCAGGCAAATTAGTGGAACAGTTGTTTCAGCTTGGCCTTCTCTTTAGTGGTTGCAACTCTGTTGAATTCACTGAGTAAAGGAAAAGAGACTTTTGAACTTCAGTATGCGAGCACCATTATTACTGAACAAGAAAATTGCCCTCTCGATGTTCAATCCACTGGTAAATCATGTTATAATACTATTGTTTTAAAACTTGTATATATATATATATATATATCTATCATATCTATATTATAGAGTACCCAGTCCACTACAGACCCTTAGAGTTCAAATCAGCCATATTGTAATTTAATGAAAATATGTATCTATTGCAACCAAACAGCATAACAAAGGTATACAATGGAGTCATCCAACAGTAGATTTTATGTTTGTTTTCCTCCCTTTTTTCTTCACTTCTTTTTTCACCGCTCCTTTTTTTTTCTCTTTTCCTCCAAAGTGCACTGGCTGGAGAGGAGACATGATAATTCAAAGGAGGTTGAACTGAAAACTGCACAATTTAGAGAAAGCGGTTTTATGTGGAAAAAGAGAGGCGTGCACTTAGTAACACATCCAACAACACTGGCGGTGACTTTGTTGGGGGCGAATATTTTCCATTAAGAAATTCATGAGCTTGTAAACAGCTCAGGTCCTGGGAAGCATAGTTACATCAGGGATGATAACCAGCCTGTTTGCACAAAATACTTCTTGTTATGTTTTCATTGACATACCCTCTTCTGTTTTTCTGCACAAGAACAGCTCCCGGCTCACTTTGTAATAAACCCAACTCTAATCCTGAAGGAAGCTCTGTAGAGACTTCTGGCCCAGAATTCACCACCGCTCCAACATTTAAAACTTTTTCAGTAGATTACAGATTAAGTAAGTGTTCCTGTGTGTGTTCCCGGCTGTGGCTTTCAGTGCTTGGCAACCTTAGTGTGAGCATGCAGGTGCACACAGAGCGGTGTGCTGGTGAAGATGAGTCAGTACAAAGTCACAAACTTTAAAGGGCCACCTGTGGACAGACATAAAGCTGCCATTGTGCTCACCATGTGTGAGCTGAGTTCACGTCATTTTGTAGTGCTCCGCTCGCATTTCTCATGTCTCCTTCTTTGGCCGAGCTCTTTGAGGTGATGCTGCTCTCTGTGACTGATGCTAACATCGCAGTGAAAAAAACCCTCATCTGTGGATGACGTCTTATGTGCTTGCACGCAATAGATAAAAAATTTGAACATAAAATAAGACCATTAGAATTTTGATTCAGGTCTGGGGAATAATTACCAGGTTCAGTGCTAATTAAAAATACTACTAAGAAGCAAAGGGCCAAACATGAAGTAAAGTACGGTTAGAAAATAGTGGGCCATTAAAAAGCCTAAAGTGGTCTTACCAAGTCATCATGCTTATACGGACAGTGATTACTCACAAATACCATGTTAGTCCATTAGAATATAGCTCTATAAAGCATGATAACACAAGTTTATACTCTGGGTCCAAAACAAGTCTGCATTACAGAGTAATTACTTTAGTGGATATTTTTAATGCCATATTTTATCTCTTCTTTTTATACTTTTAAGTGGGTGCAAAAGTCTGGCATTCATTTTCTGTTCCCCTCAGCGCCATGTAAGGTGCCAGAGGTTTTAAAGTTAACCTTCCTGGAAAGTATTGGTTATTTTGCTAAATATGAGGTCTGCTGTTATATACTTTACTGCGTCTCTATTTGGTTCTGTGGAAAGTCTGTTTTTTATGATCAATAGTAAAGATGATTCTTGCAAAAATCCATAACAGAAGGAGTAATAACAGCAAATGCATAGGTGAGAATTGAAAAGTCTTTCTTATGAAACAGTCAACAGGTCAATTAAATACAAAGTATTACATTGTTATGTGTGAGAACATGACGGATAAATGCACGCAAATACTAAGAAACTGTGACGACTGCCCCCTCAGACTCATTAACACCAATTATTCACATCTTGAAAGGGAAGTTGGGCAGCTTCCTGTTCACTTGACTTCAATTCCTCCTGTTGCTGTTACTGCATTGTTTATCCTGAGTCTATCCGTCATGAACACTTCAAACGCCTTGCCCTTCAGTCTGCACTAAATAGTCTTTCCCTTTCACACTTAAGTTGGTTCCCATGTGTTTGGAAAGCAGTTCATTCCTCACCCGCTTATACTGAGACTCATCAGCATCCCAGAGATCCTCTCTCCGGTCCTCTCAGGATGCACAGCTGCTTTTCTGTGCTCCGCTTGCTGGAAAGTCTATTTTTGTGCAGATAATATTAGCCACATCCCCTGTTTACTCAATGCTGAAAACTGAACCATTGTATGCTCAGCAGTCAGAGTCTCTGGTGGCTGAGAGTCAGCCACCAGATACAGGCAGACAGTGTAAAAGGACGTAGGATTCCCTCAAAGACAGAGGATATCCATCGATCTATCTATCTATCTAATCTGCTGTTATCCATAAATGGATGTAGACAGCATGAATATGCTCACATATTCACACATGTTGGTGTGTACTGTCTGCATGGTGGTCACAAATGTGGGCATTGGGCAAGTGACACAATTTTGTTGCCTCCTTGATGCAGAAAGTAACTTAAATAAGCTACAATAATTTTGACTGTTAAAGGTGTTTGTGCCATGCTAACATTTTTCTCCTTCATACTCACACTGTTGTATGTTTTCACGGTAGGTAAATATCAGCAACTGAGATTCTAACAACTTCAAGTGGGGAATTTGTAGCCCTTCATGTTTTTAAGTTGTTTTGAGTGGTAATGTGGACAAATGGAGCTGTTAATTTGGGCATTCATCACTAGACAATTGTCGCCGGATATAAAGAAAGTGTGGAAGTGATACAGTTTGGAGTTTACTTAATCTTGGTCAAACATTGTTTCCTGGAAAAACCACAATGAGTTGCTTGTGAAGTGGGAAATATCCTTCCCTGTTGCTGCTTTGTGACTCAACATGAATAAGGTGGAAGTTGTGTGAGGAAACAGAGAACGGTGCTTTCCTCTGGGTTATGAGTGCAGAAGTTTTGTGTGTGTTCATGTTGAGTCACAGATCCTCTTCCAAACCAAACTGGACCGAGGCCACGTTACATCTAAAAACTGCGGTACAAATGAGATTCAAAGCCTCACTCTGGCCCACTGTGCAGCTGTGTCTCACCTCAACCAAGGATCAATGCTTCCAATTTAAAGGATAAAGAATTTAAAGCAGCAACCTTTTATTAACCTGTCTGACATTACCTAGAGATTGTTGCTCTACCACCTTCCGCGCACTCAGGATCAACAACATCCTTTGTGATAGCGGAGGAACTGACTGCTTTCCTTGGCATCATGTCATACACAGGGAGATATTTTTAGGCCGTCCTGTATGAATTAAGCAGTGTTCACTGTTCTCTCTGTGGGGCAGTTCAGATCTACCTGATTCTAAGGTTGCTAATAGCCCTTCTAATAAAGGCCAGATTGTGGGAAAACTGGTAGTTAATGTGACCCGGCTGTGGCTTGCTGACAGACGTTCCCACCAGCGATGTAGGACAGAGGCTGCTCCATTTTCCTATCCACAGGAAAAATGCTATTTGCTTCCTCAGTGCTGCAGACTCTTTACTTTGCATTATTTTCCCTTGAGAGATTTAATAGCCCTCTATCTTACTCTTGACATCAGCTGCGAGATTCAATGTCTCCATTTTGAATATGAGTCCATTCACTGCCTCTGTGGCAGAATGGCAAGAGCAAACTCTTCAGACATGGACACAAAAACCCAGTTATATGAGACAAATGACAAATGTGTTTTATCATGCAGATTGTCTTAGAGGTCTCAGGTTTTTAGAGACATATACACTCTTGGTTAGTGTCAAAGAAGCAAGACTCTACAGGGATATTGATTTAAATCTTTACACGTAATCTGATTGCATGAGGGTGGAGTATCGTTATATGTAAAAGTGACAAACCATCGCATCATCCTCAAGAAGTTAATCATCACCCCAGACTTCCTTGCTCGTACATGTTGTCACTTGTTTGAGCTGTATATACCTGGACTGGCTCCTCTGGGTCTGGGTTTTATCTCACACATGCTTTGTTTGATATTCTGCTGGCTCACATTGGGCAGAAAAATACTACTGTCGACATTATCCACAACATGAGAAGAAAGAAGGGGATGTCCACTTTTCACTGCTCAGTGGGCTGCTTGGATTTCCCTTCTAGCAGAGTAAAACTTTATAGCAGCAGTTTTTCTGCATCACCTATATTTGTAATATTAGTAAAAAGCAACTATTGTCATGTTTGTATAGACATTTGATGATAATCACACAGAAAATGATCATCCGACTCACAAAGAGCATTTTTGCGTCTTTTAACTTCACTATTTTGAATCACTTTCTTCACTCTCATCTGCGTTGTAGCTAGCCACTGCAGGCAACTTTTTTTAACGAAAAAAGTTCTAATAACCTCACTGTATGTCACCAGCACCGAATGGCAGATTGAAGACCGAAGATCAAAGATCAAAGAGCCAGATGTTTTTTTCAGGAGTTGAGGGAAACCAAATCAGAGCTAAAAGGCTTGAGAATATTGGACTAACATTCATCAAGTGGCCAAAACACATCTCCAAATGAATGTTGTTTCATGCCTGTGGATATGTAATTTGGCAACAAACTTGGCAAAAAGTTAGAATTCAGCTTATTCCACTGAGCCCTAGAAACAAAAACAATATATTAAATGCTACTTTAAATGGACAGTTCTCCCCAAAATCTAAAATATTTTTTCCCCTCTTAATTGTAGTGCTATATATCAATCAATCAATCAATCAAGTGTTGGTGTATGTTGTCTAGTTTTGGAGATATAGGCCTATATATTTCTGTCTTCTCTCAAATATAATGGGATGTAAGGCACTCGGCTTTTGGTGCTCAAAGAACCAAAAAAATACATCTGAAAAACTTAATAGTATTGTCTCTTTCTGGAAATCATGACCCGGTTACTCAAGATAATTCACAGAACTTGTTGTGAGCAGTCTCGTGTAGGAAGTATTTTCTTTTAACCATAGTTCCTATGAAACTGCTCACAACAAAGTATGGTACTTGTTTATTGTGCTGCAAAGTGTAACTGCATTTTTTTTTTTAAGATTGGGAGTTCTTTTATCACTCTATCAAGCACTCTATATCAAGTCTATCAATATCACATGTTCATAATCAGGTCATTTTTCATAGTAGACTACTAAAAGTCAGTCAAATACACAGTGTTAGCATTTCACTTGCAATACGTTTGTGATAAAAGGTTAATTGTCGGACTCCATAAACCACAATGCATAGCAGCCACAAAGCCTAGTGGGCTAGTTGTTGAGTAGTGTTGATTTTTTACCTAAAATCAGAACTCGGACAGAGGTTTGCAAAAGTTCACAAGCAGCTTTATTTAAAAGTGAGTGCAGTGAAAGTTTGGAGAGTTGATCCGGGGTTTGTGGTGGAGCAAGGCAGGCAAGGAGAGCAGTGCTGCTGGCTGGGGAGCAGACTGGCAAGGTGCTGGGCGAAGGAGGCAGAGAGCACAGAAGGAGAATGGACCTGAGGCTCAGGTACATGCTAAATTATTCAGAGTACAGGCCAACACAAGGAAAATATTGACTAGAACTAGAGACTGGTTGTGGCGTTAGTGCCACGTCGGAGAACTGAATGATCTGACAAAGACTGGAGAGTAGAACCGGGGTAGATGTACTGCAGGAGCTTGAGGAGTGGATGGTTGCAGGTGTGCAGGTTGATTGGCAGCAGGAGGGAAATGAAGTGTCATGCCCACAGAGACACGGACACCCCCCATTCTCACTCTCAACTCGTCAAATAACGCAGCTTGGTCAGTGCTCCTCGTTCTTAGTCACATGACTCACATCGCGAGTCGCTAGTCACTTTCTAGTCATACAAGTCTTTGGTCAGTCAAGTTAAAGTCAACCACACTCTTTTCTTGTTACAAGCATATATTGACACGTCGTCACTGAGACGTGCAAAACTGACGCTTGAGGGGTAGTGTCATAGTTTGAAGCTTAAAATCACTGACCGAGCTGCCCTATTCGACGCAATGGTGTGAGAACGTGTTGGACACACAGACAGAGACAGAGCGAGAGATCATAAAGGGGACCATGACACTAATATTTTGCTGAAGTCTGACTTTTTTTAACTAAAAAAGCAGTGTAATGCAATGATTTATGATATTCTATAGATAAGATGCAAGAGTTGCCCTGAGGCATTGTGGTGAAGTGAACTGATTTAGAAGTTGGCAAAGAAAGCTGAGATTAATTACATAATAACTTAAAAACAACCAGTTGAAACAAGTTATACCAGCAATTTCCTTTACTTTTGACAAATTTAATGTTGCTCTCTGCAGCGCCGCACTCTGCCTTTAACGTCAGATCCCTTCCACCTAAATCACATTACAAAGCCTCTAATTGGCATCCAGCATGCACCCTAAAACTTCAGACACAACAGGAACATGGTGAAACATGCCTGTCTCCGTTGTCCTCTGTTAATGGAACAAGCTTGTCTGCATGAGACCGTTTAATTCAAGCTGCCGCGTGATAATTTCTTCTGGGTCTGCTTGGTGCCAGGCCAGCAGGTGAGGACTACACAGCCAGAGCATCCTGCCCCATTATCCAGAGAGGACCTCGACACTG
Organism: Ophiodon elongatus; assembly: GCA_016806645.1. Taxonomy (NCBI): domain Eukaryota; kingdom Metazoa; phylum Chordata; class Actinopteri; order Perciformes; family Hexagrammidae; genus Ophiodon; species Ophiodon elongatus. Next base: position 1,280,457 of record JACSYO010002128.1, read on the forward strand.
GTTCCCACAACATTTTTTAAATCATTTCTCAGAACTCTCTTCAAACACACAGGTATGGATTTCATTTGTTGTTGTTAAAAAAAACAGCTTTATTTTCCAGACTTTTATCGATTCAGAAATAAAACGCACAGCTATCAAGTCATTTTCAATCTTAGTGACTTTTAAGTGCTTTGTGGAAATTCTGGGATTTAGGGATTCATTTTGCAGCATCTCTGCAGAAAGAGAAGGAAAAAAAGATGTGAATCAAGCTCACCACCCCACCAGCACACGATACAGTATGTGCTGAGCTAAGAGGGAGACAAAAAGTCACTGAACCTCATAAACATCGCTCAGCGTACTGCTACAGTGGAGCTGAGGCACAAGCATCCCTCACAGTGGGACAATGTGCTCGGGGATAATCAGCTCAATAAAAGTACATCTGCCTTTCACACTGTTGTATACTGGGACCGCATGGGGACACAATGTCCTGTTGTGTTTTTATGTGTCGCTCCTCTTGACAAATACTTTCATGAGGATGAACATTGATCTATCCCTCTGTACTTGCTCTAATGCTGGGTTTATTGAAGGGAAATACCAAGTGAATTTTGGAGGAAATTATTCTCATGTTCATGGACAGCTCTGTCTTTTTCATTTTCAAAAATGATTGTTTAATTTATAAAGCACATTTCATTACAAGTGAACTCAATGTGCTTTACATTTAAAGGCAAATGCAATACAAGAAAATGCAATAATAACAAGAAAAGAAAGAATACAAGGAGATTTGATAAAAAAAAAGTCTAGTACAAGTTCCACTTTCAGTGCTTTCAGTCACATCTTGTTGACTTCCTCAGCAGATGGAGACAAGGGTTACAGTCATTCCCCAATATATGTTATCTGAAATTTCATAACTCCATCTCCATGACAACTGAGGAAACTTCACCATTTGATAAAGGCCACAAGATGCAGCTGAAAGCTCTGGAAAATCTCCGGTAAGTTGACCTTATACTAGTAACTGCTATTTCCAAGATACTAGAAGAGTTTTCTGCCAATGATCCGATAGTGATATTAATGTGAATGTTTTATTGGGATGTCTTCAGGTCTCACAACATCAGTATAATATCAATTCTTGATTTGATATTTCTTAGTTTTTCAATATTTACAAATGTTATTAGTGGTTACATCCTAGGTTAGGTTACATCCTATACATTTTATTTTACAGTAATCTTGAATTTGGATGTGCTGAACAGGTCACATTGCCCTGCAGTGTTACCACAGTCCGTTCAGAGTAATAATGTTTTTATAGACTGATGCTGAAAAGTGAAGATTCGGCCCCTTGCTGTGGAGGATTTACTTCCTGTGTGTGTGTGTGTGCACTCTTCATTTTCTCACTTCTGTTGCTACATGCACTGCTGATTTAAACATACATCTCCGAATAAGAAAAGGAGAAAATGACAAACAATGTAGTTTTTCAACTTATTTTCACAATCAAGCCTATTTAAAGTTGTTGAGTTAGAATCTAGCAAGACACACTGTCCGGACACAGACGAGAATCATTTTACTTAATTACTTTTGGAAAAATATTTCATCCAATGGAGAGCAAGAACCAGCAGCGTGTGGTGCCGCAGACGATAAGAGGAAGACTGAAAATCATGTGCGGAGACGAAATGAAACTCCTGGACGCACATACAAATTAGTACGAATTTAAATATATGTACAAAAGAAACCTACCACGGTGCCACTTGATTGAAAATTGTACAAAAGTCTTGAAAAGTGATGCAGCTGAGTTTGAAATGGCAGGCTCTTTCAGTCCTGAACATTGTTTTTCTCTGCCAGACTTGTCTACCTTGGTCCTGCATGTCAGCTCTATAGTGATTAATATAAATATCTGAGCACAAAGGCCCTCTCAGAGTATTTAAAACAAGCTCAGTTATTTGATTATACAGCAGCAGACCTTTTCGCTCTACTACTGTATATTTGCACTCCACAGTACTGATCCAGATGACACCACATAAGAGGTTGCCAGAGCTGGAACAATATTTTTTGGATTTCCTGATTTTTGCAGTGAAAAATATTTTAGTTCTCAGAAACTAATTTTATCCATGAACATGTACAATTGGCAAGCATCTATTTATATGTTTTGCATTAAGCCCACTGCGGAAACTAACAATATTGGCTTCCCCAATTTTGTAAATTACATGGCAGAAAGTACAAAATCTTAAATCTAAATTTGGTTGTTTCTGGCTTAGGTGAACATGTTTTGGCAGAACAAATTGTAATAGTTTCTTTTATAAATGCAGTTTTTCAGGACACGATGCCTTGGGAACAGAGACGAGCAAAGTAGGCTCACGCTGTGTGGGCAGCAAAGGGCCGACCTCAGGAGGGGACACAAGGTCTGAATGTGCTCTTACACAAACCAGTTAAACCAGTGCATGGAGCTCTTCCGCCCATATGAACAGCTACATGTTGACTGTGGTGTTAACCAATATTTCTATTAATTCATTGTAAGATATTGGCCTAACACAATTTCACGATTAGGTTATATCCATAATGATCTTAGTTTCCAAGGCAACCAAACCAGAACATTGCTTTTTAGTCATGGATGGCAATGTCAGCCTGTCCAAAATTTAAATATCTCAAGAACTATTGGATGGATTGCCATGCAATTCAGTATTAACATTCATGTCCCCCGCAGGGTGAATTGTACCTCAACTTTTCCTCTAGTACCATCAGCAGGTCAAAATCTTAATATGTACAATACTTTTGTTATCCTTAACTGATTTGAGGGTCCATGGACAGAGGACATCATATGTTGAGCAGATTGTAAAACCCTCTGAGGCAAATTTGTGATCTGTCATATTGGGCTGTACAAAAAGATTTAATTGAATTGAAATTGAATTATGACCAAATCCATTCCCTTCAGCCTCCGCTGTACTTTGTGTGTATTGCTAATTGACCTGTGAATACTGCTGCCTGTTGTATACAGTGCTGTAAGAAATGTATGATGCCTCTGTCTGATGATTTGTTACTCATACTTTCATCTTGAGTTATAGCACAATAAGATCCTTGGTTCTTTAGCAGACATAAACAGAATGACTCTGTTCAAACGTCTTCATGTTCATGGTAGAACAGTGCAGCCTCATGTCAGTGGTCTCCCCAGGCCTGTAAATTGCACCTGACCACTCCTCCCATCTGTCTGACCCTGTCTGTCTCCAGCTTGTCCCCCGGCCGAAGCAACCCACCCCACGCCTGCCTCAGCTCTGCATAGGAACAAGTCCGGATCTTGCCTGGGAGGAAGTGGAATGTTTTTACTGGGAAGTTTGGGATTAGACGACCATTGCAGGATTTTCATTCCATTTCTCGGTAGCTGCAGTCCAAAGGAAGCCCCCCTTTTTTTTTCTTATATAAGTAAGCCTTGGCCAGTGTGGATTAATGAGCTTTATCCCATGCAAAAAAAGCAAACTGGACTGTGTGACCAAAAATTGCAGTACAAAGTGTCCATGACTGAAATGCAGCAAGGGTCTGTGAAGAAAGACTCTCTTCATCCTGCTGCCCATTGATTAACTGCCATAAAACAATTTTGTTGTGAATTACAGCACTTTTCTTTTCACTGCTTGGAATTCTTTATTCATCAGTGTAATCTGATCTGCCAGTTTGTCATTCAATTTATGGCAAAGCTTGAGTCTATGTTGGTGCTGAATATGGAGGTGTTAACATGCTGAGCAGATATTAACTCCAGTTCACAAAAATGACTGGTATCATCTTCAAACAATACGGTGTAATCTACCCCTTGGCATGCAGTGGGTCTCAGTATGGAGCATGGGTTACTTGTGAGTGCGCGACAGGGAGAGATGGACATTTCTTTTCCACGTCAATACATGTTCCACGCAGGAGACCCCCGGGGAACTTCCTGTATTTTTTAAACCCGGATGAGAAACTGTTGATAACATGAACGTGTGGGCGCCAGCAGGGAAGGTGACATTAGCGACAACTCAGAGGAAGAGGAAGTCAATCAGCTGAGCGAGAGGGAGGAGGACAATAGCTATGTGGCATGAGAGGAAAGCCAAGCAGGAAAAGTGGGAGTAAACACACACGAGGTATCTCTGTCTGCAGGTCAGAGGCAATGAGGTGCTGCATCTGCACGTGCATGTCTGTGCTCATTTGGGCATGGCGTGTGTCTGCGCATTTAAGTGCATTTGCATATGTGTGTGCGTGTGTGGGAGAATGTGTGTGCAATCGCACAGTTGTCTGTTTCGCACCTGGCCGGGCCGGCAGTGAGTCAGCTGTGGTGAGAGGTTGAGCTGTATTCCCTGTCACACAGCACAAAGTTGTCTTAACCTTTAAAACAAAAGGCTGTGACGTGTGTGGGCTTCTACTAATCCTGTGAGGAAAGCCATCTGAATGTCATGTATTCTTATAGCTGCCATCAAAATCTGATTTAAAATGTGTGGTTGTGGTCTCTGGAGAAACCATTCAGAAAGTCTAACTGAATTGTTTGGGCATTTTCATCATTGTGAGTGTCCCTGCTCTAATAACATGTAGGCTAAAGTTCAATTAAAGGGACCCACAGCCCACAGGAAATAATTTAGTAGAAGCTTGTACTTCTAAAATGATCTGCTGCTTTCTGTCTTGCGGTAATTGAAGTTGACTTGTTAATAAAAATATTTGTTAAAGAGCTTATGATTTTAAAGAAAACTAACTTGGAGAAACAAAATACTAAATAATTATGAGTGAAAGTCATGTGTACATTTATCATCTCTCCTAACTTCTTTTTAATGTCATCACTTTCCACAAGTGTGGGAAGATAAGGCTGACAAATCTGGAGTTCTGCACAGATTTTGATAATGGGTCTGGCCAGCAGCCACTACAAAGGCAAGAAGACAATGGAAGCATGAAGCAGATCACTTGGGTTACAGTTTGTAGTGGCCAAATTACTTTGTTTAATTAACCTCGTCAGAGCAAATTTCACAGTATACATGAAAGAGAAAAACACAAGCTTCTAAAATGTCTACTGCAGAAGAGCATTTCTCTGAAAGAGGCCAAATATTAGGTCAATAAGCTGGCTGTGCTGGAGGTCACTACAGAGTTTTGCAGAACAATATTTCAACCCTGCAACGTTTTTGAACACAGCAAAAGAATCGCGTTGGCCATCTTGTTCAAGAAGAGGAGAGACACAAACAAAAGATTGACATTCTCAGAAGAAAGAAAACTTTTATTTAGTCAAGGAATATAACATCTTCTATCATAGATAGCTCTAGCAATGGCATTGTTGTTCAGTCTGTTGGTTCACTTTGGTCCAAACTGAAATATCTCAAAAACTATTGCATTAATTGGCATGCAATTTTCTACAGACATTCATGGTAGCTCTATCATCAAATACAATTTTCAATTTGTACAAAATGTTTTGATCACATGACTGCAAAACTAATGACATTCACATCAGCCTCAGTTGTACTTTGTGTGCCAATTAGCAAATACTAACATGCCACAGTAAGATGGTGAACATGATAAACATATTACCCGCTAAACATCAGCATGTTAGCCTCGTCATTGTGTGCATGCTAACATGCTGATGTTAACATTTTGCTCAAAGTATCACAGTGCCTCAGGACAGAGTCACTAGCGTGACTGTAGGCTCAGAAAGCGTCACAGGTGACTCAACAAAACTGCTACAGCAGTCATTTGAACACTCATAGACGATCTCTCCAGCTCAACAAGGATATCTATGCAATACAAAGCAGGATAATGCAGTCTCTTGATCACAGGGGCCAAAATGTCACAAGTTTTCCCTTGGAAAAATAAAGGCTGCAATCTGACATGTGCTTTCCTGTCAAGTCAGTGACGTCACCTGGGCTGGACCATCAACACTGGCAACAGCAGTAATTCTACACTTGAAAAAGAAGCCTTTCAAGCTGACTGAGAACATGACAGCTTCTTTTTCTCTTTTTTTCATGTGGGCATGCCGTTGCAGTGGAGTCAGTGGGGAGGAAGTGATAAAAGTTGACTACATCAAAAGCTTTTAACCTGCCCTAACAGACCGCACAAGTGATGAACAAAGAGGATCTGAGGTAAAAAGAAAAGAAAAAAAAGGATTTCAAAGACGGAGTAGGTGAAAGATGAGCTTGATGTCTTGTTTAACGGTGACAAGTAGGCAGAAAAGTGAAGTCCAAAAACCCGCAACACAGTGAACGTTGGCTACGTTTGCTTATGTTTAGAAAGGCTTCTATGGAAACCGTCCAAATGGAGGTACTATAAGAAAGATGATTCACCAGTCTGGAGGTGATCATGGCATTAGGAAAGTTGTTGGGAACACTAACCTCTGCCCATGGGGTGAACTGTCACATATTTCTTTAAATTCTTTTAGACCACTAAATGGATACCCTGTGGGAGGGGCAATCACAGTGAAAACTATTTAGAGAGTTCCTCTGGAGTATCTGTTCTCAAGTATACATGCGATATAAGCCAGAGTTACATTCATACTAGACCTTAATTATCCTCTACAGACAGATTTTGAGCATTGGTTGTGAAAGAATAGAGATGACAGCCGCTCATTAGAATACATACAGAGCTCAAATTTAGGGTGTGTCCAAACTGATCAGTAAGGGAATTATGAAGACGTGTCTGACCCGTGTGGGTGTGTAGCACAGATGTTTGACAAAGATAGTAATGCCCACATGAGAAGAAGGGGTAAAACGCCCCGAGTCACCTACTGTACTACACACGCAGCCCATAATTCCCAGCTACACCCATCATGTGCATGCCAAAGGCAATCAATCCCTAGCTGCTGCCATCGTGGCTGCTCGCTCCCAGGGCGAGAAAAGGTCTTGGCTTTGTTTGGCTTGAGGTGAGCAGCAGCATCATTTTTAATTTTGAAATAATAGAATCCAGGATATCCTGGTTAACCACCAAGGCGCAGATATCCAATTGTCTAACCAAAACGAGAACCCACGCCTGTGATCCTGTTGGCTCTGATAGATGGAATATGGATGTTTGAGGTGATTTCATGAAAACAAGAGTGACTCCAGATGCCCTTTGCCGTGAGGAAAATCACTTTTTTAGCATTTTCTTGGAAGGTTTGTACTTAAATATACAGAACGTTAGCTGAGTCCTTTGGAACACTTAAGCCAAAATATTTCTACTGTATATAATGATAAAGCTGACACCTTACACTCTTTTATTTTGTAATACATTTCACACCACTGTCAGTACAAAACAAGCAAGTTTGTACATGAATATGTGTGTCATGTAATACACTGAAGCCAGCCACTGTTGTGATGCGAGGTGAAACTTCAGTGGCTGTGAAGGCCCAGCCCCGACTACACAATGAAGACATCCTTAGAGATGGCCAGTGTTTACTGCCGGGTTGTCAGGGAGTCCTCCACAGTCAAGCAATAAGGAAGGGGATTATTTGCTCTGGCTGTGGAGGAGGTTTTAATCAGATCACTGTGACATGTGAACACACTATTTGTCCTCCTCGCCACCCATCTCCCTACATCCATGCATAGTTTCTGTTTACCTTTCACCTCCTCACTCGGGTCTCCCTACAAAAACAGCTTCTCGGGTTGTGAAACCTGTCCGAGTGAAGGGTTTGCGGCGAATTAAAGCATGAATGATTACCAACCCAATGACTACACTTATAACCGTTATTGCTGTACATCAAAATGGTTTAAAACATCTATCTTCATACACGCTACAAAAATCTTTCAACAAATGACCCTCATATTAAAATCATGTTTAATTGGTTTCGCTCTCATTTTCTCTTCTGCTGTCTTCCCTGGTACCCAGCATGTGAAAAGAAAGAGGGAAAGATAAAGTAGATCGCTTAGGTTGGGGCGAATTGTCATGTCAAATTGCCGCATCGTCTGCTTTATCTGATCTTGCCTGGCTGTTATTGAAATGACACACCAGTGGAGATGAGCCAGGAAAGGTGAAGATTACAAAGCGTTAGCCATTCATGGCACAATCCATCCCTTCATTGCTCTGGGTTTTCCACACTCTCAGCCCAGGAAGTATAGAGGGGCATGTGAGGGCTGGATGTGGGCTGGAGGAGGGCGGCAGGAGTGCTGAGGTAACTACTCTGATAAGTGATGCATCTCTGCACTGCATTGTGCATTGTACTTTGACATGACAACCCCAATGTGAGGACACGCTGTAGAGTGAAGATGCAACAAAGAGGAGTTATTTTCTGAGAGGAAAAGTTCAGGTTCCAGCCTGTCGATACTTCAGTGTTTCAGGCTGGTGTGGATTTCACACCTCTTCAAATGACTATTATTAATGATGAATACTATTACTATGCTTTACTAGAATACTATATTATTTAATCAGGTCCATTTTGTTTGTGACAAGACTAAATCAGTGGCCTGCATGCCTTTGGTGCACTCAGGTGTTGCCAACTGTTTTAGTTTTTGCAAGGAAAAACCTGTGAAATCTTCTTTTGTGGAATTACAATGCTGAACTTTAGTGCCCTGCCATGGTTTCACATGGTATTGCAGTATTCATTTTCTTTCCACATTATAATTTGTTTGAGAGGTTCTCTCAATTACCATTATAACTTATAAACCAGTACCAGTAACCTTATTGGGTACATTAAACAGAAAAGCAAAATGCTGCTACATTTTTAAACAACAGAAGACAAACCTTACTTACTATACGTCATTTGAACTGAATTTCGAAATCACTTTCCCAAAAAATAAGGGGGTAGCTGTCGAATGTCCAAATGTCCTCTAGATACAATAGTCTGGAGCAGATGGCTGATGCATTTTTTGCGTTCCAGTTCAGATTAAAGGAGGAATTAGTGGTCGAATTTAATGGAAAGTAACAGCAATGGTTTACATTATGGTTTGGACTAAATGATGGGTATCACTCCTGTCTATTCCTGTCTGAGGTTTGTTTACAGATAGAACAAAGCTACATGTAAGACGAGCACTAGAGGCCTCACACTCTCATTCTGCCACAAGGCATCCTTTAAATTACATATGAAATAGTTTTACTGTAAGTAATCAGAGGTGATTTATAGCCTGTTTTATGTGATGCAGTTGACACTCTAATGTGTACCCGAAGTGATGACGGCTCACATCAGCTGTGGTGCTTCATTTATTTGTTGACTCAGGCAGCAAAGAATCTTTTGTTTGGTCTCTCACAGTCTTAAGGAAGGTCATGATGCCAGAGCCACCAGTGCCCCTCTCCTCTAACGCTGTGGGTGCTCTGCTGATCATCTCCCCCTCCAACTCCTTGCTCTGGTTTCTCAGTTGTCGGGCACGGGCAGCAGGTACAGTGATGAAGCGGCTGACAACATTAATGTGGTAGCTGCGCAAAGCCAACAGTTTTGTGACACAGTGCTGGAAGGCCTGGTTTAGCCTCTCGCTGGCCTGCTGCTGGACAAAACTCTTCAGGGAGGGTTGCAACGAGATGTCCTGGATCAGCAGCTTGTGGGCAGGTGGCATGTAGTTCCTCATGCGGCTTAGAAAGGCACCTAAATACAGTAGTGTTATAACAATGAGTCCTCTCTGCCACCGTTGTAATCAATCAAAGGAAAAACAGCCATCTTACCACTTTTCGCTTCATGTTGGACTCCCAGAAGTTCATCAAAGCAGTGCAGCAAGCTGCTCTGTGCAGCACTCCCACCTGAATACTCCATGGGCTCTGCCTGGACCCCTTCATAAACCAGCCCCTTTGGCATACAGGGGTTGTCTTTCCACCTATGTATGTGTTCATGGACACACACACACACACACACACACACACACACATACACACACATACACATATACATTTAAAAAAAGAAATGTCACTTTAAAAATGAATAACTAATCAGTCAAATGAAAACAAGGTACCCAGACAAGTAGATCCTCATAATGCCATAGAATACCGAAGGCTCCACGTAAACTTAAGAAAAAGCACATTAATCAAAATACTTGTGTTTTGTAATATATGGTCAATGGGAAATATTCATCATTCATTCATTTATGTTTGAATTAGAGTGATTACCTTGCATCAGTTTGAGTTTGTCTGTCATGTCCTGTATAGACTGGCTGATGTCCTCCAGGGCTCTGGCCACAGTCTCAGTGTCTCCACACCTGACACCATTGATCACAGAGGGAATGTTCTGAAACACAGGTAATTAAGTGGCTTTGTCTGAAATGTCCTCAATTTAATTCTCGTTTGACTTTATAGTTTTCAAACAACAATGAAAACATAATAAATCCCTGTTCTTTCACAAGTATATATTGTAAGAACTGACTTATTTTGGGATATATATTCACCCTCAATGCAGGGACTGCTGCCAGCTCCACAAGCAGAGTGACCAAAAAGAAACCTCGGGTGCTTTCTCCACCTGGGAGGCTGAACAGCAGTTCCAGGTTCCTGCTTGACACACACATAACAATAACCTTTGCATTAATCCCCATTCTATGGTATGTGTTACTGTAGAGGACCATAATTAAAGTGAAAATATACTTACTCCATGTCAAAAGGACTGGCGCAGGAGACATAAAGATGGGCATGAAAAACAGAGAGAACAGATTGTATACCAGACATTTCAGAAGGCAACCAAACAACCTGCAGAAAATAACTGGCCCTACCCCTCTGGATCTTTCTTCCTCCAGTTAGCCAGTACTGCATCTGCATGGGTGAGAATTGGGGGAAGTCCTAAACGCTGTGAAACCTCCCAGTATGGGACCGCCAGGTTATGTGGTAGCATCTTAGAGGAAGATTATTGAAGATGGAAAGTCATTCATATAAATTGTTGAATGCAATGCAACTAATAGCAGGCAGGGAAGGAAAAAGTCAGTCACAAAAAGAAAGACTGACGCAGCGATACCTCCACTGTGTTGTTCTCTCCCTCCTGCCAGCTGTAGCCCATGGTCATCACACTGAGGGCCAGGTGGGCCAAGCGTAACTCCCGGTGTTTCTGCAGAAACTGGCTGCTCAGCCGCGGCATCTGGACAGACGGGGTATTAACAGGGAACCATGGATCCATAAATATATTAAATTGTCCTTGTCAGTTTATTGTCCCCACTTACCTTGTTGATATGGAAGCGCAACTCGTGAGAGTGCACAAGCTCTGAGACTCGCAGAGCAATATCCATCCATGGCTGGTAGTAAGGTGGAAGCTCTTCCTTTAAAGTCCAGTTGGACCGTCAAAAGAAAATGTGATGATCACCATGACAAATGGAAATTAAATAGAGCAGTGCTTAAATGTAAAGGTGCAAATGATGGAGCCCGCTAAGACATTTTCATTTTGGAATTTAAAAATTCCTCCCTAAATTAGCATTTCATTGTTTTATGTTGCTATATGACGTTTGACAAACTGTGATTTTGGAAAAACATGTTGCTGTAGGAATAAAGTTCACTACACAAAGCAAACAAACGATGTTAAACTTCCCTCAATCAGTTGGTCTCAATCAATACCACCAGTCACGAGTTTGCGGTTTTATAACTTCTAGACTTCTGAGCACTATTTTCACCAATGTGAACTACATTTAAGTTCAGTTAAATGACAATCAAAGATGTCCTGATAATCAGATATTTCATTATGACTGCTTGTGTATCAGGTAAAATGTAAAAAGTAAAAAAAGATAGAGAAGGAAACTAATCCATCCACCTACCAGAGGATCCGGGAGGATGAAGCCGAGCTCTTCAGAGACATGGTAGGACTCCAGAGAGAAAAAAGGTTTGGAGTCTGGTTCAGCAGAAGCCATAGAGAAAGAAACAGACACCCACTGACAGCGCCGGTCGTGCGACTATCTGAATGGTTCAAGAGACCCCAATCTGTATGGACTCCGGCACAGAGTTCATTTTAAAGCTGCTGTCAATAGCAGTTACACATTGATCCCTCACTTCTGATATTGCACAATTATAAGGTCAAGTCTGGCAAATCAGTATCCATGCTTCACTATAAATCTCAAGTGTAAGTAAGATGTCCACTGTTATCATTTCTTCACCTCCACTTCTAATTATAGAGAGAAAAGAGTTTGCTGAACATTATATCACATTAGCTCTATATCAGCCCATGTTGAGTTATACGGCTGTGCAGATATATTATTTTAATTTGCTCATAAGTTCCAAAAAACATGTAAAGTATCAATTATGTATATATTATAAGACTATTATGGTAAATAAGATCACTTCCATGTGGGATTCCTAGAGGGATTTGTTCCAGTAGATTATAAGGTGTCATTAGTTGGAAACTCAGTGTAATAATATAATACTGTTGTACTGTAACTGTTATTGAAAAATAGGTTATTAGTGCATGCCTCTTAATGTTAGCAATATTTTCCTGTTCCCTGAGTAACGTATATATCCGTTTTGGGGAGCAAAATACAGTTTCTCTACCTTAAAGGAAAGCTTTCATTGAGTTTTTTTCAAAGTGAACATATATCAAACAACTCATCAATGCTGATAGATAAAGCAGTGATGATAATACAGTAGCCTGCATACTTTGAATTCCTTAGATATTACTATGCCGTGTTCTAAGCAGACCGGATGGCATGCAGCAGATGATGTAATGTTCATTACAACCATAAGAGACTTCAGACTTGATGTAGACTTAGTCAATCTTAAATTGATGTTGCAGTCGGCAAAAGCAGCCTACTGCTTCGTATAAACGGTACAAACATGCAAACAACCTAATTTAGTGAAAAGTGGCTCAATGAGCAAAACTAAAAACTGAATTCTAAGAGGATATTCAAAGAGAGCGGCACAGTGGTGTAGTGGTTAGCACTGTCACCTCACAGTAAGAGGGCATCGAATTTGATCCTGCTGGCCTTCTTTGTGGAGTTTGCACGATCTTCTTATGACCAACGTGGGCTTTCTCCAGGTTCTCCAGCTTCCTCCCATAGTGCAAAGACATGCAGGTTAGGTTAATGTTTGACTCTAAATTGCCTGTAGGTGTGAAAGCATGAGTAGTTGTCTGTCTCTATATCAGCCCGGTGATAGCCTGAAGACCTGTCCAGGATGTACATCGGCTCCAGCTCCCCCGCGACCCTGAATAGGAAAAGCAGTTATAGATAATGGATGGATGAATTTTGAAGACACAAGTAAAAGGGAAACGCCAAAGGTTACCTCCACAGCCACTCCTCTGTTCTCCGCTCTGTCCACAAACTGACACCAAGTTGCATTTATCTTTCATCATTATATTTGAATAATTCTATTTTACTTCTGAGTACTTGTGTTTCATATTTTGGTTCATATTCAGGTACTGCTCTTACTTGTACAGTATTACTAAGAGCTATAGCTTCCACATATCTTAGCTTTTACTTTTTTCAGTAGAAGACAATATGTTATTATATCATTATGTAATGTGTTGCAGTACAATGCATTACTTCAGTTTCCACCCTTTGGTCTGTTTTTATATCTGTTTGTGTAGTGGTTCAGTTTTGAAGTAAATGTAAAGTAGACTGTCAGCCTCACCTGGTGGATCAAAGTGGGCATTGCAGGAGTTACAGTAAACAGGCTTTATGGTTTAAAGTGAAGAGTTAATCAGTATCACACCAAAAGTGCATGTAACTATACCTGAACTGGTTGATATCACTTTGTAAAGCTGAAATACTGTGTTCACTTAGAAAAGTAATTCAATGGAATAGAAATGCAATAGGATATAAATCTGTAAAAGCATTTCCCCATAATGATGCTTCCTGTTGAGGCATTTATTCCACAATACATTCAGTGCAGCGTTGGCAGAAATGTTCTGCAAGCATTAACGTCAACTGTAATTGGATCCTCTTGGTCCGACAAAGTTAAGGTGTACAAACACTGGATTGCGTTGTTAGACTGTGTAATGTGAATGACGTAGTACAGGACAATGCAGAGTGACGGAGATAAAAGATAAACCAACCAAGAATTTTATTTATTGCAGACTAAAGCCTTCCTTAAACCACATCAGCTGAGGCTGCAAAGACAGAATTACTGAATCAAAATGCAGTGGAAATAACCTCTATTTAACAAAACCTCCCACCATCTGTGCACTATGGCTGTCAGCACCTGTGAGTGGTGAGTGGCCTTTTATTTATCACAGACTTTCAAATCACTACCATGGCATTTCATTTATTTGCTTTGCATCCTGAGTTCAGCAGTAACTGCTTTGCCCTAAAGTGCTAAACAATAACTAAACTGTCAATAAGAGCCATAGCTGCATTTATCAACACTATTATAAATAAGAAATAAGCCACTCTCCTAATTGTTAACACCGTACTCGTCTTGGCCCATGGCAACGTGTCATTACCGTGATAAATATGAATCTAATGCAAACTGAGAAATTCAGTAGCCTGTTTGATGATTGCAATGTGGAATTGACTCAGTTCTTCTCAAACAATCTTTTTTAGTATTGCGAATTTAATTAACACAAAGACAGGGATTCATAGTGATTTAATCACTCTGAATTAACTTGTTGGACTTTATTAACCAAAACAGTGATATGAGGTTTTGGTAATGTATGATAAATAACATGTGTCAACAATGTCTTTCAATCCATAACAAAACTACTGCAGGAGATTTCATGCAAATTTCACATTTTTAGATATAAAGTGAAACCCATGAGAGGAACTATGCAGAGTCGTAAATGCTCAATTTAAAAGCCGAAAGAGTGAATTTTTGTACCAGGGAACAGCTCATCGCTTATTTAAAGCTCAACAGCCATCATGACTCTTGCATTTTTCTTTTTACAACCCTCTGAAATGACACAATAATAAATGGATCCAATCAAATACTTTTGTTATTGATTTGACAGCCATCTGATTCTATTTTTATTGAATTTATGTAATGTGTCTGTCACACATGCAACCATTATGTATATGTATACGTATAGGCTATATACTGTACACACACACACACACACACACACTAAAGTTCATCATGGAGCCCCACATGTCCTAACTACAATAAAGTAGACCCGCCCCTTGATACAACACTGTCAGTTAACATGAGCTGATCATTCATGCTGAAATATTGCAGCACTTTGCACACGTTATTTAACAAAGCCTGAATGCATGAGGGGCGTATAATGTATTTCATTACAATCACAACATAAACGTACTATAAACTGTGCAAAGTAATCTATGATCCAGAGTATTTGGAGGGAGGTAAAACAACAACAAACACGTACTGGGCTGCAGGCAGTCTATCCAGGCTGCTTAGGAGCTTTGGAATGAGATTTGTTCGACTTTAAAGTAGATCAGTGTTTTGTAATGAATGGGTTTTTTTCGTCGGTGCCTGCCTATTATTAGCTACGGAGGCCTTACAGTAAGTGGAGGTGGTTCCATGACGGTCAGGGCTGCAGCGCTGCATCGCGCCGACAGGCTTCAGATCAGCTTTCGTATTTTTGGCAATGCAATCGGACTAATCGCACTGATCCAGTTATTTGAAACATTTGCGGTTGGCCGCCTCTTTTCAACACTTGTTCACCTTGCCTTGAAGATGAAGTTAAAAACGAGCTGCCGTCAGGTGCAAGCCGCATCCGATGGAGCCCTGCTTTTTATCTCGTTCATCGACCAACCCGATGCAGCACTTCCTTACGTTGCGGTAAGAGGGGCGTAACATATTTCCTGCAAAGGAAACAAACTGGTTTTATTTCCTTATCGCTGTTTTTTTTTTTTTTTTTTTTTTTTCTGTGATGGACGCGGAGCCGGATAAACAGGCTCAAGAGTCAGTGACGGTGTGTTACATAAGATGTAATGCAGCAGAGCCTCATGACTAGTGTCTCGGTGGTGGTGGTGGGACTGTTCGGTCCTTCTGGTAGGATATGCACAATTTTATCATCTTTGTTGTGGATGATAATTGAAGCTGCAAGCTTATTGAATGGTGATTTGATTAGGAGGATATTCTAAAACCGGTGTACGGATTATTTAGAGTATCTGGCCACATACAAAATATGAATTAGTTCGGGAGTTGCGCAGTGTAGACTAACCGGAAAGGGCATATGAATGAGCAATATTAGAGGCGGTGTGTCTCTGTAATGTCACACAGGCCCGGCTTAAGGTCAGCCTGTCAGATGCTTTTATATATAGCCTCCCTAAATGGAGGTGAGACCTAACCTATAGGGATGCAGATCGGGCAGTCAACGAAAGGCTGGTTTTATGAATGGCTTCAAACGTCAGGAAAAAAATCATAGTAACCCGTAATAGTAATCTGTGGGGCATTTTGACACATCAAAATGTGTAATCCTGCTTCAAGAAAAAAAAAGCTGTTTCTTATTGTCATCATAGAGAACCAGAAATGTGTCTGCAGTGTAGGTGATGCTTTAGGAAAGGGGGCCAGCTATTTCTTTATTAAAGCAGGTCCTTGAGTTTGTGGCAGAGGGACAAGAATACAGGAGCATTTGACCTCATTCATAAGAAGTTTGCACTATTTGAGAATCAAATGACTCCTTTGATCAAAAGCTGTCATTTCCTGTGCAGTAAGTAAAACTCAGATGGAGCATCGGAGCATTTAGAGACTAAATATCTATTCCAAGATATGACAAAAGCTTGGACATTACACTACCCAGAGTTTGTGACTTAGAACTAAAATAAGGCAACAGCACTTGCATGACAGTAGCCTACCACGGCAGTTATAACTATCACGTTTATATGCTGCTGTTTTTCTAGAATAAGAAAAAAACATGATTGTGTAATAGATGGAAGATTGTCTGATAGAGGCTGTGACAAACCGAGACTCAGGCTGCAGTTTCCTTGGAAACCATAGCGGCTACCTAAATTATCCACCATTTTCAAGAGACAGAAATAGTCTATTTACCTATCCCGTCCATTTCATTTACTGAGGGCGGATTTGTGGATGTCAGATCTCATTGAAATAAATTAGGTTGTGATGATTTAAGCTACTATAAGCTTTAAGGTAAGGTTGTTTGCGTTGTAAACAGGGAAAGGTATTTTAGGCTTGCAGATGGTTGGAATTAGAGTAAGAATTGTATCAGCCTTTATTAACCCATAGTGGACAATCAAAGCAGTTAATTTTTAAATGGGTTATTGTTTTGGAACTGAATGTTCTTTTCTTTACAATTTAACTAAAATGTAAACATTTTTTATTATTTTGCAGTAAAGGTCGAGTTGCAAACTCAAAGGATCCCCAAAAACATCCTTTACCTTTTTGTTAGCTTGTCCCTTTAAAAAATATTTCTATATCAGGAGCAAGAACAGGGAACTTGTGAATGGGCACAGGGAAGTCACGAGACCGTCCATTGATAGCTCTGCAGGCAGAGCGAGCAGTGCGGATGGGGAGTAGTCACAGTGTCTAATGTCCCTATTGATCCATGTTCCTGTACTGTTCAGGACAATAGTTTAGGATTTCAGGTGCTGCATGCAGCTTTCTGTGCTTCTTTGTATTTTGACAGGTCCCAGCTGACAGATTCTGATATGGACTATGAGAGGCCAAACGTTGAAACTATCAAGTGTGTGGTGGTGGGAGACAATGCAGTCGGAAAGACCCGCCTTATCTGCGCCCGGGCCTGCAATGCTACACTGACTCAGTACCAGTTACTCGCTACACATGTGCCCACAGTCTGGGCAATTGACCAGTACAGAGTATGCCAGGAGGTAAGTGTGCATGTGCATGACTTTTTAAGATTTAAATCTCTGGTCACTCAAAATCTAGACACAAATAAAAGAAAAAATTTGCCTCATATAAACAATTAGCTGTAAGCATTCACACTAGTGAATTATAGGAATTAAATATCCCTGAATGTGTCTCTTATTAGGTACTAGAGCGCTCCAGAGATGTGGTGGATGAAGTCAGTGTGTCCCTTCGTCTCTGGGATACTTTTGGAGACCATCATAAGGACCGGCGTTTTGCTTACGGCAGGTAAGATATTGTCAAATTTAATGTAAGTCTACCAATGTATGATCTGGTGCTTAGTGAATTGCTCCTGCATCTTTGCTTCAGGTCTGATGTGGTGGTACTGTGCTTCTCAATCGCCAACCCCAACTCTCTGTACCATGTGAAGACCATGTGGTACCCTGAGATCAAGCACTTCTGCCCCCGTGCTCCTGTCATCTTGGTTGGCTGTCAGCTGGACCTGCGCTATGCAGACCTGGAGGCAGTGAACAGGGCACGGAGGCCCTTAGCTAGGTAGTGGGACTTATTTGACTTGTTTGAACGAAACTCAAAGAGATTGTTTGAGATTTACTCTTTTCTATTGCCAAAATTGTCTCTGATATATTTTCTCATATTTCAGACCCATTAAATCCAATGAGATTCTTCCTCCGGAGAGAGGCCGGGAGGTGGCCAAAGAGTTGGGAGTGCCATACTATGAAACCAGTGTTGTTGCTCAATTTGGAGTCAAGGACGTCTTTGATAATGCTATCCGAGCTGCACTCATCTCACGCCGACACCTGCAGTTTTGGAAATCTCACCTCAGAAATGTTCAGCGGCCTCTCCTTCAGGCGCCCTTCCTCCCACCAAAACCTCCCCCGCCTATAATCACTGTGCCTCCTCCCCCAACCACCACAGAGGAGCATCCAGTCGGTCTTCTGGAGGACCCACACTGTGCTGATGTCATCCTGGTACTGCAGGAGCGACAGAAAATCTTTGCACACAAGATATACTTGGCGACATCCTCTTCCAAGTTCTATGACCTCTTTATAATGGACACACATCATGAGGAGACTGAAAGGCCCTCTCGTGGCCCTCTCTCTGGAAGAGAGCTGCTTATGCGTGCTGCTAGCTTTGATGTTTGCGAACTCAGTGACGATGGAGACAGGGCCAACCTGAGGGCCTGCACTAGTGATGGGACCTTGAAGGACTCTGAGGGGGCCCGACGAGGCAGACTGCTGTCTTCGTGGAGCCGAGCCTTCGTCAGTATTCAGGAGGAGCTGGTAGATGACCCTGTCACATACAGCCCCAGGCCCATGACTGTAGTGCACATGGACCAGTCCATGCAGCTCGGTCCTTTCCGAGCAGTGCTTCGCTACCTGTACACGGGTCAGCTAGACGAGAATGAGAAAGAGCTAATGCACATTGCACACATTGCTGAGCTGCTGGAGGTCTTTGACCTGCGGATGATGGTGGCAAACATACTCAACAATGAAGCCTTCATGAACCAAGAAATCACCAAAGCCTTCCATGTACGGCGCACAAACAGAGTCAAAGAGTGTTTGGCCAAAGGCACCTTTTCTGGTGAGTGGAAATCATTCATCCGCAATTGCTCAGGTGTTCTGCTTGAAATAGAGTGGATGCAGGTGTAAGTAATGTGTTATCTGTGTCTCACCTCTGTATTATAGATGTAGTATTCAAGCTAGATGATGGGACCATCATGGCCCACAAGCCTTTACTCATCTCTAGTTGTGATTGGATGGCAGCTATGTTTGGCGGGCCTTTTGTGGAGAGCTGCACCAAAGAGGTAAGTCAAACAACATGACTGGTTTGTTGGGCTGTTAAATAAGACCAACAGAGCTCAAGAACACACCAAAGTCAATACTGGGTAAGACATTTATTCCATGTTGTTCGTAAAGGCATTCTTATTGCCAGTCAGGGTAATGTCATTACATGATCTGACCCAGGTAGAGCGCCAATGAGCTCTGTATTCTGCGTACAGAGTATAATTTAATTATTGGATTGCAAGTCTGTCTTAATACAATTACACAGGCTTCTGTCATCCAAACATACTGTAGTTCTGTGACCTCAGTTAGTTTTTCTACCTTAACAGTAAATAATACTACTGAAAGATAATACAAGTATGTTCTGCAGGTAGTCTGAGATTTTGATGCACTTTCTGCCTCTGCAGCTGAAGCTCAACTGAAAAAGTGAATCACGATTTTGATAACAATTAGATTTTCTTAAATCTAATTGTTTTTTGTATCTTCATTATATCATAAAAATATAAAAGTAAAAAGTAGATTTCCTCTTGTTTTTCAAAAAAAAAGAAAACACTGCAAAATGATTGGGCCTGTAGGTCCTGACTGTTACATGTTCCTGTTTCTAAGGTGCTGTTTCCAAACACAACTCGCAGCTGTATGAGGGCTGTGCTAGAATATCTCTACACAGGGCGGTTTTGTTCTCGGCCTGACCTGGACGCAATGGAGCTCATTGTTCTTGCCAATCGTCTTTGCCTCCCCCACCTGGTTGCACTTACAGGTACTACATTTGGTATAGTTACATACCCTGTAAACCACAGGATTGTATTACACAAAGCCATTGTGGTATTGTAAACAGTGACTAGTGACTTTCTTTCAGAGCTCTACACAGTAACAGTATTGACGGAGGCAGCGATGATGGGGGCTGACATTGATGGAGACGTGCTTGTGTACTTGGACATGGCCCAGGTAGTGTGACCTTTCAATCATCAGTAAACATGGACGACACTGAAAGCTCTTATATAAGGATTTGGCAAATTGGAATTTTATTAATGAGGGCATTTCTCAGGGAGAGTTGCTGTGGAGGCTGAAATAATCTTTACTCCTCAAAGGTAGAGCCAAAGAAACTCTCTTTCAGAGTGCAAGTCAGCTATTTGGCATAATGAATGGCACCAGATCTTTGGGGCAGTGGGCATTTAGGACATACTGTAGGAGTTAGACACAGCACTTTAGCTGATCTCATCATTCAGCTGCACTTTGCTTCAGCTCTAACCCTTTAGTGTCATAGGCAAGGCTGTATTACTGACTGGGCAAAGATGCTCAGGAGCCACATGTTCATTTGATTAATTGGTAATTTCTTTGGTAATATGTACCACTAAAGCACAATCATGAGATATAAATTGAAATGAGAGAGGTCTTTAATTTCCTGCATTTTTCTATCCAATCTTGAGTGGTGTCCGAAAGAGGAGCCATGTGTCTACTTTCTCAGATGCCACGCTAATGCCAGCATGCTAAAATTAGCATGTAGATGTTAGCATGAAGGTTAAAGTATCAGTAAAGCTCCCAGAGTGCAGCTGATGAGCAACACCTTACATTAATTCAATACAGTGAACAAATAACAGCTGCAACTGACAGTATAGTATGATCCACAGCAATGAATTACTGCAGCTAAAGTTGATGGATGTTATAGAAACTCTGTATGTAGGATGTATAGATCCAAGTCTGACCAAGCAGACGTAAACATGGCAATCTGAGCTTGAGGTCACCTAAAATGGCCACCGTACTCTGTACTACACTGTACAAACATGAATAAAACCTTTTATTTTATTTTTCATGCATTAATGGATTTTTTTAGTCCCACCTATTTAGGTTTAGCTCAAATAATGTTGTGTCTTCACCCAAAGCAACAGCAAAACCAATACAGAAATGACAAATAATGATTTGTATGTTGACAGTTCCACGGCGCCCAACAGCTCACTGGCTGGTGTCTTCACCACATCTGCACCAACTACAACAGTGTCTGCCGCAAGTTTCCCCGAGAGATGAAGGCCAAGTCTACAGGTAACACACATGTGATCTCATAGTACACTGATGAGCTTAAATACCCTCACATTCATACTAAACATTAACCTGACATACAGTATGTGTGGCCATTTGGAGCATAACAGCATGAAATAGAAAACGTGGGAACATTTGTAATACTCTTTAAGGAAAGTTAGCCATAAAATCTGTAAAAGCAGATTAACCTCGGTGGGCTCATACCTCCTTTGTAAGATAATATTTATTTAGTTTTTATCACTTCAGAAGCAAAACAATTATTTCCTTATGTGATAGTCTAGTGTTCAATAATTCAATAATTACAATCAATAATTACAGTAGGCCTATACAATAGCTTCTTAAGTTACTTTTTCCTTCATGAATGTTGTTATTTTTGCTGTTATACATGATGGACTTGAGGCTGTGTTTGTATAAAATATAGTTTTAGCCATTACACACTTCAAAAGATTTTTTTCTCTGAATTGTATTTCTAGTACTATTATTATAGTGACAAATTTGCATATATCACTTAGATCTGTTTCTTCCAACTTACTTATTTGTGCTGCAATTTCTCATTGTGACTGTGTTGAAATACAAAAAACAATGTGGAGAAATGGACTGCTGAAAATGGACTCTTGAAATTCCTACTAAATTCCTAAAACAGATTATTCTGATGCAGAAAACCAAGAATACTTTGAGAAACAACGCTGGCCACCTGTGTGGTATCTGAAAGAGGACGACCACTACCAAAGAGCACGCAAAGAGCGTGACAAGGAGGACTACTTGTACCAGAGACGGCAATGTAAACGCAAGTGGCTCTTCTGGAACCTTCCTTCCTCCCCTAACTCAAACTCTCCTTCTTCTGGCTCATCCGCTGTCATCTGACCAAGTGGTAAGGCCAGGTCTACTCTGAAGTACATCGGCGTGGATGCGAGTTGGAAAAAAAACAATAGAAGATAAGCATCACTGTCTATGTACGCCCCAATTATTCAGGCACACAGTCTCTCCTCCTCTTTGTTTGCCACTGCAGTCAAATTCCTCCAGGTCTGCAAGCTCAGCTCAATCTGACGGTTAAAGTAATGAGTTTTGTTCCTTAGATATTTAACTTGGTGTACATGATACTCAAACCTCAGTGATGTGAACCTCACTGACAAATGGCACAGTGTAATTGGCGCAAATAACAATTAATATTAATTGTTGTATGTTTTAAAAATAGGACTCTGCTGGCACAGAACTTTCCACGTATGATTATAATGATCAGAATCACAATCAGCTTTATTGTATGCGTACACATAAAAGGAATTTGACTCCGGTTTTTCCATTGCTCTCAACGTACATATAGATATCATCAATTAACCTGAACTGATAACCAAGTGCTGCTTATCAGCTGCAACAACCAGCAATTAAACGCAGAACATCTCAGTCTCAGAGAAATAACACTTTGCCCTTAAGTGTTTGTACAATCTACCAAACTGTGTGTACAGTATGATCTTGTCAACAGGATGTAACGATAGTATCGCCTGCCAGGAATCAATTATTGAAGTCATTCACTCTAACCATACAGATTTTTATCGTAAAAGCATAAGGGAAATTACTTGTTTATTTGTGTACAGTCATTCTATTTGTAATGGTTTGTGTACGGCTTGCACAGCTAAAAGTGATGTGAGTCTGGACACGCTCAGCATTATTGTATTGTGATCTTGTGATTTGTGGCCTCTTGTCAAAAAAGGGTTTTAGTTTACATGAATGCATTCAGTGTCCTGAGACCCAAGAGTTCCCAAATCATGGAAAATACCTGTATTTTCTTTAAAATGCCAGCAAAAACAAACAAGATCCCTATTATTTCATATGTGTTGCTTGATGAGGCTTGTTAGCGCACATGTTTCCTGAATCCTTCAGTTTTATGATTCCGTCAGTTTGATCACTGTCATTCTGAAATGCCACACATGATGCATCTCAGAGCCAATAGCAGCATTTCCAGAGCTGAAGCGACCGCGTGTTCATCATGTGCACCATCCCTCTGTGATGGTGTGTTTCACGTATCTGACACTGGTGGTGATTTGGCCTTTAGAGATTTATCTTCGCCCCCTGACTGTCTGTAGTCGGCTGTGTGAGACTACAAGCAGGAGGCTTCCTTATGCCTGGTTGAAGTCATCCCTACCCTTCTACACACCTCAAGCACCTTTTGGACTCTTCTCCACAGAGACACACGCAAGAATATCCAGTAGCAGCATACTGGTAAATGGCACTAAAGACAGTATGATATCATCATGGCATGCTGCAGCTGCAGACCATGATATTTAAAATGTTTGTTTAAAAAAAAAAAAAAAAAGGAAATGGTTGAGATCCAATAATCTTTCTTGATTTGTTTTGCACACCCCACAATATATGTTTAAAGATTGTCATCTACTGTTGTACTTGATTGTTGGATGGACTGCAGCGTTATTTGGATTTGTAAGCATGGTGCTCAGTGAAGATGGGTAGTGTTGTAAATTGTACAAAATATCATATGAACCACAATCAACTTGCATCACTAATGTGCTGTTACCTAATATTGTGCACTGCAGGCAGTGAGCAGAAATGTACAGTACTACTGGGTACATATAGTGAATATAGACTTGACTTGCATTTAGTTACTGTGCAGCTACAAACTGTTGTTGAAAATATCTGAATACTTATTGTGCTGACCTCCAGTTACATCTATGATATCCTGCAGAATACATGCAAATTACAGGCAGTACGAACAAATAGCTGACTAATAGTAAAATAAGATTACAGTGCAAGGTAAAGTAGATACATGTTTATATAAATTACATGTTGGTACATCCATAAAACATGTCATTGTTATAAAAAAATAAGACTTGTGACAGCATATGTTAAAGGAAGGCTAGCTTAAGCCTGCATATGAATGGTTAGACTTTTCCATGCAATTTATGTCGAGACAGATATTAGAGCCCAACAATGAGCTTAAAACGATTAAGTGGTATGAATCAATTTAGTGACAAAATCAGTTTCTGCTCTACTAACTTTTGACCTAATTACTACACTGCATGAAAAGGTTCGACAAATTCTCATTTAATGTGTAAGATATAGATGTAGAGTAGTGGTGCTGGTGCTCTAAGCAGTAGCTTTGAATTTTTCTCAATTACATTAACTTTTGTCTATTGGTAAGTAAATATAATAACTGTCATTTTGAATATCTTAATCGTTCAAATTCTTTGGCAGAAATGGTCAGACATTAGGCTGAAGGATGAAAGCCATCCTAATTCTGAATGTTTATATTTATTAGACCATCTGTCTAATAACTAATATTGTTCAGTTTTCAGACAAAATACAGTTAATTCTAATAGCTTAATAGCAGGAGGGTGTATATTGTTATAATTTACCTTGGTGGT
Organism: Ophiodon elongatus; assembly: GCA_016806645.1. Taxonomy (NCBI): domain Eukaryota; kingdom Metazoa; phylum Chordata; class Actinopteri; order Perciformes; family Hexagrammidae; genus Ophiodon; species Ophiodon elongatus. Next base: position 1,305,145 of record JACSYO010002128.1, read on the forward strand.
GTGATTGATAAGTTTCATGGACATGCATTTCATTCCTCAGTGCATTGCATTTCTCAAGGAGTCCTCTCCTGATGTTTTGCATCAACAACACCTCATGCCTTAATGTACAGTGTAGTGTATGGAATCGAATGTTTAGTAGTTTTGCTGTGGTCACTGGTCTGTTTGCTCTATATTTAGTTACCACGGTGCTCTCTAGGCTCTGTGTGTATCTGTAAATGTACATAATCTTTACATATTTGGGATGTAAAGCAATCGATGTGTGATCAATGCGATGTGCTTTTAGTTTGAACACTGCGGAGGGTTTATGCCCTTTTAAAGCTGTAAATACAAAACTAATTAAAGACTCAACAAGGCCACAATAGTCTAACATAATGACAAACCATAGATTTCTGACATTTATCATGAAATGAATGCAGGGATTTCAAATCTGTTCCATTATTTTAAAGTGGCTTCATGCTAATGATCTCCAATTTTGGATTCTGTATAATTACAAAATGATGAGACAGGGTGGCAATTGGAAGTTAGATTGTAACTCAAACATGTAAATAGAAATTATGGGATGACTTGCAATTCAAACTTAGCATAGCAGTTGCTACAAGCTATTGCATAGTTATTACATATAAAATGTTTTTGTACTATGCATATTGAAATGTCTGACTTTGAAATTACAAACTTGCACTGCTTTGTAGCACCAGGTTCTATTCAAATTACATTAGATAGTATAGAAACTTCATTATTAGATATGTAGACAACATCAGGTAAAAAAAAATAATTTGATCATAAATTTCAAAGAAGTTGTCACTGGAGCCCTTTTCCATATGTTTGGGTGCTAATTTCACGCTGCAGAGAAGCACAAACCAAAGGGAGCTTTAGCAGCACCAGGAATATATTATATGCTGCACAATCACTACTGCATAGTTTAAGAGGCCTTGTTCCGAAATGGTTGAAAATTAAATAATTAAAAAACAAAACAATTAATGAAAAGAAAAGAAAAATTGAATGTTTTCTCAGTGTTCAAAACCTGTATGACATTTTCCTTCGTCATAAGGTATTTGTGTTCTGAAGAGCTGTTTTTATGTGTTTAGGAGCTGTCAATCTGAAATTCTGTAGCATGTGTTCTTCAAAATGTGTAAATACTATTTACTAAATAAAAAAGGAGCAACGAGTGTGCAGGGCTTTTTTTTTTAAAAACCCTTTTAGTTATGTCATATGAAACGTTTGCAACCTCACAGGTCAGCAGGCTCGTGCACTGCGCAGCTGCAACCGCGGCGCGTGAACTAGGAGTAGAAACCTGCAGCTAAACACAAGTGGACCACTTCTGAGAGATGGTAATGTTTATCACAAATTATTAATGGAGCTAACCTACGAAGACTGCAGTGTGTTCGCAGCGATATATTTAATGTCTGCACGCTCTGTCTCAAGGGACACGTGGTCATTTATAAATCACCTGTTTCGACGTGCAACGTCTGATACGCCGCATAAATATAAAGAAGCGAAAACAAGTGCAGGCTAACTTCGAGCTCATATGAGTTTTGTGCACGCCTTACTTCTAAACTTTTCTTTACGAGCCAAATGAGAGTCTTGTGTATTTGCTATAACGTGACTGTATATACGTTAGCTTTTAGGAAATAAAATAAGCTAACTGAAAGTAGTGACACGAAAGGGCACTGTGTGCCAAAGGTAAGTCTGGCAGGATGTAACCGGAGCCAAATGTTGCTATTAAGTTTAATGTTAAATATAGAAACGCATTAGCATTTTGCAGTGTTCAGACAGTTGAAGTATAATGAAGCATACAAATTCAAATATTGTAATTTAAGTGACATTTGTCAATGAAGACCAATGTTGTCAAGTATATTAGGATTCCCCTCATCACGTCCATGCTGCTGACATGTGTCTGGACAAACAGGTCTAAGTAGGGCCAGGTGTCTGAACAAGATACCAAGAATACACAGCAGGTGAATTAGAGTGTATATAATTCATACATCCATGTAGATTTTTTAATTTTTAGTTATTTCTTTAAAGGAAACATGGCTAATATGTTCTGGCTCAAGCATTTCAAATGTTGAATATTATATTATATTCAATATTATTAAGTAGTAGCATTGTTATTAATTAGTTCAGAATTGTTGTTCAGACTAACTAACATTTTAAAAAAGAGCATCCTTAGCTTTGGGAACTTTAAACAATTTTGACATCTTGTAAACCAAACAATAACTCAATTGATCAGCAAGGTAATTCATGTAAGTTGCAAGCCTACATTAAAGCAGTAATTAAGAAGTACCTCGGTTTCAGTTTGCAAACACAATTTTTATATATCGTTTAGGAACTATACTGCTGGACAGATGATTGACATGGAACTTAAACTGCTACTGAACTGTGATTCATTAGAAACGACAAGGTAAAATAATGTGATACTCTTCCCAAGCTGACAGTGTGGACAGGCCTCCTTTGAACTCGACTGTCAGGACGTAATTAGCTGTGTTTCAGTCAGACCATATTATATAAAATTTGAATCTAACAGATTTAAACATAAACAAGCAAAACTCATTTGTCTGTTGAAAATAATGACTCCTTGACTAAGTGAACGCTGCTGTTCTGCAGGCTGTGCCGGGACCGTTTCTGGTGTTATGTGCTTGTGTTTTGGGGTTTTACTGTGAGGCAACACCAGACACCATGAGCTCTCTGGATTCTTCTTTCTGTCAGTAAGTAGCCCATAATGCATCAGACAGCTGTGATTGTAGTACAATTGTCGTGATGAGTAAACCATACATAAAATGAACACGACAAAGACAGAAGCATCTGAACTGAAGCTTAATTTGCTCACTTAATGTTGCACTTATGCACTTGTTTGCTAATGGCAGTACTGTAACCTTTTTAAATAAGCTGGATATGTTTATCTCAGGGTGTGAGCCTGTTCATTTTGCCCTCAATACAGAATATAACTATTAATTATTCTTTTATCTTTCTTCAATAAAGTGGTGGACTAGAGGTCATCTATCCACAACTGGATGTTGACAAATGCCTCGTAGTTCCAAAGGACCAGAAACTCAGAGAAATGGTCAGCACAGTTTGGAAAGCACCACAGATCTACTTCTCTGGAGCACACAAGGTAAGAGATGCTTGGGGGTTGTCAAAGTAATCAAATAGTTCTTCTTGGCAGGTATTTACGTGTACAGTGATTTTAATTCCTGTGGTTTATTACATAGTTGATGTATTTACTATTTTACAACATTATAAACGGATATCCATTTCTATATTGGTATGTCTTTGATACTAAAGCTACTTTAGTCAGTTTTTATAGTAAAGAATCCCAATCTTTTTGTGTCTGCTCATCATCCCCTTCTGTCTATCAAACAGAAGCAAATTCCTTAGACAAAGAGGTCTGAATTATTTTTGTTGGAGGTAGATTTGTTTTCTTCTTCCTTGTGTAGGTCATGTTATGTGTCATACATGAAAGTGCCTTTTTTTAAACACTAGAGTGCAGTAATGGATAAAACCAGCTTATACTTTACCTCAACAGAACAGGACGATTGTCACAAGAAACTTAAAAATTCACAGGATTATGAAAAATTAGAAACATGAAATAAAGTTTGAGTAATATTTTAAATATGAGACTGCTCTCCTGTTTTGGGCTTCTATGCAGACTTGTATTATCTGCATTACCTGTACTAATTACTGATACACTGTTGTAATCTTTTTCACCAGAGGGTGGTGCTAGCACTTCATACTTGTAAGTCCTTCCATGAACAACTGATAAACCAAAGTAATGTCCTTTCCATAGTTTATACTATTCAGAATGTCAGATGATATAAATTGTAAAGTAGATACGACTGTCATTGAGGAATTGATTTTGCCTGATAGATCCTTTAATCTTTGTTTCATACTAAAGCTGCAGACATTAAATCGCCATCTTTGATATGGTGTCATTGCAGTTATTAAATTGAATTGCTGCAGACAGCAGCACACACTGCTGTGCGTGCTTTTGACTACTAGTTTATGAATCAGTACTCTTTAGTAGTAACTCATGTTTAATAAGAAAAATACTTACTTATGGAAAAAACTCAAACCTTGACCCTAAGACTAAAATAGATTTCTAATTGTAATTGAGTGTTTTGTTACAATATTAGACTTGGATTAGACATTCATACCATGCTTGTGCTAAATATGAAGAAAAAGATACACATTGCAATGTCAGAATGATATTTGCTGAAATCAAAACAGAGGAAATGATTTTGAGAAGAGACTGGCATTAACATTACAGCCCCTAAATGACTTTTATACCACATAAACTGAAAAGAAAAACATGTTTGGAAAATCGGTCGACATACATGAAGTTTTTCTGAAAAAACGTACTCTTCTTGTCATGCCAGATATTAAATTACCACAGAGATTCATTCAGATACCTCGTATTCTTTTATTTGTGTTTTTTTTTAGTGGATCGTGTTCTTTTGTGGTTGAGCGACAAATTGAGAGAGACACAGTTCCCAATACACAGAACCTCTGCTGAAGTTGACAATGAAATTGCTCCGAGCGCACACCAAATCCTATATCTGTAAATTGAAAACTTAAATTGAAAGCCACCTCGATTTAGGAGGTAGTTTATGAATTCCAGAGCTAAGCAGTCTAGCTTGAACATGATCTATTGCCCTTCTCTTGCCCAAACTCCATTTGATCTATGGTCGTATTATCTATAATGCTGTCTTACATGATTCTCTTTTATTGCCAGAATCAGTGTCAGACAGCAAAACAGATTACATGTTGGATTAAATCAATACAAACTTTATTTACTGGGCTTTGAAATGTAATTCTCCATTTCTCCTGACACTTAAGTAAGCACGCACTATTGAAGGATGATCAGTTTGTTGCCTGTGGTTCTGTGGTTGGTCTGCTGGTCCACCACGCTTTCTGTCACCGTGCCATGCTGCCAGAACTGCTGCTATTCTCTGCCACTCATCTCTTGTACCCAGTAGCAAGAATACAGAATAGTGGCCGCTCAGTTTCAAATCCACCCACTGTAACACCCACTTCATTACTGGGACGGCATGCATGCCTGCTGAGTAATTGGAATGGAGCGCAACGGGCAGTAGTCCCATAAACCCGCCTCTAAATAGGTGCTCATAACCAAAAACAAAAGCAAAGGGCCACAGAAACTGCAGATTTTTGTGTTCAAACTTTAGAGTAGCAATTCGACACTAAAACTTATGTGTTAGCAAAACCTGGCATGTGTGTTAGTGAAGCATTTTTGGAAATCCTAATTATACTCAAAAGCCTCAAAAGAAAATGGGACATGTATTGGCTAATGGGACTAAACTATATCATGACTTAGTTAGCAATGAGTTAGGCTCATAAATAAAGTTCATGCAAAGTCGTAATGAGGATTGGAAACCAAACAGACCTGACCACATTATTTCACGGGAGCATGTTTAGCCTCGAAAGACGTGGAATTTCCTTCACTTAGTTTTATGAATGAAATAACGTCTGAACTCTACAAAGAACGACAGTAGAAAATATAACTGTTGTCTTCATTTCCTGTTGAAGGTTTTTAAATACTGGATCATGATTGAACAATATAAGGCTGAGTGTCCTTTTTTGCGTTTTTCTTCTCAGCATCAGGTTTTTTTTTTTTTTCAATTGTTATCAACGAAGAGAGAGCACCTGCCTCGAGAAGAATCGCTGCACCCAGCGTCTTTTTTCAGAGCGCTCCCACTTTTTTGTGCGGCCGCTTCAAGCGCTTCTAGTTGAAAATCTCTGAACTTTTTAGAAAGGCGCTGTCAGCGCCTAAGAAAAGTTTTGCACTTAAAGATAAATTCAGTGTTTCAAGGGGAATGCAATGTATACATCTGATTCGAATTTAGTTACACTAAATGTTGAAAAACAGTAAATTCTCTGAAACACTAATGTAGTGAGTTAAACCCAAGCAGAGCAACAAATGATGACCATCATATTTTAAAATGAGATCTAAAGATTTTCTTGTCTTTAGTTCTAGTTTTAATGTCCAAAATTACAGCGACCTCATAATTAGTGTCTTACGGTCAATTCTTGAGATGAAAAACTTTGCCTTTTGCTTCAGTCTCACAACCTGATGCATTTCTCAGTAGGACCCAGAAGTATCTGTTAGCATCAGTCTTTGAAGACTCTTGTAGAGATGAGGAGCCAAAGCTGTAAATGGACCAACACGGTAAATATCTTCAGTTAGAACTGTTAGAACCACTCTCTTGTGTTGTTATACACGGGGTCTCAGAGGTCAGTAAGTCAGCTCACCTTTGAATCACATAAAATAAAAAATGCTTGGAACTGATCATCGTCAAATTTCACTTTTGGTAAAATCCTGATACCCCGACCGAAGACCTTTTTGTACGTCCAAACTACGTTTCTGCTGACTATTCATTTGTTTAATAGAGAGATAGTTTCTAAATCTCAAAATTATGTATTAATCCACTATTTGTCCTGTTTAAGATATAGACTGTTAGTGTCTCAGTTCAACATTAATATCTCCTGTAAGTGCCAAAATGCTTTTAGGAATAATTTTTTCACAGAAAGGAAAACCTACATGAGTTTTTTTACATTGGTGGAAGCTCTTTGGAAAACCAAAAAACTTGGCTACAGGACAGAAAACCTGTCAGATGAAGCTTTGCCTGAAGAAAAGAATAAAAGAACAGTGGAAATTAAGACGATTCCAAAAATAACCTAAGAACTCTGAACTTGAAAGGATTAAAAAACTGTGTATATTTGGCTGCATGGCAGCTCATCCAGGTGTGCTTTTGGCAAAACCGAAGAACGTTTGAGTGAGTTTCCACCTTCTTAAACCATTGTGATTAATTAAGCTTTTAATGTACTTTGTGAACAGCTTAGTTTGAAAATGTTTCACTTTCAATTAAATTTTCTCACTATTCACTAATAATATAAAATCGACTTTATTGTCCCTGTGTGAAATTTGCTTTGGACTTCCTAGTGTCTGCGGTATAAAATCACAGCAAAACTAAAAAGACCTTCATCCATCATAATCCAGTCCATCATAAAGTCTGGATTTATCCTGGATACATTTCCCTGGACATCAGTGCAACATTTAGCAAAAGTAAGCCTCCTCATTAAAAAGTGATGTCTCTAGCCTTTTATTAAAATAACTAAATAATTAACTTATTTATTTTAGAGAGCAGACAGTTGGGTCTCATGTGCGTCAGTGAGAACATTCTTAAGTTTGATTTCTCAGCTCACTGACATTAATGGAGGCAACATATTATTTAAAATAGTCTTTATTTTGATGCAGGCATGCTCATCAATCCTCCATGTAGTCTGTGTAAACAACACAGGCCACAGGAGCTATCTTTACCTCATAGTTACCAAAAGTGGAGACAGTTTTAGAGTTGTTATTGTTGTCTTTTTTTCCTTCTTTTTTTTAGTAAGGACCATAGCCATAGGGCACCTTCTTAGACACGGGGGATTTCAAAGCCTTGTTTTTGGGTAGACATTTCTTGCATCTGGTGGATGGAATGAGGGTTTAAACCATTACTGCGATTAGAGCTGCCTCACTATGATCTCTTGAGCTTGCTTACTGCTGCTAATAGCTGTTTCCTCTCTATTTCCCTCTATCTTTTTCTTTTTCGCTTTCTCTCTCTCTGTGAATGATTTTTATGCTTTGCTAAAACATGTGGGGGCGTTGAGAGAGGATTTAAATGCAACGATCCCCCTCCTCTTTTTTTGGTGAATCTCAGCGTTCTTTTCTGCAAGCCTCTGATGACGACAGGGCAGCTTTAAGCCTGGCAGTGCCCACGGCAGGCTGCCGTCTCAGCGCTGCCCACTCTCCTCTGTGTTGGCATGCCGGAGAAAGCGAGGGTGGGGTTCCTCTTTAACAGACCCTGTCATTCCTAGGAAAGCCTACATGTCCACCCATGCAGGATTCCTGATAGGTCTTCATGTTGGGGATGTGAGAGTGCAAAGATAGGGATTTTATGTTCAGTAGGCGATGGTCTTCACTCAGCGAAGAGTCAAGGGTGTATATTTAGATGAAAAGACAAGGCACTCCCTTGAGCCTTTACATGACAATGAGGGTCAACAAGTGAAACATGTTCTGTAATATCCATCTAATTGCATATTCAGTGTCATCAGGTGGGTGTTTTTGGCTCTGCTGGATTAAATAAGCGTGTTTGGCCGAGATTCAGGGAGTTTATTTCCTTAGCTAATGTTCCCCTTTGTCATTATAACACCCTGTTAAGCTGACCCGTGTCCCGCTCCATTCAGTCATTACCCATTACTACACAGCATATATGATTCATGGAAGCCTCCTGAAGAGGAAAGAATTACAACCTTCTGCTACCAGGAAAACTGGATTGATTATGCATATTCAGTGGAATCAAGAGAAGCAATAAACCCCCTAAGCCACCTTTCCACACAGTAAAAGAATAATTGGCACCTTGTGAAGCATGGCTATAGCATGTTGACCACCACAGGTGCAAGAAGAAGTACTCAAATGGAGAAATGTGCAAATGTCTCTCATGCTTAAGTGAGATTTCACCTGACACATCTATATCTCTCATGACCAATGTTTTTCTTATTTCTCTCACTTCCTTTTCCTGTTTTCTTTTCCCCTCCACTCACCTTTGCATTAACTTGTAAAATACAGTATATTTAATTGTTTTGAACCATTTGTACCCTGTTGTTGCAGTAGCACAGTATTCCTTCACCTTACATTTGGTTGAAGAGCGTAGGCTGCAATACTTTTTTACTCTGTGGCTGTGAGTAAAATATGATTTCAATTACCATGAAAATGTATTGTATTATCAATGGGAGGATAAGAACAGATTAAGGAAGCTCTGGGATGCTCTTACAGATGACAATGGTCAGGTTTCTATGCAAGAAGCGGTATTGGAGAAAGTGATAGATTTTCACCGCTTGACAAAAGCTCAGAGGAAAGGAGGTGGTTCAACATGTAAAGCCGATTCAACACAGCCTGATATGTTTAGGATGAAGGTATTTGCTTCAATACATGGGAGCATTTTTAGTATCGATAGATGGGTCAACTTCACTTACAAAGGCAAAAGTTAATGTCCACATGTTGAAATGGGGCCAACATGACAATTATGAAAATGAATTAATTAGATCCCAAATTTCGAAAGGAGCTTCAGCACAGAGGCAATAACAAAGAAAGACTTTAATAAAAAATACCGCTTGAACCTGTGCCTCCTGATTATTATTCAGTATTCACACAGACATTCTATCTTGTCAGTTCATATACATTGACGGCAAGATTGTTCAAACAGAGATTCATAATCTGCATGGGAAGTGCATCTGCTGCTGTGGATACTTAGACAAACATACAAGATTAAATTTCTATTTATATGAGCCACAGAAACCTAACATTTACTGGGGAATCGTTGTAAGCTCTGGAGAAGACTCGGTCTCACTTTGGCACAGTAAGAAACTCATACAATTTATTAATGTGATCTGTCCAGCAGGGAGATGTCTCCAGCCTCACAATCTCAAACATATCACCTTTAAAAAATATTGAACTGCTGTGTGCCGATTTTTTGTCTTCTTGTCTTGAACAATGTTAGAAGTTAAAGTTATTTTTTTTCTCTTTTTTTTTGAAAGCTTCTTCCTCTGTGAGGAAGATCAGGACAGAAATTGACTTGTTCATTTTCTTATAGATTTTATAATTTATCTTCGATAAAAATGATTACTACAGACCCTCTTTAAGACTTTATGGTCAGGATTACTGCGGTGCTTATGTTTAAAACTGAGGTAATTTACTTTTTTTTTCATTGACAGCCTCTTTTCTTTTAGAGCGAAGTAATCTTAAAGTTAAAAGTGATGATTTGAAGTTTACTTAAGACCCAGATGCTTGGCTTAGTGGCATTTTGCCCAAAATGTTTTGTGCTTCTCATTTGTGGTCCGGCGCAGGGTTTAGTTACAGTTGTGTCCCAATCCTCTGATTCACCTTCTTTAGGAACAGCTTCAGGGCTGCTCATAATGCTTAACTCTCTATAATGCCATCCCCTTCATCTCCCCAGTGGTCTTATTGTCTTAACTCTGGATGGAAAAAAAAACAGGTTAATACACGTTTGGCAGAGTGAAAGTAAAGTATCTTTTTAAGATGCACACTATTCAAGTTTTTCTTTGGAGAATGCATTTCATCAGTTGATGCCTGTTTCTCCCAACTTGTTTGGTTACCTCGTGGGTCTATTTTTACTGCTTTTAAAAGATATATTACCAGCGATTCATTTTGCTTTTGACATTAAAAGCTTGTCGCTCGCTAATGGTAGCAGCAATCAGGTCCATTGATGCTTGATTGATCTGAGAACAGGGGATAATAAAACTGCCTTCCTTGTCATTTTCCTGATCCTGTAGTTTGGAAGCAGAGAAAATCAGAGAAAATGTTATGCAAATGATTTGTTAATCCCTTTACATTATTTGTTCCATTTCTCCCGTTCGCTTTCACACTCAATTTCTAGCACAGCAAGCTGACAGGCGGACACCTTCAGATTGCTAATTCTTAAGATAGAAAAAAAAAAGTCAGCCAATCCATTTTGTATTTAGAATATACTTCAACTATTAATTAATTTGTCTTGTATGATTTACCTGAAAAATGCAGAAAGAGATCCTGAAAACGCTTCAAGTACTTCACTTTAGAGACCTTCAACTTTAACCTCTTTCTCTTCTTCTTTGTGTTTGAGTCTTAAGAATAAGCCGAGAGAGCAGTGGCACATGAAACTGTGACCAGTGTTTTTTTTTTTTCGATAGTTTTGTTGTCCCAAAGGTTGGTGTTAAAAATAATAAGAAAGAGGTGGGATGGTCTTAGATTCAAGAAGCTTAAAATGCAAAATCTCAAATAAGCCCAATTTCCCCCAGCCAATCGCGTTGCATTTTGGTGGGCTTGTGTTGATCGTCTCAACTGACTCACACACCGCCCCTCCCCAAATAAAAACACTACAGATTTACGTGGCTTTTCAAAAAATGTATCTAGACATTTATCCAGCTTAATCTTCTTAACATATTAAAGTGATTTGCTTTACCCTGAAGTGGCTGAAGCTGCTAGCTCACCGCCCTTCATGGCACTAAGACCTGAGAGGCATTGTGGACATCTTTCGCTCTTGAATAAGAGAGAGGTGGGCAGAAGTCAACCTGCTTCTCAGCTGTGGAGCTGTGGCTGTCCCCGCTGTGCGTCCATTTTATTTTTTTTGTTCAGTTATTAGTCCAACTGTTGCACTCAGTCAGTGTTCTTAGGCACATGGCTCTGCCAGAACTGCCCACACTGTGGTGTGGAGGTTTGGAGCTCTCAGCTTTTGAGCTGAACTGAAAGAGCTCTCTCACAGAGTAGGTGTTGGCAGGATGCTTTGTTTCTTTCTGTGAATGTCATGAGAGGTAGGGATAATGAGAAAACTGAAGCGCAGTGATGGCATGATTTATCTGGATGCCAACTTTATGCCTGACTGCAGATCTGGGCATTTTCAGATAGATGATGTGCTTAACCTTTTCTTCAGACGGGACACAAATCTGAGAATCGGTAGTGACGGTTACAATGTGTTTTTCCTTAAAACACCACTTCAAAGGCTGGGCAGCTAAAAGGTCTTGTTCAAACTCAAGCACTGCTAATGTCTTTATTTGGCATAATGCTCTATGGATGTGCTTCAGGGCATTAGTTTTGCCAGATCTCATCAGTAGAACTGTAAGTGTAAACTTGGAGATATTCATTGTAGCTGAAGCCTCAGTCCATTTATTGTCTTCATGTTATTTAGCTTAATGTCTGTCAAACTGAAATCTCACATGATGGGGTCAAAGTAAGTGTTGACGTTATACAAGTATAATTAATTTTATTTGGATAAGTGTTTAAAGAGTTGCCTGAAATATAAAAGCATTTTTTAAATGATCATAAAACTTACTCTGTAAATTAGTTTTCATTTGTTATATGCTATGGATAAATCTGTTTGGTTTAAATTTAGATTTTTGGTGAACTGTTAACCAAATTAAGACAGGAATCATTCTGTAAAGCCAAATATTCACGTTTATCTCCAATGTAGATTGTGCATTGTGTTCAGTAACTTACTCACCACCTACAGCAGCTGTTCACAGCAGGTTTTTTTACTTTTTCACAATGTTTTGCTCGTTACTGAGATATTAGTCCACTATAGCTATACTTAGTGGCTTTAAAAAGCTGCAGGGTCATACCAGAAGAAGATCAAAAATAACATAACAAAGCAAACGATTTCAATAATACAGCTGTGAATTCACTCATTTAATACATTGTGTTTCTTTTTTTTCATATTCAAATGACCTGACAATTAATTTCTTGAATAATTGATTCATTGTTTTGTCTACAAAATAATACTATCAATCCAGCAAATCCTCACAATTGAGACATTTGAATGGTTGTTATTTTTGCTTGAAAGAATTACTTAAGAGTATAACTTTGTGATTGCTGTCTTAGTTTTAATCAATCAACTTATCGTATCAGCTCTAATTTATTGCACTGACTGGTCAATTAAGCTTTTCTCATTTTATTCATTTATCATCTGTTGTAAATGTTCAAAATCTTGGGTGGACTTGGAAGAGAATTTCTGGATTCAGTTGGTTATAATAAAATCAATTTAATAAAAGTTGGTAACACATCCATCTGAGGCTGTTTCGAAAATTGCTGCAAACTAGACAATAACAACCTGCTTACGAGAGTTTGGCCGAACACAATGATGACTTACTCTTGCAGTAAACATTCATCCCTGTCCTCTATGTGCTGTACCATAATGATTTAAAGGTGCAAGATATGATGGGACTCTTTTGATTGCCTCTCAACGGCTCTCAGCATGGAGGAGGGTGAGCCGTGACATTACTCCACTATGTCTTTACATAGTAAATAGTTGTTTGCTGCTATATTATTGTTCAGAATTCAAATAAATTTGTAAATTTGTCCACTTACATACCTCATGAAATGAAATTTAGTGTTTTGCTCTATCCCCTTTCAAACTGACAGGTACTTGACCTCTTGCACTTGGACTCAATGTCTGACAGGTGTTAAAATCATACACTGAGGCTGTCCATACAAAATATTGTTGAACGCAGCACAGCTCCACACAGACAAGCACTTCAAACAAACTATGAGTGGTTGCTTCTTTTCATATCGCAGAGAATAGGAGAAATTGATTGGAACTGGGAGGCTTAGGACAGGATTTTCCTCAACCATAATATTTTTTCTTTAACAACTGCAGCTTAAATTTAGATTTTTTTTCTGGCTTTGTTTTTTATTTCTTTGTCCAAATCCTATCGAGTGGTGCTTCAGGTTTTTCCTTGAGTAAAAAGTTGATATTGTTGTGGGGAGGGAGAAAGGACTTTTTTTCATGTGTGCAGGAATGTAGATTTCTTCCCCCCGTGAAATCCTAATTGTGCCTTGGAGGGCTGGTAGGGTATCTCTGCTCGGCTCAGCTCTACAGGATTTGTGTCTGTGTATGTTAGAGTATGTCTCTTAGCTTGAATGCGGATATAACCCTTTCATTGCACAAGCTGCTGATTTTTCAAATTTGCCGATAGGCTGATCCTGTGCATCCGTAGCTTTTTGTAGAAAACATTGAAAGTTTTTGTTTAGAAAGCTTCCATATTTAATTTTCTTTCCCTGAAATATTTGATATTTGTTAAGAATTAATGCAGATAACAAGTGGACCTCATTCTGTGGATCAACTGTATATGAAAATTAAGCTCCTGAGAGCATGTCTTGTCAATAGTGTATGGTCAGATTAATAATATATCTTGGGTCAAACTACGTCTGTCCTGTGTGCTTCTTGAATTATTGCTGTGGATTTATCTATGCAAATCCAGGATAAGATCCTATCTGCCTGCAGCGACATATCCCCCTGGATTTGGTCTATGTGAGTTAGGCAGGTTATGGTTGACAGTCAAAAAGGAATTGCAACAACATATATGCGAAGATTATTGCTGTAGTCATTAATTGTTGCTTGAAAAGGGATTAGGATTACCAGTCCTATAGAGCACTCTAACACCTGTCCTTCCCCATATCTAACAATGTGACTTAATTTTTCCTTATTTCAGTATCTGTTCAAGTTGGCAAAATAAAAAAGGCTGATTTATTCAAATGAATCATCAACGCTGGAAATGATTCAATATGTGCCACATTCAGATGGGTGATATATTATTCCCTTGGGGAGAGGCAAAGATGGAGCCGTGGAGCTGTTTTATTTGTGCTGTCTTTATCAGTGTGTCAGGCAGAGAGGCTGAGCTTGTTCTCTTTGAATGGACGAGCCCTTGAACCATAAACCTGTACCTCCTCTGATAACAGTTTTTGCATTGTGATATAAGTGCCATTCTCTGTGATGTCCTCTCTGACAGCGCTAAATATATCAACATACACAAAATGATCTGTCAGACGAATTATTTTATTCCAACCAGTTCTCCAAAACTAAGGATTTTCTGTGCTGCGTGCACAGTGTGTGTTTTTGAGGACATATTGTGGATTTTGTTAAGGATTCAAATCAAAGCTCAGTATTGTGGTTGCATTTCTCCAAGCTTTGCTATTCATGCTCTTAATGTTTTGCCTGTAGGTGAACATCTTAACTGTTCTTTTTTGTCCTCCATACCTTGTGCTGTATATCGTTTAATGCTATTTCTGCTGCTGGAACCTCAGACTGCTCTGACGTCTTGAGATTGCCACATCTTCTAAGGTGATAAGAGTGCTCCCTGAATTTCTCAGTGCCCGTGTGATGACATGGCCCTGATTGTCAGACGGGTGGGCTGGTGACACTGGAACACAGACGGTGCTTGTCTGTTTGAAATATTCTGTTTCAAGCTTCCAAGCCCTGGGCAGTCCTTTCTCCCAGTCTCCCAACACCCAGCTTCGCCCACTGAAACAAGACTCTTCCATACTGGAAAATCTGGCCCTGTCAACTGGCAGTCTTGACTAGGTTCAGCCCACACGCCAAGCACCCCCCACCACAAAATCCACCCCTTAATAGGCACTAGAGTTTGCCACCCCATGTAGATGCCTTTTGGTCGCCATCCATGAATGGCGTCAATAGCATCTTCCTACACAACAGTGACTGAACGGAGGGCACAAGAAAATGTGGGAATAATTTACACTTTCTCACTGTACTACCATCAGAAACCATAATTAATCATGATAGAAAAAATGTGGAAGCCATCTTGGCTGGTGAGACACACAGTGCCTGTGAACAGGCCTGACACCTTTAACAGCTCTGATGGCCAGATAGGAATGAGTGTCAGAGTGCTTACAACTAAGCTCCCGTCATGGCAGCATGTATCCCGTCGTCTTCAGAATTGTGTCTGCTGCATGATGGTTCTTCATGAAGTGTAACTGTTGTGAGCCTTTCATATATTATGTTATATTATATTATAGGCAGTCGTTAAAAAAGTGGCACTAAGTGTGAAAATAGATCCAACAATAGCAATTATTCTCCTATTGTAATAAATATGTCTTTCACTCTTATCACTCCAAGTAAAAAAAAAATGGAACATTTGGTTTCTACATGAATGAAATGGCTGCCAAAATAACATGTAAAGACCCAAAAAACTGTTAATTTGTCGAGCACATGTTAAATGTGAGCTTTAGGTGTGTGCAGCTTTGACATTTCATGTCAACTTGATGTTTTCAGTTTCAGTCCACTAACCAAAACATCCACTAATCCCAATAGAACATTATTATTTTCCTCTCTTCAACTCCAAAAATCCCCGTCGTACTTTTAGAATCAAAATAGTTGCTTTAGATTCCCAAATGCTGGTGAAGTAATTAGAATGTGCTCACCATTAACTTTTATAGGCTGCACTTGGTGGTGAAATAGCAGATCTATGACTCTCAGTCTTTGAGATGCTTGACAGACTAATTATGGATATGAGTCCAGTGCTGCAATTTGCCCTGTTTGACTGTGTTGTGTTCTGAGCAGCCAAACTACATGACAAAAATATTTCCCTCTTGCCTCATTTAGCCTGGCTGCATGCTACTTCAGAGCACCTGTTAGTGGTAGTTACTGTGTTTGAGCATGTGCATTTGCAGAAATGCTTTCATGGCAGTGAGTAGGTGTATGTGTGTAAAGCCACCACTAGAAAGTGTTGAAAGCCTCAGCTAGCAAGATCGCATCCAGGGTGACTAATAAGCTTAACATGAGCACGGCTGTGTTCGCAAGCATGGTGCGGTGAAAGAGGTCTTCAATGTTGAGAGAAATGCAGAAATGCTTCCCTAGGCTGCTACTAATTCCTTCACCCCCCTCAAGCTTCAATCAGACTGTGAACCATCTTACTGTTAGCTATGGCTCCATAGCAGCTTCAAACTGCACCACGAAAGAACAAGGCTTTGCAAACAGTGTTCAGGACAGACTGCATTCAAACAAGTTTATTAGAGAGAGTTGTTTATTTGTGGTTCAGTTGGCCAAAATGAATGTCTGTTTAAAGGAATTTGCAAGTGACACACAGATTTGTATTGAATGTGCAGAAACTAAGGGGTCTGAAAAAATATGGCCTTGCCTCATTTTGGCATTATGTGTTAATTTGATTAAAATGCAGCATTGTAATCCATGTTTTTATGTTTTAAAAAAAAGTGTTTATGTGATTATGTAATTATGTAAACTTGTGTTTCATATTTCCGCTGTGATTCCACTTCCACCGCTGCGTCTTTACATCGTAGCTCACTCTTGTGTTTGTCTACCAAGCGGGGAACTAGTAGCTGTGTTGTCTTTGGGCCTAGAATATGTGTCTGTATCCACATGTGACTTTCCTTTGACCAAGAGGCTCCTCGAAGTGTGGATTTATAAGCCACTTCACACTCCACTCCTGTGTGGGAGGGAGGCTGAGTTAAAAATAGGCAGGTTTGGAGGTAGTGAGCAGCACGCACTGTGTGAGGCGCTTAAGAACACACTGAAGAGTATTGGCATTCTCTTTGCATATCATTTATATGTGTCAATAATCAATCTGAGTGTTAAACCAGTAACTGTAGTTGTTACTGGCTCTTGTGAAATATCCCAAATCATCTTGTATAATGGTCTCAGAAGCATCAACAGCACTCACGTTGCATCAAAGTGACAAGAAGCGCTCACATTATGTGTTGTGGAGTTTTATAAAACATGGTGCAGCGTTCTCTGCTGATATACACTAGACATTCAGTGGCTTCACTTCACAGTGGCTCACAAAAAAGCACCAGCTTTGGCTTGTTGACCGTATGTGCGTTTGTGTGTTTGTGTGTCAATGTACAGTATGTGTCCATGTGTCTACATTTCTTTCATATACCATCTTAAAGCCATTTAGTATTGGGCTTTTCATGAAGTTGGGGGAGAGTCAGATGTTTGTGTGTGTCGAAATCAAATCAGAGGAGGCTGGGATATCCTGACTTTTAGTTCCTAGTCAACTCTGTCTTGTAGAAATTCCATTTATACACTAATAACTTGTTTTGCCAAATATATTTTGAGGAAAATGTAACTGCTGCCTGGATAATGTTCAGCGTTGTCATTTTTACCAATAAAGCAAGTGCTACATTTTAGTACCGCACACAAATGTCAAGGAGGTGGTTGGGGTGGATGATGGGCCGGCAATAAAAACACTTTGACTAAAGTTAGCTCAGTGAAAGTTTCAGGTATATGCTGAGGAAGGAAACAAAAAAATATATCATATTTAGACCTTGAAAGTTCCCTGAACTTAACCAAGTGCTTTGTGCGCCTAAACGTAACCGTAAAGGTACTCGTTTGATTTCATAACCACTAGTAGCACTGGGGAGCATTGATTTTACGAGTGGATCCCTGTTTTCTTTGGATCGCCCACACAGACACTACCTGCCATTGGTTTCACGCTTGTCCGATGATTGACAGTTTCTGGTGAAAGTGGTACAATAGCAAAGGCACTTTTGAAGAACTGTTACCAAGGAACCATGGATGTCAACAGTGCACATTCTGAAATATAAAAACATTGGCTTTGCAATGTTTTAAGAAGAAGGAATGCATTCAAAGTGTTTGTTGGACCTTAATGATGCGTTGAATGAAGTGTTTTGGTGAGACACATGTTATATAAACAAGAAAACTCCACAGTGCACTTTTAAAAAAACAATAACTATGCTTTAGTTGGTACAAGCAGATGTTGTGTTGCAAGAGCAGATAATCTAGGGTACATAAATTAAACATGTTTTCTGTATATAAAAACACTGGATACCACACTTCCCATAATGCAACTCAACCTCTTTCCTTTAGCTGGGCAGTAAAAAGCCACGTCTTCAAACTCAACACCCCCAGTTTGTCAAAAAAAAGCTCAAGCCAAGATTCCTCAAGTAGCTTAAGTAATTTTCTACTATTTCTACTTTCATTATTATGTTATCTCTTGTTTCACAGGCTGAGTAGTACCCCCAATAAACACATTTTCACATTTAAAAGTGGTGGAGCATCATCTCCTATTACATGTTTTGTTCATTACTACCTGAGAACTGCAGGCATAAAAAGCCTTCCTGCTGTCTACATTTTTAAACCTGCAGATCATTCAACAGTTTTAGGTATCTAAGCTGACATTTGTATTTTTGTCTCTGTAGTCATAACAATACCTTTTTATAAGATATTGTTCGACAAAATTCCCCATATTTCTGTTTTAACTTCACCCACTTCCTCTGTGGCAGATTACCGACCATCCCTTTATGACTTCCCATGAAGAAGGTTTTATAATGCTGCTAGCAGTGAGGAACAATGAGGTTTTAAAGCTTCTGCAGATGAGAGGTGGGGGGCGACTATTATTAATGGCCAACAAGGGCCTCGTCACCTGTAAGGCTGGTGACCTCTAGGTGAGTGCCACAGCCTCCCTTCTATCTCCATCTCATTTTTGGGTCCACGGCCCTGCACTCTGTGGTCAGGATTCAATTACGGCTGAATGGCTGACCTTTGACCTCCCCTCCAACAGGATGAACCTCCTCTTCTTACCCTGACAGTGGTACCACTGTTACGCTTCACATCACTTGCTCTTCTGCCCCTCTCTCTGCTAGCTGCCTCCGAAATGAGACCTTATTACTTTGTCCTTAGTATAAAAGTCCACAGATCTTTTCTGTATGAATTCACTTGATACTAGATTATATATTGACTTTCATTTTGAATTTTATTTTAAATACTATTTGGCTGCATAAACAATGCAATTTTTTTTTAGATTTATCATTTGAAAAATGTACTTCTACAGTTGTGTTTTAGAGTTTCTATTTTTCTGTATTTACAGATCGATCTTTCAACCTTGTTCTAAGCTGCAGTCGATGGTTGTTAAGCCATCGCCGTGTCTTAATCACAACACAGATACCTGTTAATTACCAAGCAAGTTCAAGTATTTTTGCTACTTAAACAGGGATTTAAGATCGAGGCGTTGCTTTGCCCCGGGTCGAGCGTTGAGCACAGTTGACCATTTAATGAAACGTTGTGGGTTCTTTGCGCAGAGGCTGAAGGAGATGAAGAACAGGGAGGATAAAGCAATGGGTATATTAATAGGCATCTGTACGGATGACACTGTTTGGTATTGGGTCAGGGATAAAGCATGAACTTGTAAACTCACAGAGGGGCCTCTCCTCCCTCCCTCCCTCCCTCTCGCTAACTCACTCTCGCCCTTCGTGGTGTCATCAGTTAGTAGAGCTGGGCTCGATAGTCCAGGCAGCTCTACAAGAGCAGCGATTAGACATCTCTCTGATTCTCATCCCCAGCAGAGTTCACTCAAAGGTAAGCCAGTAGTGTACATCCTCGGAGACACTGGTATTCCTCTGCCTTTGTTCTTTGCCGTCTTCTGTTTTGCAAATAGTGTATCTACTCGATGCTATTGGCATGTTGTGGGAGTTCCATGTCATCTCTTGAAAATACACAATATAAAAAGTTTATTTTTTTTAAACTGCACCTGCATTTCTATCATATATAATAATGTAGATGTTTTGAGTGACTCCCCCATCAAACTCTATAGATGTCACTGAAGAGAGCACCTCCCTTTCCCCTCCCTCACCACTGACCAGTAGCCATGACAGAGACACCCAGTCAGCTGCAGGGTTTATTCCAGCCGCCTGGTGTCTGAGGTTTGGTCCCATTGGGCCGTTTTGCTGTGATCACAGCAGGCTGTGGGAGGTTAATCCCAAGAGAATACAGGCTCAATCTCCCCCCACCTCCAGCCTACACCCAGGTACCTCCTGTATAATGGCCCTATGGAGCTCGGTCTGTGGCTGACACCTACCCAGATTTCACTTCTGCTCTGAGCTCTCGATTGTTCTGACATTTTTAAAGTCCTTTACATACCATTACAGGGCGCAATGGAGTGTGCAACTGACCTCTCGTCTCTTTTACGATAATGTAAATCAACTAGATTATAAAACATTAAAACACAGGAACGTTAAAACAATTCCTCACTATTAGCTTTGTGTGTCCTCCAAAATATAGAAAATAAACTGTCATCAGCGAGAGATTTGATTAGCTGTAGTGTTGAAGCAAATCTACATTTTAAATGATCATCAAACCTCCAATGTTACATTTTCTCATTTGTATTAGTAGTTAATACTGATAACATATTATTTTTTAAACGTATTCCTTCCAGTATCCAGCCATGAGAATTAGCCATGTCAAAACATGTTTTGATATACATTTAGTTTGTTCGAGCCACGATAAATTATTTCAGATGGCACAATATGCATCTGTTTTTCCCTGGAGTCTTTCACACATATCTATGCGTAATTAATGTGGATTTTGACAGATGGAGAAAAAAGTGTTCTTGTAAGAGGGAAGGGTACATGCCACAATGTGTGAAGTGCAAGCATGGAGGGAGCTTCTTGTAT
Source organism: Ophiodon elongatus (assembly GCA_016806645.1). Taxonomy (NCBI): domain Eukaryota; kingdom Metazoa; phylum Chordata; class Actinopteri; order Perciformes; family Hexagrammidae; genus Ophiodon; species Ophiodon elongatus. Next base: position 1,325,909 of record JACSYO010002128.1, read on the forward strand.
TATTTGCTGCCCGTGCCAGCTGGACCAGCCAGATTCTTACAGGTAGAAATTCAAGCACACATTATGTGCAGAAATCATTGAAATTCAGTGCCCACCATAAATAGGCCATGTGTTTGTTGTTACAGTTAGAAATGAATATGAAATGCTCTTAATGTTGTTCTAAATTTGGCTTTAGGAAAAGTAAGCCTGTCCTATACAGTGTATCTCCGTCCATGGTAACTTTCGTGAAATATCCAATATCCAATAAAGTGTTATTTCTTTCAATGATAATTGTGACTGGAGGTAATTTTTAATTTAATTGCCTTTTTGTGTGTGTGTGTGTGTGTGTGTGTGTGTGTGTGTGTGTGTGTGTGTGTGTGTGTGTGTGTGTGTGTGTGATTTGAAACCATGCTATTTCTGAATGCATCAGGGTCTGACTTAAATATTAGTGTAACTACATTATCACAGTGTTTTTGCCTGGTAGCAAACATGTACAAATGAGGATTACAACTCTTGAGAAGGCAACAGGTCATGGTTGGTAAGCTGCCCGGGGGGGTCACTGATATAGAGTCATTTTTGACAGGCTGTGGAGGAGGCTCTATTGTTCCTGGTGTGTCTGGATGTTACCTGCAGGCACTATCACTGAGACTACAGTATTATCCTATTATTAGGCTTAGTTGTTTACGCTTATTACTGCTTGTCAGGTAGGCAGAGAATCCTTCTGAAAATGAGCATCTGCAGAAAAATACATGACTACTTCTTTATCTCATTCAAGTACATCGGCTTACGATAATTTTCAGAGGCCTTTAAGAATGTCTTGATAGGACACAACAAACGGAAATTTAAGGTTTATGTTTACATGCAAGCATTTGATTATATGAAATGTTTCACTGCACCACAGACAGTGTTATTTGGCAGTCAGTGTAAGAATGTAAGAAATGCTGCATCTGTTTTATATGTATTAAAGCTGATATCATTATGGTCTTGCTTCAGTTGAAAGTACATACACAGTAAGAGGACATCGTGGATTGAAACAGCCTCGATTAATGTCTCTGTTTGTAGAGGAAGTGAACAAAATAAAAAAAGCCCATCATATGGTCTGGCAGATTTTGGGCACGAGACCAGGGATGACAAATGTGCTCTTGCAATAATTCAATCTGCTCTCATAATTCTCTAACTTTTAGGGACAGACAGAATGAAAAATTTCCGGCAGTTTAGCCGCCAAGTCAACGTCTAATAACTGTGATCAAGTGTTAGTTAAGATGCTTTTCCTCTCACTTTATCTATTGACAGATTGAGGGGTACAAAGATACTGGGTAAGTGGCAGAAAGTTACTGTGAATATGTTAACGAGAGGATTTGGTACCAGATCCAAAATGTTGTCATTTTATTGATGTCACAGTGATGATATTAAGTTTAAGGAACAACAGAGCTGTACTTTTGCCATCAAAGTGTACTGCAGTAGGTGATGGCTATAGAACACATTATCATGTAAATTGTTGCCTTTGTATAACAGTTTTAATTCATGCTTTTTACAACAATATTGTCTTGTGAAATAATTATTTTTCGAAGAAACATTTTAGCCTTGACAGCTGAAGTAAAACTGTGTTACGATTATGTGTCAAGCCAACAAAAGGCAAACCCAACCGTCTGGTATGAACTGTGTTTTTTCATCTTTGTGTACGCAGTCAAAAAGTTAAGTAACATCATAAAAGTAAACAGCACTTTTTATGAATAGAGTAAAATTATGAATATAATAAAATTCACTCTTTTTAGGTACAGTAAGTTAAGTAAGAAAGTAAAATGAAATATCTGTTTTGAAGTATTTCAACTAAGTGTTAGCTGCAGAGATGGCTGTTGAGCCTTGGGCATTGTGGAGCACAAACAGCACATGGCTGCATTTAGAAAGCGAAAGGGATCAGGTACCGCCGTTACTGGAACTGCCTCTGGGCCAATCTCAATATGTGTGGTACTGTAGTAAAGCACGTTATCTGTATTAAAAATAGTAATATATGAATCCCCTTTTTGTTTGCAGAATAAGATGTATGTTCTAGTGATGGTTGATCCCGATGCTCCATGCAGTGCCAAGCCAACATCTGCTCACTGGAGGCACTGGTTGGTCGCGGACATACAGGTTGAGTAAGTCTACAATAGCCTCTGCTCTCACTGGGAAAAAGCTTCCTGTGTTTTAGTGATGGGGACACGGACAGCATTTGTTATTGGATTAGGAGCTCAAATGGTACCAATTTATGAAGGAGCGTTTGGATTTTTTTTTTCATGAAAATTGTGCATTTTCATAATCTCGGGGTCTCACTTGGCATGTCTTGTGTTTACATCTGCACTGGGGCCGATCGCAAGGCTGAAAAATTATGAATGGTTTTAAAGCCTAACTTGGTGGAAAAGGGATGCCAAGTTCACAAAATGTTAATTTTTCATATCATGTATCTTGTGCAATAAATGCCTGTGACAAAAGTGTGGGAGTAAGTCTTTCTAAATGGCTGTGAAAGTTTGCAAGGCCCTGTCAGCAGCAATTTCCCTCTGCTGCAGAGAGCCTGGGACGTGTCAATGCAGGCGTGTGAGACTGAGATTGAGGAGAGCAGCATGCGAGGCGCACACTCTTTCTCCCATAGAGCTCCAGTCCCTCAGCTCCCCCTCCAGTGGAGAGATCTTGGCAGAGTGTCCTCCCTTCATCTGTTCCCCCAGGCAGAGCAGCTCCCCCAATGATCCACACTTCTCCATATTTTACACCCCCGAAATGGGCACCGCTCCGATCCCCTTATTTCTCTTCATATTTCACTCCTTTTTATCCATTCGTTTGTGTGTTTTCACATTCTTGCATTCTAACGCCAAATGCGTGTTGAGTTGTTGATTGCCTCAAATATTTGGAGGTTTGCAGACATTTTATAATCCCGCGGGAACCGGGAGATCAACCCAGTAGATTAAGACTAGTGGTCTGAAAAACAACCACACAAAGACGCTTCGCCGATGTATCACTGCTCCCGTTTCATTTTATAAGGCGTCGTTGTACACTAAAGTAAATGCCACATTGATTCGAAGATCCAAATGTGATGTATCTGGGATATATATTTTAGTAAACCTTTCAACGGGTATTCAGAATTCAGAATTTTGTGATTCAGCTCATCGATGCTGCGCGTTAGAGATGATTTATGCAACCATATTTATGCTTGCCTGTAAGGATGTTTACCTCATATCACTCGCATACGTAAATGATATACAAAAAAAATTCCACTTTCTAAAATTGCATTAGGCATCACCTTTGCTTCTTATTTTTAAGCCCATAAAGTCTGTCTGGCCATGAGACCAGCTGTGAATAAACAAATGTCTTTCAAGTGCTCAGACGGACCACATTCTCTCTAGCATTTCAATTTCCTGTCACTCGTGTGGGTGTTGACCTGCGTTGTCCATGTAGGGATTGGCCACTGTGATGGGATGTTTTTCTGATTGTGACTGGTGGTTGGTCAGAAGGGTTAATGAGCCTTTTGAGTGATGCCAACCTGTAGTGGGAGGTGTTTAATTGACCAGGGTTACGAGGTCACATCACACAACCTCAGTTTTGTTTTTTCAAGTGTCGATGTGAATGTGTTGGATTTTGTTTCAGGGCAGTTGTGATTTTGACAGCAATGTAGTTGAATTTATAAATGTGTGTGTATGTGTGTGTGTGTGTGTGTGTGTGTGTGTGTGTGTGTGTGTGTGTGTGTGTGTGTAAATAAATGTATATACTATATATATATATATATATATATATATATACATATATATATATATATATGAGTTTGTATGTGAGGAGAGTGAAGTACCTTACAATAATAGTTAAACCGCATTTTTCTGGCAGTGTGTTTGATGGTAGATTATTTGTTCAGCAAAGTAGTTTCTTTAGCTGAAGTCAGGGGTCGTGCCTTCAAATGTCAAATGGATCAGTATTTTTTATCCTCACTCGTCAAACAGCACGAGCTGCAGCAGCCATATTCTTGTTTATATATAGATATATATATATATTCATTCATTCATTAGTCCAAGGTCATTCAGTCTTGCCCTAGTTTGTAGATGATTCAATAATTAGGGTGTATTCTTTATCCGTAGCCACAGCTAAGAAGGTAAAAGATTTCCTTAATTCAACTGAGAGTGAAGCAAGGTCAGGCTGGACTGAGCAACACGGCACCATAGATTTGCGCTGATTCTTCAGCCGAGGTCTCATTAGAGCGGCGATTGCAACAGAACAAGGAAACACTGGGCTACGTTGTTTATTATAGACTCATCATTCACCTTGCTTTGAGCTGAATTATTTAGCTAGCTCTTCACTGATCACATGTGCTGAGGATCTCCTCACAATGAGTCAACCATGCCAAAACCCTCTTTAACCAAAGAGAGAGGTGTTTGAGAGCATGATATTTGTTGCCACACACTGTACAATGCCTCATACTTATAGTATTCATCCTTAACTAGTGTGGAGCCTTATGTGAAGCCGAATTTAGCATTAGCTATAGAAACAGGCAGGTTTATTGGTCTTCCTGAAGAGAAATGGCTTGATTTGTTACAATTTTAACAAAATATGTCCTTACCGTCTGATGTTTTTTTCTGTATTGATGATTATGAAAACATAAATTGTGTTTCAGGAAGAGAACATGTTTATGTTATATGCACAAATTTAAGGATGCACAGATACCACTTTTTGCAGACCAATACAAGTACTTACATTTGAGTACTTGCCAATACCGAGGACCGATATGAGTACTTAATAATACCATTACAGTTCTTACAATGACTTTGAAAACAAGATTTATTTTCATCAGATGTTCCCCTCACTTTGTGACTTTTTTACTGACATTTTCACATTCAACATTGTGTTTTCCTGACACAAACAGAGCATAGTTCCCCTTAGCCTGAGCTGTTGAAATGAATGGGGCAAGGCCACTTCACTTTTATCATCAGCTGGCTAATAAGTAAAACATGGAAACTTGGCTTGTGTCTCCTCATGGATCTTAAGGAGTTGTAGCATTTATTCACAGTCAAACAAAACTGTACACACACTGCAGTGCTATGCTCACATCGATAAGATAAGTGATAACTTCATACTCACCGTTACACAAACGCTCTCTGTCTCGAACAGTCACTCGAATATGTCATGGCCTTTCACCCCCGAATACTTTCAATACACTGGCGGAAACACTGTCAGAGGACGCTAGGCAGACACACAGTTTTCAGGCTAACTCAACAGAGGATTCAATGCACGTCATTTTAGACTGATTGCTTTCCAACAATAAATAATTTACATAGATACAACCTATTTAGTTGGTATGTTATTTATGTGGGCACAGGAAACAGATACAGCTACTGCTGTAAGGGTGGAAATAAAGTAAATTTAGCTTTAGTCATGGCGAGCTGTATATATTTTACTAGAAACTTTAACTGGATATTGCTTTCTTGCTCGCTTTGGTTTGGTTTTTAGATGTGTAAACTGTGTGGCTGGGTGTCTCGTCTTCTCCCACCAGCTGTCCACTTTCTTTTAGAACTCACATTATTAGTTGCTCTATGTGCATTTTCATCGCAACTGCCTGCATTTTTACTGACTCCTTGAGCAACAGAAACATTCATTTAGAATCTTCTCCAACACACTCCGTGTTTTTTTTTTAATCAATTATGGACAATTACCAAAATAACCATCAACAGATTGTTGTCTAGCTCTCAAAGTCGAATTCCAGATTGTGAGCCTCTCCCTCCCTCACTCTGCTCTCCCAGAGTCTAAACCAATGCAGATGTTCTGGTATGGTCTCACAGCGATAATTACTGTAACAAGCAAATCATTAGTATCTGAATAGAGTCAGCTTATATAAATACAGCAGTGGGTCTTACTTTTACTTGTTAATACTTATTTGCTCATTATAATTTTGGTGGTTTGTAAGTCGACATGATGCAATATGAACTTACAAAAGAGTGCCCCAGCTAAAGCTCTTTCCTGCTCTGATAAATGCCACGGTGTTCACTATCTCTATAAAATCCCCTTTTAAATAGCGATGTATAGCCTTAGGTTTTCATGGATTTTTCCTTACTTTTTATGATGATGTATGAGGTTTCTCTTTCGAGGGTTTATCTCCATGAAATTTTCTGCTCCTCAAATAATTTTATTTGTAAAACGAATCTATGAAAAATAAATGTCCACAGTATGTATATATCCACCAGATACAAACGCATTTAGGCTGTCAGCTTTGTTGTTGTTTGATTTGATCGGATAGCAGTTTTCTTATTTACAAGCAACATGAGGTTACATTTTCAATAAGACCAGAGATTCATGATCCATCATGAGCTGCTCAGGCTGTAGCTAATCAGTGTCCTCTTCAGTCAGGACTTCAGCCTTTCCAGATTCACTTCAATAAGGTCTTTGGATTGGAAGCCATCATGTGTTTGTTAACTTCCTCTCCCTGGCTAATTGAAGGCCAGTTGGACAGTTTAGCACACAGTGTGCTGTGCTCATTATTATGGTGCATGAGGGATATGCATGCTTTAACATCCATCTCTGTTGTAGCAGCTCCCAAAGGGAAACAGAGCCTGTGTTCTGCTGCTGGTCAGGCAAATACAAACAGTGAAGTATTGTGACTGTATCAGACCAGCTGGCTTTGTGTTTGTGAATTCTGCAGCCTGCAGAGATCGTCTGCTCCACACCTCAAGATGTCCTTTAACTGCAAACTCTTAGGCGTGTAACCCCTTATTGCATTTTATTCAATGATTTTTTTCCTTACACTGGTGTTATTTTGTCATTGTTATTATCAACCACTCACCTTAGACAGACCCCCCCCCTAACCCCCCCCCCCCTGTTGTTTTTTCTTCCTGCAATCAGTATTGTTGTTGTTTTATTGTTGTTTGATTGTTGTTTGATCATAATGAAGAAATATCATTGTGATGATATAGCTCATTTATTAGCATTTCATAGTTTTGGGAACAACAATAGTTCATGTCACAGAGGAACAAGCTATATTAGGTTGATGTCAAGTTTTGCAAAAGATCTCACACAGGTCATTAGTGTTTGAGCTACCGCAAATGATAGTACTGAGTGCTGAAATTAAATTTCTAATCTCTGCAAAAGCCAATATTCAATATTGCAAATAAACATACACAATTGCATTGTTCTTCATCCTGTAATTATCTCTACTGTGGCATGTTATGATTTAAGCGTTTCTTTTTTGACAGACAGCTGCCCCCATATGGAAGCCAAAAACAATTTCCCAAAGGCCAGACAAACCATAGCTAGCTTCATTGTGAGAACAAAGAACCATTGGTATTATTCATAATTAAACTCTTATTGTGTACTCTGCTGAATATTTCCATTCTTCTGCCTCTCTCCTGCTCACTCTCGTTTCCCCTCTCCGTACTTTGCACCTCGTGCTGGGAACATCTGTCTGGCGTCAGAGTGGAGCCTGGCTGTGCAGATTGGAGCAGGTAGAGGAGCACATTGTAGCCCAGCTAATGATGAGAGTGTCTGCCCTCTCTCTTGGAGGAGACGCAAGCTGCTGCTTCACGCTCGCTCACTCCACTCATACGCCCAGGGAAACAGATTTCCAAACATATGCAGTATGTTTTTAATCCAGTTGAGCACTTCATTTCCCAGCAAACACAAATAACCTTACGGGACATCCATATCTTATGACAAGGGGGTGGGCGCAAAGGAATCGAAAAAAAATTCCTTTTTAATGTGATTTTTTTTCACTCAAAAGTTGCTAAACATGCTCATAACCCAGGTTAACAGTTTGCTTGTTTATGGTTTCACAAACTTTTACACAGACGTGCCTCCTGGCTCCAAGTCATATGAAGCAACTTTATCCAATCCAAACTCCACTTGGTGCACCTGTTGTCATCCTTTGTTTAAACTTAAACTGACAGCATGAACACATGTTCTTTGTGAGTAGTGCCTGCATTTTAACAGATTGTTGTCAAAGATATACATGTGAGAAGTAAGTAAAATAAGTATGTGATTAAGAGTTATGCCAGAACTTAAAGAAATGTTTTAGTAAATTACGAAGAAGTCAGAAAACAACTTGTATTTTGTATTATACATTTCATATTGCTGCTTGAATTAGTTTGACCCTGATAAAGTTTCCAATGCAGGTCATTTATCTTTTTTCCTAAATATCCAAATCCTCCCTCAGTACAAGTCAACAATAGCCCTTAACATGGAGGCTCAGCTGGAGGTGCTTAACATTTAGAGCGGCGCTCATCCTGCTGTCAGCTACAGCCAGACAAATGTCAGAGGTGGTACTACATGGAGTTCAGCTTGTGGAAGTCATTCCCTCACTAAACCTCATCAGACTCCCCTCTTAACCTCTCAGCCACATTAGGATGCTAGTGTTTCTTAGTTTGGCTTTTTTTAGATTTAGCTTGGCATCTTTTTTTCTTTTTTCTTTCTTTTTTATAAAGCTTTTTGACCTTTTCTAAGGTTTTCCACTTTCATGTGGGTTTATGTGTGTGCTGTCTACATGCACAGATTTGTGTGCAATTTGTGAAAGAGGTACCGCTGATTAGTGGGGCCCACTTCATACCTGAACTTGCTGTCACTGTGGCGTTGCTACATCTGGACTCCTCTGGTCTTGTGTGCAAACATCCTGTAATAATACGATCAATCTTGTCTTACTTTCAGCTTATTAACAAACACGCTCTTCTTCTTCAGTGTGGGCTGCTGCTCTCACTGTTCTCCGCCACCTAAAGGGAGAATTACATAAGAATCCTCCGCTCAATTGTTAGCTCCATCCCCCGTCCACATATAACAAACACACATATACACACACACACACACACACACACACACACACACATACACACACAATACTCTAGCTGATAACCTACCAAGCCTTACCATCTCTATAACAACTGACCTCCCTGCTGTGGTTGCCGTGGTGAGATGATTGAGGAGGCTTCACTGCATGCAGAACATGAGCTGCTATTGTTTCCTATCAGAAGCTGTAAGTGCTGTTGGGGTAGCGAGGGAATTATCATCTATAAATTATAGTTTTCACATGTTGCTCAATAGTTTTTCTGAGAAAACTAAATTCTTATTGATTTTACCCCATGAATTTAAGTCTCCTTCATGGGGAGAAAGAAATTAATTCACTTACATATTTTTTTTTAGGAAGTAGGCCTACTCTGTGTCAGTGTGCTACATTAATGTACACCTGCCCACCGTCCTGGGTAAATCATGATTAGTCTCCAAGAAAAAAAGGACAACCTGGAAATCCCCCTTTGATCCAGTCTGTCACACTATAGCCTAGCAGGAAAAAAGAGAACAGATTGGACCTTCTCCATGCAAATGCAGTTTAAAACCAGTAGCTCTGCACACATAAAGGCGCTTCTTTTAATATGTGCCCCCTTTCTTCACACCCACGACCATTGTGTATAAAATCCTGTTTTTCCTGAAAAGATTTCTAGTCGCAGCCGCAGACAATGTTCCCCCACACAAGCTGTCGTCTTTGTCATACCCCCCCCCCACCACCACACACACACACACACACACACACACACACACACACACACACACACACACACACACACACACATACACGCACACCCTCACCCTCCACTTCAGTCAGTAAAGCAGGTTCTCTGGCAGTCGGCCCCGCGTGCAAATTCATGTGTTTCAGGGTACAGGTGGGGGGCTTGCCGGAGTCTGCCTACCTGTTCCCCTGTAAACTGGTCAATTTTGACAGACATGGATCAGGGGGGGGAAAAGCAGACATGGAAACTAGAAGGGGGGAGAGAGGGGCGGGTAAATGAACAAATGTCAGGGTTAGTGGGGGGTTGCCGGGGCCGCGGCTGTGGAAAACGCTTCCTCTTAGGGGTGTCTCCTGATCGGGTGCGGTGAAGGGGAGTGAGGCATGCTGATAAAAACAACTCACTAATAATTATGCTCACCTAAAATAGCCCTTACTTAAGTATATAGCATGCTTGCCAGTTAATTGTACACAAAAACAAAGACTTCACAAAAGACCTCCTGCAGCCAATGTATTTTCTTTTATTTTGGCATGATAATTAAGTGTGACAGCTATGAATGCAAAGTTGGCAGATATTATAGTGGCCTGTCTAACTCTACGTGCTGATTAGGATTGTTTGTATTCCAAAAGTTATACCAAACAAAAAAAATTGACAACTGCAGTATAGGTCAAAGAACTATATTGTATAATGAACAAATAATTAGACCTGGTATTGGATTTCAGATTCTGCTTAATAAAATAGAGTGCACTCACATACCAGAAACAGTGCAGGTGGAATCTACCATGATTTTATAAAAATACTCAAAAGTCTGGCCATCATTGTTACCAAAGCTTAGTGATGGAGGTTTGGCAATTATATGTAGATGTGTGGTCAGTTTTATGAAAATTAAATAATAATTTCTCCGTGTATTTTTCAGTACTTGACAATTGCAAAATAATTGCACAAGAGATGAGTCCATTTTCTGCAGATTACAGCCCATATCTATTCCTAACCAAGCAGCTGACTGCATGGGATTTAATGACAGCGTTCCTAATATTCCCTGGAGATAATGCTTTTCTTAATGACAAGCGAAAAGCCACCATCAATACAATGCTTTAAGTAGAAACCAACATTTTATCCGTGTTACACTTGAATAATTTGTGTACCATTACTGCATTTCCTCTGAATTGTTCTCTGGATTTGTTCAACTTGTTCTTATTGATATGCTGTAGGACTAACAACCATAAAATCTACCAAGACCTCTGATCTGTACTATTGACCATTATCATAGCCAAGAGGTTTGTTACAATGTGGTATTTTTATGCTACACTTGGTGAGAAACCTGTTTACATTCCAGGGTGCTGTATAGTTCACTTCTCTCCGCAGCTCAGTCTGATTCCAAAGCACTGTATAGATTTCTTTCAGCTGATGAAATTAAAAAGACAGCAGTGTGTGTGTGGTGTGCCTTCCAGCAACGCGATTTGCCTGTGAGTTCACGATACGGGTTGAGAGGGGAGTTCCTTTGGGGGGGATTAAATAGCTCCCTCTCTTCCTTCCCTCCTCCCCTGCCCTCCATACTTGCAGAACACAAACAGCTTGCAGGGCTGTACAGTACTTGTACAACATGTTTGCCACAGTGCTGCTCACAGGTAACAATAAGCCAAGGTCAAAGGTTAAGAGGGATTGTGGAGCTCAGATTCTAGTGTGTTCCTCTGGCAAACATTGTGCGCACAGGAACAGGAAACAGTGCCCATAGTAACGCTGGGAGAAAGAAAGAGTGAGAGACGGAGAGAGCGAGTTGGCTCAGAAGACAGGGGTATCAAAAAGAACAAGAGCAAGGCTGGTTTCAGACTGTCCTAATAAGATTAGGACTGTCTTAGACGACTCTAGGTTAGGACAGTTATAGTTTTGCTCTTTGACTAGTCTAATACCAGTTAAGATGAAAGACGTATATTAGAGAGCTGTCTTTCCATTGTAACAATCACACCTAACCTGAACTATGAAGTTGTCTGATCAGCTAGTGTGAATTACCTAAAATAAGGGGTTGAATAAGTATTCCAATAGCAAGACCACAATGTAAAAATACTCCCATCATAAGCCCTGCATTCAAATCGTACTTTTTCAGTGGAGTAGCAGAAAATGAAAATACACATTTAAGCTACGAGTACCTCTAAATTATATTACAGTACTTGAGTACATGTACTTAGTTACAGTCGACCACTACCTTTAAAAGAGCAATATACGATATTCAGAGCATTAATATAGCAGCAAACAACTATTCGCTATGTAAAGATAAAGTGGAGTAATGTCTACCTGAGTACAGAATGAAGTTACTCTCTTTCTGTGTGTGTTGTTATCCGAGCTTCTCCTTGCTTTGCTTTTAGTGCATGTTTGTGCTTGTGACCATGGCCCACTGGTTAGCTCACGGCCGACGCTCTGCACTAGTCTCATTGCGGCGTTACAGCTGATAACGCCGTCCCGACCGCCGGCGTCGTTGCAGTAGTGTAGCACCAACCCTCCGGTTAGCTCACACACTGTTGGCTCTGTCAGCACGTTGGCTGTAGTTTGTACTTTTAGCGCTGTTAGCACCGCTAGCTACACGCCGCCAGCTCAGGGGCCGCCATGTTGAGAGCTGTTGAGAGGCAATAGAAATGCTCCCAATCTCACATTATGCACCTTTAAGTAATCCATCGCCTAACCATAGGGCAATAGTTCAGAAAACTGGTCATCTTTATTTGAGTTTGACAAAAACTGATTTTGTTGTCAAGTAAGTAAAGTGTCAAGTAACCATTAATGTCACATGCTGACGAGGAAAATAGTTGTTAAGGGACTTCCAGAAAGATTTCCATGTTTGTAATTGAGAAGAGTTTTAGCTATACACAGAAAATTTGTGTTTCCTAAGATTGTTGAAAACGACACTGCTCTAAGCAACTGATGAACTTGGACGTCTATCTGAACTATTGGTTAGATTTAAGCCATGGTGAAAGTCTATCTCTGTGAAACCAGATCCCTGCCTTTGTCAGGCTTTTGAATGGGAAGGAGATTATCCATTTAATCTTTTAATCATGCATACTGTATACATAGTTGGTCCTTTGCCTAAAACCTCTGTCCTGATGTATCACAGCCACCTTTTGCATTGAATCCCTCTAACCCACAGACCCAATCAGGTTAGTGCCGACACTGTTGCACATGTTCCTCTCCAGCTGCCAGTATATTATACCCTTGATGCCCTGTTAAAATGCTATCCAGACCAACGGTGCACAAAATGGATTGTGGAAATATGTAGATTTTAAAATACAGCTTTTTTAAATCCCTCATTGCCACAAATGTATTCAGAATAAAGGCAGATGTTTCATAACATGAATTAGGTTACTGTACATTTTGCGCAGTATATGTTCCCCAAAAGTAGGAATTAATAATGAAGATGCTTTTTGGCCTGAAATTGCTATTCAAACAATTATGTACTTAGTTTCTTCCAACAAATGCATTCCACATTATTGTTTTGCTTCATAGCAAAGCACCCAAAAGACTAAAACCTTTCATTTCAGCAAAGGCCGCTATTGGTCACCGTCAATAAAAGCATAAAAGCATTTATTTCCCACGTTTGTCAAATTAACAGCATACTCCATCTCCCATAGGACTTGTAAGGTTCATTAACCTTTCTGTGAAGTGGGACAGGTTTCCAGCAGTTACCATAACCTCTGTCTCGCTCCTACCACAATTATAATAGAAGAATTAAACATCCAGCGATTCAAAACAGTAATGCTGCCTCTTAAATCCCTTTGTACCAGCTCTCAGTTGTTAATGACTAAAGACACTGAATGAACTATAGAGTTATCAACAGACAGAACAGCGGACAGAAGCAAATTAAATGGCTGCTCTTAACAGCAAGGATTACTGACTACATGTTCAGTTTTTGATAGTCAGATTTTACTGTTTCTAGAATTAGTATTCAGTTTTTTTAATGGTATGTTGCCTTTGTTTTCTATGAATAACACAATATTGCATTAATGGTACATAGAATATCTATTATATATTTGGAGAAATATGCCATGTCTGTGTGGAAACACTTGTGACTGTTTTTTGGTTCATTAATCATTGCAATTACAGGATATTTCAGCCAAATTTCGCTGTTTTGTTGCACCATGGCCCACAGTCCTTCCAAAGTCAAAAGAATAGACTGACCTTGAACTAATTAAGTGGTCAATTACACGCCTGTTGATCTCTTTTAATTTCTTAATAATTAGATTAATTGTGTGGGCAAAGAGTTCGTTCTCTTGTCCACCTACTCCTCCTTCATCATCCACCTCTTCCTCTCACTTCTCTTTCTCCTCCTCCATGCCCGGGCCCACAAGGTTTCAATACTCATTTATTTTGTGTCACCGTTCACACTTGAAAAAAAAAGGTTTTAATTCTATGCCATTGACAATTTTAATAAGCTTAATCTTCCTCTTACTCTCCCACCCCCTTACATCTCCCCCGTCCTCTCATGTATTAATCAAAATTCAAAATGTGCCTGGATGTATTTGTCTATTATAACCTATTAATTTACTATCTCCTCAAATTTCTGTTCTTACCGCCGAAAACCTCTGTAGCCATGGAGCAGCAAGGCCTCGTGTTTTATCTGTGCGTGTCTTCTGATGCTACTTGTAGGCAAGCTCAGGCTGGGATTTTCCAGTGCCACCCCCGTCAGTGGGAAGCCCTACATGGGGACATGTCAGAGCCTTGTTTGCTTGTTGTGCTGATGAAGCTGGGGGTGGGGCGAGTGGGCAGCCGTGTTCAGGTTCCAGGATTCCCTTCAAATGAGTCAGCCAGCCCCCACTCAAACCAACTGTTACCTTGGGAACTCACGCTTGGGCTTCCCTCAACAGTACTAAAGTACAGACTCATCAGCACCCATACTCACTAACACACACACACAAGCTTATAAGGGCTGGGAAGCAGCATCCAGGTTGGAGGAAATTATCTTATTAAAACGTTCTCACTGTGGCCTCGACTCTGCCCTGTTAGGCCCAATCTGCTCTCTGAGAATGAGATGACCTACCCAGCACGGCCACTTTGTTGAGGCAGATTTGTAATTTATGCAAATTAGACTGAATAGATGAGTGTGATAATGAGTTTGGGTGTCTAGTTTCTTAAGTCAGTGATTTGAGTAATAGTATGCTTCCATACTAATGAGCCGGACCAGAGTAGTGTAGGTTTGGTGCATCACAGTGTGTCGGGTGATGTCAGTGATGGCTGCAGTTCACTTAATAACTGGACTGTTTATGTTTCCAACTCAGTTCATTACTAAAGCCAAATGAGTTTCTTTACTAAAGCCATTAGTCCAGCAGGCTATTGTTAAGTGGGTTAATTTGTTGAAGCGTTGAAGCAGATCATGGGTGACTCCCCCACTGGCTTCACCCTGTCCTGCTGAGGCCAATCCATCCCGCTCAGCTGATCACCATTAGGTTGCTCTACCAACCAATCAACTCAGACTCAAGCCCATTAGGCTTTTTCACAACACAGGGTCATTTACCGTAGCTGGAGACTCCAGAAAATGTTTTGTAGTTTGATTTAATAGGGGTTTGTTTTTAAGGACATTTAGCTGTTTGTTTTGATTAAAAAAATCCCATTAACAAATCTGTGTGAAAATTGGAATTTAACCAATACAGTATCATTTATTTTATGTGTTAACTGTGAAAATTAATTAAGTTTGATTCATTGATATTATTATATTGTTCCAATTTTGATGGGAGGCAACTACATACTTTACTACTTTATAGTACTTTGCAAAATGTGAAAAAAATACCTTGTACATGCTATAATTGCAATACACATCGACCAGTTTCTCGACCAAGAAGTAAAGCTTGCGTGCTATAAAATAAAGGCTGACATTACTCCCAGTTCATGCAGCACTGGGCCTTGCCATGGTCTGTTTGTGTGCCATCTTCAAGAAGATGGCAGGTCCCAGCTCATCGTGACCTGCATAGGCTACAGATCAGCTTTTGAAGAACACCAGTAGAGGAATATGATCTAGATTAGGTTTGCAGTGCAGTTGAAAAGGTGAAGCTATCTGTTAGCTGAGCTCTTATGCCATTCATCAGCACCTGGTTCAGTCTCTTCACATGTGTTTTGCCTCAGATATATATATATATACATATATATATATATAGTAAGTGAAAGTCAAAGACTACCAAGTGGTATACTTCACCATAGAGTTCCCTGTAGATGTGGTTTCCTGTAGTTTTAGGAAGTGTGGTGCATCTGTTTGATGACCATATACCTGTAGAACTCGAGGAGGGACGGTTGAGGGGCAGCCCCGACCATTACACAGAATGGCTCGATGGTGCTGCCATAGTCCGCCAATGTTAGGGAGGCCTGATATAATAATCCAGAAGCATTAAATCCAGGTTGCAGAATGTTAGAGACAAAGAAGGTGGATGAAGACATTGTGCACTGCAAATGTCAGAGTGCCCACGACACCAGTTTAGGGTTGCTGTAGATATATGGGACTATAGTGTAGGCAGTAATCGTCTGACAGTGGACACTTATTCTACCTATAATAACTGCTTTCTAGCTAAATATTTTGTCACTAAACTGCAACTAAATTGCATACTATGTTTTTGTTGCATACCATGTAAACTCAAAAGTCAGGTGATCTCAGGTGGTCTCTTTTCACCCCTTATAAGAGATAATCTTTTCACCCACTCATTTTAAATTCACAAGTGGCAGATTTATGCTGAAATCCTAAAATACATTAGGTTGTTACGAACATATTCAATGTCTTTTCTTCCTAAAAAAAAACACTGTGTTTAACCTGTAAACGATGAGGTTCCTTGTGAGACACAGACTTTTAATTCACAATAACCCTGCAAATGAATGGGCTGATTACTGAGGCGAAGATAAGGAGGCAGTCATAAGCACTTGGCTTGAGTGGAATAGGCGAGGGGGGGCGGGGGGGCTGTGGCGGTACAAGTCCAGCCTCAGAAATAGAGCTGTGAACACCATCTGTCATGCTCTCTCTCCCCGTCTGTTAGCCTGACTGCAAGTAAAAGGGAGAATGATGCTCTCAGAACTGCATTAGAAGGACGTGGGTGCTGATTGTCGTAGGTGTGGGTTTACAGGGTGTGCAAGGGAGGAGGAGGGAAGTGGTGTATATACAAGGAGGTGCATGAGTAACTGACAAAGGGAAGCACTCTCCCACACAGAGAAGGAGAAGGGTTGTTGGACAAGTGGGTATTCCTGGTGAAACCGCACCCCTGTACCTTCTTACCACCTCCTCGCGGACTCCTACCTTTTGTCAGAGGATTCCCAGCGGAAGTTATGTAGACACATTATACAAACACACAGCTCATATTCTCCTCTAAGGCCTAGAGGGGTTAACAATTCATGTATAATGTTAAGCTTGATTTCAAATGTTGAGCAAGTAGTCCTTGGTGATACCGGGCCACTCTCAGACCCAAACGAGGTGCATCGTCCCATCAAAAGGCTGATCATTTCCAAGACTTGCGTGATGGTAATAATGCTGCTATAAACTCTGAACCAATTCCTTCATGGGGTGAATTATGATAAATTAGTTGGTCTGGATAAGCCTTGGTTGTGTTTCAGTCGGAACAGAGAGCGAGAGTTATTTGCGCTGAATATTGGTGGTTGGAGTGTCAGGCTATTACGTGACCCACAGAAAAAGCTCTGGTGCATTGCTTTTTTTTCAGATTTTCAGAATTATTCATTGCTCATAACGTGTAGGTTGTTTGGGATCCTTTCTGCTTTTGTCTGAGTCAGAGTGTGAAATGGAGTCAGTAAAACATGAAGGCAAGCTGGGCCACGATGAACAACAAGGAGAGGCACGATGAAATGTCCGTAACACTGGACTAACATTAGTTAAATCTGGTGTCTGAAGTGGTGGATGGCTCCTACATTTGAACAGAGCAGAGACAAATGAAGAAACCTTCAGTGAATATAGTTTTGTTAACATTTAGGAACAAAGCAAATATTTAGCCGATCGTATTGTCTGGATCTGCATTTTCATTTGATATGGGTGAATTAACAACTGAAACAAAGTCCAGTCCTCTCCCTATTTCAGGTGCCAGAAGTGCTCTCCCACACTAGTTTATGCTCAGTGGTTCTTCGTCTCTTAAATCAAAAGTAAGCTCTCCTCTTTAAATAATGTCACACCTTTATGCTACAGAGTATGTTGTTCTTTTCCGTTAAGTATGTAAAATACTTAACATCCATTTTGATGCTTTCAGTTTATTTCGCTGTCAGTTTCTGCCTCTCCCACACAGCTCAGTGTGTGATTCATTATCACTGCCACAAGAATGGGTATTCCCCTTGTATGAGATATAAAAGAGTCGTCTCATTTTGTTTGACTTAGTAACCCTCACATGAACTCAAGCTAAATACTTAGTTTTATTCTCTGTTTGTTTAATTAACAGTTGAATAAAACATCTTTGGTTTGTCCTTCAACTACATGAATAAAAAACGTTATGGTAACTTTAGACTAAATGATTGGCACCAAACATCCAATGCTGTTATCATGACTGTTGTGATGAATGGCCATTTGTTGATTGTCAGGGTTTGAATTTTGATGGCAGGAATTATTTATAATCTGTGTCATCTATTCACAGTGATTTGTGGTGATTTATTTATTAATTAAGATCAATGTTTTGCACAATGTTTAAATTTAAAGTGTAGTATCTTTGTTATTGTAACATTGCTTTAAACTACTGACCTTCTCTCTGTCTTCTTATTTTCTTAATTGTACGTTACCCTGGTATATGATACACTGTTTGTTTGTGACTTTTATACCTATCAAACAATAAGAGTTTAAAGAGCAAACATTCTACTCTCGTAAATATGTGCATTTGGTAAAAATATTAAATCAATATGAATAAATGAATATCAAAGAACAGTGCAGAATGTTCCAAAATATACAATATGACCACAACATTAGGTGGTATTGTATATATTCAGCTCTATGATTGAACCTAGAAGACAATATGTGACTCATGAACATGTGAATTTAAATAGTAATGGTTATAGCGGGTTCTTTGGTAACTGCATAGATAATGAATCAGTTCATAGTGTTATTTAACTTTCAGCTGTTGAAATGACATAACTTCCAACAGTTGAAACACTGACACAGAAGCCGTGAGTACTCTATTGGGCTCTCGTGGTAAAGATGCAGATTTTAATATTCGGCTGCTTTTCAGTTGAGTGCTTCAGATTAAACAAAGTGTTTACAGAGACTATCAGTGACTAGTGGATCTATATCTCTATATGCTATGCTTTGCATTTCTATTATGAACAAACAATACAATTACAATCGTCCAAGCTACTGTTTTCTCTGACATCTGCCTTATGTAATGTAACTTTGATCCTCAGCTTTAGGCCAGCGTGATCCAAAAATAAAACAGTTTACGGTTGGTCAGTGTATCTGTGTGCTGCACTGCAAAAGTTAGGCTATTTAGTGTATATATGTGTGATATTTTGTGAAACGGATGTATAATGTTTGAACACACAGTATGATATACTGGAGAATATTCTCTTTATATTCTCTAGTAATCGTGTTACTTTATAATAAGTAACACAAAACCAACACGCTTGCTTTGCATTGAATTTTCACCAATGCTTTATTATATATTTATTACATATATTTATTAAAGCATGAATTAATAAATCTTTTTTATGCTTTTCTAATGACATCCTTTATATTAAATTTATTTGGCAATGTCTATTGTCACTGGACATGGTATCCATATTAAGATAGTATCTATATTAGGATAGTTATCCTTATAAATTGTTAATACAGTTTTTTTTTCCATCTATCATCCATGCAGCAAAATCGTTGTTACAATAACTTAAATGAGAGACCAAAGTGAGTACTTGTTTATCAGCTCATTGGTGGGTACAACCGACAATGTGTGAGCCTTGTAATCACGTTATATCCCTTATCTATGACATCATCATCACGGGTGGGGTTAACAAGAAAATCATTCACCATGATCGGTTGGAATTAGATAAATTTAATCAAATCAAACTACGATGAATTCGAACCGCTCAAGCAACGCTAGAATCCTTGATATCATCGTTTCAGTACTTCTACGTGCTGTTGTTGCATTTTAACATTTCAACTTTTCACTTGTATTTGTAATTATAAAGAAATACTGCAAGAATAGAATTATACACACATTAAAACCCACACTTAAAGCTGAACCTTTCCTAATACAAAAAAACACAATTAACACAGCGAGCGGCTGTCAATCATTTAGTGGTCAGAACTTTTCACGCTCTGTGTCCCGCCCCCACAGCAGGGTCCCTGAGGGAGGCCGCCCACCATGTGAGAATGTCCTTTAGATTAGTGTGAGCAAGTCCGTCACTCCCCAGTGGACACCAAGAGTCAGCGACCTCACACTGCCGTGCCCTGTCACAACTACTGTGATACCAGCGCTGCTCGGGAGTAGTTAAACCACCACAACCACAAAACTGATTACTTTTAAGATGTTTATATCTTGTGAGTATTAATATATGTGATTCTATTTGAGTTATGCATATGATTAATTTGTATTTTAATGTTTGGCTGAATTTCAATTTTGCATTAATTTGCTGCTGTTTTTAATCTATGTATTGTAATAAAATAAAAAACGCAGAGGGTGCCATGGAGAGCGAGCAAGAGTCGAGCATTAAGATGTGGGAAAATGTTGCACGCTCAAATGTTGACTACCTGTTGCTATGGCAATGGGTTTGGATCCTGCAGGCTGCAGGACTCTTGCTATTTCTAAATAAAGCATTTTTTCTCACTGATCAGTGGATGAAGAAGATACACACAGTTGAAACTAATCTTCTGAATTTTACCAGGCTGTGTAAACACTGGTGCTCTGCACTCTCATACTTACTGCTAAACCTGCTAAACAGCAGTTACAGAATTATAGATAAGATGATGTACAATAGAGGACACATGCTTTGCTGCTGCTACATTTCTTTACTGAAAGAGTCAAATATAAATGAAACAGTTATGAGTCATTACAAATTGTATCTCAGTCATTCTGGTGTGGATTTGAGGAGACACTATGTACTTATGACAATAGAGTTGTAACAATTTAATTGGCACTATGTAACATGATCAACTCCAAACTCCATTTGTGATCTGTCCAATTTCCTAAATCTCCACATATGACTTGAAAGCCAAATCTTCCCATTTCCTTGTCAAGAATATAAACTAAACACTAATACTGAAGTTATTTATTGAGTTACTGAGAGAGGAGAATCAAGTTGTCTTTCCAACAGGGTAATATTTCCATTCTCTATTTAAAAAAAGATTGTAATTGCTGAGTGAAAAATGTGTTTGCACCATTCCCAAGATGGAAAAACGACAACATACCATCGTACGTTCTGAGTTGGTCAAGTCCACATCCCCAAAGAGAATGTGGCTTAAGTTTCTATATCACTATTGGCTGTATTCTATCCATTTCTGCTTCAGGATCAAAAGAGATGAGAGAGAGAAAACTATCCTGCTTGTCTTTTGTCCTTGCATACTGTCTAGTAACACAGTACCTTTGTCACCCTGTGGGGGGAGCCTGTGTGTGGAGAAAAAGAGGACAGAAATAGGTGCTGAGACCAGATATTTGATGCTTTCGATGGGGACTTCCATGCTTACCTCAAGTGGGTTTTGGGCCATTTCACAGACAACATATTTAGTCCTTTTTCCTCCCACTCAAGGATGCAGCCGTCTTGCAATAAGCAGCCAAGTCTATTAAACAAACATTCCTGTGTGCAATTTGCAGTGCGAGGTGCTTGACTGTGTGCTTCCTGGGTATGAGGGAGTTTAACCTGACAAATATACAGTAGAAAATGCTTATGAAAAATATCTGCGCTTCACATCGGGTGACATGATATCTGTTTCTAGGCAACAGGAAGTTGATGTACAATTAATAATATGGGGAATTGCTCCCTGAAAGTCTTTTATTTTTAGATACTAGCGACAAATTATTGTCTTTTTCCAATCATCACCAAAGTATCAATGTTTAATGGATCTATGCTTGCTAATAATATCTTCATATGAAAGTATATATCTATTAAACTATGACAAAATTGTCTCCAAATAAAATTGTCTTGGGAATTAAATGACCACTCCCGCCTTTTTCAAATTGGTAGTGGGTGCTAATTCAAGGACTAACCACTGAGCAAAGGGAGTGTATAATATTTGGCTGTGGCACTACAAAGGAAAAGTGGCATCATGTTGTGTTGTTGGAAGCAGTGTAATGTCCCACTGTATGTATCTTTCTTGTCAAATTGAGTTTTATTTTAAGTTCGGTTTTTTTTTCCTATCAGTGAAGTGACATTACTATCCATCGTAAATGTCTCAAATACTTTGCCTGACCAACCCTGTGTCTGAATTACCAGGGCGATGCACTCAAGAAAGGACAGATACACGGGAAGACCCTCACTGGTAAGTGTGGTTTTCAATTGACCATTCATTACATCTTGGTTTACTTTAATTACATAAGCTTGTTTTAGTCATTTGTGTTGTTTAAGCTTATTTTTATTTTTTATTTTTTTTACCTTAGTTTTGATTTCATTATCATTTTCAGCAATTTACCTTAAAGTTACTGTGAGGAACTTTTAAATGGTTATGTAACAGTCTGAATTTAATACTGATGCCTCTTTATGAGTAAACAAGACTATCAGCGAGAAGATTTTCTATTTCCAGACAGTTATTTTTAATGCCTGTCATTGGTGCCACCGGGTTTCGAAGAAAATCAGATGAAATGATGCAGGTCTAGTAGAAACTCCTTCAGCTCAGGCTCCAGGGGGGCCTCTGGCAGCAACCAGAGCCATCACAGACACCTCGCTGCTGGAGGCCCAGGCCGTATTACTGGACCCACTAGAGGGAAGGGAGGTGCAGAAGAAGCAGAACCAGGAGTGAGCAGGGCAGACTGTCAGACCCTGCTGCAGTAAAATGAGAGGTTTTCTAAATAGAATCTGGTGCTCAGAAACACTACTTACTTTTGTCCACAGGGACTGCCGAATTTAACACAAATTGAAACATGGTTGTAGTAGCTTCAAAGTAAGGTTGGTAATCTTCAGAAACATGTTTGTTATATTTGTTGAAATTTGCATTACATCCCGACAGCAATCAATGAATCAGATGCTCTGTGGTTGGGACTGTAATAAACCCTTCCAATCACTTCATTCTGCCCGAATTAGCATTTGTGAGCGAGTGTAATGGCTGTAACAGCAACAATAGAGTTGAGAGTCAGATGTGAACCATGAGAGAGTGATTATGGATGTGTTTACTGTCCTTCAGTGTCAGTGTTGATTAAAGAGGATTCATCCAAAGGAAAACTATCCCGCTTATATCCCACAACCCAGAGTGACTGAAGAACGCAAGGAATTAAGGGTGACAATTTTATGGCTCTACAGCAACCATTGTTTTTTGTTATCTAGAAAAATAATCCAAATTCATGAAGAGGATGAAGAATTAGAATTTCAAAAGATTAAGCCCACTGTTAGATTTTAGTTGCATCATTGTGATAATCGTATACAGTGTATTGCTATGTAATATCACCAATCTCAGCTCCCCCGATACTAATTCTTTGTTTTTCCACGCAGACTATCATCCTCCAACCCCTCCACAGAAATCTGGTTTTCATCGCTACCAGTTCATGTTGTTTGAGCAGCTTCCAGACGCACCAGTGTCACTCAGTGAGCAGGAGAAGTCCTCCCGCGGTAATGACTCCGCTCACCAGCATCTTGAGTTCACAGCACTGTTGGCCCCTTGTAGGATCATCTATCATTTACCAACACTGATCAACACAACTGCCAGCAGTTAGTTTTTGAATAAACAATAGAAAGATTGCACCTAGGAATTAAGACTGAAGGCCCAAACACTACCTCTCAAATAAACCACATAATAGTTTTTTGTGTGTTTTAGCGACCTATATAGGCTACTGCAGGTATTTTTTGGGCCTTAAGCAAGTTGATGATTGTATTTCCTGACATACAGTAGGAAGTTTTGTCGTTTTACAACATTAGATTGATGTAGGTATTGCGTAATTTGTTTGAGTGGGCTTAATCCTTTGTTTAGGGTGTAATGTTTCCATATTAGGAAACTGAAGCTGCTCGTATTACGGATTTTATTTATTATATAATGTTTTAAGACACTCCAGCCAGACACCATCTAACCACCTTTAAGCCCAGGATTTGGTCTGTGGCTGTGTTTTCTCAGGACACATCATTATGCATAATTCAAAAAACAACTATGAGCATTAAACAAAGCCTTTGGAGTTGCTTTGGAAAGATATTTTTCTCCAAGTACTTAACAAGGGAAATGTTAATGAGGTTAGTGACTAAGTCTGCTGCAGTTTTAATGCCTGAGGGGTCAAGAAGACAAGTATGGTTGGCTCCCACGCACACCTGCACGAGCCTGCCTGACCACGTCTCGTTAGCCTAGTCATTTTTTTAGTCAAATTTATAACCTTGATTACTGCTGATAGTATTACCAGATCTTTTTTTTTTTGTTTGTTTGTCTTTCAAAAGACAACCGTGTTTGTCTGGCAGAAAGCAGAGCTATTGTTTTGTTTATACTTCAGGTTTTCTGAACTTTCCTCCCCCTGAAGTAAAGTCTCTTGGAGGTGGGCAATTGCACTTGGATGTACAGTGCGGTACCCCACAGGAGGCGTGCTCGTCTGTCTGTTCTACTCGGGTCACAGCCAGTGATTTGAGGGGAGATCAGGGCGGTGTGAGACTTCAAGCGATGTGGCCGTGAATGAGTGGAGCTGCCAGTCTCTGCTGTTTGAAGTTTTGACAGCTATGTCAGCAAACAATCAAGGCATATTAGGCTGAGGTCTGTTTGATGTTGAAACCTCTGGAAAAAGAAATGTCAAAGATGTACTTTGGAGTATTTTACATATCCAAACTCACATTTGGGAAGGTATTGTTATAGCATTCACTGTGTCAGAACTAGTTAGGCTGACGAAATGGTAGAATGAATAATAGCCTGCTATTTAGAATATTTTTAAATATCTTTTTGTGCAAAATAAACTGGAGCATACTCATTTTCTGCAACCAGCTCCAATACAGAAGTTGCCCCCACATCATGAAGTGATTGAACTGAGTGGATCCACCCATCCTTAATCTACTGGATGAGTTTAACTCCCGCTGTTGCACATCCTCTCTCTTGCAAACTGTTCTATCCATGATTAAATTAAGAAATTCACTCTTGGATAATCAAATGTCTCATTTGGTGGGTCAATTCTGGAGAGGATAACTGCCCTTGTAAAGAGGGTTGTAATGGAAATAGACGCTGTATGACACATTAAGAATGAAAGCCTAGCCAGGGTTTATGAATAGAAAAATATTACATTTTACAGTTTATTATTGGTTTGCTTGAATTCAATGGTGTACCTGCTGCATCATGGATGGCCTTCATTTGGCCGTGAGCGATATTCCCGCACAGACAAGAGGAACGGAGGGAATCCCATGTCTCCCCACCTCCTCCGTTAAGTATGTTCACTTATTAGCGTCTGTCCTCCCTCCATGTGGTATGACACAGAGAGCATTTTTCATAGCCCATGACATTAATTGATGTGATTTGCAAAGGGAGAGCATTTAGACGTGGGTGGGAGACTCCTAATGATCGTTTTCCACTTCCAGTAGCGCAGTCATTGACTCAATTTTATCGCAAATTTGTCGTCTTTTTTCTTTTCATCTCTGACCATCGCTTCAATAGTAAAGGGGTTGAACAATGAGAGGTGGAGCAGGGCTGTTGTGCGGAATTGTGGGAGTCTGCTGTGCCTCCTGTGATAAGGTTATGAATGTGGGTCAGTGAACTGATGGAGACAGCTGGTTTGTTACACAAGGAACTACAGGGGGGCTGCGCTCTTGGCACCAGGCACAGGGGCGTGATCGTGGGGAATCCCCTTCACTCTGGCTCAGGAAGACTGTCCCTGACTGGAGGCTGCCCCTGTGCCAGGGTGGGGGGCAGGCGTGGGCACACAGGCCCTTGTGATACTTGTCAGCCACTTGGCAAGCCCTCAATATGTCCTGCTACTGTTCAGTGCCGCCGAGTCAGTTTGTCAAGGGAAACAGTGTTAGCGTTTCCCGGGCAGGGAAACTGAGGCTTTGAGAGAGGCCATCTAATGTTGTTTCAGCCTACACGGTAGTTTGCACATGCTCTGTTCACACAACCAGGCCCCTGTCTCCAGAATGGGACCTCAACTGTATTGATCAGAAACAAAAAAGGGGGCATGGTCACAAAAAGAACAGCATCAGAATTATTGGCTGAAAATATAAAATTGATCAGTTCTCGTCTATTTTTTTTCATAGTAAATTACAAAGCAGAGGATGTCCACGATGATCATGTTGTGTGAATGAATGGATCACAGTGGAGTTAGCTGCTGGATGGTGTACGTTGCTCATCTTGCCTCCTAGAGCCCCTACTGCCAGCTCAGCACACTCCACAGTAATTGAAGCCATTTGCAATGTTGCAGTGTGGTAATGGGCAGATCCATGTCTACCACCCACCCACAGCCTCTACCATTAATCAGAGCTGCGTGGAGTCAAGAGAGCCAGGATTTGGTTGCTACAGCAGGCCTGAATTTCAGCCAGGAGTCGGCTGCCTTAAAGGAACACTTTGACGTTTCGAATTTTGGCTGGTTGTGTTTTTTATTTATGTTACATTTTTATTTTTTTAACAGATGCTTGTTGGTTCGAGGTAAAAGTTTCTTCATTTTTCCTCAACTCCTATCATCCATGAATAGCTTTATTATTACTCACTGCTGAAATGACTAATCAAAGAGCTGAAACAGCTAATCACTTAGTCGATCCACAGGAAAATATCAGATTATTTAATTTACAAAAGTGCCCAATATTTTGTAGTTACAGTTAGTTACTTGATTTGCTGCTTTTCTTTGTCATATATGATGGTGAACAGAATTAAAAAAAATGTGGACAGTTAGACGGATAAAACATAGTATTTGATGACCTCGAACTGTAGGAAATTGTGATGGGTATTTTCACAATTTTCTCACAGTTTATAGACCAAATGACTATCAGTAATGAAAATAACCATTAGCAGCAGCAGGAGCTGAAACGGTTAGTTTATTAATCAATTAGCTGATCAACAGAAAAAAAGAATCAGCAAATATTCCGAGAATTTATTAATTGCTTGGGTCATGTAATGATTTATTGATTTATTCCCT
Organism: Ophiodon elongatus; assembly: GCA_016806645.1. Lineage (NCBI taxonomy): Eukaryota > Metazoa > Chordata > Actinopteri > Perciformes > Hexagrammidae > Ophiodon > Ophiodon elongatus. Next base: position 1,352,544 of record JACSYO010002128.1, read on the forward strand.
GCAATGTGACAGTTGATGAATACTAACCAAATAGAAATCAACATGTGACATATCTTTTTAAGATTGAATATGCAGTCCCCGGTTAGGTGTATTTGGTAACGATGTCGGCTGCTATACTGACAGCTGGCTGTGAGCTGAGAGCGGCAGCCAAACAGTGTGACACCGTTCCTCAACCCGGATCCATCCTCGGCAGTCATCTGCCCCGCTGAAGCATCTCTGAGCGAGACGCGTCTCTGCTCCAGAGGCACTGCTCTGTGGCTGACCCCTGACCTCCGACGCCCACAAATAATGTCCCCCTCATGCCATTATGATAGCATTATTATGAATATGAATGTTCAGTAAAGCTCTTACCCTGATATGGCTCCTCTTACTCTAGTGCGATGAACAGCATCACTTGGTTTTGAGTATTTTTCGAGACACTATAAGAGGTTTAACAGGGACACCGCCCACACCACTAAATGTAGCAGTTCTGTGTCACCTCACAGCAGTCCTGATCTTCCTGCCATACCCAGACGGAGAGGCAAGGTGGAAACAAAAGGGGAGGCAGGAAGACTTTAACATCGCCCTCAGGTCCGACACTATCTGTCCTTTCCATGAGCAGGCAGATGGGAGAGGCAGAAACGCGTCTCTGCACTACAAACAGACAGACACCAGCCTATTTTAAGGTCATTTGTTAGTCGAGGCATTTGCAGGGTACCAGCCAGTGTGATAGCACCAGATATTGTGAATTTGCCTAACTTTGGATTGCGCCCAATGATTGCACAGCTTTAGACAGGATTACGTGTGTAAAGCCTTACAAGCAGCGCCTGGTTTTGACTCTCCGTCTGATCGTTACTCTACAATGAAGTGATCTTCAGTGTGACATTCTCCGTTGGAGGAAATGTTGCCTAAAACTACTATACGGTTGGTTCTTCCTCTGAAAAGGGAAAGAAAGTTTGACTATTCATGCATGACTATCATGCAAGTCAAATCTGCCACATGACTCATGGACCATACCTCTATATTCAGTATGAAGTTTGTTGCCTCACCCCTCAGTTTTCCTTCAAGGTGCTACCTCTGTTGGGCGAGGGACCTTGTTCTAGACATGCAGGGGAGTTTGGGGATCTGCAGAGGCGGTGCATTATCTCCCACTGAGGCACAGGCCAGAGGGGCCACTGGGGCCATGCCCTATCATACAGGCAGGTCACTTAACTCCATTGCCCTTACTTGATTATTGGAGCCCTTTCTGCAGGCAATCCTCATTCACAGAGGGGACTTGGCAAGATTCAGGTACTCATCTGCTCATCTCCCAGTTATTATTCATCATCTTCTCCAGCTGAGCTCAGACCCTGACCCGACCTCATGGCAAACCCAGACACACCGAGATGTAAGTCTCATAAGCTAAACATGTAGTGAGGATCAGGAAGGGTGCATGAGCCCTAAAATAGTTGAGTAATAATTTGGTAATTCTGTCATTTTATGTTTAAAACGCTCCAATAATTTGATGTAAAAATAGAAACTCTAGTTTACGATTTGAGAGGAGTTAAATACAATAATACGTTCTGAAAATACCCGGAAGGATTATGGCCTTGAATAAGACTTTTTGTCTGAAATGTAAATGAATCCCTCTGATTTGTTTCTGCATTGATGGGAGGTGAGTGCATTTGATGTGAGTAGCAGCGGCAAAGTGTATTTCTTCTCCCAGATCTCCTCCGCGATACTGCAGAATACAAAATGTGGCTTTCTAATGGCAAAAACAGCTCCAGTAAAGGCCTGTAAAGCAGCTGCAACGAGAGGTGAAAAGCAGTAACGTTTCTATCAAGGCAGAGTCAGACTCAACGCCTAAGTGTGAGACCATTCTCTCTACAGATTTGGATGATTTCAATAGTTGGCTTTCTTTTCAAAAGATTAACTTTCCTACGCTATTCTTGAGCAGCTGTTAATGTAATTACTCCACATACGGAAATACCATAATATCAGCGATTCCCTGGATTTTGGAGCACAGCATTGTCGTATGTACACTCAAACATGTGAAGACACAGACAGACAGACAGACAGACAGACAGACAGACAGACAGACAGACAGACAGACACTCACTCGCTCTAGAATCTGTTGAAGTTTGCAAGTTTTAAGCACACAGGGTTTTGTTGCCTTGGAATCATAATTGTGAATTTGTCTTTTTTTTGTGAAGGGAGGGGAAGTTGCAGGGAATCAGCGGTTGTCAAAATCTTAGAAGTGATATTGTCATACCAGCCGGATGGCCGTCTGGTGTTTGTTTAAAAGGGGAGGGAAGAAAAAAAACAGCCCAGGCGATTGAATCATATCTTCTTGCCAATACGTCCTTGCGTTCCCACCTCCATCATTACAGCAACATGTTTTATTTTCAGCAGTGCTGTTCTCAGTGACTCACATCCCAGAGCCATGTGCTGCTCAGTTAGGCCTCAGATCCCTTAAACATGGGCCGAGTGGTCATGAGAAACACTCTTGTGATGCACCAGAGATTGCTATCAGACTATTCAATTTATGTATCGTAAAAAAACATGTCTAATAAACTTGTGAGGTTTAACTGTTTACGTATTTTGATTTTTTTGCAAAACAATTTAGTATCAGACTGAAAACAAACCTGGGTCTTATGTACATTTTCCCGCTATATATCTGTAAATACTAATACATTTCTTTGTTGATGTGTCATACTGCCACAGGTAAATGGGATCTTCAGGCCTTCATCTCAAGGTTTGATCTGGGGGAGCCTGTGTCCACTCTGCAGTTCCTCACCCAAAACTACAACGACTGAAGGCTGCTCAGATGCCTAAATGAAAAATCTGTTCGTACAATTACATAAAATAAAATGTTTACCCACTTTCCCTGAATTGGACAGCATCATTTCTTCAAAGCGTGCAACAGGTCAGCCCTTCTTTGCCTCTATCTTATCGTTGAGTTAGAAAGACATTTCCTCTTGGTGTTACACCAGCTGTTAGGTTTTGATGTTGCTCTGTATCTGTCACGTGGTCTGGTGTAAAGGATTTGGGGGATAGATTTTGACCTCACTGGGGATTTCTTATTAGTTTCCAAACACTGTCGGCATGAGAAGGAAGACGGCCTGATATCACAACTCGTTGTGGAAAGAGTTTATTCTAATTCAGGCACGGAAACACGTCAGGGCCAAAAAAAGGAAGTGGGAGGTGAAACCGAGACCGCAACACAGCCGGATGCTGCAGTGGAACTTGAACCAAAATACTCTTCAGAGACAGGACAGGGGGAGGGGCTGCAAGGCCTGCGGTGTGTCGGGTGCAGGGAACTTGCTGTTTGTGTCATTGTTTATCATATTTCCATTGACCACTCACCCCAATTGGAAACATTGAGGTGTTTTCAGGTCCTTGATTGATTTTTTTCAAACTAAACATGTTGAAGCATCCTTCAATGTAACTTTGGGACAATGAACCCGTTTTGAACTTTGTGCGGTTGCATAAGAGGCCTACCTGACAGGTCTGTAGGGGATGGTGTGGATAAACTTTTCAACCCGTTCACGAGGAGATACTTGGATACTTTTCAGACTTCACGAGTCTTTGTAGAGGGTGGGTCAGAGAACCCCCCATGAGGAATATTGGTTTCTAACCAGCAACTCTCCTCTGGGAGGGGTTTGTATCAATACCCCAGATGTCTGGAAAAAGGCTGGATTTACATGAGGGACTTTGATGTTCTGATGATCAATCTTTAGTTGGTGGTTTCATTGACCCTAATTTGGTGTCTCATCAGTGGGCTAGGCAGGAGTAGGTAATGGAGGTTTTTGTTCCTTTGGTGGTTAAGCCAGCCTTGGTAAACCCCTATGTGCCCTCCCAATGAACTCTGGGAGATCATTGATCAAATTGTCCTGCATCTGCTTTGTTTGCTTCCCCGACTTAGCAGTCAAAGCAGCCACGTCCACAAGCAGAACAACCAAAACAATGCGCATAGGCCCACAGTTAGTCAGACAGTCCATTGCTTTTGAAATTTTTTGAAGTATCCGTCAGTTGGAATATCGCTCTTGACCTTGATTTACTCATCTTATTTGACTTATGAAATCACATTTTTAACAATTGGCAAGTGTAGTATAATTCCACACTCATTGTGAGGCATGCCAAGTGGGAGAGCATTCTTCCAAAAACCACCTACTTGAATCCATCAGTACACCATTGAAATGCCAAGATTTGTACTTCCAAATACACTGCATTTTTTTCTCCTTTATATCTCAGAGATATCCTGCCAAAACAGCTGGGTTTTGCCACTCAGCTTCCTTGAATGTGTTTATTTTTACTCCAAATGTCAGGAGAGTTGAAATATTCTGATTAAGAAAAACTGACAGCTGTAGTTCAACGGTGCACAGTATATTGGCTTCTCTGAAAAAAAAGCAACTGTTCACATCCCCTGATAATATGAGAAAGGCATTTAATATTTTCTTAATTTATTCAAACTTACATTAATTAAAAGGAATTTGTATAATCAATTCAATTGCCTAACCGGCACTACATGATCTAAAATGCATGGTGACTCGAGTCTCCATTCTTCTTTTCTCGCTGCTGCTGAAGAAGTGTAGAATATTTATTTCACTGGAGACTTCCCGCCGTTTATCACTTGTGGGCAGTGGCAAAATGGATTTGAGTGCGACATCTGTCCAATGCATGTCAACCGTGTGCTCTGCTGATCACTTTGCACATGTGTTTCTATTGGCAGAAATGGATTATCAAATAAATATGTATGTTTTCTCTAGTGTATAATCACCTGAAAATAAGAATTTTTTTTTTTGGTTTCCGTAGAATGAGCCGTTTATTTCTCCTTGCAGAGCGGGTTCTCTCCACAGAGTCCACCATGTTTCTGCAGTAGCTCAGAACGGACAAACCAAACAATTGCTCAAGATAGGGCCAATTGCGTTTTTGTGTTTGCCGCCATAGTTTTATTTGGTTGTAATCTGTAATCTGTAACCTCACTGCTCGATGTCTCAAACTGCACCTTTAAACGCTTGTTTCTGCCAACAATTACACCAACAAGGAACGCAGCATTTTAAAGTGCAGCTTTTTGCAATTGGACTTGTCTCAAAGCAGATACCTTAGAACAAAGATGCACTTAGTCCTTTTAGCTGTGAAAAATAAAACTCTTCACATAACCAGACAGATAGCAATGATTGGTTAAAAGCTTAATGATGTTCAATTTGAACGGTAGCAAAATACCAGATTGGATAGGAAACTGAGGAAACATACCTTTACCGATGATGTGATGAGGAAATGCAACAGAAAGTGTCAGCACATTTTCATTGTCTGCTCCTCAGAAGCGTATAACCATTATACTTTTTTAGTTAAGCATGTTGTCATGTGAAAAGCATGTTAGTCTTACTTTAACTTCATTTAAATCAGAGATTCAAAATTTGATGCTGGTCACCTGAAATAAAAAAAAGCTGTTGGAGATATAAAGTCTTTTGGGGATTATTTACTTAATTATCATTGCCGGCTGACTAAACCTTATTAGTAAACCTAATAGATAGAAAAGATTTCTCAAATGATGCTGTCAATATTACAGTAAACTCGATCATACCAATAAAGGAAGGAATAGGAAAGGAATGAACAGCAGTTGTAGTCTTCCCCATGAAGCCTGGAAAAAAACAAAACTAATTTGACTATATATCCACAGTGCCAGGGCAGTTTTCCACTGTGCTTTAAAATAATGTGCTGCCTTTCATAGAATCCGCATATGCAAAGGAGCCTAGATGCTGCAGTGAAAGGGACGCCGCAAGCCGTTGACAAACACTGCAGGCCTGCCCCACGTGACCCAGCTCACAGTGGAGGAAATAAGCCTGCAACAGGTAGGTGGTCCAGCAGGGCTGGCCAACTTTCAAATTACAGAGCCACACTAACGCTTCCCTGAGGAGACACACAATCGTACAGTGAGTCCCCAAACTGACCTGAGGGGATTCTTTCATTTGTTTGCGTTCATAAACACGACCGTTGACGCAGCCTTTTCCATGGTTCTTCCACTACATTGATCAGCCTGCACAACTTCATGGGCTGGACAAAATAACAGGAACAACAGACAATATAACTCAATATGAAACAATAACCCTGCTATAAATATGGCCTTTCATAAGCTTATGATGTTTAAACTGTGTCATTCATGAGGCCAAAGGGTCATGGCATTGTTCTGCATTACATTATACTGTTATTTAGTCCAAAACAAGTATATCTAATAAATTCCTGTGTTCGTTTAATAATGCAGTGGTATAAAAATAAGGACTGAATTCACATGTTCATACATTCACTCTGCAGAGATGTGTTTTTTGTTGTTAAAGTCAATTCAGAAGCTATCTCAAAATGTAAAAGGTTAATATTAATTCTTTAACTATGTGAAGAGCTCAAACTCAACACAACTTGCTATATTCATTGATGGTGCCTTTGACCTGAAAAAGTCTAACAGAGGTCTGAGTGAGTCAGTATGAGGCAGATGATTAAGTCAACATAGAAAGTCTATCTTTGGACGGACACAATAGTGTTAAAGTTTGAATGAAGTCCACCAGGACCATTGTTATTTATTGTGTTGATTCAAGGCATAAGGCAGTGAACAAGAGGCCCTGAGAGGAGCCTGTGCTGCCCCCTGGTATGACTACATACAACACACACAGACACACATGGATGGAGGACTTGCCTGTGGTAATGAGACACACAAGATCAGTGGCTGCTCTGTTTGTGTAAGCCCCCTAAACACAGAGCATGATTCAGACTAATTCTCCCACACACTCTGTTTACACTTCTGGTTCATTGAGGTACTATTAATTTCTCAGGTCTGAATATTCTGGCACTGACATTTCATTCAATATTTCCTGTGAATTTTGCAAAGGCCTGTGTGTTTTGTATTGTTAAAGCTTCAGCAAAAAAAAACTGAGCAAATCCTCACTGCACTATTAATAAGAAGTGCAACTGTAAGTAATGACTGTGATGTGATAGTTATATGAAGTGAACTGAATGACCCCAAAGGCTTTCAGTAATTCTTAGCTTATTCTGTAACCAACCAAATGACAAAGGGAATATTTTTGAAACATCATAAGGGCAACCACTTTGAGTATTTTTTTTTTTACAAGTTGGTATATTGGTGAAAAGCGAGCCATGACGCTTTGTCCACTGACATCTCTTTGTACGTTTGTGGCTTCCGATCACTTTTCCACTTCTACTTCACCCGGAACTCACATGTCCAAATACAGGCATGAAGGGGCGTGGCCGGACACTGCCTTTTTTGGAGTTTCCACTTAAGCGGTCACTTGGGCTCCAAGTCAAAGCAAGTCTGTGGATTTACAATGCGCCTGCAATATTTACAAGCGATTAACTCCGTCAATTACTGTCTTTGTAAGTGTTGCTGCATGAAAAAGGGGCCAGAGCCACAGTTCAGCAAGACAGGACGGCGCAAAGCGTCTGCACGTTCACTACGAGCAAAAGGAAAGCACTTCGACTATCGCTTTTCCCTGTCTGAGCTTATTTGGACAAAAAGTAATCTAAAAGAAAAGTCATCAAAGAAACGTAGTCCAGTATTTCATCAGTATTGATATAATATGAATAAACAGCGCTCAGGCCTAACTCATGATATAAAGTAGTGTGTTTTACGAGTGGCAGCCCCTACAGCCACAGCACACTCTCTTTCTCTCTCACTCACACACAGCTGCGTAAAAAGCTCCCAGTGTGCCTGATGGTCCACAATGGACATCATATTGCTGAGAGTAATAAAGATACCGCGCTGTTAAATCACTGTAATGTTTTCCACGAGGACAGGAACAGAGGAGAACCGGAGAAGGACGCACCCGGGGGGTGCTATGTAGATTTTGTAAACTTTGTAGCTATCTATCTATCGGAGCCTTATGCCTCCACTGTAGTTTCCACCGACTGACGCGCGGAGAGCCTGGGCGCTTGGCGCTTGGCGCTCTGTCCATATATGGTCATCTACGTCACGCAAATGTTCCATCCCCCTATTTAATACAAGCAGACTGGAGTCCCCTATCCAGCTCCAATAGAGCAAGTAGAGCTGCTCTTGTGCAACCAACACCACCACCTCCTCCATTGATTCACAGACTTCAAATTCCCCCACAAGCAGCCCATCAGCTACCACAGTGATCAGATTAATAACAACAGTAGCCTGTGATCACACAGGAGGAGATAACCGGCGCTGCTCGTCCTCCGCGGGATACTTGGATAGCTACAGCAACAGGATCCATCCCTGCTCCTCTCCTCTTTTTTTTTACGCCTGGTCCACACCTGTGTTTTCCACTTTGAGAACACACGCTGTTTTTTGTGTAACTACTTGGATACCTGCGCGTTGTCCTTTTTATAAATGTCGGACTGAATATAACTGCTATGACAGGGAAACTAGCGGAGAAGCTCCCTCTTACGATGAGCAGTTTAATGAACACGATCCCTGACAGTCTCTACCCAGAAGAGGACATCCCGACGTCAATGAATATCTTCACCAGTACGGAATCTATTAACCACTATTCACAGATGAACACAGGTAAGATTTTCATCAACTTTTTGTTGGGGTGTGTATGTGTGTGTTTGGATTAAAGTGGGAGAAACTGCGTTGTGCGCGAAAGGCAACAGTTGTCTTGTGTCTCGGAGCACCTGTTTGCGCTGTGGCTGTAGCGCACAAAGGCACACCGCCGTACAGAATACTTTTTTCGGGGTCAGGTGTAGGCTAACACTGGCCACTGTGAATTACATACACCTTCAAAATGACTGACTTTCAGTTTGGCCATGTGATTTATTTTGTATGTTTTATTATTTTTCTTCCTTGTCCGTAACCGACAAGTCAAACGCAACGTGGAAAAGGGCAACTGTACTCGTATAAAAAAAACTTTTTTTTTTTTTTAAACCATCAGTTAAGATATTATAGTTAAGCAAATCTACCGTATTTTGTAGTGATTTCTATTCCCCAGAGCTGAGGCGTGTTTGAGGAAATGTCTTGTGAACGGCTGAGAGAAAAAAAAATGCTGTTTTACGCAAAGTCCACTTAAAACGCAATCGGATCCTGATTGAAATTGAAATCTCATGAGAAAATGTGTTCAATTAATGTGGTCAAACTACAAATGCCAGTGATTTATTAATATCATAAAGCCGCAAAGCCGGGTCAACTACTTTAGACAATGACTTTCATTCACAAATCTATTAACATATCACGGATTGGATTTTAGTAGGCGTGTGTGGCTGCTTTTCCCTATATGACACATGCTGAGACGAACCATTTTATACTCACTAAATTGCGAGGCCGGAGATATTGATCGATTTATTGCTTAGTCCAGATTAACGTATATTTCTGATTAATTCAGACGCCTACATAAAGATGACTTCTTGGTTCTGCACAGTGTTGGCAATAAATCAACCACTAATTGTACAGGCTCACCTTCTGAGGTGATGGGTCAATGCTGCACGAAAATATACTAAATCTTTACCTGGCGGGGCGATGGTGTCCATATGCAGTGACCGCAATTTACATTTTCCTTGTCAAACTGTACATTTATCAGATTTTTATGTTCAGGTTTTTTGTTCACAAATTAAAACTAAAATCTCAGTTTGAATTTCACCCGAAATATGTTCCCCTTATTTACCCAAGAAGAGTGCGTTATTTTATTATCCCAACGTCAGGTCTTATAAATAGTATACTTAATTTTGTAAATACGTGAATTAAATATAAGCAACATATATGTGACAAAAGACATTTCTCTATAAACACGGCAACAAAATGTATTTTATGTGACCTCTGAGAGAAGATATTTAAACAAATGAAATGAAGCAGGATAGAAAAAAAGGTCTTGCAGTACAGGTGTGCGTTGCTGTTTTAATTATCTGAGCTGGATGAAATTCACATTATAAACTCAAAAATTTGTATACATATAATTTTTGCATGTATGCCATTTTTGGGCAAATAATAATAATACATTTTAAAGTACCATGCTGTCATTTTACAGGTGAAGCAGGTGTGTGCTTTGCACTTCAACACTGACCTATTTGAAAAGAGTGATGACTTTATGTGATGCCCCTCATTCAGTTTAATATCCCACAGATAAATGTACCTCCAGAAGACTATAGATTTAGAGTAAAATGCATTAATATCAACTCCATTTCTAAATGTCATACTTCTCCAATAAAAAACGTGCCCCAAGTGTCATTGTTCCTATTTACCTTGTGTGTCACAATGCTATTGTTCAATATACATAATTTAGCTTTTGTTGTTTCATTATGATTTGCCTTTAGCCAAATATCAGCAAGCTGTAATTACTGGGAGTGAATATTTAAGCAGCTCTGGTATGATTTCCTGCAAATGAAAAGAGAGGTCTATTTTAACTTCTGTTTAAGAAAGAATTCCGTTCAAATGTCTGACATTAAGCCCTCAGAGCACGATCAGAACATAAATGTATCCCCATTAAGCACATCTGCATGTGATGCTTTTTATGGCATCTTTGGAATAAGTAAAATGTGTGTGAGTGTACGTATTCGGTGTACAATTCTGTACAGTTAAAATATCAAGGAAATTTGTGACAATGTTGTTAAGCTCACTAATATAGAGATTGAATTGGAAACACTTAAGATTTTTACCCCCGTTATGTGCAGATGTTCTATGCTGCAAATGTGTTTTGAATCCTTAAGCGTGATAGATGTGGCGTCTGCCTTATAATCCTCCCTGCTGTAAAGAAATCAGATCTTGCCATTCAGTTTGGCTGTCCTCCTGAGGGACACAATGACTGGATCAAAGGGGGTGTTTAGGTCTTGATTTATGAGAGCTTGTGGGATCTGAGAGAGAGACACACCACTGTCTCACATGCAGCAGTCACTCACTTAACTTGCAGGTCTGACAGCGCTCACATTTCTTCATGAACTGTAGTGGACTTCTTTTTATTTTTGATCTTTTTTTGGCACACTATTACAGAGATATGCAGAAAAGCTGAATTTCGGACAAACCGAGGACTGCCACTTCACTGCCAAGTTCATATAGCTCGACAAAGTGAATTTTCCAGACTTTTTTTTCCACAACTTGTGCCACATTATCACTTTTGCAGGCTTTTCTTCCCAACTGATTGCGTTTCATATTTGTGTTTGTTCAACCATGTGGATGATATGCTCATGATATCTGTTTTTTATTTGCATTTATCCAGATAATATCATGGATCTGGGCATGGGAAGCGAGAAAGCGTCCGCAGAGATTCAGTATGGATCCAGCTTCCAGTCCAACCGCAGCGGGCAGACTGTCACTTATCTGGGGAAGTTTGCCTTTGACACTCCTCCGTCAGGTGGCATCGGTGGCTCTGGCTGGTGCTCTGATAACAATATCATCAGTCTTGTCAGCGCGGGGATCCTGGGCGTTTCTCCATCACCCGGCACGGTAACAACGCAGACATCATCCTCTGCAGCCAGCATGGGGGGACAGACATCAGATATGGAGCAGGTATATGGTCCACCACTGCCTGCCTATTCCACGTGCAGTGACCTGTACCAGGACCAGGTCTCCTTCCACCACAGCCCTGCCACCAGCACGGCTCTAGCCTACCCTGGCAATGACTATCACTCCACATCCAAAGCCTCCATGGATGGCAGCCTTTTCTCCATGATCCCTGACTACAACCTTTTCCACCATCAAGGGGATGTTGGGGTGATGGAGCACAAGCCCTTCCAGTCCATGGACCCCATCAGAGTCAACCCTCCACCCATCACACCTCTGGAGACCATCAGGGCATTCAAAGACAAACAGCAGATTCACCCAGGTTTCATCGGCGGGCAGCAGCACCCTCCTCAGCACCACCCACCACCACAGACTCTCACCCTCAAACCCATCCGACCACGGAAGTACCCCAACCGTCCCAGCAAAACCCCAGTCCACGAACGGCCCCACGCCTGTCCGGCGGAGAACTGTGACAGACGCTTCTCACGCTCAGACGAGCTCACACGTCACCTTCGCATCCACACAGGTCACAAACCCTTCCAGTGCAGAATATGCATGCGCTCCTTTAGTCGGAGTGACCACCTGACCACACACATCCGCACACACACAGGCGAGAAGCCCTTCTCCTGTGAGTTCTGTGGACGCAAGTTTGCCAGAAGTGACGAGCGAAAGAGACACGCAAAGGTTCACCTGAAACAGAAGGACAAGAAGCCAACTGATAAGAGCAGTGGGGCAGCTGGGAGCCACAGCTCGCCACCCAGCTCCTGTGGGGGGCCAACAGTGGGAACGTCATGACCGTCACTACGTGCACTTGGACTGGACCCTCTCCATGCCTCATAAAGAGACTAAGGAAGAAGGGATCACGTCCACTATGAGATAAATAGGTGACTCTTTTCTTCTCTTATACATCCCCTGCTCTTTTCAGTTCCTTCTATTTACAGATGGATGCCTTTAGTTTAAGTAAGAGGGGAAAGGCTGCTACGCCCTTCCCCTTCAAGTAACTCAGAGCCTCAGCTACTGTAACACAGTGCCAGCACAAAGAAGGGCACCTTGGCATATTCTGTCCACCAGGTCACCCTATAGGTTTTTGGGGTGGATACACTTTTGTAAATTTTACCGAGAATTTCTAAATTGGAAGGAAGCCAGAATCCATCATAGGAGTCAAAAACAGACACAATTACAATGGAGTTTAGTTAAAGGGTAAGTTGTCTGGGATGTATGCATTAATTTTATTAGGCTGTTTAAAAGTGCAATTGGTTATATTTGTGTACCGTCATGGATACCTTATTAGTGGCACTTGGCTGTCTTTTTGTTGTTTTTGTTGAGGTGTCGTGTTTTTTTTATTTTCTATTTGAATGTTGTTTTCTCAAAAGAATGTGCCAAATGTATTGTGGTGATACAGCCAACCTTGTTCTTATTATTGTGCCTGACATTTGCCAAACATAGCAGTGATATCAGCTTAGCACACATGTTGAGTTAAAGGAAAGATCAGATTCAAACAGCGTATCTCAGATTTAGATTAATTTGGTCTAGATGATGACTGAATGGGTTACACAAAGCAAACCGATGTCTTGTCCTGTTACCTGTACTTATAAAACAAACATGCCTGCAGCAATCAATGCCTTTGCCAATACTTATTTATTTGTAGTCACTGAGAGACACTGTGTATTTGTGTTGCCTTTTTATATGGTGGCTTTATGTGGTGTTACCAGATATCATTTCTGATTTTTTTGAAAAGCTCACCAATACTGTTCATTTTTCATTTTTCTTGAGTTCTGCAATTATATGCAATATATTCGTGACATATGCCACCAACCCGTAAATAAAATTAACTAAGAGCACAGTTACACATACTGAACTACTTACAGTAAATAAACGACACTGGGTTGCAAACCAGCAGTATATGAAAGCAAAGATGAATGAAGGATACACAGTGTAAAAGGACTAAACTATTTGGTTTAAATTACCAAACGATGAGCAGCATATGTTGAGAGAAAAATTGAAATGTCCAAATTCATGTTTACATCTTTTCTAATACAGAGTGACTGAGACTGAGTTGTTAACTAAGGACTTGTTGTTTTTGTACATTATACAAACATGTATGCAGGTAGCTACAGTAGAAGTTACACTTTTGTACTCAAATGTCAAATGCACCATAATTCAGTATTAAATTGTGCATATATGTGCATGCCTTCATGCACACTATGTAAATACAAATGTCTGCATAAACAAGAACTTTCAATTGACTGGATGCTTGTGCGGAATGTGTCTTAAAGCTTTTAGTAATGTAGTTATAATACAGAATATTTTGTTGTCATAGGTCATTGCAAACATTTTTGGAGCACTGTAATGGTGCCAAATATGGTGTATTATCTTTCCATAAAAGAAAAAAGAATAATAGCATTTGCACCATTTGTACATTTTAAAGTGGTAACTGGTTTAAGGAAGCACTAATGTGTTCTCTGAATAAACAGCAAGATTTCTTACATTTTGTTTATCTCCATTATAGTCGCAATCAGTTACTTCAATTAACACATCTTCCCCATTGCAGAGAAAACACAGGTTGTTCTCGGATAGACAGGAGACTAAATCATTTGATGCTTTCTTCTACAAAATCATTACAGAGCTATGCCAATATTTTTCACATTTCTTCATGATAGAAAGAAATAAATTACTCTTATTTCATTCAATGAAATATTGTGTGTATATGCTCATCTCCCCATTAGCTTCTATGGGAACTTAAAAGTGTCACAACAATGACCACATTTGATCAAACCTATATACCCAATTTTTTTTATGAATATATTTGTTTTTACAAATCTCTGTGAAGCAAGACGTTTTTTTTTCTCTCAGACTGCATGATGGCCCCATGGAGCGAAATTTGAGGTGTAATAGCCTTGTCTAAGTACTAAGATAGTTTCTGATTTTATCACTCAAATACAAGATACATTTCTCCTTCTACTTTGACCGACAGCATTTCTGGTAATTGGCTGTGCTCTCTGAATAGTAAGGAGTGTATGCTGTATGCGAGGCAGATCATTTATATAAACATTGTTATCAGCTGGAAAAAAAACACATTGTACATATTGTATCAGTAGACACGGCAATCAGACTTAAAGAGAATATCGACTGACAAATGCAAAGGCCAAAAGAAAGGTTCAGCAAAGCATTGCCACAGAGAACACAGTGCATACAGAAACAAGCTTCCAGGGCCACGCTTTGCCTTTCCTGTAACAACCAGCTTTCACTGCTGAGCTTCCTGGCAGGTGTCCACTTATTTTCCAATTAATTTGGCCACAGAGATTCTTTTCTCAACTCATCCATGTGGTTAAATGAACAGACCTCCTTGCACTTTTTCAGATAGATTAAAAATCCACACACCCTGTAACATCAAACTGTAAATCAATAGTTTTGTGTCATTAAAGAAAAATATTCTTTTGCATGGATGGTCATCAACAAATGAAACTTTTCTGAGCGTATATCCCACTAAAAGGCATGACTACACAACTGAACAAACTGAAAATGTAACTTCTTACACATTGCATTACACAGCATTCCTCAAGCCTGATCCCAGATTATTAGCTCGATATAGACCAATATTCAAACATTATATTTCCGCTTCCCAGGTTAAATATTGCTATGAGTAATGGCCTATAATGTAAACATCAAGTAGCAGACAGCCTCATTGAGTCAGCACAAAAGAATATATATAGTATATGACGTTATAGGAAATACAAAATGTGTATCTAGAATAATTTGATGTTAGACACAGTCCAATATAGACTCTGAATTATTTTTTAATTTATTTGACCAAAAGTGATGCTCTTGTGTGCTCTTGATTTGACACTTTGCTGGTTAGAATGGATGATTTTAATTATAATATGTAGAATGTGGCCTCCTCTGAGAGAAAACTGTGTTTATGTTTGCTTTGTGTTGAGGAATGATGCAGAGTAAGGCGGAGAATACACCAAACTATTTCCATGTCTAAATGAAGCCATGTAATTAGAACTTTGCAAACTCAATATTTCATCAGTCATATCCTCTCACTGTGCTTGTCACTTTTGTTTCGTGACACTTTTGTAATGGACAGATACATTTTGTAAAATTTATATGATCCCCTGCATCCCACTCCTTCAATATAGTTTGGTGGTTGAACAACAATACAGGCTGCACCATGTTCTGCTGAACAATAATCCTTCTGTCTAATGTGTGAATGCTATAGATATATGTCAATGACTTGTTATACAAACTCGGAAACAACCCCCTCTTATAAATGCTTCTCCAAGAATAATTTATTTAATGGTTTTTTTTATGTTTTATTGTCCAAAAGTGGGCGGCTGAACGCTCTGAAATTGGAATTTGCCTCATCCTCGTTCTCTGCTCCACATTGGATCTGAGCCAACATCAGCAGCCATCTTTGTGCCAAACTGGGTTGCAGGGTTGGCTGATCAAAAACAATATGAGATGAGAACTCCACAGGAGAAACAAATCATAAATGTGACCTCAGTCTCCTTGCAGTTGAAGGCAGCCCTGTGCTAATGTTTGTGTTAAACTGTTTGATTTACTCTCCGTGAAGTTGGCCGTGGGCAGGGCAGCAGGCTTTGGCTCTTTTGTGACAATTAATAATTACAAGATTCTTTTTTTTTTTTTAAACCCTCATGTTTGAAGAGATTTCAATAATGTGTAGATATTATAGGCTACTCATGTCATCTTATGGACTACAGGGTGGCTTCAGGGATTTTGTGGTCTTCAACGGTGACACTATGGTGTTCAGATGGAGTCGATACTCACTGTTTTCTGTTGTGTTGTGTTTTCTTTTCATTACAGTATATCCTCATGTTTGCATGTGCACGGAAATGCTACCCTCAGATGCTGTGGGTGGTGCTCATTTCTTTATTATGCATGAAAATAAGTCACATTGGGTGAAATGGGATAAACCCAACAACAATTCAAGATAGACAATTGAAAACACACACTGGGATAACTGTTCTGTTTTTTTTTTTTTTTTTCTTTTTTTAAGAAAACAAGGGGTCTTGTTTAAAATGTTGTGGATGTCTTTAGCCTATTTCATGTTTTTATTACCTTATAATAAGGTAATTTTATGATGAGCTGAATATTGAAATTAATTTTACTATATCCTTGTGATGGGGAGATGTGCTCCTCTGTTTACTTGGCACTTCAGTTTGTTGTAATGCAATTGTTTTGTTATTTCTATGTAAGTACTTGAATAAAGAAAAATATCACTTGCATTCAGTTTACTTGGATCTCTACGTGCACACGAACACACGCACGCCGACACACACACACACACGAAAATTTCTGCATTTTAAACACACATCTCACAATAGCATGTGGACAATAGCCGTCTGGTATTATTATATAAACGCATCATAACGTTAGTTAGTTCTTTTTTTCTTTCCCTTTCTGACAACAACGTGCCCAGAGGAAACACAAGCGGCTAATCTCCGGACTTCCTGTCTAAAGCTCGACTGTTGCCTGGTGAAAGGGGATGAGGTCCTCGGAAGATAATAAAACCACCCAATGAACCCGGAATAGAAGTTCAGTCAAAATGAGCTGGTACGTATTACCTACATTGTTCATTCGGCGTGTTATATTGAACGCATAACTTAAGAGGATATAGTCCGTTCATAAATAACAAGGACAGTTGGCTTGTCCACGGGCTCCGGCTATTTCCTGGTAGCGCGACACACCATCAACGTTACGGTTGAACAGGACTAGTTAGCTCGTTATAAACTCACGAATAAAACCTGTCCGAGAGGCGGTGAGACGGGTCACAGGTGGTCAACAGTGTGTGTCACGTTAAACAGCTGACAGCAACGTGGAAACGTGGAGAGCTAACTTTGATCGACGGGTGTTGATAACGTTGTTGAGCTAACTGGTACAGGACCAAGTTATGGCTCGTTCAGGGACATTAAGTTAACTTAACTAGCAGGCGAACATGCACAGATACAGGAGACTAACACTGCTGTCTGGAGCTGGAGCTGCTTGTTTATACACTCTGGTTATATACACATTGGTTGAGGCTTTAGCATTAGTTGATTGGAAACTAAATGTCGCGAGCTAGCATTGGTAGTGAGGTCAACAGGGTCAACACTGAAGGGATTGGATCATTTGTTGACTGTAATCATCTGAAACAGTGACCAACAACCATTGAGTTTCTTCTTAGTTTGTGTGCTCTTGTATAGACGTAGTAGTGTCTTAAAATGCTAATCTACAGGTCTGAAGTTATCTACTGGAAGCAATTCCTTGTATTATGTGATTGTGAAATTCATATATTTTGGTTTGGGACTGTGTGTGTGTGTGTGTGTGTGTGTCAAAGTAATCAGTCTTGAGATGTCACCTTTTTGTTGTGGTTAAAAAAAAATGGCAGATTAATCAATTATAAAAATAACCCTAATCAGCAAGGAATATATGAAAGTGATTTGCAATTTCATTTTTATAGTATTATATAGACAAATGTATACTTTTAGACCGAATTGCGTCACTTTTGCACATTTGGATGTTTTTAGTCCTTGTAGTGCGTCGGAATTTTCTTTGGAGCCACAGATGATTGTGGGATTAAGTTCAATAAATGAAGAGAGGTGGTGTGAACAGTTGGTTTTATGACATAGTCTGAATGGATTATCTGCACAGATATTAGCTGAATTTGAAAATCTTGTCATCAGAGCTCCTCCGTCCAGCTGGTGACGTCCCTGAGAAAGTAAACAACCGCAAACAAGGCTGTGCTATCATTTCAGCCAAATGGCAACAAGGAAACGCATTCTTCTACATCAGAATATGTTATGTGCATTTCCAATTCTTGACTCTTGACTCAAATGAGTTTCAATATAAGAGAAGTTTTTTCAATAATATCTCTATATGATACACAATTATCAATTGGCCTTACAGGCCCTCATCAGCACTAGTTCTTGACCCAATCCAAGTTCTCCCCGGAGACAAGGACAAAAATCTCCCCAAAGCCTTTGCTTATGAAGAAAGGTTCACTCAAGGGTGTCTTAGAGTTTAATTATCATTTGCTCTATGCTCTTTGTAGAAATAGCTATAGTCTGAATCTGTATACTCTGGTCACGTTTTGTTCACAGGAAAATATTGGGCGGTCAACAATACACAGTATATATACAGTATATATTGTATAACAGTATATATATAATTTTTATTTTGTAAGTCTTTGTTTTGTTTAAATTGATCAGATCTGTTTCTCAACATTGACAAACATTTGGTCAGTCTGAACTTTTAGGTTGTTTAACAAAAAGTTGAGACAAAAATAGTTTCTACAGTAATAACACATTTGACCCATTGTCCTTACAGTTTAGGACTATGAATGCAATGAAGCTGGACTATTTTTCTCTTCTACAGTTTCTGGGAAGTTTGCAACAATAGTTGAATTCTGTCTTGTTCTTTTGACAACATGTTTTGAATTTCATTGCATCGCTCAGGATTCAGCTTTATCTATAATTGATTTTTATGGAAATATAAGTATGGAAAGCGTTGTCATGCATGTCCTCGGTTGTGTGTTGCTGTTTATGAGCTTAAAAAGAAGCTTGAATAGTTACAGAGCTTGTTTCCCACAATTCATGACTGCAGTTCAAGATGAAATGAGGAGAACCAAACACATATTAGGCCACCAAGAAACTCTTTCAGTACAACCGTTATGTGTATGTACACTAACTCCCTTTATAATATGTTACATATTCTTAGTGTCATTTTCAGGGAAGACAGTAATTAAGGAAGAAAAATGACGTCACACATTTCAGTCAGACAGTTAATAGCTGGCAAGCGACACTTCTACCAGCACGCACCGCCAAACACAAGGTCAAGAGTGGAGTGCTCGACCAGTGAAAAGAGTCCTTTATGGGCTCTGCTGACTGACGCATTCTAGTAGGGCCTGCAAACTTGCCTTATGACGTGAGAGGTTTGACTTTGGGGTCATCATCAGAACAATTCCACTTCCCAACATCTTCAACTAGCCCTCTGTGCTCCATGGAATATCCAAGGTTGAATGATGCACTATCCCTCGAATGGCGTACACATTTGCAGTTTTAGTGAAAAGCCATTGGTTCTTCCAGTCGATGCATAATGTGTCCCGGATAGAGAAGACTGTTGTGTCTTTGTTCTTGCCTACGTGCTTGCTTGATGGCAGTGATGTGTAGCCTATTACAGCAAAGATCAGATAGCGCTGTAAATGCAAGTGGACCATCTTGCTGATGATGACAGCAAGTGTGTAACAGAGCACTTTTTTACTGCGTCTTGGCCTGAAAATGGACAATGGCCAAATATGACCAATAACCTCTCTTGTCACTGAGATGCTCCACAATCCTAGTTCCTAAAACTATCCTCTTAATGTATCTCTTGAGTTATTGGTTTATATGTACTTGTGTGAGTAAATGTTTATTGATTTTATGTGAATCTTTGGTTTCAAGTACTGTACATGTACAAATAAAAATTATTACTTGAGATAATTTTTTATCAAATTGTCAGTATTTAGCACTAAATATCAAAGCAATATGCAATCAGTTGAACTGCCCACGCCTGCTATCACTAGGCTTAGATTTCTTTCAGAAAAATTTGGACTTCAGCTGGTGTAACACATACGTTTTCTGTCTTCAGCTGTCTTGCGGTCAGGCCTCTGCCATGTCAGACGCTAGTTCTGGGTTCACAGGACCTAACTTACCAGTGTTTCTAAATGTGATAGCCCCTACAGAAAGATGGCCGTGTGAAGAAACATTAGAAATTATTCTCACAGTGACTACCATCCTCCCTCATTTTCTCCCTCTGGTTGGTTGCCTGCTACATTTTCCCTCACCCTCCCGAAGCACACTTCACTCTGTGTGTTTGCCAGTTCTCATGAGCGGTTGAAGAGAGTGACCACTTTCCTTTGGCTCTTTGTAGAAGTGGATACACTCTGAATCTGTAACATTAAAGGACTCTCTCCAGTTTTTTCCCCCCTAAATATAGCAAATACATCCTTTGGTACGTTAAAGGGAAAATCCATCCTAATACAGTTACACTTGATGTACTCTCTTGATGTCATCGAGAAATGAATCCCGTCATGGTCAGCGCTGCCAAGACATGGCAAAAGAGAACATTGAAAGCTAACATTTAAATATATGTTTCATGGCGCATTGATGGCTGTTTTGAACACTGTTATGTTTATACTTAACTCTTCCATTGATTTTTTTTTTTTTTTTTTTTGCTGTGGATGTCATTATTTTCTCCCCGACACACCCACCAAATGAAAAAAATGTAATAATGCAAAATTGCAAAATCCCATTGAATGCAGCACAAGTGCTCTCCATTTAAAAGAAAACACCAAATCACCAAAGTGACAGTATATTTTTCAATTTGTTTTATTTTAATACAACCACATTGGCTGTGTTTTAACATTGTACAACCACTATGTGTCCTCTTCTTACGTATCAGTCATGTTATGTTCCCTGAAATTTCAGTTATAAATAGTTTATTTTCAAGTTTATTGCACTGCTATTGCTCGTATTGGTTAATTACGCTTTATTTATTCAGGACGTGTCATTGAGATCAACATCTCTTTTACAAAATAGACCTGAGACAAATTACAACATCATAAGACAATTCAGTCATACAAAGCAATCATCACACACACACAGACACACTAATTAAAACAATCACAAATATTATTAATAAGAAAACCTTTAATGTCCCTCAGAGGAATAAGTGTTTTGCAGTTTGTTCCAGTAGCAAGATGCATACAATACCTATTAATATAAAACATTTTGATGTATATTTGAGTCACTTGTGTAACCGTGTGCGGTTGTAGTTTCTGGCTGAATAACAGTCATCATTCATAAACACTGGAAAATGATCGGTTAAGGTATCACAAACCATGAGGGCATACGCCCACCAAAGGAATACTGCATTAGCAAGAGGAACAGTTGTGACAAAAAGTAGGTGCTTACAACACTGGATAAAAGCTTCATGGAATATACATACCACAATAAACTAGTGTTTAGGCAAGCAACATTTTGTGAATGGTTGATACTTGTCTTCTCAGACTGAATTTATTCTAAAGTGGGTTTTTTTCAGAGTAAAATCTCAAATTGTAAACGGATCTTGCGAGACAGTAGTGGCTTGTGTGAGGCTGGCTCCCCTTATTGTAGCTTTGAGAGAGCACTGATCTTCAGGTTACATTCAGTTAATTACATTAATTATGCTGCTGTTGTATTTTGGAAACGGAGTTCATACAATTTCAAAGACGGCTACGTACGTACGTTCTGTACTGTAACGTTATTGTGTACTGATCAGGTAATCGAAAGGTGAGTCACGTAAGATGGTGGTGAGTAATTTCTGTGGTTATTTTCCGTGTTGGCTCACCCAAATGACGACACCGTGGGTGAAACTTCTTTCCTGAGCCAAAAGCAACTAAATATTTTTAGGCATTAGTAATCGGTAAAGATTTGAATAAATAAAGGTTCAAAAGTCCAATCAAGACAAGGTCGGGACAATTGATACTTGATATAAACTAAAGCACAGCACCAACACAGAGCCAGCTAATCAAAGGAAATCTTGATACCTCAGCCACTTGTGAAACCTGTTGAAAACTGTTTTTTACTAGGTTAATCCTGCTGTTATTTGACCATATTGAGTTTTGTGATTGAGCTGTCATCAAAAGGATCTTCCCCACACTTCAGTAGCATTCCCTGGTTGCACAACGAGGCCCTACATCACACCCTCTCTTTTCCATCTCATTAGTCTACACACCTTTCTTTTGACGCAGCTGCTGCCTCACCCTGCCTGTCAGCAGCAACTGTCCATCATATAGCTTAGATTTCAGGCTATTAGTGCCACATCAATGACAACCTACAGCCCAGCACATTGGCAAGGCAGTTTTTTCTGTCTTGTGCTTTTCCAAAGCAGTCTGATGCTCGGCAAGAACTTATTAAGGCAATGACAAGGTTTTGAAATGTGGATAAAAGATTGTGTTTTAACTAAGAAGGAACAGGTTTCTTTTTCTTTTACCAAAACTATTGTCAGAATGTCAGTGTATTTGTCTTTCAAGAGTGAAGAAAAGTTTGTATTTCATTCTCAAAATGAGATGCAACTACTGCAGTTACACTAAACCCCCAAGACATGTTTTGTTTTTGGATTCATTTGTAGCAATGGTCTCAAGTTTTATTTTTAAAAGCAAGTCATTGTCCTGGCTGTACCCCATATATCCCAATATATCAGGTTGTCTAGGCTTACTATTTCTCCTGATATACAATAAAGTGTGTGCATCTGTGTTTGATTGCCAGCCGGGGTCATGCAGTAAAGCCCCACTAAGAAGAGGGACAACCACTTCTGTTTAGTGATATCCGCCTGCAATGGGAGCCAGATGTGTTTAGTGATGACATGTGGTTAATATACATGGCTTTGAGCACACACTGCAGAGCAGCAGGAGTTAACAGCTTCAGATTGTCAGTGTCATGGATCTGAAAGATGCGCTTGTTCACCTTTTGACCTGTACCAGCCTCTTGTCACCCATCATGGAACGGATGACAATCTAAGCATTCAGTTATTCCACCTTTCAGGTAGTTATTTTCCAGTTGCTCATGTCTGTCACCTGTCATTTGCTTTTGTGTGATTTCAGGATTCCCTTCAAGATTGGACAACCAAAGAAGCAGATTGTCTCTAAAACCGTAAGTCACTCACTAAACGTTTAGTGCATGAAATTCAGCCATGTCTACTGTATTTAAATTAATAAGTAAAAAACTTCCTTTAAGGCATTATTTGTAAACACAACAAAACAAAACAAACCATGTTTTGTGAAGGTTTATCTGTAGTAGTTTCAAAATTGGTGTATACAACATGAATAGTAGTGTAAATAAAGTCATCAGAGTGCCTCACCCAAAAGAGTAATGTCTGACCCATGCAAGGGGGCAGAGGTGGTTACCTTGAAGTGACAGTGAGTGGGTGATCTCCTTGCTGGAGAAAACCACTTCCACGGTAATGGGTCTGTGGCCCGGCAGTCACTGTCAGCCCGGGTTTCCAGCTTCCTGTGCCATCCTCGGCAAAAACCAGGGAGTGGGTTAGAGGCAGTCCAGTTAGATGATTCGCTGGCGACAAAGTGTCAACTGCCCTCCTCGTTGTTTTAGCCACTGTGTTTACATCCAGGAGCCCACAGAACCACAAGACAGGAACCCAAGCTGCCTCTGTAACCTGCTCGGCATGTTTTAGAGACATGGTTGGACAAACTGTCTTGTTGACCCTGGGAACTTGATGTACTCAGTGTGTTACCTCCATTTCAACCCCTGCAACCCTCTTTTGTTATAATTCCTTAGCTGTGGTCTGTGCCCCACAAAATTCCCAAGAAAGTACATGGCCTAGGAACTATTGGCATAAAGGTCAAGGGGTAAACCATTGTACCATGGTTGAGCGCTAACGCAAGCCTTGAGACTCCAAAAACTCATGTACATAATTTAATCAGACTACGAACAAGCACTGGTTGTTGCTAGTATGTGTTACATCTCAAACCATGTTGTCACTTCTTCATTGGTTATCAGTCTAATTTTCCTACACTTCTTTATTCTTCCCATCAGATGATGGGAAAATGTTTTGTCCCCAAGTTTGCTTTTGACTTGATTCTTGGGACATGTAGTTCCTCAGACTCTGTATGATGTATGTATACTGTTATCGTGTGCTCATACCTTGGGATAATCCAATTGACACACATTTTAAATAACTAAATCACAGAATCTTTACATGAATTGTGTTTTTCTTTAGGTCGAAAGAGACTTCGAGCGAGAATATGACAAGCTCCAAAAGTAAGTCTGCATTTTCAACAAAAGTCTATATTATGGTAGACGATCAAAGAGTTGTCCTATATGTGGTTTCATATGTCTATGGAGGGTTTGTGATCTAGGATTATAATGAACTCAAAACCTACTTTGTGTGTCGTGTGCTAGAGGTCCAATGCATGTGTGTAAAAGTTTGGTATTTTAGTGCTTTCAGTTTGGTGAAAGGTCATAAAATGAAACGTGTTATTATTTCTCATAAAATATGTATTCATTATTGTTCATTCCCTAGTCATAGAACTAGGAAGTAAGAAATATGTACCAGACACACTGTCAAAAACAAAAAACTGTTGGAAATCTGAAAACATTGGAAGATCTTTTCAGAAATGTTTGCACACTTTATCCCAAATTAGATAGTTGTCGCGTATTATACAATTCTTTTTATAATTTTACATGTAGGTATTTTGGCTTTACATGGTTACAAAGCACGATGATAAACTCACACTTAACATGCTCCTCATTGTACACAGTTTCTTTGTCCCACACAATTTGCCAATCCCTGCTGCGTTTGGGCACTTTTTTTTTTTCTCAACATTGAACTGTGAAAGGACCCACACTTGAGCTACAATGGTGTCTGAAAGAAAGAGAGTTTACTTTGCATGAGATGTGTCCTCAACCACTGATACATTTAGATTAAAGCTAGAGTCAAGGTTATAATCCTATACAATTACCGGTAAATGCACCATTAGTGTTCAGAAATGGGCCTAAATGTACCAAGTATTTCATTCATTTGTGGATGTAGACATTCTAAAGGCATTTTACAAGTGACTAAAAAGCCTAAACTAAAAATGTAATGATCGGCCTAATTTGAAGGGAGTAATATGATGTCAGTGTTTCTATGAAACAATGGAGAGAGGGGTTCAGAGCACTTAAGCACCCAAGACCTGAGAGCTCAGTACATCGGGGCCTTCTCTTACTGCAAGGCTGAGGTTATAGAAACTCCCTGAGGGCCCTGCAGAATGAGTGGGAGCACCATTTGCCTCTCAGGTTTTGTTGAGTAGGAGGGCCCATTATCAGGAAGGTGTGGTGCCAATAGACCTTATAGATGAGTCAGAGCAGCAGGCCTGTACAGACTTTTAGGTTCTCCACCCTAGAGATCCATATCAAAACACTGTGGTGCATCTGTGGCCTAAATATACTTAGTAGACTTAAACACGGTTCCTGTTTTTGAATTCCATCTGCCTTACAAAAGATTTTGGTGTAATTTGACTTGGGATTTTGTTGGATTAATGATATTGAATCAAAAAAAGTATACTTGCCATGTGTACAGCAGCATGCTTCTCAGAGCTCGACTAAAGCCTGACTGACACAGGGTTTTTGAGGCCAATTCTGATATCAATATTTGAGAGTTGTAGAAGTCTGATAACAATATATTAGGCAATTTATTTTTTCACAAATGCATATTATACATACACATCTTTTGATAGAAAACTCTTAAATTTGTTATAAATAATTTGAACCAAATATTTAGTGAGCTAGAACAAATACACTTCTTAGTGCTCTCTTGATAACAAACTATGTACCAGCATGATTTGTTAGTTTTTTTTTAATAAATGACATACACTGATACAATATATCTGCAATTACCAAATATCCCCATATCTATTGGCTATTTAATTGGCTTAAGCGTTGCCTGACCTGGGGTCTCATTTATAACCGCCGCGTATGCACAAATGGGGACCAGAAAAAAGTATACGCCACTTCCCACACAAAAGTTGTGATGCATAACAAAAGTCTTGACGGGAGAATGTACGCACCTGCACGGAAACCCATGCGTACGCATGAGAGGAATCATATGTACATTGATTCCTCTCACACATTTAATTTCACTTCATATCAAACATTACTTATATATCCACTTTATCATAAATATTCAAACCAGCAAAGTGATTTGTGCTTTTGCTAGTGAGCCATAACAATTTCATAGGCACCTTTTCATTTGTGAAAGATATAAACTAACTCAAATCAAGTTCCTCTCAATATGTCATCAGCGTTATCTGCAACCCGAGCGCATTCAGCATTTCTGTACAGGTGCGCACATGCTCCCGTCTAGTTTGTTTTTATAGAGCCCGACTTTTGTGTGGGAAAAGTGCCGAGATGATTGTGGCCGCACAGGCCCAACGTTGGGGTGCTGTCGCACGGAGCAGCAGCTGTTCCACTAGGCCGCTCTATTAGCACCTTTTGGAAAGGGACTCCAGGCTCACCTGGCACTCATCCAGGATGGCTCTCCTACTGTCAGTGCTGACAGAGTAGGGGAGATGCAACAGCGTTGTGCAACACATTTTAAAGTAGGAGGTACAAGGAACAAGAGTTTCACATGCACAAACGCACACTACAAGAACACATCATGAGTGTACAGGCATTGGACTTGGTGCATGCTAGTTTGTTTACATAGTGAGATGCTTTCACCCACCATCCTGCAACCCAATCTCCATGATTGGCAGGGTTATACTGTTATTTTCCTCATTCCATATTTTCCTCCTTTCATTACTCTCAAGTGTTAACTGTGTCAGCCAATTTACGAGACTATTTATTTTAGTTTTAGTTTGTTTTGCATGATGCCCTCAATTGACTCCACTGGCATTCATACTTGCATTCAAAACAAAGTTTAGTTATGTAGTATGCTTTTTCTACTGATTCTACATTCTGGCATCCCAAAAACAGAAATGATCAAACACTGACCATATGTCAGCATTTCCAGATGTGAAAGGTGCATTTACATGGACATGAATAACCAGCTAATGATCGTTATTGGCTCTCTTGTTGCCAGTTTGTTTTTGTAAACATCACAGTGTCAGTCAGCACAAATGGCACGCAGAAATGAGTAACCAGATTACTAGTAGCCTATTTAACATGTATGTACAGGTTACTCATGTCCATGTAAACAAATTGTAATACAATAGCTGCTTAGAAATATTGCCTCTTAAGTGACCTTTTAAATTCTCTTTAGATGTTCTCAACAAAATAGAAACACTGTGATGATTGTCTGATCGTACCCTTCACAGCACATTCATTGTCCTACGTGGAAATGTATTTACTGGGCAACCTATGTTATGGAAACAGGAAGAAGCCCTCTAATTATTATACTGACTAGATCCTGCTTGAAGTATTGTCATATTGACAATAATTTGAGGATTTGAGTAAGCATTTGCTGCATTTAGAAATGTCTATTTCTAAATATTCGTAATGTATTAATATATGTTGATTGCTGTAGAGGAGAGCTGATATGGGAACATCTAATTGGCGAGAGAAATACAAGAAGTTACTGTGGAGATTGTTCTGACAGTTTTTTTTTTTTTCATGTTGTGTGAACAATAAGGGATGAAGTTACATCATTTACTGCAAATGACATTTTTGGAACAACCTCCATCTGGTCTGTGGCGATTCAGTGCAGAATCCTAAAACACGTCAAGACAGACAAAAGCATGCAGTGGAACAAGTTATGATAGGAAATAATTACAGATTTTTAGTTACCCTTAGACCCTACATCCTCGCAGTTTACTAGGCCTTTGTTAGTACAACAAATAAATGAATAAATTACATTGCAGTTACGGTTTGAAGTCTAAAATCAAAGCTATTACAAATGCATTCTGACATGGCTAGTACCATTAAATGTTTCTTATGCTGGAGTTGACAGTTGCCCATAACCCCACATGCTGTTTTGTGACAAAAATTTACTAATTTATTCTACTGTATGTGATTCAGAGTTGCTGTATTTAACAAAAAAGTTAAATGGCTTCAAAACCCTTTTTTGGAATTTAATATTACTTGAATTATAACTGTCCTGTCACTTGTGTTGTGTATTATGAAATAACCCACTATTTGTTTATTTCCTAGCTGCTGAACAATTGGAAAAAAAAAAAACCTGTATTTGGAGACACCAGACTGCCATTTGTGGGTTACCAGTGTCCTAAATGTTATGGCCAGTGGCCATAGTGCCCCCACCAGAAATCCTTTGGGATTACACGGCTATTGTCTTCCATGTTACTGTAATACCTCAAAGCAAAGATGGAAATGAAACCACCACATTCCCTTTTTCATCAAACAGGAGAAATAATATGACAGCAGTCTCAGGGGAGTTTCTAAACCCCTCGTTTGCCTTAATTGATGTAATGAATGGCGTGTGTTTTCAGCCTCCATAGTCTGGTAATTGCCATTTTTAACACCCATCAATGGAATATGAGCAGTGGAATGATTGAAGACATTAATGCTTTTCAGAGGAAATGTAGTTGACAGTAACAAGAAGGATTTCCTGAATTATTAATTAGCTAACGGATGTTATAATAGCATTTTATGTGGAATCAATGAAATGTGTAATTCCTTCTTGAACCAGGTTTTCTTTTTTATATACTAATTTCCTTTTCTAGATTTTTGGTTTGGATTCTTTCTTGTCAACACGTCTTGAATGGAGGGAATACATTTTGAAAAATATTTAGATCGGAGGTATGAAATGTAGAGATGGTGTACCTTTTTTGTCATGTTTGGTATTTTTTCCTCTTCTGTCTCCATCTAATGCCATTGTTTGTTATGCAGTTTAGCCCATATTTCCCATTGTTGTCAAGTGTTGCTGATGCTTTACTGTATTACTAAACCAGAAGCTCGCTGATCATCATTCTCTTTCTTGTCTTGCAGGCTGGAGGATCAGACAAAAAAGCTTCACAAGGACATGAAGAAAAGCACAGAGGCTGATTTAGGTGTGTTCTACCACCAACGTGTGTGTTACCGCCTGGTGTGCCATTGATCTCCACTTGTTCACCAACATACTTGATGTTGCTTGGCAGGTTTTTCAGGGCTAGAAAGACTCTTTGGTTGTCTTGGTTTTTTTTGGTCGTGCATCCGTTCTCTGAACAACTCGACAAATGAGACGACACAGTGCGGGCCTTCACCTTAATCTTTTATATTTTTTTCCAGGCTATCATACGTGTGTTTTGGATTCATGAGTGTAGGGCTCGATTCGTCTACCATCTCTGCCCTCATTTATTCAAGCAATTGTCGGTCACAGAAACCATATTTACTCTACTTTTTATTTGCTTAGTTGTTGGTTTTGGAGTTGTGTACTTTTGCAAGCAGCAATAGACATGGCCTGTGGTAAGTAGTCAGTTGTGGGGGTGGAGGAGCGGGGACGGATGGAGGAGTGAGAGACTTCTTCATTTCCTCTCCTTTGTGCTCTGGAATATGGATGTCGGCATCATCAAAGTGTCGTAGCTGTCAGGCCCTCATTATCGTTAATGGATTCCATCTGTTGCACAGGTCCCGTCTCCAACAACTGCTACTAAACAAAGAACTGGACCTACTCTGCATGTCAGCACTGCATTTAATACACTGCTTTCTATATCAACCGTCATTCATCAAGTCAAGGGTGGTGATTTGCAGAACTCTATTGAACTCACTTCCAATTAGCCGGTGAGGAACGATAATATCTTTTAAGGCTTGCTCCGGTTCACAATTTCAATTAGGCTAAGTAACAGAAGGCGAAGAAAGTGGCAGGTATAACTGTGCTTTGCATACGGAGGAAATATTCATGTGGTTTCAGTCCCAGGTGATTACAAGAGACTTGAGCTTCACTTATTTGCACCTTACTAACACAAATAATTAAATCGCTACCCTCAGGTCACCTTTTGCTTTTCATGACCCTATAATAAACATGTCTCTCATGTCATATCAGACAAGGCCAAATCAAGCAATTTGTTACCTGTCAAATGGAGAAAGACTCAGAAGCGGCACACAGCGATAATTGATTGGTTGACAATTTGTCTTGAGAGAATCCTGAGGGAGTGTGGAAAGAGACCAATGACTGTTCCAGATCTCCATGAAGCCCATTTTCACCACAGCCTCTCCTGTCAGCTTGTATCTCCTCAGTGAAGCTCATTTATTTTGACTGTGAAGTCATAATCTGATATGTGCTCTGTGCTTAAACAACGTGGCATGTGTGCAGATTAACAGTAATTGGTGCTGTCAGTATAGAAACATTGGAAAGATTTTTGGTGCTCTGGTGAATATTCAACACGGCAGCTAGCCCCACCAACCCCTCAGATTTGTACAATGTGGGAAGCACTGTGCCACTTTGCTCTTTAGTTCTTTCCCAAAAGCTCATTTTTGAAGACCCTACCACAAACAAACGCATACACAGATAATTCAGTTACAGTAATCCACAAAAACTGTTTAAGAAAAATGAAAAGAAATCTGGCGTTGAATTGGATTAGAATGATTAGGGTTAGGACATCTTCACTTCACCATTTACATAGCCTGTAGTCTACATTTGTTGTTTAACTACCCTTTAACAATATCGTGTGTGTGTGTGTGTGTGTGTGTGTGTGTGTGTGTGTGTGTGTGTGTGTGTGTGTGTGTGTGTCTCAGCCATGTCCAAAGCAGCAGTGAAGATCTCTGCAGACCTGCTGAGTAACCCGCTGTGTGAGCAGGACCAGGCCTTCCTGGATTCCATGACCGCTTTAGATACAGCTATGAGAAGGATGGACTCCTTCAACCAGGAGAAGGTCAGACCCGTTCCCACACAAAGTCTCTCACTCTTTGATTTTTAGTGTGTTATCTCACTCTTTTGCTGTCTTTCTCTGCTTTGTTTCCTTGGCACTTGCCATTGGCACAGATACCATTATAATAGTATCGGGGGAAATGTCTTTCCTCAGACATACAAAGTAGGAAACTAGACGGGTTTTTGTTGAAAATGCATGTTTTCATATTTGTCAATATTGTGCAGCCTGTGGACTAAAAACTATCCGTATGCCTTTCCTTCTGCTGTTTTTGAAAAGCATCTGTGGCATCATCCTCTATAAGCTCAAGCTACTGGTTATCAGCTGTGAAGATTGATGCATTTGTGACTCACTGGTGTCTAAAATAACTCATACAATGGAAAGGCCTTTTTTTTCAACAGGAAAATACTGTATGTCCTTCCACAAAATCTATAGAAGTAACTCTAGGCATGGCTTGCATAGTGAACAAGTCTATTGTATTACTTATTGAAACAAACTTTTGGCTTTAGTTCAACACTCTTTTTACATCAATGCTTCATAATCAAACTATAACTTGCAAGGTTATGGCAAAAACATGTTTTTCTTCCTTCTTCATGGAGAAGAGCAAATCAGCTTGAATTTATAACACTTGAATTTATAACACTTACAACACTTTTACATAAACCTCTCAAATCATGTTTTTGTTGGTAGAACTAGATGAGCCACCCACCAAACTTTCAGATCGTATACAGTCCAACGGGCAGAGACCCTAAGTCACATTCCCACTGGTAGTGTGGCTAGAATATGGTCCATAACTTCCTTCACTTATGTTTTCCCTCTTATTGCCCTTTTTTAGTGTGTATTGATATTCAGAGTATTTGTTGATTTGCAGTGTGTTTCCTTTAATCTTTGTTTGCTTTCACTCTTGCATGTTTTGTCCTAAGGGACAACCGCAGATAGGCAGGCATTTCTTTCCAGAACTCACCATCTCACAGTTGTATTTTGCGGAGAGCTCTTCTTTGGCTGTCAGGTCTCTCCAGATTATTTGCCGGGTGCACTTCAGATTTTTTGATTAGAATCATTGCCACAGGTAGTTATAAAGTGAATCATAGTGGCACCGCATGTGTGCATCCTCAAGGCACTACACTGTGAAGGGTAGACTTTTAAAGAGGAAAAAATACAGGAGATCACACTAAGGCGTATACCGATTGACTTTTTCCTATCTGTGTTTTCTTGACTCATTGCCCTGCTGTTCGGTGTTTTGGGCTTCTCACATTTGATGTCTTTAAAAAATCCCCTTTATTTTCACATTTGGTTGTGTACCAGAATGATTTCACAACTCAACAACAATGATCTAACATGGTGGAGAAAATGAATACATTTTTTAAAAGTGGGTAATTTATTTACTCCATGGTAAAATTTCAACATAGCATCTCTTGCACACCATTTGGATTTGTACATATCGGGTTCAGTGGATGAGACTTTTTTTTTTTCCTCTGAACTTTCATGAACTGGACTCAATTTCAATAGAAACTCAAATCTAACCCATCCCCAAGATGTACTCCCACAGAAATGTCTCATTATTATAAATGATTCCACTTAAATTAAAAAATATATTTCAAAATGTATGTTATGAGTTGGTAAGTGGAATACCATATATTATTTTAGGCGTAATGTACTTTCTACTTTTATAAAAAGCGACTTAAATGTGACAAAGAAAGAGAAAATGATTGTATTGAATATAAAATATGCCAAACGTGTTAAATGAATTATAAGCAACTATGCTTTAGCAGTGCTGTCACTTTTTGCTTCTTTCCTTTCTTCTTCAGTTATAACATAGCAGTCTTTCAGACCGGCTTTGCTCACAGCTCATCAAATTTTACAGGAGCCATTTTGAGTGACTAGACAAAGTAGAATGTGGGTTGGATTGAGCGTGTGGGTTTGTGACCCGGGGTGCGTATGTTCCAGGACTTGGCTTGGTTGAGCGCCCAGGAGAGCAATCTTGCCAGTTTCACTGTTTTCAGTATAGAGTTACTTTTTTAAATTCCATTTTCACTGTTTTTTCGAATTTGGAACTGAAGAAAATGTTTCACCAGTATTGCCACACATGCTTGACTGTCATTGGATGAAGGATCTAGAGTACTATATATATACTATACTATACTTTGCAGACCAAAGTTTGAAGATTGACTCTTTCAACATCAAAGTCTCCCTGCTTACATTTTCCTGCAGGCTAAAACTGTAACCTTTTATATCTGCCATCTCTCCTCAGTACCCTCATCAAGTCTCTGTCATCGCATGTGATTTGTATTTTCACATTTTAAGCAGTCTCTGGTAGCAAAAGGCATAACATATCTTTATAGAGTATAGTTTTGGCTCCATGGTGTGTAGTTTTATTGTTTGGCTGGGACGTGTTTGACATTGATTCAGCTAGGCACTTTGATTCCAGCACAGTTTTCACTCGTGGAGGACAACAGTCACCAACGTTATTGACGTGGTTGTATGTTTTTTTTTAACACACTTTAATCCGGAGTGGATTTTGACAGCTAGGTCACACCTGATTTTCTCTGCACTTCTTTCAGTCTTACCAAATAAAAATCCTTGTCTTAACACAATGTTCCAGTCTGGGTTTGGGCAGAGCTGTGTGGCTGAAAGTGAGCTGAAGGCTAAATAGTGATTCTGAGCACTTTTTGGTCAGCGTGCTATGTGGAATATCACCCCAGGTTTGCTAGGTGTTTAAAATCCAGCACAGCTCACTGGAACACTACTCGAGCTTCTCCCTTCAAGCCGACTGTTGATTCTGACGGCACCAACAGCAAACCCTATTGCTCCTGCAAAACAGACACAAAAGCATCCACCCTTTGCTCTTCTCCGCGTTGAGACGAGATGTTCTGCCGCAGGGCCCGCAAGTGAGAGAGCCAGCAGATAAAACGTGCAGCGATAATGAAGGCAGCAGTGGCCCAGGTCTGTGTGTTTTATTTCTGGGGCTGAGGAGGGCGCACAGCCCCGCCGGCACACTGCTGTCGAAGCTGAGCCCCAGTGTAGATGGCGGCAGCGCAGTAGAGGATGCTCCGTTTGGAGGGATATTGATTTCCTCTGCGATCTGTGTGTATTTTTGGGAGGCCTGTGTGCCGGGATGGCCTCTGCCCCGTGACTCACTGATGGAGACTACTGCTTGAGCGCCGGCCTCAGGCTCTGCAGGGCCTCCAAGGAATAGCTCTGCCCCCCCTCACTGTGGGAAGGGGCAGAGGGTAGAGGGCACCAGCATGCTTAAGCAAATCTGCCGCTGTTGTTCTCCCTCCTCGCTGCATGCTCTCACCTTAGAAGCAGCGGCGCAGCTCAAGTCAGGGAAGGGGGGATGGTGTGAATATGTAAAACAAAGAAAATGTGAATTCCCATGTACTTATTTGTTATTGGTTCTCTGTTTTCCCTCAAACCACAATCAACCATTTTGTACTTGGAAATCTGCCTGTGTGAAGCGGTGAGTGTTGCTGTATGTTCTCAGAGATGGTCAGGGCATTTTTACAGAGCACAGCTGCGATCTTGCTTCCTTGTTGTTGTGTGATTGACTGTCCTTCCAATAGCGAGTGAACATATGATTAGTGGAGCTGCTCACTGTTATCATGCAGCTGTCACTTCACATCTCTCTGTTTTTAAATTCTCCTTCGCTGTTCTTGGCATTTGCTCTTCACTTTACTCGATTGCCTGATTAACCTAGCCTTCTGTCATTCCCGAAGAACTAGTAGTAACAGTCATTTTGAATCTGCAATGTAAATGACGCTGGAAACTTTATTAATTGTGCGCCAACTTCTGTCGATGAGACTTGGTGCCGGGGCTGGAGGCCTCATGATGAGATGTTCATTTACTTCCATTTAACACCCCCTTTCCCCTCCTTCCCTCCCCTGTCAGCTCTGGCAACCAGAAGGAGAATGCAGAAAAATATAAACTGTTATTGTTAAAATGTTTGTTTGCAAAGAACTTTCATCTTGTAAGGCAGCCCACCCTCCACAGGATTTGAAATCAGTTGGGCTTTGCTTTCATGTCCGTCCCCTGACAGTTCCATCCTTTTGTATCGCAAGCTCAATGAATATTCAGGGGTTTCTCCTCGGGGCTTGTGTACAATAAAAGAGTCAACGTCATGAAAGTTTCTTTGCAAGCCCCCCCCGATCCCCCCCTTTCCCCTTTTTTCTTGAGTGCTCTGTTTGAAATATACACAATTGTTGATGTTTGTGCAGTGGCATTAGTTTGCAGCTAATGAGCGAGCGATGTAGATGCTATTTTGTTCCGACTTAAGTTTTGATGTAACTCAATTTGACAATGCATAACAATTTGTAATGTGTCTGTAGAGGTGCTTTTTGCTTATGTTAACAATTGTTCTTTTTACTACAGGTCAACCAGATCCAGAAGACAGTTATTGACCCTCTGAAAAAGTAAGCGTCCATCTTCATTTCTTGTTCTCTTGATTTTATTTAAATTTTTTGTTCCTTCTATGTTTTAAGGGTTGGCGTTAAATGACTCCCTATTCCAGACCAGGGTCAAATAGTAGTTGTTGCCAGCAAGTTTAACATTTGTTTGGAGCAGGGTGATAGAGGTTTTCACACTGCGCCATCGAGTGAATTTAGATGCATTATAAAAGAGAACAGAAAAGTATTGTAAAGTTGT
The DNA here is from genome assembly GCA_016806645.1 of Ophiodon elongatus. NCBI lineage: Eukaryota > Metazoa > Chordata > Actinopteri > Perciformes > Hexagrammidae > Ophiodon > Ophiodon elongatus. Next base: position 1,387,919 of record JACSYO010002128.1, read on the forward strand.
AATAGTTCAGTTTTTTTTTTGCTTGAAGTTCCTGGTGTGGTAAAGCCATATGACACACTGGGCAGCGAATCCAGTGCCTTGGAAATTTTTTATTATTGACGCAGCTCTTTACACTGGTATTACTGGACCACAGGAAGGCCTAAAGTGTAGTACAGATTGTAAAAATTTACTAGGGAGTGAGTGGTGCTGCTGCTGTGATGGTAGTGCGTCTGGAAGAAGGTTTATTTGGTTCTCATTCCTAATATTCGCCCCCTTTTGAGAAGGCGGTGAATGCTATTCCATTCCTTAAGCTTCACTTTTTCAAACACACACACACACACACACACACACACACACACACACACACACACACACATACACACACACACACTGTACACGCACATGCAAAGCAGAGGTACTGAAGGGAGTGGTTGGACTATCCCACCCTTCTTCCGGAGCGCTTGTTAAGGTTTTGCTTCCTCCTCTTGGCTCCTCCCAGGAGATGGATTATACATATGCTGGTTATGAGAGCGCGTGCATATATTTCTATTGCTGGTTTATGTGAAGCTTGTTAGTTCTTTTTTTTATATAACCCATGTCAAGAGATTCCCCTGTTAAACAAATAGGTTGGGTTAGTGGCTGTCTGTGTGTGTGTGTGTGTGTGTGTGTGTGTGTGTTTTAAGCCCCGTCTTCCTTGTGTGCTATGGTGGCGGAGCAATGACAGGATGGAATGGTTCTAATTTCCTCTTCCTGGTGGGCGGAAGGCGGACGTGTGGGCAGGCTCAGAATATGGCAAAGGGCCCAGCTTCCTGGGCCCAGAGCCGTGGATTGGTTGTGGAGGGGAACTGTCTCAGGACAGTGCACACTCTCACAAAAAAACACACACGCAAACACCAACCCAGATTTTGGAGGGGGTGTTGTCTCACAAATATGGAATTTTAGACCATAAAGATAGGAATTTACATGATTCTGAAATGGAGCAGAGGAAGTAAGTGAGATTTAAAGCCAAGCTAAACTGGCCTCTATATTAACTTTTTACCCTCCTTAAAAACACTGCACTATTAATTATTAGTTTTATTACTAAGTGTCTTCCATAGAAAACAGAGACTCAAAAGCTACTATACTTTAAAGCTTCCATTAAGATTCCATTAGTCCATCGCTAATGAATATTTTTCATTGTTTACTTAGTCTCAAAATACTCTATTGGTTATTTTGTTTCATCATGAAGAGAATTAGAGAAGAGTTGAAAAGGAGAACGTTAATGTTAATGGAAGACCTTGAATGGGTTGTGTGTGTATGCACTTGTATGTGTGAGTGTTAGATATGTGTGAGTGTCCATGTGTTAGTTATTGTTGCCATTTAAAATGTTGGCATTCTTAGTACTTGGTGTGGTAAAAATGTACAGTAAACAAATGAAAAAGAGGCCCCCACTTCTCCCCCTGTGCCTCTTCCTCTCTCTCAGGCTCAGACGTGAGTTTTGTCCACTCAGCGGGGTCACTCAATGACATCACTGTGTTTATGTGAGGGGAGGGGAGTGCGTGGGCATTGAGGCATTTGTGTTATCCAGGCCTCCTAACCTAGCCCTTTCTGCTCCGTTGCTCTTTTGGGTGAGACAGAAGTCAAGCCTGTTTGGAGACCTCTGTCCTGGGTCGAGCTATGACTAGACGAGCCATATGATTCACCCCTTTCAATCAGAGGAAGACTCAGCCCTAGTGCAGGTTGTGAGGCCCGGAGCCAACAGGACCAAATTCCCCTTTGCTGTTGGGCTGATATTTTTGGGGGATGCAGTGATTTAATTTAATTTAACGTTGTTGTATTATTTTTGTAATAAAATGTATTTTTTGTACCCAGGATGTTTGTTTGCTGTGAGGTAATATATATATATTCCTCCTCCCCATCTTATCTGGTGTATCATGTTTCCAGGCTGCTTGAGTTTTGATCAACAAACACAAGGCAAGTTGCGGCAGATCAAACTCTCCTTCTGAGACAAAGGAGGTTCTGCTGGCATGTACGTCACACCCGTAGGTAGTTATTTTACATTCCCAGCAAGCGTATCTTAACAAAACTGGCCACATGACGTAAACTTGTCAGACATTTCTCAGTCTTCATCTGAGTTTGTGACACAGACAATTTCCTTTTCCATATTTTTAGGGGTTTGTTTTGTGTTTTTTGCAGTAATGACTGAGGTATGTGATGATGTTGATAGTCAAAAGGGACAGCCAGCCTCCTCGACTGAGGGTGTCTAGACCAGACTTGGGCTTGGCCGGTGGGTCAGACTGGCCTGTCTGTGGATTGGCAGCCGCTCGTAAACAAACTCTCTGGTCCAGATGCTATTTCCATCCAGCTTGTTTACCACACCCTGACCTGTCACGTGTACAGTAGGGAGCCATTGGTCCTCGCGCGGCCCTCAATTAGCGTAACACCTCATCTAGACAAGGTGGATGCAGACCTAGTCGGCTGACAGGTAGTTGTCCAACTACGATCAGGACATCGAGGGAAATGTCCAGTAGCTGTCATTACCAATATACAGTACAGTAATTTTCAACCAGGGCCACTACTGCATATTCTTGTGTGGGAGCCTTTGACACAGCTGAGTCACCATAACGTCTGGACACAGAGAGCCCTGCATGTAAGTGAGACATCAGCATCTTGCATGGATAGGACCGGAATGGGTTAACAAGCAATTGGCTTTGTGTCTAGCCTCCTCCTTCAGCGCCAGGAGAGCAGGGGCCCTTAAGTCTCTGTACTGAAACATAGTAGTTGCTGGCAGTGTTGTCCCACTTTAGAGCACAAACAGCACGCCATCATGATGTGTCATGAGGAAATTGCTCCGTGCTTGTCAGGTGAAGTGTGCTGGTGAGAATGCGATCAGCCTTTGTGTCATCTGAAAGCTGGTTTGCTGCTGCGTTGTCATCAGCCAATAGTGTTGGAGAGCAGTCATGCCTAGAGGGCAGTTACATAATCCCTTGGCACTTCAAGCATGTGTACACTGGAGCAGATAGTAGACTTGAGGATCGGCATCCACTCCTGCCATAAACTGGGCCAAAGTGGTATTTTATAAATAGCGGTAGAGCGTGGGTTGTAGGGCTGGGCTGAGCTGAGCTCTGTGATGTCACTCAAACGCTACAAGACCACTCCTTGCCTAACTTCCTGTGGGAAACAATCCTTGCTTGTCTGAGACTAAGCTGCACTTTCTACGTCTCATACCCACCCCCCCCACCCCCTGCCCTCTGGTAAGGTGCACAGGCAGACGCAACAGCAATCTAGGATTTCACAATCAATCCACAAGTTCTCAGTGGCTCCCTTATCGGTTGCACGGAGCAGGGCAAGGGTTGGCATGGAGAGGAACGTAAATCATGAAGCCCACACATTTTGTTGCTAATAACGCTATGGGCAGCAGAGGCTCACATAATAAACTATTGTAGTAGTGTGCCTACACAGTTGATAAAATGCTTTAAATGAGTCATTCAAAAGAGCTATATCTCACTCTTCATTAAAAGTGTTTTTATTACTGACTCACATGTAGCAGACACCTGTGTAAATAGTCTTGTGGCCTGTTTTTTTAAAACACTGTCACTGGTTTGTGTCTACATGTTAGAAAGACTAAGAATTTGTTTCTTAATGTTTGTCTTGTTGAGTCTGCTTTTATAGTAATTTGTTAATGACTGCTGGGATTTTAATATCGGCCCAAGATGCTGTGTTAATTGCCCTTCACATTCACACACACATTTGTTGTATTTTTTTTTTACTTATAAAATGAGGCATTACTAACTAACAAATAATGCTGGGAAGAGACACTAATCTTGTTTATGTGTTGGCTATCATCCAGGTTTGTTAAATGTTTTTTATTTAATATTATTGGGTTGGATATTTACTATATACAGTATTCCTGCTTCCCATTAAAATCAGCCACAAAACCAGTGCAACAAGTCCCAGGATGAAGCTCAGACTCCTGTTGCTAAGTTACAGATGAGTGTTTTCCTATTTTTAGTGCTGAAGACAAGGATTCTCGTTGGAAGAATATATTTTCATTTGGAATATGATAATTGTCACAAAATGAATTGTTTCATGCCATTTTGAACTACAGTAATTAGATAATAGATTAGAGGCAGCTTAATGCAGAGCTGTCCTCTGGGGTTTGAGAGTACCTCTACAATAAGATGTTGAGGAGAGGGATTTTATTAATTCATAATGACTTTTATTAAGATAGGATGCCATGCAGAATGCATGTCTACAAATTTCATAGAGCAAGAAAAGCTGTTTTAATTATTTCAGTAACTTCAGTTTCTCCAAGAAAATTCTGGGATCGTTTTCTTTTTTTTCCTATTTGAGTACTTTGATGTGAGTGTCTGGGTATTTTTTGCTTGCACACATGCACGCTTGTGTGTCTGTGTGTGTGTTTTGTTTCGTGCCCTATTGGTTGTGTCAGAGATGTCTAAGGTTGTCTGTGTGCTGGTTTATCGCAGGTACAGTGGCGTCTTCCCCAGCCTCAACATGGCAGTGAAGCGCCGGGAACAGGCACTGCAGGACTACAAACGGTTGCAATCCAAAGCGGAGAAGTATGAAGAGAAAGAAAAGACCGGGCCCGTTATGGTCAAACTACATCAGGTAATGCGAGTTTAAAGCTGGCATTGGTGCACGTGTTTTGTCCACTCCAGTGCTCCCTCTACCTGCAGAGGGGCAGAGTTCACTTGCTCTTACATGTTGCACATATTGTGAATAGGGCACAATAAGTGGAAAAAGACACAAATGCTGACTGGATATGAACAAAAATAGTTGAGCACATGCATACTGTACATGTGCGCTCCTTCACCCACGCAAGCTACCAGGCTCTCAAGTAGTGCCTTTTCAAAAAGGCGCTGCTGCACATCTACAGGCACGTAATTGAGAATTGTAGACACACACACATACACACCATGAGGCCACTACAGAAGCGCACACATTCACAGATAGCGCTGCAGTGCTGCCTATGCTATTGCCTCTAACACATCCTCACATGGCGAGCCACCCACACACATTGAGAAAAGCACTGTCAGGGGAACAAAGCCTTGAAGAGGCCCCTACATCCCTGCCCTTTGAATCCCTGTGCACTTAAAGAAATGATCCTGACAAAACACTTGTATGCCATTTTAACTGGCATGTGAAAAGAAAACTAACAAATGTGAAGAGACCATACCATAATGCAGTAGATAAACAATATGTTGTAGTTTTAATATAGCAACTCCCCCCTTCCCCTTAATAAACATTCTCACCCTCTCGCACATATTCATTGTGCATTCCATAACTATATGCCTACAGTAGACTACCCACTAATACATTCACACACAGATCAGTGGTGCTGGAGTCCACTCACAGCCAAGTCTGCCCACATAACCCACTCCTCCTCACTGTGGTCGTGATTACAGCCTTTTTTTTGCTCTGCTTCTCCGTGGGAATTAGGCAAAAATCTTTCTGAACAATAAGAAAGACACTTAAGATGGCTCCACTGCTGAAATACTTTAAACTAACTTGTTTCTATTTGTAGGTATATTTTTTCTCAAAGTCTGCAACACTTTGCACCAGTTTAGAATTTGTAGATTACAACATGAGCTGACAAGGTGAATTGAGGGGATGTTATGTAAAATTAGAAGTGATGATTCTTTTGTTTCCTCTCTCCCCAGGCCAGAGAGGAGCTCCGACCGGTCAGGGAGGACTTTGAGGCCAAGAACAAGCAGCTCTTGGACGAGATGCCCAAGTTCTACTACAGCCGCATCGACTACTTCCAGCCCAGCTTTGAGGCTCTCATCAGGGCGCAGGTTAGTGATCTTCTCCCCGGGAGGTACACAAACAATAAGGCGCTCGTGCACGCACGCACACACACACACTCTCTCCACAGTGTCTGTTACGCCCTCCGAGCGTTGATTAAACAGTGGATAAAGTGTCTGATGGAAGGGAGTGTATAATCCTGGCAGTCTGTCTCCCTCCACGCTGTCCTAATGTGATTAACCCCCAGTGACGGCCCACACTGCTGTGTTTAGCCCAGGAAGGCCTCATCTGTCTGGCTCCACTGCAGCCCTGCATGTCGTCCTCTAACCTGAAGCTTCTCTTAAAGCAGCTGGGCGTCTCAAGTTAGCGCCACCATGTCCCCCTCCCCCACCCCAGACCTGCCTGGCCATGTCATTTCCTCTTTGGGACGGTCACTGGCACACTCCTAATCAGTTAACTAGATTATCCGAGACCTAATGCCAATTATGGAGTTCTATGTTGTACTTTGAACTTAAAATTAGCAAACTGAACAATCAGTCATGACCAACATTAAATATTTCTACAAATCTGAGCTCAGGTCTTTTTTTCTTTTTAAGTTTCAATACATTTTTTACCTGGCTTTGCGGTGTGCAAGGTTTAATATTAATCACACTTGTGCTTTTTTATTCAGTCGACATTATCTTTATTCATGTAGCTCAAGCACATGAATGAGCATTTACACATGTTTATATACACACACACACACACACACACACACACACACACACACACACACAGAGCCACACGTGGGTGGCCAGTGGACCTCATCCCCAGCCTGCGTGTACTTGGTTTCATCCTCCACTCCCTTCTCTCCCAGCCGCTGTTGCTGCTCAGCTCCCAGCGGCAGCAGGAAAAGGCACAAGGCTGCCTTTGTTGTGAGCCTTCAGCTTCACTATCACAAGTACTGTCCTGAAACTGTCAGTGGGACACTTGGCTTGACCTGTCCACCTGTACAGATGTTGATGAATTGAGACATTGTCTTGATTTTTTTTTTTTCTTTTCAGTTTTGCATTCTTTGCTGCATGTGTTCTTTTTAAAAAAAAAAAAAAAAAAAAAGATATTTTCCCAGTTGATTTTCTGTGTTTCCTGAAACAGTGGTCACACAATGTTTTAGGACTTACTGGACAGAATGCAACATGCATTATTCATTATTGTTGTAGGCCAAGAGGTCAAAGTGTAACCTCTCTGTATACATATTAAGCAGCTGAGACCGTGGTATGTTAAAATGTCCAGACACAAGTCATTTAATTTCTAGCTTTGCTTTACCCAAAGACTCCTTTTTGTATCGTAGGTGGTCATAGGCTGTGTTTACTCCTCCTGGTGACTGGACTAATTGTAATAATAGAGTGTCTTTGGTACAGAGGGCACTCGAACACTGATCTGGTGTACATTATCATCACTGGTCAAATGGACATTTCCGATGGCTCTTTCAACAAGCCGTTTTGCATATCCGCTTTACCCCACAAACAGCAGTAACCCAATACTTATGGCCCACTCGTGTGGTTTAGGTGGCAAATGTTGGTATAAACATTCAAAGGTCTTTCAGGCTGAGCACTTAAAAAGGCTTGTACAAGGTGGTTCAGAAAATTAACTTTTTTCCCTTTGGGTCTGACATTGTCAAATCTGTCCGTGACAGAGTGAGGCAAATATTATTTCTGTATAAGATGCATGACTCCTGGTTGTTTCCAGCTTGACATAGCCCTTATTCTGTTGTGAATTAGCAAATCAGGAAGCATTTCTCCGACTTGTTTCTTGCTTGGCCTTGCTGTTTCGGCCTACAATAGGACACACGTGCAGTTTCAGAGAAGCCAATGGTGCCCTCTTAAGAGCATGGTATCATATGCATCTCCGCATGAATAAATATTGAGATATGTGTGTGTGTGGGTTTCAAGGGGTTGTATTTCCCAGTACTTTCATTCTCTGCCTACTCTTCTGGAGTCTTGTAATGTGATTAAAGTCTATTAATCATCAAAGCAACTCTCTAGGGAGCCTGACTCATGAACTAAGGGGAAGAAGCAGGGGTGGGAAGTGTCAAGAAAGCTTTCAGTGAACAATCTCTATCTCTTGTTCAGATTGGGAGAGAAAAGCAGGGTCACTACCCACTGAAGTGCTGGGGTTTTTGGGGCTTTGTCAGAGTTGTTTGATATCCGTGGGCTTCCTCTTCTCCTTTCAAATCACTTCTCATTAGCAGAGGTGAAGAGGTATGAGACCAGCAGCTTCAGACTAGTGTGAGTAAGAGCATGGTTAGATTGTGCGAGCAGAGTCTGGATATGAATTTGTTGGAGTTTTTCCTGAGAGGCATCCAAGAAAGGTCTTTGGACCCTCTCGAGTTTCTATCAGACAGGACTATTCTTTTTCTTCTGCTCCCCAGGTTGTCTATTTCACCGAAATGTACAACATCTTCAGCGAGTTAACAGACCAGATCGACCAGGCAGGACTGACTGATGAGCAGAGGGAGAGGGAGACCGAGGCCAAGCTCAGCGAGTTGCGTGCTCTGTCCATTGTCGCAGACGACTGAGGGAGGAAAGCCGAAAACCGGGATGGGTTCCTTTCATGCCTCTCTGAATGGATTGCAGTCTTTTCAGGCTCCTTCGTGCAGTTCAAACGGACAGCAATGGCCTTAACCTGATTATCAGATTGCTTCCTTGCGGCCTCATCACCCCCCATTCCTCTTGCACTACACTCCCATGTTTCATTCTTTCTACAGAGACTCTCTGCAACTTAAAGCAGCTGAAATGCCACATTAACTAAGCCATCAGCCAAGTGCAGCATTATAAGCCAATATGTTTTTTTTTTGTAAAGGAATCAAGCAGTTTTCGTCAGAGCTAATTAACAAGGTTACACTTTGTGGTTTCAGAGATGTCTATAAGCATTTGTTTCTTAAGCAGGAAATGAGCATGAATGTTTTTATTAGTCACACCTGCAATGTTACTAACAATCTGTTAAACAGTTTGAAATGACAAACACTACATACTGAATGTTATGTAATATACTGTAGGCTACCAGCAATAAAATGTAAGTCTTTATTTTGGCCTTTGCTGGTTATCTCCAAGTTTAGCTTTGTGCCATGTTGTGTGAGGGCTTTTTAATCGGGGTTTACAGGATGATGGTATTGGTAACATCACCTGTGCATTAAGTGCCTACATTGTCCCGGCTGTGGATGTAACATGAAAACTATCTTCAGTAAAGTTAGATTGTGCCTGTGCAGCGGCGTTGAAAGGTCGACTCCGGAGAGAACAAGTTACTGTTGGAGTCTAATCAAAAACAAAGGCGGGTGCTCCCTCTAGTGGAAAATACTAATCATGACAAATTCCTTTTATTCACACCATCCATCCTTTGTTGTATTGTGGTTCAGTTTGTCTGTTAGCAACAAGCCTCACACAAAGAAAGTCCTTTCTCTGTAACTTCTCAACCAGGGTTGGAAGCCAACTTAAGTTTTTAGCTTTCCACTGATTTTGGACCAAATTATATTGTCATTGCACTTCTTTGTTTCCACCTTCATCAGGTACTGCCTCAGTATGATCAACACATACTAGATGGTAATGCACACACCAATTGTTCCAATATCATGTTAGTGGATTTTTTTTAAAAAGGTGTCATCAAGAAGTTGACTATTCTCCCACATATTTTGAAATTATTGAAACAAATGCTTAGTTGATGTTGAGTTCTGTTATATTTTACTTACACACGTGTATTAATGAAGGTTTTTCTAAATAATGAAGTTTTAAGTGGTAGGTTTTTCTTTAGACAATACTTTAATAGTGGGTTTTAATTTAGTTTTTTTAATGTATTAACACAAATTTGTGAAATGACAATGTTTTTCAGGCATCATTGTAATGTATAGTCTATCGTGAAATAAATTAATTGAGAATAGCAGACATGTACACAATTGTATTGTTGCCTTGAGTTTAAGTTTGGATATCCACTGCATATTTCTCTCTCTCAAATACAGGAGTTATTATAGAATTGAAATCACACAAAAGATTCATCGGTTACTAATCTTTATTTCTGTTCAGTTTCACTTTACTGGAATTAGTCAGTAGTGTCCCGTCAGTGAATCTCATAAGCAGTATGTACTGTTCAGCCATTATTTTATTTTTTTAAACAAATGCTTGCTGGTTGAACCCCTCATAGTTTTTTAATGGTTTAATTTCAGGTGATGGATTACATGCCCACACTGGTTTATGAAATCTTATAATATGAAAAATACGCAACCAATAAGCTACGATCAAGAGTGTTCATGAAAAGCTTATGTCATGGTGATACACGGGCCCAACAACCGTAAAATACAAACCTACAGTTAACGCAAGTTCTATGAGCAACAATGTCCCTTTAAAAATCAGGCCAGTGTGAATTAAAGGTCTAACTTAACGTCTCTGCAGGTTGCTTCTTAATAACCTCTGTGATTTTTATCTCTACAACTATACAATAATTTATGTATTAGTAAAATCTCCCAGTAAATAATAACTGAATTAGTGACAAAGACAACAGTGAGATTGGAATTTAAAACAAAAGGTGGTTTGGTCCCAATCTGTGTTATTTTTCATGTGAAGTTAATACATTACACATATGTGCAGGAGGTGGACTTGAATTAAAACTTCTTTGAAGCAAAATACCAATATTCCAAATTATATACAGTTGTATATTTCAAAATAAGGCACTGCTGGACGTATAGGATTTTATTTTTTCTTCTCCCAGGGTCCCTGTCCCATTTGTGTTATCCCTTATTGGACACCAGTAACCTTGGTGTGTTGTGTGTGAATTAGTGTGAGAAGTCCCTCAAAAGGCCGTCTTGCTGTACATGCTTGATATTTGTTTCCGAAAGGTTTTGAGGATGTCAGCGCGTCTACTTTTCAGTGTAGGGGTGAGAAGGCCGTTGGCGATGCTGAATGTCTCTGGATGCAAGTGAAGGTCCTTCACCTGAAAGAAAGGTAAGACACGAAATCACACCCAAAGTCGGTTTTGAAAAGTCAGATGCTTGCAAATTTTTACCAAGCCCAGTGTCAGCAGACTCCTCACTTGTTCAAAGGACTTCAGCCCTGCTTCCTTCCCTACAGCTTTCATGTCCTCTAAAACGGCGTTCTCTAAATCCTGTTGAAAGACCAATAACTGTCAATTTTCCGGGATGCGTACAACAATGTAAAATGGTTATGTTATGAAATTGGGGTTCAGATGACATACAGGATTCTGGCACAGCTCTTCATAGGATCCCACAAATCCTCTGTCTTTAGCCCAGTCGACAAACACCTCAGGGTCAGGTACAACTATGCCTATGAGATAAGACTGGTGACGCCAAATACAAGAGAAAATCAAAACTTGAACCACAGCAAAATGTTTTGAATACTGATAAACTGAACATGAATCGAATTGCACCTGTAAACTATCTCCGTGCACGAACACTTGTAGCACAGGAACACAACGCGTGTAGACATTTTCTATCTTCTCTGGAGCGATGTATTCTCCCTGGGACAACTTGAAGATGTGCTTCTTCCGGTCAATGATGCGAAGCGTCCCATTCTGGCAGAGGAAAAGTGGAAACACTTACATCAGCCTAAAAGACGATATCGGTCAGTTTTAGGCCGATTATTGTGTCTAATCTTACTGGAAGCCACTGGCCCACGTCCCCACTGTGCAGCCAGCCGTCGCTGTCCAAGGCTTCAGCCGTCCTTTCTGGGTCCTTCAGGTAACCTCTGAACACACTGGGGCCACTTATACAGATCTAACGGGACAAAGCCGTGATGAGTGTCAGTCGATCTGTGGCATGTATAACATGATGGCATAATCCGATTGCCTCACCTCTCCATCTCCGTTCTTAGCATAGTAGTTCATATCAGGGATGTCTATCAGCTTCACCTTGGCACAGGGCAAAGGAGCCCCTACATGACCTGAGAAACACACATCCACATACCTGCTGAGGACAAGATTAACCAGCACCAGCACTTAAGCGCAAGCCAATCAGATGGCGTCTTACCTGCGCTCCAGTCTCCCGGCATGGAGAAGGTGCAGCCTGCGGTGCACTCTGTCTGGCCGTAACCCTCAAAGATCAGACATCCCAGAGTGGCTCTGAGGAAGGACAGCACAGTGGGGGAGATGGGTGCTGAAGCAGTCAGGGCGAACCGCAGATTACCTCCTAAACTGGCCTGAAACACAAGTCACGCAGCATTTATGTAAAACCGTTCAAATACAAACTTATTGTTGGTACAAGCAAAATTCTATTTTCAACCTACACTGTATTTTCTGCATTGACCATAACGAGCCAAAATCTGTTAGTGTGCATGCTTCTCCAATACACTCCCACAAGACCAATATGCTCTGGGTAAATTTGGCATTGATTACTGGAATAGTTGTGCTCCTCTTGTAAAGTTTGGATACAAATTTGTTGATTATTTGCATGGCTGCTGGTCTACATGTACTACTGTGTTAAGTACTGTAAAATATAAACAGTGACAAATATAGAGTCCTGGATTTAAAAAATAATATGTCAGACTGAAAACCAATCTGTAGTTGAAGTTTTGTTTTGGGGGTTGGTTTCTGAAGAGGCCTGCAGGTCTTTACTGGAGACCTACAATAAATGAACTGAACACATGGGAAATATATGATCCAGGTGGATGTAAAATGGAGCTTCCAGAAACTGACCTGAATCCTGTTGAACACCAGTTTGTCCCACAGACTGTTGTTACGTACAACGCCACTGCTGAGCTCAGCCTGCTTTCTCCTCACGGCGTAGTGAAGCAAAGCCCGTCGTAACGGAGAGGTCACAGAACCCAGGATCTTTACAGAAATAAGCAAAAACAGAAACCAGGTTTAAAACATTACCGATTAAAAAGTGCAAGATAATAATCTGAATATATTCACTTACCTTGTCATAGATGCGATTGAGTAAACGAGGTACAACAGGAAAGAAGGTAGGTTTGAGAGTTTTAATGTCATCCATGAGAAGAGAAATGTCGCCTTGGTAGAATCCTACTCTGGCCCCATGGCAGAACATAGAGACCTGTGACAGAAATAAACTTAGCTTAGGGTTAACACACTACAAAAAAGAAGAAGAAAGAAAATCTGAAAAGAGCATCAACTACCTGAATCATCCTCTCAAACATGTGGGCAAGCGGCAGGTAAGAGATAGACACATCCTCTTGTCGGATCACAAACGAACCCTGAGAGAAAATCGAGAAGAAAAGTGAGCAAAGCACAGGGGAGAGATTCCGTTCAGGCAGCAGGCATACGGTGAAGCCCCGCAGGCAATCAAACATGCTGGATGGCTTATTCTACAGCAGTTAGATAGCACAATCTTTATATGAGGGCAATTAGTTAAAGTACCTTGCATCGTCAGGGGCAATCAAACAGCCAATTAATCATACCATTAGACACAGCGGGGAGAGGGACAGTTTTGAGATACAGAGACAAGCAGGTGGGAAGTGATGGTAGCTGTGAGGCTGTTCTCAATTAGACAAGGAGGTGGAAGTGTAGACAGACCTCCAGGATCTTAATGACAGAGGAAGTGTTGGAGGCGATGTTGCCGTGGGTGATCATGGCTCCCTTGGGCTTCCCTGGATAAATAAACAAGACATTATTGCAGTGCCCTGCTCAGCAAGAGGAAACTGCAGCGGTGCCATAAAGAAAGGTCGTTAGTGGGCACTGAAGGACACTTCTCGAATGATGTGAGTGAAGGATAATCACGCTGAGACGCATGAAATCAGACGTTACCTGTGGTTCCGCTGGTGAAGCAAACCACGGCCAGATCCTGAGGCTGGGGCGGCTACAGCAGGCCGCAAAGAAATATGAGAATATGACAACAGCCTTCCTCCACTCTTAATTTAAGTGCTGTTTACAAGTGAGTGTTAATGATATCTTATGGGACAGGAGCAATGATGAAACTGTCATCCTAGCATTTAGAGGGGGATTAGCCATTTACTGAAACCAGTTTGATGCGGTGATGTAGCAGCTGCAAGACGATAAACTCACCACAGGATCTTTGAGGTTCTGCCTTCCCAGATCCTAAGATGTGGACAAAGAGGAGTTATCCATATCAATTTATATATCACCATTGATGACTAAATTAAAAAGGGGACACATTTAAATGAGTCTGCATTATAGGGATTTAGTACTCCCTCCTCTGCTCACCATGAGCTGCTCCAGTTTCAAAACCTCCACCTCGCAGTTCTTTGCCCTCTCAACAAACGCGTCGCTGAACTCGTTGAAGAGAACCAAGCAGGAGAGCTTTGGAGTCACGCCCGTCTCCTTGTTCTCCAACAAAGCTGCCGCCTTCTCCTCCCGGTCGCAGATCACCAGAGAGATCTCCGCTAAGAACGCCACCAACATGAAGAGTTACTTACCAAGTAGTACAGTGAGTCAACTACTGACATTGTTCACCCCAAAGAGATAAATCAATAGTTTTCTAATCAGCTTTAGCTGTAAATGCAGTGAAGCTCAAAGATGATCTTTTCTTTTTTCCATTTTCTACTCCATTACACTTATATGACTTTGCATATGAAGATTTTACATTAAAAACATAATAAGATAATAAAATACAATGTCAAACTTTTTTTACAATGTATTGTTTTGACTATTAATATATTATTTTAAAAAAGCCCAGTTATGAGATGTCTTTTAATTGTTTTTATCACCTCCAACCTCTTTTTTTCTTCAGAACCGGTACTTTCCCTTTTTAAACTTCAAGTACATTTAACTGGTGACACTTCTGTACTTTTACTTAAGTAGTACAATAGCAAGACTTTGAAAGCAGGACTTTTACTTAAGTACTTTTACTTGAAGTAAAAAGGTACAAGTACTTCTTCCACTGCTGTTTCCAACATAATATTTATCTAATCATCTCTTAGATGTTGTAATATGCACACAGTTTGCATGACGCCTAGTCTTTAAAACAATATTTTGGGAGAAGGATCACTGTGTATTGCTCACCACTATGGTATGGTTTAATAAAACCCCATTAACAATGCTCTATTATTTCCTCACCCAGGTTGAGTATGTGGACCATGGCCTCCAGCCCCAGTGTGTCATACAGAGGCACCACCGCCATGGAGTAGGTGTAGCAGGCCAGCTCCGAGACGATCCACTGTCGCCAGCAGAGGGAGACAAAGCAGCACAGTTAGACTCATCTCCAGCCTTCACACACTGCTGAATGAGTACTTGTTCAGTTCGATATATAAACACGAGGGAGTAATGTGTGGTTATGTAGATCATAATGCATTTCATACTTAGTAAATAAATAAAAAAAAAAACACATTTAAAGTAAAAAAAAAAAACAGCACTCTGTGTGTAGATAGGTCTGATGAGAGGTTACAGGCTCTGATGGAGCAGAAAATTATCTTTCATTTTCAGTCTACACAGGAGCAACAAAGATGGCCTTGCCTGATGGATGTATTACAAAATGAGATTGGGAGTAGACCTGCTCCAATATTAGCTGCCCTGGAGACCCACATTCACCACCAGCGCTCTGCTCTCAATATGAATTAAGGCAAACACACTTTCACTACACACAAAAACAAATCATGTTTTAATTTTAAAAATTCATGAAGGAAATGTGATCCTGGTATGACTTAAGGGGAGGAACAAACCTCTGTGGAGATGAGAATATCTAGCCAGGTGAAATACAAATTTGAACTATTGGGCCGTTGAGAGGTTAAAGGATTTGATTTGATTTGAGGCAAGAAACATCCATGCCAGAAAAGTTATCTAAGCCATACTAATGCTCTCGGGTAACCAACCAGTGAAGGAACAAACAAACGTCACACCCCAGAAACCGTGACACTTCTGGTCATACCTCTGGTCTGTTCTGTGCAAATATCCCAACAAATTGCTGTGGGTTCGGCTGGCAGCCTTTGGCCAACAGCCCGGAGCCCAGCACCTGCGCCTGCTCAGCCACCTGAAGAATTGGAGATGCTCAGTCAGCAAACGGCAAAGAGTAACATGATGCACAGAAGAGCTCATGATGACTGGAGTATTACAATACTAAAAACATGTCCAACCTCAGTGTAGGAGATCCACTCGTAGGGCTGCCCCGGCTTTCTGAAGCCCAGACACGGGCCGTTTCCTGGAGGACAGAAGACAGTTGGGTCACGTCGGTCCAAACATTTTAAGAATTTTAAATGTGGTGTCTGGGATACGCTGCCGATTTACTTTTTTTGCACCTTTCTTTACGATTACACAAGCAAACATATGATGAAGTAAAAATGAAATATGTTGTGAAAGTGTCCCTTGTCACCACCTGCAATCCTCAGTCCTCTCTGGAACATGTCAAAGACCGTCCTTGTGTCATCGTAGTAAAACTCCAGCAGCGAGTCATCTTTAAGAAGAGCCGATCGCCTGCAGCTAGGATCTCCCTACAACAAACACTCTTATCAAAACACTCGACGTATGCCATTTACACAAATCATAATAATAACAGCAACAACCATGAGCCACTCACATTCACAGCCACAGACTGGGCTTGCAGATCACAGGGAGGACGCATGGGTCGAGGTCGCGTCACCAGCCAGTACGCAGTGAGAGAGGCCAGAGCGCCTATCCCCAGCAGAGAGGAGGGCGACAGAGACAGGGAGGACAGGGAGAAGGGGGACAGGGGCAGAGACGGCAAAAGACTCCAGAAGCTTTCAGATTCAGAACCTTTGAGTCCAGCGCTGGAGCGAAGTGACCGTAACCACTCCTGGAAATGCATTACTGAGAGAAGAGGACAGACACAAAGACAGACAACATACTGAGTGAAACAGGAGGACTTTTTTTTTTTTTTTTTTTTTTTGCAAAAAAGAAAAATTCATGCAGCATCTCCAGCAGAAGGCAGCACAGTAAACATTTAGCAGACTAAATCAGGTTGACAGATTCAGTAAGTTCTAATGAGTTTGTTACCAGCTGCAACAGTGTGTGGCTGGTTTTATTTCACCATAGCAAAATGACACATACTGTAGCAGGAACTACCATAGTTAGAGTACTTTGCCACTTTATGCCCGTGGCCTGTTTTGGCATGGCGGTTTTAATTGATTGTTTAATTTGTAAATTGCCTAAGTTAACATCTTCAAATTGCTTGTCTTCTCCACCCAACAGTCAAAAAAATCTAAAAAGATAAAAATATGAAAAAACAGCAAATCCTCACATTTGAGAAGCTGAAACCAGTGAATGTTTGAAAATGTTGCTTGATAAATGACTTGAAGAATTGAAAATCGATTTATTGTCCATAACGTATAAACTAATGGACTAATCATTTCAGGAATAAATATAAATTTACCAGTAGATTTCTCTAATACCAAGAAGTTCAATGCATTTTAATGAGAAGGAATTACATATTTTATCACTAAAAAAGTAAAATAAACTCTACAACTGTATAAAAAAAAAAAATTCTCATTGAAATCAGTCCTGTAAAATAAACAAGACTTGAGATTTAGCACAATCATCATACAACATAGTCAGACTCACAAAAATGGAGGAAACCAGAGATAGTCTTTTTTATTCCACACATTCCTCTTCCTTTTCAAAACCTGATGCCTACATTACCCACAATGCAACTCAATCACCATCATTCTGGGTCCAATATCTGATAAATAGTGCTAGTAGCGGCTAATGTAGCCTCAAGCCACTAGCGAGTAGGAGTAGCGGGCTACAAAGGTTTGGTAGACTCAATTCTGTCTTTGTTTCCCCCCGGGACTTTTTGCATTTTCCAACTTGTAGTCTTCTGACTCAAGTGACTCCGACTCAAGTGACATCCCTTGGGTCCATTTATCAGATTTTGTCGAGCTCTCTTTGGAGCCACAAAATATTTCATACCACATTTTGCCCAAATACAGCAGTACTCACCAAGACCTGCAAACTTACTTTTACTTCTTATTATCCACCACAGTGAACCCTGTTCATTTACTACAATCTAGCCTAAACACAGAAGGCCACAAAACCTTTAAGGTAATAAAATTAAAAACATGGTAGTGGTGGAGGTGGTGGAGGGGTGGGGGGTAGAGACACACCAGGAAGTAATAACAATTGGCAAAACAGAAACAGGCACAGAGGTTACTCTCAGTCATGTTGTGCCACTCTCTTTCATTCATCAGGGAGGAGCGAGAGAGAATCGGGGTGCGTGCGGTAGTGAGGGGCTGGTGGGGATGTAGGGGGAGGGGGAGGACCCACCAAGTCCACCCCCATGATCCCCTGCTAGACACTTTGTTCATATCAAAACTGAATAAAAAGGAGGGACTGTTGTCCCAACACAAACTGAAAAACAGCACTAAAACGGCTCATTTCACCCGCTCTAACAAACCACTTCATCTTACACCGGGCAAGGAATTCACCTCACTGAATAAATCTCTGCTTTCCCACATGCACTGCGCTCCCCGAACACCTCTCAACCTCTCACCCACTTTCTCCCCCAGTGCCCAATAAGAGAGGGAATGAAGAGGCATATACCCCTCCCTCCTCTTCAACCAGGCTGCTCCTGCACTGTTTCCCTTCCCTGCACGGGCAAAGTGATGCCACACTCGTCCTTGGAGAATCCATAATTTTCTTCTAGCGTCAATTAAAACTGAATTAAAATGCTCGCTTGCCACTTTACACCTGCTGGAGCAACAGCGCAGCTGGTGATCCCCGAGAGTCCTTTCACTAGGTAAATAAACGAGAAACAAAAGGGCTTTATGAAATGTGACACATCAAAAGAAAATGACAGTCCACTGCGAAGAGAGCTTCCTGTAACCTCTTTCTGTCTCCCTCCATCGTTCCCTCCTCCCTCACTCCCATTCATAAGGGCTATTGTCAAGGCCCAGACAGGGACCATTGTGCTCCCAGCTTTTACTCCCTGGAAGACATGAGACAAAAGAAACTGCACGCACACACACGCACACGCGCGCACACACACACGAAAATATACTGGAGGAATACAAATGCACCGCCACAGCCCATGGCTGTTGGGGGAGAAAAACTTGAATGTTTTGACGGTTCACACCTGAATTTGCACTCGAGAGGGACGATTACATGGAGGGGCACGCATGACAACATCATGTGGACTAGCGTTAAAAAAATAATACGAGATTAAAGGTATTTTTGGGGCAAATTATGTTTGACACAAACGAACAAAATTTGTTTAAAAATGAAAAGTAAATTGACATCCTGCTATGGAGTGCATACAGAGTGCAGTTTCACAGGAGGACGACAGGCAGATAACGGATAGCCTGAGGCCGTCTGCATGTCTGTGCACATTTAGTCCAGCTGACAGGCGGAGACAGAGCTGAGAGATATTCTGAGCTGCTGCAGTATCTGGTGTTGCAGAATATAGAACGCATGAAAACAAAAAACTGGTTTTGAGAAAAATCTGGCATGTAATCAATGATGACTATAACTCTAATAGATCAAACTGTCTAACATTGTTTGTATGCCACATTTTGGAGGGTGCCACAGAATGCAATGAGCCTCACACAAAGTGAATTATACTTGGAAAGATGAGAAACTAGTAACACTAAAATGGAAGATTAAAGAAATTGTTGGTGTATACAATTTAATTTGAAAAGTATTGATAGTAAAAAATAAAAAAAAATAAAAATAAAATCAGGGCTTGAATGTAGAATTTATGTGAGAAATTCCAGGGTTTATGTTAATAAATGCAAAAGGTAGCTTCAAAATATTGGTACATTAAGAAGTAGAATGGATCACCATTGAATAAAACTAATTGTACAGTATTAGAAAGGAGCTAGTGTAGGGGCTTTAAAAAGAGGAGAGGAGTTATATACATTTATTGCTCAATATAAAACTTTGGCAGCAAGACTGACTTTAAATTATTATTTAGACTTTTTGGCCGAGCTTGAGGGCATTCAAAAATGTAGTTATGGCTGCTTTAAAAAAAAATATATATATATATATATATATATATATATATATATATATATATATATATATGCATGTTTTTATCACAAGCAGACAGAAAAGGACTGACCTTAATGACGTTCTTTCAGTTATAGTGTGTTTTAGTTATTTTCCTGTTGAATTCAACTTTAAGGATTTGTTCTACAGAGCCAAAATTAAGTCTCCTCAAAGCAAAATGCCTGCATCGAAAAATGCCATGAATCATAAGAGCGAGAAGAGGCTATGCACAGTGGCCTACAGAGCTTCTGTGGTGATGAGAGCAATGCTTCCCCCTGACCCAGAAAACTACAGGAGGTGACATGAGGAGGGGGGAGGTTTTAATAGGGGGGAGAGACGACAGCATTTTATAACCAGCAGCAGCAATGAACTCTGCACACTTTCCATGTGCCATGAGAAGTGAATGGTCTGTTCGAGGGGAGAGGAGGAAAGAGGGGGACACGTGAGGCTGGCCGGGATGGCAGTGGGGGTGGGGGTGGGGGGCAGGAACCATCAAAAGAGAAAGAAAGAAACGCTTGGGTGTTTTCCGGCTGTGATTCCCAAATGAAGCGTGAAGAACACAGACACACACTCGGTCACAATGAAGTTTTTCTTGTGGAAAGGGAAAGTGGTGAAGAATAAATGAGAAAAGCCACGTATCCTGCACGTAGCGAACACCTTCCCTTTCCTCAAGATGCACACGAGTCTGCCATGGTCTCAAATTCACTTGAAACCAATCAGGATCCTCACAGACAATGCTACATTTGTGCATTTTTTTTTCCCCCCCTCCAGCCTGAAGTTTCATGTAACTAAGCAGCACCAGTTTCAAACATCCCTATGCAGCAGTAATCTTCCACCTTTAGCTTTCCTGGCACCACACCTCACGGGTTTGAATCGGTGTTTTTTTGTGCACCAGGGCAGATCATCCAGCCCTGCACGACCTCAGCTGCCATACGGCCAGCAGATACAAAAGGAACTGTCAAACACCGAAGAGTGGATGGCAGCGAGATGGCATCTGGCCATGTGGACAACTTCAAACATGTTGCATGCTCCAGAATATGTAGACATGCAGGCAGGTTAATACAGATACAATACTCTGGGAAAACAAAAGAACTAACAAAAAGTCTAATAGTAAAGTCTAAAGGAGAGACACTGCCTTATGCTGTACATATTGTTAAGCCCCTTTGAGGCAAATGTGTGATATTGGGCTATATAAATGAAAATAACTTGACATGGGCAGAAGTGTGCTTTTTTTACAAAAGAAACCCTGCAGTTAAGGGCTGAAACTTTTCCCAACCACATTCATCCTCAGCTTGGATCAGGGACAACGTCCCACAGGACTGTGCTTTAAGTGTCAGTTACACATGAGCGACCACAGGTCTTTTAAAGGATTTGGACGTACACTGGCATCATTGCTCATCAAATGGGTTTTGGTTATATATAAATGGGTATCTGACAATACTGAGAACTGGGCCGATGTAAAAGCAAGCATCTCATCAGCGGGTCATTTAAAGGCACATTTCTTTAAAGGTTCATGCAACCTGTTTGTTAACAGGTTGATGATCTTCGCAGTGCTCCGAGGACTTGAACCAACCCTCAGCAGCTCGGTGGCCTGGACACTCAGCGGGCTGCAGACACACTTCTTTTTTTAACTTGAAGATCGGAATCTGAGCTTTCGTAGTTTAGGTATGTTTCTTTATCTGAAGCGACCGTGAACGAGCTCATAGGCCAAACAAAGAAAGAACAAATGAAACTTACCTCGCTAAAAACGCAGGCCTCCAATTGCTCCTTAGATTGTTCTTCAAAGTTACTTCAGCAGCAGATCCATCGAGACGTGTCGACGTCAAGCTCAAAACAATATGCTTTTGTTTCCGGTCAAACCCTTCAAAACTAAAGCCTCTACTGATGGAAGCAGTGTGCGCAACCTCGTTACGTTTGATATATAAAGCGGAAAGATTCACCCACACAGATAATTTAGAAAGAGACTAATTGTATTTATTTTCATAGCAGTACTAATTGACGTTATATTCTAACGTTATGGCAAAGAAGAAGAAGGATAAATGACAACGTTAACACATGTTAATGAGAATGCTAAAAATGATGCAACAAAATAAACTACAAATTGCAAAAAAAACTTTTTTGTTTTCCTCTTTTTCCTATTTTTTACCATTTGTAATTTACTATTAGATATTCTAGCTATACAATCAATCAATTATAAGTTAATCAGTTAAGTATCTTTTGTTTCACTATGTATTTTCGGCCTGATCTAATGAGCTCAGTATCTAACTTGTGATTTTTCAACAATCCAACAATTTTTTATAATTTAATTGTTACTTTATTTTGAAGTTAAAAATCACACAACTTCTGGTCTTTATCTTTCTAGCTTTCTGTAGCTCTGAAGCTTCGCTGCCGACACTGACGTCACTTCTTAATTGTATTCAGGCATTTTGGGGGAGATCAAATAATGACAGAGTTGAACAAAAAAGTGAAACTCATAGTAAGATTTAAGAAGAAAGAAAATACAGTTTTGTACAGCCTGTTTGTTTATTAGGCCTACATTCAACAGCAGTGGCATCACTGAACTCACATGTTTATAAATCTATAGGGGTTGTACATCAGAAACAGTCTAAGCTCAACACAGTAGGCAGCATGGTTCATTTATCAAACAATAGCTGCAGTTACTGATACTGAAAATAATTGTGTCTGAAAATATAATTAATTCTTAATGGCAGTAACACTGAGGGAAATTAATAATTTATGAGGCCTGAACTTGAAAGTGATGAAGTATTGACAAGGTTTCTTTTCCAGTACACAACTGATCCATCAGAAATCATCCCAGTTTGTGCTCAGCTCCACTGAATCCTCAGTGTAATGACCACATGTACTGCTTTCCAAAGCATCCTTCACCTGAAAGACAGTGTAACAGGGTAAAGAATGAGAAAATATATCTACTCACTGCAACAAGAGTTATCACAAAACAGAAAATAATAAGCCAAACTGAACGTGTCTTACTTTGGGAATAACTGGAGGGTTTAATGTGCCTTTACACAGTTCGTCCCAGTTGAATCCTTCAAACCATCTGAATAAAAATGGAGCATCACAACCTATGAAACCATATTTCCAAACAATAGCCTCTGTGATTTTCTCCAGTCTAATAAATCTGTCGTCTTACTTGTGCTTCTGAATGTCCTTGGCCCCATTTCTCTGACTGCCCAGTCTCTCCGAGGGATTGGTCCTTGGCAATGGAAAGCAAACAAGAACACACGAATAAATAAACTATGAATTATTACTCAGATTCTTCCCTTCGAGAGGGGATGTTACACCACAGGTCATGTCCACACACCTGCGTTATTTCTTAATTTTCTTCTATCTGTTTGTGTGTGTGGGTGCTGGAAAAGGGGAAATATAATAGGCCTATAACATACACAATGTTGGGATAGAGGGAGGTCTTAGTATTGTTCTGAAAAAGCACTATAAAATAACTGTCATAAGCTTTCACATTATAATTAATGGTGTTTAGTGGGGCATATTTACAACACCTGCACAGTTTCTTTATGAGACTGGAGGCACTTTTTCTGATGGTTTTTGGAAAGTCCATCTGATCGATACCACAAATGGTTGCAGTGAGAATCTTTATCGGGTCAGAGTCGCTGAATGGGAGCCTGGAGAGGGAAACAAGAGCCTGTCACCATCACTTCAGTCTACAGCTGAGAGCTTCACAAGTAGGGCTGCATAAAACTGTGAAACCTACCCACCACTCAGAAGTTCAAACACAAAAATGCCCAGTGACCAGAAGTCTGCAGATACACTGTGGCCTTTGTTCAAGATGATTTCAGGTGCCATGTAGCCCGGTGTACCGCAGAATGTCCAGGTTTTCTTACCCATGTCAACCTTCTTTAGACATCTGGAACCAATCTATAAAAGGAGGATATGTGTTCACTTACAGTAAACCCAGAATACCATGATGTCATATTGAAAATCAGAATTTATATTTGCAGCCAATTGTAGTACCAGTTTGGCATAACCATGCTCATCCAGAACAACATTTTCAGGCTTGACGTCTCTATACACAACACCTCGACAGTGAAGAAAGGTCAAGGCCTCAACAACACAAGCCGTGTAGAATCTGGTGCTGCATTCGTCCAAACGTCCCCTGAAACGAAATGAGCAGTAAGCAGAAGTGCTGGTTTAAGCGTGCAGCAAACAAAACAAATGTGTGATGTAGACAGAAATCCAATCCTGTTTAGTCTTAAAATTGCATTGTGATGAAAGCGTGGCTAAAAACACAGCAGTAGGGCTATAAATATTTTATCAGAGTGATGACAAAAAGTGCCTCGCATCCTCTTTAGTCATAAATACTTACTTATCTTTGAGTAGACTATATAAATCCCCACCGAGACAAGCTTCTGTCAAAATGTACAGGCACTCTGCATCTCTAAAGATTTTATGCAGCCTGTGATCAATACAAAAATAGAATCATGTTAAAGGTCATTATGTAATCAAAACAATCATAAATAGATCATTGTTGAATAACAGACACCTGGCTATGAATGGACAATGAGCCTCCATTAGGATGCGCCCTTCTCTCCGGATGTGCTCTTGTTGACTGTTGCTGAGGATCAGCTTTTTCTTAAGGACCCTCATGGCATAAAGACACTTGATGTTGCTCTTTAGTTGCACCTGACAGAGGTGGAAATCAATACATTACATTATGGAAACATGGAATCTGGAGGAGGCACGGCGAATCTGTGTCATTGTGTGTGAGCTGCTATAAGATCAACCCTCACCAGGTCTATGTGACCAAACTCCCCAACTGCGAGAGCACAGATAATCTGGAAATCACTTAAGGTGGATGAGAAGAGATCAGCATCCTTGTCCGACCTGTTCACAAGCAAAACACAGGTCAGCCTATACCTTCTGTATTCTATAGGTGCAAATTACATCTAATTATTGTAGAAAATAGCATTGTAGCCTAATGCTCCTCACTCGATTTTGGATTCAGGGCTTTGCTGCACCTCATGACTGCAGTCAAATACCAACCCACCAATGAGGTCCTTGAAGGATCTGAAATACAGAAGTACATGAACATTCTCAGAATCTCTGGCTAAGCACATCAATTCATGACCAACTTGGAGTATAGTGTAGTAACTGATTGAGATACTATAGAGTTTGGCTATTGTTGCATACGTTTTTCTTGACTTTCTTTCAAAGTCGGAGAGATATCCTTTAAAATATTTTACAGGTTTTATCCAACCAATCATTATTTTCAGAAACTCAAGAGAGGCATTGACGCACGTTGCACCTTTTGTGGCGAGCTCGGAGAACCGCTGGTACATTTATTTTGGTCTTGCCCAAAACTACTGTGGATTAAATTGTCACGATTTATTGCTGATCGTATCTACCCTCCCTTTATATTACTTTGGAAAAATGTATTGTTTGGATTAATCAAATATAACTGAGATCTCTGTCTCATCATTATTTGATTATTATTTTTGACAAAAAGTTATATTCACATATTCTTCTGCATATATCAAACAAAACATTCCCTTTATATCTGAACAAAAAAAGCTGTCAAAACATGTAACCATGCACGGGAAGCTTTACAATATATTTATTTACTTTGTTATATATCTTTATTTATTACAACCTTTGGTCCCTCCGGTTGTAAGTTCTATACACAACGTGTTGTACACTTGTTGTACAATTGGCTCAATAAAGTCGGTAAAAAATATTAATACAAATAATCAGTTACTGCTTTCTATACAGTGAATTTTATTAACATAAAATATTGACTTACTCCCTGTCTATGACCAGGCATGAAACTTCACCAGCAGCAATAACATTCACAGTCCGAACATCCTCTCTAAAGACAGAGTGAAGAAGAAAATCATATTACCAATGCAAAAAAAACATTGATATAATGGTGGCACAAATGTCAGTTGTCACCATCATGTGCTCCTGTACCCGATGCATAATGTCTTCTGAAAGTGCATTCTTTTCTTCTTACCCCCAAAGAGCTTTCTCTCCAAACCACTGTCTCTCAGAGAGCTTAGAAAGAACCACCTGCTCTTCATGGCCTGGCTTCTTCTCTGTCACTTTCACCTTACAAGCACAAAAGAGAGAGGTAATGAAAAAGAGGTAATGCTGGAGAGCAGGGCAGAAAGCTCCAAAGTCAATTATCACCATTATAATGCAATTCCTAAAGCTGCACTGACATTTTGTCCTCCACAGTCTAAATCTTTTTCTCCCTAAAAGCCTCATCTCATCTGTGCGGCGGCAGAGCATGCAACTTTACCTGGCCTTTGCTAATGATGTAAAAGGTGTCCCCTGTGGCCCCTTGTCGAATGATGTAGTCACCTTCAGTGTAGTGTGTCTGTGGAACATAAATGACAGATAGAGAAGTAAAGTGAAGGAAATATTTTAAAATCAGCAGGAAAAGACAGCAAGGAAAAGAACCAACAATATATTACAGAAATAAAGATGAAGGCCAGTAACAATGAAGGACTAATTATGATTCTACCCCAGTACCTTCTTGTTAACTGATGCAAAACAAAGACAGCTGAAAATAAATAATAAATCGGGGGCCCGTCTGTAAAATATAATGTTTACACGCGTTCCGTCTGCGTGCACACAAAATCTATCAGCTGGATTCTGTTTGAACAATGAGTTATGGTTACACAAAGCTTCAGATTTTAAGAACTTAATCTGTACCTCCTCCATGAGGTCAGACATTTTCATGATGACATCCCCTGGCAAAGACTGGAGGAAGGGAGCGCTGCAGACACAATGACAGGGTTGAAAAAGGTTTAATTTCTTCCCCAGAAACATGTTGATATTTTGGTCTGTGTTAAAGGCCTAAATGCAGCATTGTGGTGACTGACAAACAACATGACTCTGGTGATATCGTGCTGAAGATACCAGAATACAAAGCAGCTTTCCAGGCATGCTCTGTGTCAAATGAAGTGTATCGGTCCGATGTTCACCTGATAAGCAGCTCCATTGAATGAGAAAGGCTGTTGAGACCACTCTGCATAAGAATAGTCTGGTAGCACATGCGGTCAATGACCCACAGCTTGCTGTCCGTTTGAGCTGCAGTTCAAAAGACAGAGGAACTGGTCAAGGTTGTGACGGTGACCCTGGAGCTCAGGTGGAAACACAATCAAGAAGCAAGTCTTGAAACAGCTCTCAAAGACATGTGTAGTTTGTGGTGGATGTGGATTGAATGCCTGATCAGCTACAGCCTAAAGAGCAGACAGTAAGAAGTCCAGGACTTCATTAGAAATGCTCATCATGTAGAATAAAAATAAATGTAAGTGCTTATTTTCTTACTTAGAGGGACTTTTAATATGAATCTAATCTGATTTCCTTAACTTTTAACACTCTTTCTTGATAAAAGAGCTTTAAAGAGGGTGTTTTAAATTAATAATGACCCATATTGATGGGTTCACTGAAGCTTCCTGCAAACGGAAGCAGACCCCTTGAAGGTGTAATTAGATCCACCACCTGATAATATGGTTGAGCCCTGAAATCTCAATTCCCCCTATTTGGATATGCCCCATCGCTTTTCAATTTAGTGCCATATGACACGCAATGTGCAATATGTTTTGAAGAAGCAAAACATTTCTCTAAATTTTTCTGCAATATATAATTTGCTGCCACTTCTTTGACCTGATGACGAAGCCCCATTTTCACCTGCACCGTTATCACTGTCACAATGAAAGAGACCAGCAAAACCCTATTTATGGTCTCAGATGGCAACAATGGGGGAAAAAATGAGTAATTTCAGGTCAGAGAGGAGATAAATACAGTGGGCCCTGAATGGATCAGAGGGGACAGCTGACAGAAATAGACATGGTGAAACAACAACAGACCACCGACATGAGCTGAGCATTGTTACTGGAGAGCAGACATATAGTAAAAACAGTTCATTGGAAAGGCTGACTGCTCACAGGATAAAGAAAGCAGTACAAAAAGGGAATGAGATGCTTAGGGACCAAACAAGGTAAATAAACAGTTTTTTTTTCAATTTAAACTGATCCTGGCCATCTCCATAGCCTATTTATTTGTAAAACCAAGTCAGACACTCGTGGCTATGGTTGAGAATGTTTTCTCACAGACTCTTTGATGCTATATCAGATGCTATATATATATATATATATATATATATATATATATATATATAGATATATATATATCTATATATATCTATATATATAGATATATATATATAGATATAAATATATATATGCTCCATATTTGTCTTATTTGTAACTATTTGTGCGTGCATGTTGTATTGCAGGGAGGAGACGTGGAGACTGCTGGGTTATGCAGTAACGCTGAAAATGTTTTAATTCCCCACATCTTTGAGGAAAAAACATTTGAAGCTGTTGTGTTGTCTAAGATCTCAAAAGTCTTTGATTTTAGATTCAAAAGACGTCAGTCTTTGACCTCTGGCAGAAAAACACCTGCTGGTTATAAGCTCTCAAACAAGAATTATTTATATCCTTACCAAATAAAAATTCAATAAACTGAGACTCCACCAGTGTTTTTTGGTGTGACAGATCTCCATCGCTATATGAATACAAATATAAAACCAAGAACACAATGCTTTGATACCTGAGACAGAGTAGGTGTGGGTGCAGTTGTAGAAGAGGGCCAGCTCCCCAAACATGTCTTCTGGCTCAATTGTGAGAAGCTTAAGTCCGTCTTTCGTCATATCTAGCCGCCCTTCTGTTAATAAATACACAGTCAGTGAAGAAACAAAGCATGTACATAATACCTGGAATTGTTATATGCATGTGTCAGGACGTCTGTCAGGATGTCTGAGATATACCGTAGAAACAACAGATATTCAATCATTCCTAAGTGGATCAAGGCCACAACCTCTTGCTGGTTAGGATGACAAGTGAAAAATAGTTAGCAGCCACTCTCCATTAGCTGTCACATCATAAACGCAGCCAAGATCTCTGAAGACAATCCAGCATTGATAAACTCTACAACCACCGCAAAGCAGAAGCCCTTTTCTCCTTGACTTTTGTATCAAGTTGACATTTCAACAATAAAAATAATGGGTCACTCGTTATCCTAAGTGCCTCCTCTTTTCTTGCTCAAACATGCAGTTCTCACATCGCTGTGTTTGAGTGCAGTGTCCAATAAACTATCTAATCACATTGTGAGCTAGCAGTAACAAAATTGATAGACAAAGATAAGAAAAAACAAATCATTTTATCGGACTGTTCTCAAGCACCTGTCATCTCAAGGAAATGCTAATAAATGTCCACAGGCATGCTAGCAATTGTAAGAAGAATGATTTACCTTCTACAACATAGGCCTGAGCACCGTTGGCCCCCTCCTGAATGACATAACAGCCTTGATTGATGGTGGTGGGATACATACAGGATACAATGGTTCTGATTTCGCCTTCGTCAAGGTTCTTCAACAAGTCATTCTTCAAAAATGATGACTGGATCAACCTCTGAGACCTGAGGGAACAAAGGTAGGATAGACCACTGATGTAACATTTAGGGGAACTTATTAAACGCCTTGGATGAAGCATTGTTATAAAAAGGTTTGGAAATGTTTTATCGATTCCGAGTAATGCAGAAAGCAGTCGGTTAGCCTTGAACATTTGAGAGACAATTTCAGCGAAGACAGCTGAGAGAACATTGCTCTTACTCCTGGCTTTTGTCACAGCTTTTGTGTGAAACCATGGCGAGAGTCACCGGGTCCAGAGTGAAGGACTCAGAAATTATTGTTTTTCTATTGGCTCGCTGCGAGTCCTCACTTTGAGCTGAGCAAGCTACAGGAAAAAAAACACACACACACACAATAAGTCAGGTTTAAGGCTTGCGCTACCTGTTGAGGCTTAAAGCTATGACATTGATAAGCACCATGTTCTGTACCTGCACTGGCTGCAGAGGATCCTGGGAGGGAGACAGTGGCTCTGTAGCGATCCAGTTCTTCCTGAAGTCTCCGAATGAGTTCATCCTTTGTATCCAACTCCAACTCTAACTCATCTATTAGCGTGTCCCTCTGGCGGAGCTCCTCAATCTTTAATTGCAGGGCAAATTGGAGGTCCCGAAGTGTACCCATTACCTCAAAACACCAGGTGACAAAACACAGCAAAATATATCTCTTTTTACACACAAACAAATACATTGAGTGGGTCTAACTATGGGTATTAAGAAGTATATCAAACTCCCTCTAAAAGCCTTTATATCTTATATTGATTTCCCATTTATATTATTAATAATACTGACACTGATCTAATCACAGGAAGAGATGCAGATGGCTGTTTAGGTTTGAGTTAACTGAGATTAGCTATACAAAGGGGAAATCACTGCAACTCAAGATCAGACTGAAATTTGTATGTGCTTGACATGGTAGACAGATAGATTAGATAGTATTAATATTGTTATTAATAATATAAATGGGAATCAATAAGGTATAAAGGCTTTTAGAGGGAGTTTGATATGCTTCTTAAACAAATACCCATAAGTGCTTGACTTGATAGATAGATAGATAGATAGATAGATAGATAGATAGATAGATAGATAGAGAGTTGCCTCTATTAATATTTGATTTGATGGCAATCATTTTCAAAAGGCTGAATATTAACAAAACATGCTCAAGTATACGACAACGACAAAGTTCCCAGTGCAATAAAAAAGAAGACTATAAGTATGTCTGCTCTATGAGCTTGCAGTGCCGTGCAGTATTTGATTCAAGGACACTTGACAGAAACACTAGACAACAAAGGACAAGAAAGTAGCGGTGCTATAGTAGACTAGAGATAAAACAACTAAGATTAATAAAAGGTAATTATAGACTCACTATTAAGTCACACACACTGTGTGTCCCTACAAGAATAAAACATGGTTAGTTTTTTTTCGTTTTGGGTCGCAAACGCGCTCGGAGCCATACGCCCTGATAAACAGCCTTTTAAAATACATGCATGAGTTGGTGAAATGTGACAACAGCGTTATATGTTTTCTAATAGACTAAACACACCTGTATGATCGGCAAAACATAATGCCGAATTGTATTTCACATTTCACACACACACAAAGATCACTTACCACATGCAGCCTGTCTGACAACGTGGAAGTCTTTCTCACTTGTCCTGAATATGTTTGTCCCTGTTGAGCAGCAGACAGACCATTCGACAGGTGCAGAGCTTCTCTTACCGCCCAAGTAAAAGATGCTCCTCTCCTGCACGGGGCTGGCCAGGGCTGTGTACAGACAGCAGGCAATCACATGACCCAGACAGTGGAGACCATTCCGGAGGCTGTAATGAGAAATGCATGGACTGGATCCCAATTGGGTCAGAGGGTCTTTGGGGTATTTCCGAGCCCCGGGGATAAATAGGTCTCCGACAAACTGAGCGGTGAGCATCACTCATTTTATTCCCCAGATATTTTCCTTGTTCAGTCTGGCTGTGTGCACTGATAAGTGGTTTTACTCTCATTCTATTGTAGGCTGCCATCAAAGTGGCCTATCCTGATATACAGATAGATATCCTACCATAATGCTTAAATCGAGTCAGGACAACAAGTTATGTGTTTAAGTTGGTCTGATGTAAATCTTGGATTTTCACATTAAACATTTTTCAAATAATTATTATGATGATTAGCAAAAGTCACAATGGTTGATTACATTTTGTAGACAAGCCTAATTTGGAGGACAATTAACCGACCCATAGCTAAAAACGGGTTACAACTTTTGTAATACCAAGTAATGCTGTGTTTTTAATGACGCTCCTTCCCACTTTACATTCCTAACACCCTCTTCGTTTTCCTTCATCGTCATATATTCCTTTAATATTTAATTATGATCTAAGTATCTCGAGTAGAGGACAGAATAATACCGTGTAATCTTCTTTCCTCTTTTGGTTGAATTATCCTCCACATGGAGCAGCCAGCAGCAGCCATACGACCCTCCAGCCAGTAGGTGGCTGTAGTGTCACGTGAGAGAAGCAGCAGCGCGTCTGCCGGAGAAGAAGAAGAAGAAAAAGATGGGCCGTCGATAAGAGAAGAAACGCTGTGGCTATCTTGAGCTAGCAAAGTAACGTTAACTGAATAGACTCAGCGGCACCATTGCTGAACGTGTTCTTGTGTTTGGTTCTGGGCATCATCGAAAATGATCCTCACCGTGAAACCACTTCAAGGGAAAGAATGCAGTGTTCAGGTAAGTTAGGCCGAGCTAACTGCTAGCTGCTAGCTCCCTACCGCTAGCTTCAATCGGAACACCAGCTAACGCTGGCCTTTATAGGGTTAGCCAGCTGAGTAGACGACGATGGTCCTGTCTCATGCTCAGCTCAGTGAAGCACAATTATGACACTTCGGTTCAAACGTTAGGTTGTCAAACTCCCTGCAGTGTGACGTTAGTTTTAATGGGGCTGCTGTACATATCGCACAGCTATGAATCGATGTTACTCTTGAGAAAGACACTGACGTTCACTGTATTGGTTTTCTCTTGTTAGTTGTAGCCTCTCAAACACAGACGTTTAGTGGGAGCTCTGTAAATCCTCATGTAGTGCTTTATTGTAGGGAATGGAAGTCTCAATGTAAATACTGTAATAGGCAGTACCAGCCTTAAGTTAACTTTTAATTGTCTTCTCAGCAGTCTGTGGTGTAATTGGTGCTCACTATAAAGCAGGTCTGGGCCTTAAGTCCTGGCCCCAGTTTGTGCCTCAAATTTTTAATTGATGATGTTACTGAATAAGGCCACATCTGTATAGAAACACCAACAGCCCGATGAATAAGGAGCGCTATATGTAACATAAGGACTACTATGTGATCAGTATGCTACTGTAATACTCTGAGGTATTTTGTGCCGAACAACATCAATACCGAGTAACGGTACTGTAAAGCATTAAGCTGACGTGTGTATCAAAAGAGGAAGTATTTCTCATACTGGACTAAATGTTTTTATCAGCAGTTTATTACTTTAAACTGCGTCAGTGATCAAGACCATTCAATGTTTTTCCTGATTTTGATCAAAAGTACCTGGCCTGTTATTGGCTATGTGCTAAAAGGATAAATGCCACCACTATAGGTCAGTGACTGTTTGTTTATTTTCTTTGGAAAGAATGTGCTAAAGTGGCCATTTATCAAGGTAATGTGCCTTTGGTACTTGTGAAGGTGAATTCCCCATTAATTGTTGGTTATATATAAAGTTGATGACATTTCAGTACTCTTCAGCCTAACGGGAGGAGAGAGGTGAATGCTTGCCAAATGTATTTTAGTGTGACTACATCATCGTTTTGTTGATCTTCTAGGTGACTGAAGATGAAAAGGTCTCTACAGTGAAGGAACTTGTGTCAGAACGTCTCAACATACCAGCAAACCAGCAGCGGTTGCTCTATAAAGGAAAAGCGCTTGCAGGTAGATTTGCCAACAGTCAAGTGTTTAATAATCTTAATGCGGAATTGTAATTGCTTGATTTACCAATCTTTTTTGTACACCAAGCAAAACTTTTTTGAGATGATTGCATACTATCTTGTTTTCTTCAGATGAACACAGACTAAGTGACTATTCCATTGGGCCAGAGGCTAAATTGAATCTGGTTATCCGTCCAGTGGGGGAGAGAACTGGAGCGTCAGGGACGGCTTCCAGCAGCGGCAGCTGCAGCAGCAGCAGCAGCTCACAAGGAAGAGTGTGGCAGACTGTGTCCACTATCCTTGCTCGACACTTTAGTCCAGCAGATGCGGCAAAAGTGCATGAACAGCTTATTAAGGTATTTAATAATTGTACTACAATGCATCAGAGTCTCGGTGGGTAGAGTGAGTCGTCTTTTAACCACAAGGTTGGCGGTTCAATCCCCGGGTCCTACTGTCCGTACGTCGAAGTGTTCTATAACAAGCCACTGAATCCTAAGTTGCTCCCCGTGTCCTTTACAGCAGCCCATTGCTCCCTAAATATATAGGATTGGTTATATGCAGAGGTGATATTTCATGTACATACATGACGATTGTAATGAAGTTTTAATTCTAAAATGGAACAATCAAATTTTGCTAATCCAATTTTATGTTGATATTAACAGTTTCTAAATTGTTAAATCAAATGGATACATGACACATTAAGAAGGGTAGCACCATCTAAAGCTGCTTGGCCCAACTTATGTTTAATGAACATGTTGGATGAGGGAAAAACATGATGATTTTATATTTTCTGACATTCATTTGACAATGCTTTTAAATTTAGTGAGTTGTCCTCCAAAGTCTGAATACATCTTTTAAAGATCACGTGTGCTCCAAATATGGCCCAGAAATGCAGCCTTCTTTTTACCACAATATGGAAGACACCAATTTATTCTGTGAAGCCCTCTAAATCCTGCAATCCATTGGGTTGTGGTCAACTGTTTTATAGAGCATTCAGGCATGCCTTGTCAACTCATAACATTCTAAAACGATCATATCATCAATTACTCATCTAGCACAGGAATATATTTCTAAAACTTGATCAATGTAAAAGCCAGGTAAAACTGCACTTTTTGTTCTTATAAGCACACACTGTATTGTTTTAGTTTTCATTTTGACAAATATATTTTTTCTCTCCTGTTTATTAATGTCACAAATTCCTAATTGCATTCACTGTAAATACATAAATACCCCATAAATGAAAGTCAGTATATGGATATATTAAAACTTTAAAAGTTGTTGTCAATTAGATATTTTGAAGTTTAGTTGTTTCATGGCAGCTCTCTGGAGATTCACTTGGAAATCTTGGCCCCACCAAATTATTTAGAGCCTCCCGTTGATGCACTATTAGGTTGGTTTGGCTTCAGGTCTGCATTACTCAAAACTAAACACGCCTTCCTATCTCATGCTTCATTAGAAATGGAACAATATTGCCCTACACACAACATGGTTAAAAGAGATTGTAGAATATTTTATACTTGCTCTTTCTCAACATTTGTTTTTGTTTTTCTTCAAGGACTATGAACGTTCACTTCGACAACTTAGTCTAGACGACATTGAGCGTTTGGCGGGAAGACTGCTTCACCCCGATGGCGAAGGCATGGATACCTCTTACATGGACTAAGCCTCGCTGAAATTTGCTTATTGTGATTGTCTTTTGAGAGGCGCTCAGTTCTTGGAGGTGCATACAGTGTTTAGTGTGTGAGACATGGGGAAATACAGTATCGGTTTTCTTGCATTGAGCTGTGTGCCTAATCATTGGCTGAGTGAAGACGGATACCAGTGACTGTTGTTTATCTCAGCAATAGGGCTTTCTTATCCATGACCAAAGGACTTGGATAAGAAAACGTGGCAACTTTGAATTGGTCAATGTCATTGATGTTGCAGAAATGACGCAAGACCTGATCACATAATATTTGAAAACAAAGGAATCTACTTATGCTGTTGGTTTCACATGATCTCTGGCTGCTACAACTCCCAGCTGACCGTAACGTCTACTGGAGGGTTTTTGTTAGTAATTTCTGTGTCGGATGGTGTGTTCTGTTAACCGTCCTTGAAAAGGTAATACATGTTTTATTCCATAACTAACTGATGTTCATTGAATGATTTGTAAATATGTGTGTATATATACAGACATTAAACCACAGAAAAAATACAACTGTTAATGTTTACTGTTTTTTTTAATGCTGACATTTTTTGTGAAAAAATATAATGTATGTTGACTAGGAATGTTTTTTAAAGCCGTTTTTTGCATTGTAAAGTAGAAGTGGTTGAATAAGATATTAAATCGAGTGTCTTTTTTAAGGCGTGGCCAAAGAGTGAGTCTTCTCCGTGTCGACCAATCAGGTAACAGCAATGCGTAACAGTTATTTTTTTGACCATTCAGATTGAGGAAGCGTATTTCGAGCACCGCCTACGTGGTAAACTGACTGTTTCTTTTTCCTGCTAAATTTGGATAACAATTCGGATAAAATTACATGGGTTTGATTCTCGCCTTCCTCCCCCAACACAAATTATGACGGACAGAATCGTTGCATAAGGCCGGATACTGTTCCTCGGACGTTGGTAAGGTCATAATGCAGCAGCGGTTGTTCCCATAGATACGGTTGTTCCATGGGATGAGCTAGTGTTAGCATAAAGCTAGCAAAGCTGTTTCACTTCCTGCCTTCACCGCTTAACTTGAGCCAGCTAACGTTACCTGATAACACCGAGCCTTTCGGCCTGTGCTGCTGCACTATTGGCTGCCATGTAGCGTTATTGATTAATTACCAGTGTGATTTGTGATGATGTGGATCAGTGCTGGTCAAGCTGCTGCTGGGGCGTTAGCGCTGCTGCCTCTCTTCAGGACCACTCGTCCCTTTGGAAAGCGAGACGCTCTTCACAGGGAAACCATGTGAACTGGAGCTCGTTTATTTTTTTTATTTGTCATCTGCACTTGTAATTATTCAACAGAGTTGTTGCTTTCTTGCGCAGATTATAATGCAGCCAACTGCATTCTCATTTGGATTTTTTTGTGATATTTTCTCAGCTAGCGTTTTATTTTATTTTCAGTGTGATTTATTTTTTTTTATTTTTTTTTAATAATGTGAACTTAGCTACTTGTCTGCTCTTTCTTTGAGTCCATTCATGTTCTGTTTGACCACTTTAGTAGCGCCCAATCAGTTGGAAGGATGGATACTCTGATTCCCACCATCAACCGGCTGCAGGAGGTGTTTCTCACAGTGGGTGCAGAGGTCATACAGCTGCCTCAAATCGTCGTGGTTGGATCTCAGGTCAGTCTGGAGAAATACGCAATGGAAAGCTTAATTGTAAACAAGTCCTGTAACCCTTACTGGTCTGGAGTTTTTGGTGTGATGTTTTGATTTGATCAGTGTTTTAAAGTGAACACTGATATAGACTGACTGCTAGAAATTGCTGAATTACACTCATTCTGTGCTGTAACAGAGCAGTGGAAAGAGCTCGGTGTTGGAGAGCCTGGTTGGACGGGATTTCTTGCCTCGAGGATCAGGAATAGTCACAAGACGACCCCTCGTGTTGCAACTTGTTAATGTTGCCCCTCTACAGGAGAGACTGAAAATCGAAAATGGTATTTTCAGATTTTTCCATTTATTCACATTTTAAATAAGAAGGAAGTTGTTTTGATTGTCCTTTGAAACCCACAATCAAGCTTTAGTACAAGTTATGATATACTAATTATCAGCATGTTTATCATATATCATGGGTTGCTAGATCTGTCTAGGTTTAGGGTCTGCTAGAAGTAGTATGTGTGGTTAGCACTTTGGCATGGCGCTTTCACTCACAGTTTGAACTGTAAGCTACTTCTTGCAGAGCCTCTCTTTGCTAACATTCAGTCTTTCTTCCTCTTCTTCTTCACTACTCTTTCAGGAAATGGGGTTAAACAAAATGCCCAAATCAGCTATCCAGGTCTCTGTATATTTGGTCTGCATGGACTTGTCTTTGTTTAGCCACTTCATTTCTTTTGTGAACTTTCTCAAACATTTTGTTTGTTCTGATCTTCATCTGTCATGCATGCTATCAGTCAAGTTGTAATCTTTTCAGTTTGCATTGTTTCTCCCCAAAGTGTTATTTTATTTGCAAACATCTGTAAATGTACTTGTGCTCACTCTTATATGTTTGTTCAGGTGTCAAAGCTGAAGAATGGGGTACATTCCTACACTGCAAGAACCAGGTACATTTAACTGCAGATTTCAAATGTCCTGTGTTATGTGCTGGGTTTAGTTGATGCATCATTCTCACACCTTTTTGACAGATCTTCACAGATTTTCAGGAAATTCGTCGGGAAATCGAAGCAGAGACTGAACGCACTTCAGGTGACAATAAGGTAAGAGAAAGCATTGATGTTAAGTCAGTGATGCCTTAAATTTAGCTTTTTACTTACTTACTTTACTTCATAAATGTTGCTCCTCTTTTCATATCCTCAAGGGTATCAGTCCTGAGCCTATCTATTTGAAGATTTTCTCCCCAAAAGTCCTTAATCTCACCCTGGTTGATTTACCTGGAATCACTAAGGTAAACTCAGCCTCTTCACAAGGATGTTGATATTGTTTCACTTGTTCAAACATAATGGCACTAGATGATAATTATCATCATATCTGCAATCAACACAGATTCACAGCAGAAAGACATGTGTGCTGTGCTTACACTAATGCTGGCTGCTCGTTGTTTTTGCCTCAGGTTCCGGTTGGGGACCAGCCAGAGGACATTGAGGCACAAGTACAAGAGATGATCTTGTCCTTCATCTCAAATCCAAACTGCCTCATCCTCACAGTTTCCCCTGCCAACTCTGACTTGGCCACCTCGGATGCTCTGAAATTGGCTCGTGAGGTTGATACAGATGGTAGGACATTTTGTAAACAGACGCCTCTTCTCCTCAGATTTCATTTGGATTTTGCTTATTACATAAGATGGCTCAACTAGAAATGCATTTTGAATTACTGAATATGCAGGAAGAATGTATTATGCTTAAATAATTTCAGGCTATTGGACCTGTCAGCCTTTACTGTTGAAAGCATTCTCACAGTTATAGTTGCTTAGAAAATTGATGTTGCTGTCATGGTGCACTCTGAATAATAGATTGATGGATGATGTGATTCTGCTTGCAGTAATTGTCTTGTAGGTTGGCAATATGGCCTTTAAGTGCCAGTTGTACACTGATAGTGTGCTAGTTAGGATATCTGTAGCTGAGCCCAAATGTTCCCCTGCTGGCCTCAATTCCATCCATGATGTCCTACTGGAATTATTTGGAAGACTGTTAACTACCCTTAGAAATGTAATTGTGTGCGTGTCAGGTCGTCGAACACTGCTGGTGGTCAGTAAGCTGGACCTGATGGATGCAGGGACTGATGCTCTGGAGGTCCTTTTGGGTCGAGTCATTCCAGTCAAACTTGGAATTATCGGGGTGGTTAACAGGTTTGCAGTGATATTTTGTTTCTTTTTTTCTTTTAGTTTAGCAATGTAATGTTTTAAGCTTCACAATACACTCAGGTGGCAAGTTGTTCATGTCCTTATTACCGTGAACATCTGATTACTCTCCCGCTCTCTCCCCAATTGGTTCTCCTCCTAGGAGCCAGCATGACATCAATACCCAGAAGAGCCTTGAGGACTCAATGAGGGATGAGCAGGCTTTCCTGCAGCGCCACTACCCCTCGCTCGCCTCACGTGCCGGCTCACGCTATCTGGCCAAAACTCTCAGCAGGCTGCTCATGCATCACATCCGGGATTGCCTGCCACAGCTGAAGACCCGAGTGACCGTGCTGAGTTCCCAGTACCAGGCACGGCTCAATGGCTATGGCCAGCCAGTAGAAGACCACAGCGCCACCCTGCTGCAGATTGTCACCAAGTTTGCCAGCGACTACTGCAACACCATTGAGGGAACGGCCAGATACATCCAGACCTCAGAGCTGTGAGTATAAACGCTTTACAGTAGCAGTATCTTTATTGAATACCAAATGCTTTTTTTTCTGATGATAGCAGCCTTTGTTTCATGTTTCTATGATTTTTTTCAGGTTGTCATCAAATTTCATACTGTATTTCTCGCTGCATTTTACCTGCATTATGTATATCATGAGGGTTATCTTCTTGTGGTAATGTAATTGTAAATTGAAGTGGTATCAGCATCTTCTGTTGGCACCCTCATCTCTACACCTCTCTTGCCACAAGGTGATTCATTTATGTAAATATGCAGAGAGCAAATATTGACCTTTTTTGGTTGACTGCATTTCATTTTTGCACGATTAACATTGCTGACACACAGCACTGAGAAACTACGTTGGTGTCACAGCTGAACTCATCTCCTCTACAGCTGTGGGGGTGCTCGGATCTGTTACATATTCCATGAGACCTTTGGGCGCACTTTGCAGTCCATTGACCCCCTGGGAGGATTGACTGAGCTTGATACCCTCACCGCCATCCGCAATGCTACGGTGAGTTTCTCTTGTAATTAGTTTAATCCAAATTCTAGTCAAGTTCTCTTGTTTGGAGGAATATCGTGTGTGTGTGTGTGTGTGTGTGTGTTGCAGGGTCCGCGGCCAGCACTTTTTGTGCCCGAGGTGTCCTTCGAGTTGTTGGTGAAGCGGCAAATTAAGCGACTGGAGGAGCCCAGTTTGCGCTGTGTAGAGCTGGTTCATGAAGAGCTGCAGAGGATCATCCAGCACTGCTCCTCCTATAGCACACAGGTCAGCCAAAAGACATTAATGCATTTTCATTTGATTGACTTGCTAAAAAAAGAGAAGCATTAATTATGACAGCACCATGTTGAGAAATTATGTCTTTGTCTTTGCAAGGAACTTCTGCGATTCCCCAAACTGCACGATTCCATTGTGGAAGTGGTGACTGGATTACTGAGAAAGCGCTTGCCGATTACTAATGAAATGGTAATCCACGGCTTAGCTAAAATGATCTTTCATACTAATTGTAATAACTAACAGTCAAGTCCTATTTACCACCAGAGATTTATTCTGTTTTTTGTCCGTTAGGTGCACAATTTAGTATCAATAGAGCTCGCCTACATCAACACAAAACATCCAGACTTCACGGATGCGGCGCAGGTCTCTGCATCTGTCAACAGTCAGCAGGTAGTTATTTGTCCCTTACAGCAGCTACACTCATTTCTCATTTATTCTGCTAGGGTAAACAGTAGTAGTCGAGTTCTGTAAAGCCTTCACCATTACGTCTCACATCCAAACAGTAAAGCCCCTTTCAAAGTTTGTAGTGGAATTCCAGACTCAGCCAAAACAGCCGTGACCCCCTGACTTCCTCTGATTTTTTTGCTGACAGGCGGAGGCCCTTGATGGAGGAAAGCGCTGGAAGAACGAGAAGGTTGCGGAAGAGAGAGTCCCGGCTATAGGCTTTGGCAGTCCCAGCAAAGGCCAGTCCATTAACCTGCTTGACACAGTGAGTGGTGGGATTAGCAGAAGAACAAAACACTTAGTAGTGAATACATTGCACAGTCAACATTTTACTTTGCCTCTCTCTCTCTCTCTCTCTGCC
Source organism: Ophiodon elongatus (assembly GCA_016806645.1). NCBI lineage: Eukaryota > Metazoa > Chordata > Actinopteri > Perciformes > Hexagrammidae > Ophiodon > Ophiodon elongatus. The sequence goes on from JACSYO010002128.1 coordinate 1,428,438, forward strand.
AGGCAGTGCCTGTATCGCGCAAGCTGAGTGCAAAGGAGCAGAGGGACTGCGAGATTATCCAGCGCCTCATCAAGTGCTATTTCCTTATTGTCCGCAAAAGCATCCAGGACAGGTTCGACTGGAGCAAGTCCAGAGGGGGCATTTTCCCTTCTTTCCTCCCTCCCCTTCTTTGAGCTCAGTTGTTTTTAGTGATTTCCTAACTTTGTATCTCGGGGCTGTGTGTCCGCAGTGTGCCCAAGACAGTGATGCACTTCCTGGTAAACTTTGTGAAAGAGCATCTGCAGAGTGAGCTGGTGGGTCAGCTTTACAAACAGTCACTGCTGCAGGAGCTGCTCATTGAATCAGAGGACACGGCACAGCAGCGGACTGAGGTTGCTCAAATGCTTGAGGTAAAATTGGCTGATGCTTTTGTTCTCTGAATAGGTTCTGAGCATGAAAAACAGAAATGCATTTCTATTTCTTTTTTATCTACTGTTTTAAAGCCAGTGATTTAACTGACCTCTATGTTTTATTTTTCTTTCTCAGGCGCTCCAAAAAGCCAATAACATCATCTCTGAGATCCGTGAGACGCATCTGTGGTAGCCAGAGGAAAAGAACAATTCCCTTGTCATAGGACAGCTTTGAGAGTATGAGAGTGTATTTAAGTTTACACAGATGGGGAGAGAGTGGTTGTGTGTGTGTGTGTGTGTGTGTGTGTGTGTGTGTGTGTGTGTGTGTGCGCGCGCGCGTGCGTGTGTACCCACATTTTCTCATGGACCAATGACCATAGTACATTTAGATCTACTTTTTCCCATCAGTTGTCCTGACCAGTACACTAGGGCTCTTGCTTTTCACTATGAACATTGTGTAGCGAAGCAAACTGATTTAAACACTCAGGCCGAAAGTGTTACTGCAAAGTTGAAATAAGAAACACACAGCCACAAACAAAATCTTTTTGCATAATTTGTGACAAAATGTTTGGTTGGATCGTAAGATTGTTGCTGTAAATGTAAAATGAAGATTTTAAGTGACGTTGTCAAGTTGTTCCATAGGGTGTCTTTTATTTTTTTATTATTTTTTTTTAAAGATCAAAATGTGTTTGCACTGTACAATTCCACCAAAACAACTGGCCTTCCTCTGAGCCCCTTTAGCAGGTGCTAAAACTATTCTAGATTAGATGTTTTCCAACTTTAATCCCCTTTATTAGAGCTCTCACTAGAGATTAAGTGGAAATCCAACTCAATTAATGCTGACTGCAATGCAACACTGAAGACAGACCATGGTCATTTGCAGAAATTAATGGATGAATACAGATTGTTTTTCCAGCTCTGTAGTGCTAATCAATATCAGGTTTATTTTTCTGAGCCAGATTTTCATATCAGCTTTTCATATCATATTCTGTTGCACTGACTTTTGTGTGTAGTCATAAACGAGGAGACCAAACATTCCCAACATACAGTTTCCTCTGTTTGTAGGAGACGAGTTGGGCAGCTATAGTATGTAGAGTGTATATATTCTATGGTATCTAGAAAACAGAAATGGAAATAATATATAAGAATAGTCAGGTGATTATGTAATACTCCATCATTTGATTTAAAATCCAGATGGTGGGGTGGTAATGTTCTCTAGCTTCTCTTTATTTCCTCGAGCCATTTGTTCACTGGGTTCCCTTGTTAATGATACAGAGAGATAAGATAGTTCCCTATTATTGTCCCTGTCCAGTAGTAAGGACATTACCCAAGTAAAAGAGACTCAGTGTGCAGAGACCTCCTGCATGCAGAGCCATTGGCTTCTGTGCCAATTATAATTTAATTGTGTAATATTGTTAGATGTGTAAAACTGTTCATCTTTTGCTATTTCTCCCCAGTTTAAGTTGTTGTTCAAGCAGATTCCTCCACCAAGTGCTATAGCCATTAATGTGAATCTCCTTTCATAACCAAAACAAATAGTTATCCTAAAAATTAGGCTTTTTCAGGAAGACCTGTCCTAACAGGGACCATCAAACAGAAACTCTTCTGACCTTTTTCTTCTGTGTGATCAGGGAGCGAACACATCTTATCAGTCTGTCTTTCTGAAAGCCCTGTGTAGGTTTGCATGCGTGTGTGGACGTATGAATGGCTGATTAATGTATATTTTGTATTATTTAACTGTATTTTATTATCATGTGTCAACTGCCTATGAGTTCTTGCCTGCCAATATTTGTGATGCTGTGTTTACTGAATGAAGTTTAGTGACATTGGAGGGACTCATTAAACCCTTAAAAGGACACTGTATGAAGTCTGTTTGGGTGTTATTGACAACTTGCAGTTAAAGAAATGGATCCGTTTTAATACAATCTGTTCATTTGTCTTCCATAGTGAGATGTGATTAGACCTACTCACACACAGCACCACCTGCTATGGAAAGAGCTGCATGGGGTGAAACTACAGATTTAACCGTTCCCATTTTAGATAATGGGAGTATTTTCTTTTTTTTTATTGCCAATGCAATCAGTTAAACCTGAGCAGAGGTTGAGACGTGAGGTGATGGATGAGTTAAATGTGGCTGTAAGAGTGGAGAGCTGGTCATTAATGTTAGATGAGAGTGAATGAGGACACTACGGTCCAGGAGAAACCAGTATTGGCACAAGTCAGTCAGAGTTGATTTTACGAACCCCACAAAAAATGTGTGTACTTGTACACACAGAAGTCATAACGCACCAACAGAGATGCAGAATAAATGGTTTAAATGTGTGAGCACCGTGCTCGCAAAGGAAAATGAACCACAAGCTTATAAACTCTTAGTTCAGGCGATTATTTTATGTTGCCTGCACTTTTTGTAGCAAGTTATTGTGATCACCCTCTTATAACACACTCCACCTCCCCACCAACAAGACTAGACTAGACCATACCAACTCTGACAGCATGGGAGGGTGCTCGGCTGCAGTATCGTGACAACTGCATTATTTTGGTCACCTAAAGCCTGCTGAATTAAAGTGGAACCAGCCCAAGGCATGTTTTGATTCCTTTATACAATTTCTCCAGGCTCTTCTGCTGTCCTCCAGTGATTTACAGGAGGTTTTCCGGCTGCAATCCCCTCCTCGCCTGTCCTCAACCGGTGAGCCAGTCAGAAGAGCAAGCTGAACAAAGCCATGGGAGGGAGAGAGAGAGAGAGAGAGAGAGAGAGAGGAGCTTCTGGGAAGAAATGTCTCTCACTGACTCTGTCGCCTGGACAACCGGGTAAGAGAGAAAGGGAGGGCGCACGAGAAAGAGAGAGAAAGGACAGAGGAGCATAAAAGGAGAGGAAAACAACCCATTATTAACTGCTGAGATTAGAAGATTCCTGTAGAGTGAGGGGGGTGGGGGGACTAGATTTGTGTCTGTCATTCTCTTGTGGGGGTTCCCTTGGTGTCTCTCTCTTGATGAGTTATTAACTATGACAATAAAGCAGTGAATTTTTTTTCTTCCCACAAAAGAGCATGGAGGAGATGAAATTGCAGAGCACAAGTTTAGCACAATACAAGTGGACCCAGTAGGCCTGAACGCTCCACCTGTAATTCTCGTCTCATCAGCCTCAGGTAAGACTCCTCAGTGTTGCAGGCATTTGCTTTTATAGGGATGCTTTTGTTTTTGCCTGATGTATTGATGCAGATGATCATTCCTGAAGGTAGTAAACTGTGCAATTATCTTGGAAAGGCCAGACTAAAGTCCAAAAAATAATAAAAATAAAAGCATATCTTACCTGTTTGGAGTACAAGAATTGTTTATCAGAGTAACTCTGAGGCAGTTTTTCATTATGTATTTGAATGAGTTGTTTTTATGCTGCTTGAAAAAGAAACTACCCTCACTGTAGTATGGGGATTATTTACAACATTTTATGTAGAAGAGTGGGAGAAATTGCATGGTACAGCACCAGGATGCTTCACACACCGTACACCTAGCTTTGCACTCTCTTCAGTGCGAGCATGAATTCATCGAGAATACAGTGAGAAAATGAACACCGTTGTCAGGCGCAAATGAATCTGGAGTCACAGTGGTTCAAGTCAAACTCTCCAGATTCATTCATAGTGCGTAAGGGATAGAAGGCACGTCCGCTATAAGCATACTGCTGAGCGCTCATGCATAAGGAATGTATTCATAGAGAACTCGTGGTGAAATCAATGCCTCTTTAAATGAGGTGGTATGCTTGCTGAGTTTACACCAGGCTGAATTTGTGTGGGGCAGCATGTGATATCCATATTGAATGAGATGGAGAGGAGATAAAACTGAGGAGGGTGGGGTTATTTTTAGCTGCTGTCAATAATGAAGGTTACAAATCTCTCACCTTTGTGCACAAGATGGAGAAAAGGCAAAAAGATTGAAGGAGGAAAAGGGCAAGAGAGTAAGGAATGGCGAGCAAAAGGGGGGATGAGAGAGATGTTGAGACAGATGATTGTAGGTGAAGGGTTCAGGCTGGCAGCATGCTGGGATTGCTCAGAGCTCCCACCTCAAGTACCATACGCAATCCAGAGATGAAGTGGAGGGTAAAAACACTGACACTCAGCTTATTCACATTTTTATGGGAGAAAAAATACATAAGAAAACCTGGTCTAGTGGAATTTATGGTTCACCCTCCTTTTTGCTCTCAGCTGGCTGAACATGAGACAAATACAGCTCTGTGCTGCACAACACAGTCCTTCAAATACTGCTGTACAAGCAAGCAGGTACCTGGGCAACACTTGATTAAAAATATTCAAGAACAGAAGCTACACAGAGTTCAAAACTGAGTCTTATGTGAGGTAAGGCAAGTGATTTTCAAGCGATTAATTCAAGATCTCATACCGCAAAAGCTGCAAATGGATTTTCACATCAGCGCCCTCAGTGCATTTATCTCTGTTTTGAGTCTAAACCTACATTATAGACAAAGCCCCCTAATATAGACCAAGACATAAGGGAGACAGCATTTATTCCAATAACTACAGAAAGGTGGATGCCAAATTACACACTATTTTTAATCCACATCTGTGCATGGTGCTCTTAATCTTTGCAGACAAATAGTGGTTTTGAGGGAGCTTCTAAACACATTAGTCCTACCAAGTCCTACCAAGCTCTGCACTGCTTGTAGTGCTTTACAGCTGCACACCACTAATAATTATTGTCCATGAGGTGCAATGCTCTTGGACGCAAAGAAGCGTCGGACTCATCAAGAGGAGAGAAAAGGATGTTTCCCTGTGGCCGTGCATCACTGTAGTTATCTTTCCTCCACTGTACCTGTATGCTGTCGACAGAGGGTTAGCATACAGCACAGAGCTCTGCCTTAATGTCCAATAGGCACTAAGTCTGCATGTCAGTCACTAATGAGTTCCTCAAACTGTCAGACTGTGACATCTGCACCACTAATCAGCCTGTTTTGACGTTGAGACGGACACAGAAATGTAGCTGTGAAGATCTGTCTGTTGTGCTCACATTTAGATTTTCTGCTATGAATATTAATTGGCAGAAAAGCACAATTTCTTTTCACAGATTTGAGTTGCTGGTCGTTTGTTTGAAGGGTGTGTGTGTGTGTGTGTCTTCAGTCATTCCCCAGGCTTTTCTTTCCCCATCTCCTCCATTCCCCTTCTCTCATCATATTTCTGTGCTCGTCTGAGTGTCTCCTCTCATCTTTTGTTGATGAGAGCACCATCATCAAAACAAGCTGGAGAGGCAGAGATGATGAGATCTAACAGGATTCCAATAAGCTATTTACCAAAACTGTACATTTTATTTACTCTAAATGTGCAATTATATATTACATATTTCTTTTGATTTTGTCACATAATTAGTCATATTACGTACAGAAACACATCTGAAGAGGAAAAGTGTCTTTCATTATGGCATTACAGAAAACAATATATTGGGCTCATTTTGAAATAACAGCCCATAATGGGTGCTGATAACCAGTGATGATGTCACCAAATTACAGTCTTTAAATTGGAACAAATTATTTTCTTTTTGTTTTTTTGACAAGGCACTGAGATCCAAAAGTAATTGAAAATAATAATAATAATAATAATAATAATAATAATAATAATAATAATATATCTTTGTTTTCACAATTTAAAACCAAACTTTCCAAGACCTTTAATGAATTTGTCCTCTAAAAGAGCAGGTTCACATTCACAGTGCGTGGGCAGATGCTTCTCTCCCATTAAAAGGTGTTGTCCTTGTCTGTGCAGTTAGACGACTTGGTGATTAATAAAAGAAAGTGTTGTGCGTATTAAAAAAGTACTCAAAATAAGCCTTTTTTAACAGTGTACTGGACAGGAGCTCATGATTTTCAACTCAACAATCTTTCTTATCTCATTCATGAAAGGAAAAATCCAGCATAAAAAATGCACTTCAAACGCAGTAACTCTCAGAAAGTGAAAAAGTGTAGAGCTCAGGCTGTTAATGATGTGGCTATGAAACATATCCATGAGCTGCTCCATTAACAGTGAACCGGAGACTTTGTGGACACAGTGCCTGCAGAGCACATGAGGAGATTTTCTCCAGCAGACTTGAACACTTTTTTTTCTTTATCATAAAATAAAGTGTATTCAGGTGTAAGATCACAAACACAAATCCCATAAATCAACAAGCCTCCAGTTTACTTTAAGTTCCAGGGTTTGTCTCTCAAGAGTCTTTCTTCTCTATTTTCTAACTCGAGGAGTATTAATCACTTTTACAAATATCGATCACATGGTGTAATTTGTAAATTCTTATTTTTTATGATGGATTTTTCACTTAGGCTACAGAGCTGAGAGCAGCTATCTTTTACACATAATCAAGATTCACTGTCTTACCTGGCTGACCTTAAAGCACTGCTCTAAAGAGAATAGATAAATTGCTGCAGTTAGTGGGCTCACTGCCACTTGAATACAAACTGCAGTATCTTGTGTGTAGACTGGGGAAAAAAGTGGCACCTATTGACACTATTATTCAAAGGCTGCCCATCACAGGAGATAAACCCTTTCTTATTCTACAACTCTGTCTAATATCACACTCACTCTTCTTGTCAGTAATTAGACAAGTGAAATGATTTAATTTGCTGCAGAGCAGACACCGCTACTGGTTATTCGTAGACAGCCACCAGCAGACACTCTCTGGTGATAATGGCTGGCACATGCTGACAGAGAGAATAATTAAATCACAGCTTTTAACCTGTCTCACCCCCAAGCTCTTGTGATCAGCATCTTAAAGCAGGACTCAGCTAACCATTTTCTCATATAAGGAAAAAAGGTCTCCCCTCCTCAATTTTCTCCATGTGAGCTGCTAGTGGAAGCTGCTTGTCGACAGCTGCATGAAGGCACACTTAATTCATACTAACTTGCTTGCTGAGCGCAACTTTTTTTTTTATTTTTTTTTTTTTAACCTTGTCCTTCATTTTGTCTGATACTCATGTCAGCTACTGGCAGTTCAAACATCTATTTTGTGCTCCTGCCCCAAGAGAGAAAGGGGTGTTACTTTAAATGAGCGATGATCAAGTGGTGTTATGTGTCCCTGACAGGTGCCAGCATGGATGTGGAGGATGAGCCACTGCTGTTTCAGACCAGCTGGGGAGGGGAGGAAGAGGAGCAGGAGGAGGAGGAGGAGGATGGTGGAGTAACGCACGCAACAGGACAGAGGTGTTTTTCTGGGGAGGCTGGGGTGTGTGGACTTTGGAGGGCAGTAGGGTGGGTGTACACACAGCCCTGGGCCAGTGGAGTGGTTTTAGGGGTAGTTGTCTCGCTACCGTGCGCCCTGTTTGCCTACATGCTCCTCTACTGCCCTCCTCTGGACATAGACCTCTCCTACAGTGCCTTTGAGGTTCACAGTCACTTCTCTGCCGAGCGCTTCGACGCCCTCACCATCGCTGTAAAGACTCAGCTGGGGTCCTGGGACAGACGCAAGCGAGACTTAGATAACAGCGAGTCTGAGGCCCTGAGGGAGCTCCTGCTGGAGAGGCTGAGCAGACAGGGAGCATTCAACAGGACAGATAATGAGGGCGTGAGGTCTTCCACTCCTCAAAACGACCCTTTAAATGCATTAGATGATCCGAAGAGAGGAGCCTCAGAGAGCAGAGATAAAAGGACAGCGCTTGATTTGGGTCTGGAGGAAATGGTGACGCACAAGAACTCAAATCACAGAGCAGCGGAGGAAGCTGAGAGATCATGGGATGAGAATCTGACTCTGCCGCTCATTAGGAGGCGCAGGTTTGCTCCCAATTACTACCTGCAGAGCCAGGCTCTGTGGAGGATTGAGCTGGTGTTTGTGGCTCAAGGGGAAGGCGATCGCAACATCTTCACCCCTGAACGTCTGCAGACGATTCATCACGTGGAGCACCTGCTCATGCAGCACCCGCAGTTTCATCAGTTCTGCTGGAAGCCTCTGGAGATGTTGAGGGATCTGCCACTGGCACCGTCCTACTGCTCCCCACCCAGCTCAATCCTGTCTTATCTGTACCCCAGTGAGAGGGGAGGGAAGATATACTATGACGGCATGGGCCCAGATCTAGCTGATATTCAAGGTGAGCCCACAGTGACGAAAGTGGTGGGAAATAACAGCTTCAAATATAAAGGAATACCTGTAAGAATCCTCCTAACAGTGCTGATTTGCCATGTATGTATTCCCAGGTTCTCTGAGTCTGGCCATCACCCACCCACAGTTCTACTGGTACGTGGATGAGAGTCTGTCCCCTGAGCATCTCTCCTCCTCCCTCTTACGCAGTGAGATCCACTTCGGAGCTCCTCTTCCTTCCTACTACTCCATGCAGGACCGAGCTCACGAGCAAAGATCACGCTTCAAAAACTTTGTTGTTCAGTATGCAGACATCCTGGCAAAGCAATCTACCAGGTCAGGACAAAATCGCTGCAATATTGGTCATTTATTACAGAACATAATCATTCCATTCAGTGGTTTTGCCGCACTATAGTCACAGTATTCACGTGTGCTACACATAGTTGCAAACTGTTAAAATTTGATGTTATTATGCATGTGCTCTCCTTTTCACAGCCAGGTGAAGGTGCTGTATGGCGGAACAGAGCTGTTTGACGATGAGGTGAGACACACCTTCCACAATGACATGATGCTGGCTGTCATCAGTGGAGCTTGCATTACTGTGCTCGTCTATGTCCTTACCTCCTTTTCTGGTACAGTATGACCTGCTTTTAATTCCACTTGCATTGATGCACTACATTTTTTAAGTCCGTTGTTTGGTACCATATGAACGTTAACCAGCTCTTTGATGCTTTGTTGTCTCTCTGTAGTGTTTCTAACTTTCTTCGGACTTACGAGCATTGGACTGAGCTGCCTAATGGCTCTCTTTCTGTACCATGTTGTCTTTGGCGTGAGGTACCTGGGTATTCTCAATGGAGTTGCAGCCTTTGTTATTATCGGTATCGGTAAGGGAAAAGAAATACCATTTTTTTCGTGAAAAGGAATAGTTTGATATTTTGGGAAATGCACTGAGAAGACGATGAGCAGAGGTCATTTCTGAGAGTGGTATTAATCTTCTCATCTTAAGTGTATTTTTCCAAACTGTTAAACTCGTCCTTTAGCAGTTGAAAAAGATAATTATTTACGGTATGTTTGCCATAATATGTAATAAGGCGGCTCTTTTGTTATCTCACTGTTGCTCAGGGGTGGATGATGTATTCGTGTTCATCAGCACCTTCAGACAGGCTTCTCATCTGCGTCAACCGCAGCAGCGAATGATCTACACAATTAAAACGGCCGGCCGAGCTACTTTTCTCACCTCCTTCACTACTGCAGCTGCCTATGCTGCTAACACCTTCTCTCAGGTAATCATGGAAGAGAAAATCAACTGTTAATAGGATCTGTATAAATTACTCCTGATGTGGATGAATAGGAGTGCCTCTCTCAGCAGACAGTTTTTTGCATGCGATAAGCACAAATGTAATGTTTCAAGGTCCTTTACACTGTGCTTCCTTTAACTGACACTTAGATTCCAGCCGTGCATGACTTTGGCCTATTCATGGCCCTCATTGTCAGCTGCTGCTGGCTTTGGGTATCCATCCTGATGCCCGCCGCTCTTTGTATCTGGACTGAGTGTGTGGAGCCTCAGGAACACGCCTGGTTGAATTGGTGAGGCATTGTTTCCTTACTTTTGTGTGAGATTTTATTTGTGCATGCTGTGCGACACCACAGGCGCGTTGTAATCCCTTCAGCTGTCTCTCTCCCTAAACTGCCTCCTCCCGCTGAAGCTGGAAGCTGTTTTCGGGCCTGTCAGCGAGCCACGGCCCTTTGTCAGATGAGGATGATGATGTGGCACTTCTGGCAGTGGAGATGGAGCCAGGTGAGATTATTATCTCCCTTGCATTGAGTGAATTGTGGGGTGGGAGGAAAGGGAAAGGGAATGATTCTAGGTTGTAAAATGCTGCTGTCCAAGCACCACTAAGCCCCCTGTCTTCGTCTTGGCCCAGGCTCCTGTGACACAGACGGCGACGCAGCCATTCTTTCCCTGTCAGTGGAGACACCTCTGTCCCCTCCAGGGCAGCAGCATGTGGGCGTGGTGAGCACGAATCTCCGATGGGCTCTAAAGCACTTAGTGGCAGAGCCAGCCGTGGTGCGACGAAAAGTCGTTCTAGGTGAGATTTGATATAAATCTCTCTTAAAATGGAAATTTGTACTTTGTAAAAGATCAGAGAGCAATTTCTAGAGTTTGGTTTTCAAAGATATTGTCAGACAAGATCTTGAGCTATGATTTAGTCATGAGAGTAACCTTCAGCTCATCTCTGTCCAGCCTGAGGGGATTTAGTCTGTCAGAGGAAGAGCAAGTGTCTATCAGCAAGTATTTATCCTCCCTCTTTTAAAGAGTGACTGTAATTGATTCTTGCTCCTGATCTGCTCCATCTACTCCATCAGTACCTTGTCTGTGCCATCATTTATCATCGTCTTCCTGTTGGCCCAGGTGTTTTCCTCCTGGTGCTGATCTTGTCTGCCGGGTTCTGCTGTCTCCTGAGGCCCGCCACTCACGCCCCCCTTCTTTTCCGCCGGGACACAAACCTCCAGACTCTGCTGGCTCTGAGGAGCAACCTCAGCGGCCAAGGCATCTCCTGCCCCATGTGCTCAGGTGAGACTGTGGCAGTGAGCATACACACTCACCAGTTAACCGCACAGATCCAAATACCTGAATAGCATGTTGTGATCTGCAGGTGTGTTCATGGAAAAGCCCCATCTTTTGTACGCCCACGCTTCCTCATCAGCTTTTAAGTTCTCTACACATCAGCAGACTCAGAGCACAACAACTTTCTCTTCTCCTCGGAGCTCAGTAAAACCAAATTCAAGCACCAATCAAACAGGTGAAATTCAGCACGTAAAAATCCTCTTCCTCTGTATTCAAAACCTCTCCCACTATTTTATAATATTGGACTTTTTTTTCAGGCTCTTTTCTTACAGTTTTCATATCAAAATTGGACCTCGGAGCCTCTACAACCATTTACCGCTTCTCCCTCAACACCAGCACGCCCTCCCCATGGAAACTGTGCAGCACAGAGCATGAAGAGGTGTCATCATTTCAGGTTAGAGAGCAAAAAACTAATAACAATAGTATAATTAGTTTTACCGTTATGTCTCCCAACTGCGATATGTGCCACTAAAGCGGCTTATAACTAATCTTGTTTTATCTGAATAGGCTTATAATCAGCCCCGTGGCAATTACACCACCAGAATGACAGTGTGTGTTTCCCATGTGTACCACCCGTACCCCAGCTGGATGATCACATCCACCTCATGTGAACCCCGCCATGGCTGGACGCCAGAGTTTTCCTTTTATGTAGCGTCGTCTCTGCAGCAGCACAGCAGGTGAAAACACAAATGAAAGAAATCAAAGCATGAGTTAGATGGCCTGTCATGTTGTTTTAGTGGACAATCAGTCATTTCAGCTCTGCTTTCTGCTCCTAGGAAACTGTGCTTTGCCCAGCGCCGCCTGAGACCTCATCCCAGCCGCGTGTGTGTCAACCCGCCTGGCTGCGGCATCAGTTCTGGGCCTGATGGACCCACACAGGGAACCTTTTATATTCCTCTTCCCGGTGGTGAGCGAGCTAGTGTCAGAAAGCATCATTAACATTGAAACAGTTTGTTAGCCCATAGGAAAAACTATTTTCTCACTGCATGTGTCACATGATGAAATGTCTTTTTTTTCTCATTGTCATGTTGAGTTTTTAAAATAGAGAAACTGTGAAATAACATTCTTTCAAATATTGCTTCTTCAAGTGGCATCTTCTGAATCCACAGTACTCTACTTATAAAGATATTTTTACAACGTATAAATAAATGCCTGTTGAGAGATTTTCCTCTGGTTCTATTTTCAAAGATCCCTCTTCTGCTGCCAAAACAAAATCATCCAAAACGTTTGGCTTCAACCCATGCAGTGGCGGTGCATGTGGCCATCCAGCGGTTCGTCCTCTGGTCGACACCGGGGCGATGGTTTTTGTTGTGTTTGGCATCTTGGGAGTCAATCGAACCGAAAACAGGGACAACCACGTTATTGGCGATATGGTGAGGGGTTACACATGTGTCACACATGTGTCAGTGTATCTTAATAATCAACAGAAATAAAGCAGAGACAGATTTTTAAATAATATTATCATGTGGTTGACATGGTGTTTAATTCTCTCCAAAGGGCAGCATTATATTGGACCCAGACTTTGATATTTTCCAGGAAATGGGGCTTCTTTGCAAGATGTGTAAAGCTATTAGTGCAAACACACAACTTGTAAAGCCAGGAGGAGCGCAGTGTTTGCCTTCAGGTAACATCCAAACACTATTCAGAGGGAAATCTTTTATTTTACCATACAATATCATAAAACAATTATTAAAACCTTATAGAGCTGAAATGGTTTGTTGATTAATTGATCAACAAAAACAAGAATTGATTGATTCAATTGTTAACGCCATTTTTTTAGCAAAAGTGCCCAAAATCCACTGGTTTCATCTTCTTAAATATTGTCTGGTTTTCATATTGCACTTTGTAAAGCAAATTGAATATTTGGGGTTTTTGGATGTAAACCCCAATTTTTTTTATTAGGGTTTGGGATGATAATAATAATAAGAGATTGTAGCACAAAAATCTTATTTAGACACAAAACTGTATTATAAAGTGCTTAACAACTTGGTAAAAAAACAAAAAATCCTGAACAAAAACAAACTCAACCATGGCATACAATTCTAATCGTGTATAGAGAATGAGAAGTGTGTAAAAAGTAATGTCCTGTCTTCGGTTCTCTTCAGGTAATAAACTGTCGTCTATTCTGCCTCTGCTCCATCCTGAATGTCACTCTCTCCCTGAGCCCAACCTGCTCCCTGGGCAGCTCTCTCACGGAGCGGTGGGAATGCATGGAGGCAAGGTCCGCTGGCTGTCCATGGCCTTTGAGTCTGTAAGTCCCTCCATCTTTCACATAGTAGCACTTTTCCAGTTGGTGCCATGCGTAATGTTCTACCTCTCTTCTCCCAAGACCACATACAAAGGAAAATCCTCCTTTCAGACCTATTCTGACTTCCTTCAGTGGGAGAACTTCATCCAGGAGCAGCTCGCCTCACTCCCGCAGTCCTCTGCTCTGCAACGGGGTTTCCAGACCTGTGAGCACTGGAAGCAGATCTTCATGGAAATTATAGGCGAGTGAGAGGTGGCACTGCGTGTCAAATAGATATGTTTATTTCTGCAAACTGACAATGGATTAACCGGGAGGAGGAAGTGATTTCCAGCAGCATGTAAAAATATGATATTTTACTGCTCTCTGGTCTGTTTGTAGGTGTTGAGAGTGCCCTCTGGAGTCTGCTGCTGTCTCTGGCCATCTGTGTGGCAGCTGTGTCCGTGTTTACTGCACATCTTCTGCTGCTGCTCCCAGTACTCATAACCATTCTTGGTAAGAGATGAACATTTTTATTTTCAGGTTTGGAAGTGACTCCCGTTTAGACACTCAGAAAGAACTTCTTTAATTGATTATTCAGGCCTGGGTTGGGATCATGTGAGGTCATTTTGAGTTTTGGGCCTTCAACAGGAGTCATCTGTCTGGTAGTGGCGGTCATGTATTGGCTTGGCTGGGAGATGGGAGGAGTGGAGGCAATTTCTCTATCCATACTTGTGGGATCTTCAGTGGATTACTGTCTGCACCTGGTGGAGGGATACCTGCTGGCTGGGGAGGCCATTTCCTCCATGCCTGGTCATAACTCGGTATGGGAGTGCACATCTTTTCAGCAATTAGAAAAACTTCCACAGCATGTCTTCTGTTTACACACGGCTAATGACTACGATTTTGGATTTAATAAGGCAAGAATCGTCCCGAAGGCTCATGAATAAAGAGGAGCCGCTCCTCCTATTAATCTGTGCTTTGTTTGCAGGAGCCTGGGCCCGAGAGGCAGAGACGGACCTTGGAGGCAGTGAACCATGTGGGCGTTGCCATAGTGTCCAGTGCGGTCACCACGGTGATCTCCACAGTCCCTCTCTTCTTCTGTGTCATTGTGCCTTTCGCCAAGTTTGGCCAGATAGTGGCCATTAACACCGCTGTCTCCATTTTTTTCACTCTGACCGTGACTGTGGCCATGTTGGCGTGTATGGCCCCCGTCCGCTTCAGCAGAACCCCCGGCGCTGTGCTGAAGGCCAGCCTGGCTGTGATGACCGCGGCAGCCTTGGGAGCAGCTCTGTGCTGGGTGGGAGGACAGCTGGGAGCGTTGGCCTGGCGATCAATTAGCACGTAAACACAACTGTCCGCCTACTCACTGATGTCAGGCAGGGGAGTCCCTCTGTACACAAAACTATGAGAACTGTAAGCACTCTATTTTCCTCCTTGTTTGGGAGGAATATCAGATCAGTAAATGATCTTGTTCTTTACAGCACAAAGATGTCAGAATTTATTCCATAGTTAGAAGCTGTTTGTCATTACAAAGTACATATTTTTCACTTGTGTTTATCAGTGGATTTTAAGAACCTCAAAGTACTAAAGTGTATATGAACGTGTGACTCAGTTATGAGTTGACTTTTCTGTATTGAGATGATGATTCAGCTAATTTGATCCGATATCATCTTCAGCCTATGGTGGAGATAATTGAGTTATCGTTGGGAAATACTGGTTGAGTCACAGTTTTCATGAGTGTAAGTCATTGCCACTGACTGTTCTGTGACCTGCTGTTGCAAACACCGAGTGTGCTCTGACATCCGGGACGATTAGTGTTACTGGTTCACATGAATCATGGCCATCTTGTGAAACATTGCGTTTGTTTGAGTTTTTTTAATGTGTTTTCTTAGTTGCGCATTGAATGTGTTTTCAGCCACATTAGTAACAAAGGTCATGATGTCCCGATGTGGCTGGATTAAAAGTTGTACTAGTCAAGTTTATACCGTGCACAGTTTTTTTTAAATATATTGTGGGATGTTAATGTTTCCGTATGCTGCTCTCACACATTCTGAACTGGACTTTTTATGCTGCCAGCACAGACTTGTTCTGAAGACTTGCGCAAACCAAGACTTCCAACAAGATATCGTCCTTTTTTTTTTCTTTTTTTTTTTTTTACCCTTTCACATGTTTGTACCTTGGAACTCAAACTGCTTCAATGTATCTATTTTTGTCATCAGCACCAACTGAAAGAGACCTCTTGTCAGCTCCTCAGGTGTGCCCTCTACACGTCCTCCACTGCACTTGTAGGCACTCAATGTAACCAACTCTGCTCCCTCGTCTGCACTCACCCAATTTAGAGCACCACTCAAACACCCATCGACGCCAGCTCCGGTCTGCCTCGCAGTGAAGGTGAGGGCCATTTGTCAAACCACATAACACAATAATGGCTCGGGAGAGAGGGACTGACACAATTGCGGCAAGAGTAGTAGATTTCTGTTTTGTGTGTGTGTTACTTGTGAATGTCAAATAAAACAGGGGCAGAAAGCCTCGGATTTTTTCTTTTGTGAAACCTCAGCACGGTTCTCATCTGCATTGTTATGTAAGTGAGCAGCAGAGCAGAATGAAGACCTGTCACTGTTTGCCTTCAGTCACATCGTTACTGAGAGAGCGACAGTAGGCAGAGTCACATCTCCAATTGGTGTCGTTAATTATGCATGTGAAACGGCTCAGATTTTACATTGAATTGCAATGCATTAATGTTTCATGTCTGTCGTTTACACAAAAGAACCGAACGACACTGAGAGACATTAACAGACTTTTGTTCCCGAGAGTCTTCTGTCTGCGTTATTTTACTGAAGGAGCAGCATCACATTTATTATGTTGCGGTAGAAAAAGAAAACATTGTGTTGCCAATTTGGAGTACATTTCTACTGCCAGTGGAGGAACCTCTATAGAGTTTGAATGCTGGTAGTCCATTTACATGTGTCTAAATGGAAAGGTTTTTCACAGGAACACTTCTTGTAAGGAGAGCACATTTTCTTGCAAATAATAAGTATGTGCAACTAGTGTATAAAGAAATGCTATTAATTTGAAAGGGTAAGACGATATGTTTCTGGATACAGAAATACTGAAGTACAGTCTGCCCTTACAGTCCTTTGCAAAAGACCCAAATCTTTTGAACGGCTCTTTGGTACAAACAAAGGGAACAGAGTTGTACTTGAGAGCCGTTCTTATTATCGTTGTGGCCAAATTTCCCTAGATCTGCAGCGCCGGGAGAGAAGTGGAATCGACCCGAAGTGCTGTCAGACACACACACACACTGACAGACATGAACAGAGAAGAATCGTTAAGAAAAATTAACTTGAGGCAACTGCTCGAGCGAAAATTGACATATGCAGCGCTTTGAAGTGTGTCCGCCTCCTTTGACTAAATAAAAAAAAGAAAAGAACGACGGTTCTTGGAAAGGAGCTGAGCCATAACATCTGGCTCGCTTCAAAGAGCTGTAATTCCCATCAGTGCTGGAGCAAACTATACAATGACAGTTTATGAAATACTATAATGTGACTGTTAGGAATTATTAGGACATACTATACTATTACCTTTTTTGACTTACCATACTGTGACTTTATTTGACCTTTTTTCGACATACTATGACTTTTCTTTTTTCTTTTTTTTGAATGCTTTGACTTTTCTTTGACATACTATGACTTTTTTTTTACTTTTCGCATGCTACACTATGCCCTTTTTCAACTTTAGGAATTTTCATGACATGCTATACCATGACTTTTATTACTTTTTTTCGACATGCTATACTATGACTTTCTTTGACTTTTTCGACATACAATACTATTACTTTTAACATTTTTTTACTCTTTTTGAAATACTATATTGTGAGTTTTTTTCGACATAGTAGTATACTATGACTTATACTGTAATATACTGACTCTTTATGACAAACTATACTTTGACTTTCTATGACTGACATACTATACTATGATGTTTTATAACTTTTTACGACATAGTATACAAATAACTTTCATGCATTTTTTCAACATACTATAATATAACTTTTTTTAAATGACTTTAGCTCCTACTATCGAGGCACTAAGGCCATTACACCACTTACTCTACTCCTGGCTAATGTCCTCTCGCTGGAGAATTCAAGCTAACCCAGTAACCTGACGTCAGTGACTGTTATGCCCACATCTTTACAGAGATCTGGCTTTATCGTGGCATCTGGCTCAAGCTGCATTTGACTGGCGGACCGCAGGACACAAAGCAAGACTACGGTGCTTCGAGAGGAGGCAGACTATGTTCACCTCAGTAATGCTTAGGTCTCAAACATATTCAGAGATGATAGACAATGTTTGCTGGTGTGGTTTTTCATGTTAAAATGCTGAACATATTATCTGCTCAGAAAATTGTTTGGTTGATGCTGTTAACCTTCCACCTGATACAAATAAAAAAAATAAGGAATTTCAGGGATGCGCCACTGTTTTTTTACGTTTTGTCACAACATACTATTTTATGACTTTTTTTACACATACTATATAATTTCTATTGACATACTAAACTGACATTTCTCATGACTTATTTCCACATACTACACTGACTTTTTATGACTTTTTTCAACATACTATAATGACTTTTTCCTTTTTTTTGACATACTAAAGATTATTTTTGACTTTCTTTCCACATACTGTACTATGACAGTTTCTATTAAATTGTTTGACATATTAAACAATTAATTTTTAGGACTTACTTTGACATACTATACTATGATTTTTTTATGACCTTTTTCGACAAATTATACTATATTTTTAATTACTCTTTTTGACATACTATAACATGACAGTTTATGAATTATTTTCGACATACTGTACTATGACGTTTTACAACAAACTGCTATGACACATTTTATGACTATTTTTGACATACTATACTATGACTGTTTATGACGTTTCTTCGACATGCTATCATGTTTTACAACAAACTACTATGACAGTTTTTTCATCATATTATACAATTACTTTTTTCCATAAACTAACTACAGTTACAGTACTAACTACTAACAGTTTTGTTGACATTTTGAGACACGATGTGAAGTTTTTTAACTTTTTTCGACATCCTATAATATGACATTTTATATATTTTTTCTTGGCTTCTGTCGACCTACAACCGCCTCCACAGCAACAATCTCAAACCCTGAGGAACACGTCAACTTTAACAAAGTGATTAAAGTCTTTTGCAAACCTCTGTTATTCAACAGCAGCGCAAACTTCCGAATAATTACCCCTGAGCAACAATAACGTCCCAGCCATGGAGACATTTTTAGACACGATGTGAAGTTTTTTGACTTTTTTCGACATCCTATAATATGACAATTTATATATTTTTTCGATTTACTATACAATGACATTTATGACTTTGACATACTATATGACTTATTTTTACATTCTATACTCTCTTTTCATGAGTTTTGTCAACATACTATACTATGACATTTTCATGACTTTTTTTTACATATTCTGCAATACATTTTTATGACATTATTTTGTAAAATTACATTTCTTTTTTACTTTTTTCGAGACAGACTTTTTTTGACATACTAAACTATGACATTTCTCATGACCGTTTTCCACATACTATAACATTATTTTAGCTATACTATGACTTTTTTCAACATAGTTTTTATGATTTTTTACGTCACTTTTATGACTTTCTATGACTTTAATTTTACTTACATTATACTGTCTTTTTGATGACTTTTTACGACAAATTATACTGTCTTTATGAGTTTTTCAACATACTATACTAGAACCATTTTAGGACTTTTTTGACATACTATATTACTGTTTATGAATATTTGACATATTATAATACTATAAATATACATTGAAAAGGTAATGTACCTGAACCTTTTGGGAATATTGATCATTTAATCAGGAATGTGAAATCTTAATCCTCTAAGTCTGTTTACCCAGACTTCAGCCTGGTTACATCTGCATGCGTTTTGCAGCATTTTTAAGAGTGAGGGCCAAGTTCAGTCTTGACAGTCCTGCAGTTTTCTGTGCATCTACACTGCTTTGCTTCTTGTGTATTTATTCAATAAAAACATATAACAGAATGGTAATGGAACAATAATAAGGGAGAGTAAGGATACAGGTAGGGGAATGAGTATTTAGCAAGGTAGAAAATGAAATGCTTTCTGTAGTCTCAAATGACAAGCTCCATCTATAAATAGTGAATCAATGATAGGATAATTAAGGGATATTTATATTTGGCTTTGTTGTTTTTTATGTTTGCTGGGTGTCAGAAAAAATATTTCAAACACAGACCAATGTGCCATTTAAGTCCTCAGCTCTGTAATACTCCTCCTACTCATGTGTCCTGGATTGCACTCAACCGGCAACTCAGCTAGTGCGATTCAGGACATGATTTAACTGAAATGGCACAAAACAGATTTACAGTTATCAGTAAATATTGTGCACATGAGTCAGACATCAAACAGATGTGTCAGACTACTGAAATGTCACATAACATTATTCTCATCGTGTTGAGTGAGAAATAAATGGAGAAAAGGAATGAGTGAGCAACATAGTATATTCAACATAGACCAATAGCTATACATAAGAAGGCAATTATAGGGCTAATTTCAACAGTACCTTTCCCCTTTACATTATATGTGTAATAACTATTACAATAAATACCCAGGCTCATTTGGTTCTTGTGAAATACTTCATTGTACCAAGAAAAAGCATTTTCTTTGGACAGAAATTATTTTACATCAGAACTGTAAATCAACACTGAAACATAATTCATATCTTTATTACCCCTTGTTACAGGGCACACACAATGTTCAAGTATGCCCAAGGAACTAAATGGAGCAATTTAAAAAAAAAAAACAATGAAGCATAAGAGAGATAAAATGCATTTAAAAATAAGTGAACTGGCATTGCATTTCACAAAAATTCATAAGCTCATGATTTTGGAACAATTCACTGTAAAGTGCTAACTGGTTTGAGCTGAGAAAAGCACATGTTCCCTTTGAAAGATCATACACATTACTTTATACATGGAGGTACAGTAATAGCAAGTCATCAGGCAAGCAATTACCAACCAGAAGACATGGACCACAATTCATTTATTAGTCCTTTAATAAGATAACTGCTTCCTTAATTTCCTTGTTAATGGTAACAACGAGAATCTTGCCACTGGCTGCCAGGACAATGCCAATTACAAATGCTGGTGTTGTCACTGTACAGTTTTCCTTCTTTCCTTGTAATTACATGCAATTGACTGACATACAGCATCAACAATCTCAAGTCAAGTCCTTCTAATCCTTTTACAGATAGGAATCCTTGAACCAAAAGGATGAGAGTGTAAGGAGAGGAGAGCAAATATTGAGGAGTGCAGGAGGCCCTCCCGTACTCCTCTTCCTCTTCCTCTCCCCCCTGGATGTGGTGGGCTGGTCAGACAAAAGCAGGGATCTGTCCAGCTGATGCCTGCCTTCCTACAGGTCCTGAGAATCCACTATTTTCCTTTGTGCCTCTCATTGGGAGGCACGTTAAAAAAGAAGAAACTAAGAAAAAATATCTGGAGGGATCTGGGTCAATAAATTTACCCTACTGTCCGCCTAAGGTGGACGTTCATCCTCTCACCCCAATCCTAACCATAAAAAGGTAAAAACAAGGTGTGCTGCAGAATGGCTTTACTCCTCACAGTCTGTGGGGGGAGCTAGAGCCCCTAGAAGCTGAGGTGCGGTTGGTGGTCTTGCGGCTGTTCGGTCTTGTCTGAATCATCTTGGTGGCCGAAGGTTTCCGAGCATCAGGCTGGCGCCTCCCCTGGGAGCCCCTCCGTTTGCCCCTTTGCCCTGCACGGCTCCTTCCGGCCCCCGCTGGTCACTTGCGTGAGTGAAGTGTGTCCTGAAACTTGGTGCTGGTGTAGCGGACGTGGAATCCTTTTTTGTTGATTGTATCGTCGGAGCGGAACTTGATCACAATGGAGTCACCGGCTGAGTAGATCTCCTCTGGAGGCTGTCAGGAGTAACAAAACAACAGATTAATTTGGGCGGTCGCTTTCTGGTTCTTTGACTGCCCTTCCATTAAAAAGAAAAACTTCTCACATGCTGAAACCGAAGTCAAATCAGTGACTATGACAAATGGCTTCTGACTGCAGATGACTGCTACTTCTCTAACAGCCATGGATGAAAGGGTCTGGGACCAGGATTGGCCCTTTCAAAATGTATTCTGATCAAGCCTTTGGCTGTTATTGAACGGAGGATGAAATATACTCTGATGATTAGTTCCAGGTGCACCGCTCCACCGAGCTCATTTCTTCCCTGAACAAAACCATATACTGCATAGCACTTTTTTCTTTACTGTCTCGAGTACAAAGTCGACCAAACTATTTTCAATAAAAACAAAAGGAGGGGGGGGGGGGGTAAATCAATTATGTGTGCACAGAAAAATATGCAGCACTTGACCTGGCTGTTTGTCAGAATAGCGGAATCACATGAATATTAATTCAGAACATCATACTGAAAAATAATTAGTTGGTTGAGGTGCTCAGGCAGCTGCACTGTGTCTACGACAAAGGCAGCGCTGTAATGTCAGAGCAGGCAAAGCTTGTGCAACCAACTGTAAAACACCAGGCTGTTGATTAAAGCTGTCATTCATGACATGAATAATATATCTCCAAAACCGTTTGTAGACTAAAGTCTTAGTTTATTGCAAAAGAGATTTAAAACACAAGAAGAAATCGGCCAACGAATTTTATTGAGCATGCAGCAAAATGTAGTCGGCTGTTTAACCGAGTAAAGCCCTTGGGCTGAAAGTAAGCCTCCCCACACTATAATGAGTTTTCACCCTACTTTGGACTGAATTGTGTCAGTTTATTTCGACCCGTTTTATAAAAGGAAACTTGATTGAGGAGCCACTCCCCGGGGTTCTGGGGGTGTTACGTCCCCTCCAGCAAATCATTCACAGGAACAGGCGTGAGTAAAAGGCCAGAGCTTATTATGGAAGTGTGTAAATGAAATCAAGCTGTTCTCTGACCTGAGGAAATGTGTGTTTCTATTCCCTTCTGGCCTCATTGTTCCAGACTCAGGCTGCAGCCTCAGCATTGGCTGATTAATTCACTGTTACAACCCTATGTCAGAGACTCTGATAGGCTATTGGCACCCGGGCAGTGATGGCTTGTGTCGACCAACAATCGCCTCCACAGCAACAATCTCAAACCCCGAGGAACACGTCAACTTTAACAAAAGTGATTAAAGTCTTTTGCAAACCTCTGGCAGAGGTTATTCAACAGCAGCGCAAACTTCCGAACAATTGTCTGAATATTCTTGCTGTTATACCCTAAACCTGAAAAAAGTGCTGTGACAAACCAAGGAAAGACATTCAGAAAGTAGTGGTTGTTAGGAAAACGCTCTTACCCCTGAGCCACAATAACGTCCCAGTCGTGGAGACTTGGTGTCAGCTCCATCGAAGAGCTCCATGTAGTCATAGCCACAGTCCGCCTCCTCCTCAATCTCAAAGGTCTGGAAGATGAGCTCCACTCCGTACCCTTTCTCTGCCGAGATCACCCACTGACAGTCAGAGGCTCCAGGGTAGTTATTGTCCCCGAACTGGGCGTGGGAGAACAGGTCCTTGGTTTTGACCTCTGCCTTTAGGCGACCTCCACACTCTGTGACCAGAAACATTGAGTTGGACATTTTGTAAGCAGAGGCCAACAGTTGACAAGCTACAAGTTCAGCTGCTTGTACTAAGTTCTCTGGCTTATTTATGGTTTTACAGTCATACAGATACAAAGGATTCTTCAACATGCTCTATAGTTGGATATGAGTCATTATCATTCTCAGACTGGGTGGTGAATTGTTCCCAAAACTAAATCCTGTAAGCATTACATCCAAAAACCATTAAGATGTTTGACATGCGAGTAATTGACCTTAAATTAACCAATGTCCCAAAAACAGGAAGTGATTTTACTGGAATCCTTCTGAGCTACTATTGTGTTTTTTCTAAAGCAGGAAGGGAAATAAAGTACTGCTATAAGAGCCTATATGCTTACCTGCAGTATGGGAAGCCTCGAAGCCTTTCTTCTGCACAGAATTATCAGAGAAGAAGCGAATGAACAGCTTGTTGGCACTGGAAGTGATGGGTGGGGGCTTCTTGGTGCCACAGAAGCGACCCAGACTTGGAGCTTTTCCATCTCGACCGTCGTAAATCTCAAGGTGGTCATAAGCACACTCCAGGTGGGCCTCCATGTCGAGCTCGTTGAAGGCCTGCGGCAAAACAAGATGAGTATGTTTAAAGACGTTTGGTAGAAATAGAAATTTATGAGATCAAAATTTAAGTATTTTATGCTTCTTGATTTTCAAAAAAATGCCGTTCTCTTAACAGTAATACATGCTATTTTTAGAAAACTTGTCGACACTGAAATAAACCTAATTCTCTCAGCACACATAACAGTTTCTGACAGCAGCACAGTAAACACAGATGTCCTCAATGGATTTAGCAATTAAATTACATAAATAAGCTACACAAAAATACATACATGACTGACAAGTAGAATTATACAGAGAGCTGGAGGAAGTGACACATACGATTTTGATGCGGTGGCCTGGAGTGGTGGTGAGTGCCCAGGTGCATGCCTTCTTGCTGGGGTATTTATCCGGCCAATTGGGGCTGGTGATGATACCGCTCACACTATTCACAGTGTGATCACAGCCAGCTGTAAAAAGACATCACTGAATCAACGCAGACCTCTGTATCATTCTAACATGGAAGAGTCTCAAACTGTTAGTAAGCATGTGCCCATCGACTCTAACGCCTGCTCTGATTGCAAAAAAACAAGTCAGGAGTGAGAATAAATGTGCAAGCATATCAAAGAGACACGAGTTTGAGGTGGCATACCTTCTTTACAGTCGTGTTTGTTCTCATGCAGCACAAAGCCACTCCTGCACTGACAGCTGTAGCTCCCAAAGGTGTTGACACACTCATGTTGACAGCCACCGTTCTCCTTAGAGCACTCGTCTTTGTCTGAGGAAGCACAGAGGACACAACTTTGGTGACTATTTCCTTTCGAGTCTGACAGATAGCAGCTCCAAGTGGCTGACTGAAAAGACATCACTATCTGGGGACTCACCTGAGAAGAACTGTGCTTTAAAGCCCTTTTTGGACACTGTATTGTCTGATTTAAACTCAATGCGCATGTTGTTGTACTGGGAGGTAATGGCTTCTGGTTTCTCTGCCCCACAGAACTTCCCATGTAGCCTTGAATCTGCTGACAGCCCACTGCGCACCTCCACGTAGTCGTACTTACAAACCTGAGCACGGAAATAGAGCATGTGAACATTTTATTTGGTTTTAATTATGTAACACAAGGACGACAGGAGGGCTTGTTGCAATGACAGCGAGAGAACATAGAACAAACCCACCCCGTGCCGATTCAAAATAACCCCAGTGCTCACGTCATTGCCCTCAGTCTCGAAGACGTCAAAGAGCAGAGTGATGCGATACTGCGTGGGGGCAACCAACTGCCAGATGCAGTTCTTGTTTGGGGGGTACTCTCTGGGCCAACCCGGGCTGGTGATTGACCCATTCAGCTTGGTGATGAAGCCTCCACATGCAGCTGGATCAGACAAGGACAAACAAATAGTAAATAAATGATGTCACCAAATGTTATGCTGCAAACATACAGCTGAACAGAAAGTCGTCTGAAATATCCTTTTGTACGGAATAGACCTTATTACTGCTTGACCTTCCCGTGAGGACTGAGGCAAGCTTTGTTACAGTTACGCAATACACACATGTTACAACAACTGGTGTTGCCCCTCACCTGGCTATTTTTAGCAAAACTCAATGTGCAGCGTTGATCCTTACCAACTGCAACAGATGTTATTTTGATACATGGATTGTAAAGTTATTAGATGTGGACAAGATGAAATGTTGGAATAGTAGAAGTTACAGTACTTAGCTGTTTTTACCTGCTATACGAATGTAAGGCGCCAGTTTCTTTTTCTCTCGATGTAAATGCAGGTATCATTAGAAATACTACCTTCTTTGTTAATTTACCATGCAATATTTTTACTTTCTTGACAGCATACTCTTGTATAAGAGTAGAGCTGATTGCAATGGTGGTGTGATAAAGTTGCAAAGATGCAATGCTTACTGTCATTCTGTTAGCGTGTCTATGGGATTATTCATGTGAGAACATCTGTTATACTACTACTAATATTATATTTGTTGCGACTGGACAAATTCTTCATTATTTTTATTATTAATGCATATGATTAACCCATATTCAACCTTCTTTTACAAATATATTTCCTTTTTTTCTTGTTACTTCAATCTTATTTGCTTGTTTTTAAATTTGTACAGCTATAGATTTTCTACAAAAGCTAAAAAACTGCATGAACTGAATATCGACGCATATGGCAAAGCTGTAGTAGTAGCTGACTTTCTCTAGAGGAGGGCAGTGGCTAAGGGATCAACCAGATATTGTACAGCTTGTATACTAGTAGTTAGGTCTTGAACGCCAACATATCATTTGAGATAAAAATAATACTTGCATTGTTGTGACTCAAATATTTAAAAGGCAGTGCTCGGCCAGCACAAGCATCACTGTTGGCATCTTTTCTGGCTTTTAGAAATGACTGTACTTATTGTATCTGGGTAGCTAACTGAGTAAAGTGCTTCAACATATAAATTACATGGCGAGTATGGTCGGTGTCTTTTCTCCCTGTACTTACCCTCGCAGCTGCGCTTGTCAGCAGCCAGCTCATAGCCTGGGTCACAAGCACACTTGTAGCTGCCTAATGTGTTGACACAGCGTTGCTCACAGCGACCGTTGTCCGGCTTGGAGCACTCATCCATCTCTGAAAACACAAAGATATGTTAGGACCCTTTTTGCCGGCCCCCTGGCTCGGTGGCTTACAAGAGAAACACCCAAAAACAACATTATAGCCAGGCAAAGAGGGTCGTACAGAACCCGAGGGCGAAACTAAAACATCAGAAATAAACTTATACTATGTTTAAAAGATAACGACGGACTAAGTGATTACTGTAATGTGTCAGATTAAACAGATGTTGGCATTCTCTTAAGAATTTACAACCCGTAACCTCTGACCTTTGAAGAAGTTGGCAGCAAAGCCAGCCTTGTTGACAGAGCCATCTGAAACAAATTTCATCCACAGCTGGTTGGAGCTGGTTTTGATGTCATCTGGCTTGTCGTAGCCACAGAAGCGGCCCAGTAGGGGACTGTTTTCAGAGTTTCCGTCACGCACCTCAAGGTAGTCATAGGCACAACTGTCATGTCTCTCAATCTGAGGAAGGTTAGAGGGTTTGAGGTTAGAGTGGGACATCAGCAAAATCTCCAAATCAGTCACAAAATTCACAAAAAAGAATTTAAATTAATAATTACAAAAGGACTGGCAACTTACCTCAAAAGACTGGAAAGTAAGGCCTACGTGGTAGCCCTGAGCAACAGTAATCTTCCACACACACACTTTGTTCGGCCTGTAGTCATCAGGGTAGTTTGGGGACTGGATCTGGCCGTTGTCTTTCTTCACCTCCCCACCACAGATGGCTGCATGTGACAGAAACAAAATGAAAATTGCTTCAATAGCAATATCATCAGCACATGCCACATAAAGAAAAAAAAACGTGTGCTCACTGCTCTGATTTACACAATGTGGATTAGCTGAAATGCTTCCACCACGAGCTCCCACACACAAAAACACAAATCATTCCTTTTGCACAGTCTGGAAACAATGGAGTGGAGTGTGAAGGCTGGCCAAAATCTGATTAATGCAGCATAAAGTGCCTGACACATCAGCAGTAGGGGAGCCAAAAATGGTGGATATTACTGCAGCCTCTAGGCACATTGTTGGATCTGTGACTGGCCATGCGTTCAGTCAGCTGAGCGGCATACTGGAATTGGGTGCAGCGAGATCGAGGAATGGATGCTTACCCTCATAAACGGCGGAGAAACCTTTTCCCACCCAGTTACTGCTGCTGCGGAACTCAATCCACAGTCGACTGTCAGTGGAGATGATTGATTCTGGCAGCTTATCACCACAGAATCGACCTGGGTCACAGGTGAAGACATAAACACACATGAACCAGTATTTGATTATCACGACACGTGTGATAGCTCTGACATTTTTCTACACAGCAAAAACATAAAAATAGACCAGAACTAAACTATTCTTTATTTGAGGATTTCATGTTTGATAAATTCATATACTGTATGTCCTAGGTATGTCTAGTTGTCACTTTGTACCTTTTTCACTCATAAAATATTTGCTTTTACCTTACAGTTTCTGTATATAATGTTCATATTTTCATAAATTTTAACCTATGTGAAACCTATGTTAAGCCGAACTACTGTAGTACTTTTTCTTTTATGACAGTAAACTGAATATCGTTGAATTTTGAACAACTGGTTGGACAAAAAATATATTGGAGATGTCACCTTTTTGTGGTGAATTGGTAAAATTGTCATCAGATTAAATCAATAATGAAGTGAAGTGTTAGTTACAGCATTCCTCCCGTTAAAACGGACCTTTTAGAGGTGCCTTCCTCCAGTATCCATCCCGGATTTCCACATGGTCGTACCAACATAAGTGGCTCCTGTACAGATCCATGGAGGTGAAGTTCAGAATGATCTTAAAAACCAAGAGAGTATGATTACTGACACAGTTCAGGTAAATAAGATGCAACAGAGACACCACATCAGTGTAAACAGTCAGTAAAGGCTGTTTTCAGGCATCTTAAAGTTGATCTTGTTTTTCCATATGCTCATACCTTTTCCCCTGGTGTGACTGATATCCTCCAGATGCAGTGCATATAGGCCGAGTATCCGTTGGGGAAGCCAGGGGAGGAGAAGTTCCCGCTGCTGTCCTGCAGACTGTCCCCACATCCTGTGCACAAACACACATGGACCCGCACGTAAGGCCTGAGCTGTGAGCATGATGCACTGCCAATTTATCTTTGCCTGAAAACACCTAAGCCACTAATTCAAACTACACACACATCAGATCTGAAGTAAATCCCCTGAAAACTCGCTGCAGAGACAGATGCTGGATGCTGGAATTATAACACCGAATGTGAAGTAAAGGGCATCTCTTTTATGTTCAAAAGGCACATCTGCTTGTAATATAATATAATATAATATAATATAATATTCACCCACAACCCCGCACCTCACCCTTCCCTCCACCCCCTACTCCAGATGATGATCACACAAAGGAATTGAGAGTGTGAGACACTTTCTCTGAGCATTCTCTGAAAATAAACCTGGCCTACTATAAATAACCAAGCCCTCTGGAGGACGTGATGCATTATGTACGCCTTGCCAGTGAAAAACCACCCTTTATTTGACTGGCAAAAACTAAAATGTGCAAAACACCACACAAGGCCTCATGGAACAACTGAGGGAGACTCATGCCTAGTGGGGGAAATATGTGGTTAATTAAGACAGAGAGGAAATGATAGAGTAGATTGTATCTTTAGTTGTCAATCTTGAGAATGTATGCATTCATTATTATTACTCTGTGTTATTTTTACCCCGGGTTGGGTTTTGAAGGAGTAAGGAAAACATAGCCCCCGACTGTTCACATTCATTGCATCCCTTGAGGTTTGTGTGTAAGCAATAAAACGAGAATCCCTGAGCTAGGAGTTGTGTGTAATAATGCTTGGCAGAGGTTTGCCAGTACTAACCCATTAACAAGCACTCAGGCACACAATGGGAGATCCGTGGCTCTTTAAGGATTTTCTTTTTCCAAGAACATGTGGAGACACACCACGTCACCCCCCACAATGTGCGTCACATCATCCAGTCAGTTTGTGCCTCACGAGACAGAACTTGTCTTGAATAAAGAGACAGAATGCTTGCACAGACACATATAGACCCATTTATGGTTGAAAACCACACTGGCAGGTCCAGCTCTGGAGACCATCACTATGTTTATTCATTGAGCTTTAATGTGAGGCCTGACCTACAATTAACTGTCTGTCATCAAATCTATTCAGCAGAAGGCTGTTCTCAATGTACATCTGTTAATGCTATGAATTCTGTTTACTTCAACAGCGTTGAATCCTCTCTTATCCCTGGAATCATTAACAAAGTGAGTGGTTTGGAAAAGGGTCAGGCTTATGTAACTCTCCTTAGTGTATAGCCTCACAGTTTACGTGGCACGTGCTGTGACGTGCATACATGAGTGTTGTTCCCAACAATCTTTTAGTCATTGTCCTCTTGAGAACAGCTGTTCTTCTGCATCTATCTGGGAAAGAGTGATGACAAACTTCCTGTCTCAGGATAGTGTTTACACTCATCCCAGCTTGGGAATCTCGGACGCTGTAGCCAAGGAACCACACCACATCAATAGTAGATGGTTGGCTATTTCCACACAGTGTGAGCTGCATCTAGGGATGGCAAAAGGAGCTGCAGACCTCTCTCTCTCTCCCTCTCTCAGGGAAATGTAACACACACATGCAAAAAATAGACAGGAAAAACCCGTAGCAGGCAGCATCTGTCATTTTGGTCTTACTGGAGCATTTGTAGAGTTTGCGTGCCTGTGTGATATCCCCTTTGCTTAGTCTGGTTCTCTGGCCAATGGGTGGTCGCACTCCGTTCACATCGTAGCGTGGCAGGATGGTGTCCAGGAAGATGCCTCTGTAATTCAGCAAGAGAGACTGATGTTAATGTTGCATAAAACCCAGCAGGCATGCACACAATCCTGGTGATTATTATAACATGCATGCACACCACAAAACGTGTTAGCTCAAGGATTAAGTGCCTTAACATCAATCGGGCAATTCAATCACTGTACACATTATTATGAACAGTTTCTAAAGGATTTGGACTTCTAAATGATGACAATGAGTAGTGCCAGTGTCGGAAAAATACAGCTAATCCAACAGGACAGACAAGAGTGGCATGGATAGCTCATTTTCATATTCACTTTGGATAAGCTTTTAAGCAGACATGTAAATCTGGTGACTCAGATCACTAATATACATTTTTCACAATATTAAAATGTTACCATAAAATGGCTAAATACATTGAAAATTTGTGATGTGACATCGAATGAAATCGGTCAATATTTCCTCCACGTAAAACACAATGCTAATGCTCGTCATGAGATGTGGCACCAGTTAAATTGGACAGCATGAGGCCTTCATGCACACCCACATCTATGTGGACACAAGAGTTATCATGATCCTGAGACGCCTGCATGTGCTGCTATAAACATAACATCATTAAGACCATACACAAAACATCTTATCTATGAATAAACATCCTTTTATAAGTAACCAATGTGGATGTGGCTGATATGCTTTTCCACTTTCCCATCATCATTTCTATGGGAAAAGTGGGACAGACGGCAGCGACACAAGCTCTTAACTCCATCCTCCTCTCTCTCCATTTTCTCCAACTTATCTTTATGTTTGTTGGTTTTTATCTCAATTGCCATATGTTCCTCCAGCTCCCATCAATGTATATGAACGTAAAGGTTGTTTTATTTCAAATCATTGATGTTTACTTTCTAATTCTTTCAGATCTACTTAACTCTTTCATAAATGACTGAAACTGTCCATCTGCTGTATTTTAGCAAGTCTTCCTTCCTTTGAGGTCAGGGTTAAACAGTCTGTTTCTGAGGTTAAGGCTGACATCATTCTTCCCACACGTCTGCCCTACAGATGGGCCCAAACTAAGAGCTTAAGCCCTTCTCCAGAGGAACTGTGCGATCACAATAAATTGCACAAGCTATAAAAGGTGGACATAAAAGGACGTGGACAAACTAAATAACGATCAGGTAAAGCATCAGCAAACTAGCTTCTTAAAAAAATGGCAGAACAGTAACTACAGAAAAACCCGTTTCCCACTGCTGTCTCACTTGACACTTTGCTAGTTTATCATCTCCATTTTTTTCAAAGTATTGGCGAGAAACGGCCTGGTTCCCTGGTCGTTCCCATGGTGACATGCCTATCAACGCCAGGCATGTGCAAACAGAGCAGCCTGAGCTAACAGTTTAGACTCTGCCTACCCGTCTGTCTGTAAGCTTCCAGGAGCCCGTATGCTGGCTGTCGGTAAAAAACGCCACTCCAGCCGGTGTCAGATCAGACAAAGGGCACACTGGCAGATCTCTATTTGAGTTGGCACTGCTCCATGCACCGGTCCTGAAAAATATCTCTGGAGCAAAGGAGGGGGCAGGCAGAGTTGTGGGTCGGGTAACACACCCCAGACAAAAAGCATGAGGATCAGCCCTGCTTGTCCCTTGGAGACCCAGCAAAACATCAAGACCAGCCATGAAATCTTCCGAACAACACACGCAGCAAAAGCCCTGGCTTCCCACGGAGATTTACTGTAAAACACCGAGCAAACACACTGGCTAATAATGGTGTAACAAAGAAAGACACTGGCACAGGTAAATCAGCCAATCAGCGCTCAAGAGAAAGCGCTCGGAATGACTTGTGAAAAGCTAACAGGAGCCTCTTGTTTGCTAATACAGCTCTGTGAAACATTCCCCAGCAGTGGCAGCCATTCCTCTCTCGTGTCGAAACAGTCTTATTGATCAACACAATTCCACGAATTGGGATAGCCACAGAGTAGGAGTGAAAGCAGAACAGGACGGATTACCCAACATAAACATACTTTCGGAAAGGCCTGCTCCATTGTGCAGCAGACTGTAGTGCATACCACAGATTTAGAGAATCAAGAGGTTTAGTCCAAATCTTGACCTAAGAATGACAGCAACTAAATGAATATCCTGTTTTTAAGTGTTGAGTTAACTGAAATCCAATATGAGCTCAAACTGTCCTCTATGAAACCCTTTCTTTTTTGTAAACAATGTATCAGCTTTAGTGGACTTTGTTCAGGTCACAATATGATCCTGTAAACCCACTTGAGAGAAATAGTTGTTGGTATGAACGAAAAGGATTATTTTGTTGTTAATTCATCACTCTCCATTCCTTCAATTTCCTGTTCAATATAAACACTAAACCTAACTAAATCAAAATCATGCAATAGACCGTGCAATATTTCAGGTCCATTCTGTGTGAAGTGCATTCTTGACCAACAGTTTGGACGCACTGGGCATGACAGGCATTTCTGTGCATTAGCCTACACCCAGCCGCAGCCTCCGTTTAGACAAAGATTCCCTCTCTACTTCCCAGAATCTGTTTGCCACAAGAGCATGGCAGTTTACTTGGGAAGAGGCCCATACACAGAGAGTAACACAGGGCATGGTAGAAAGTATATATATATATATATGTAGCTGACAGAGGGCCAAGTAAAAAAAAAAAAAAGGACAGCCAACAGCTGGTTCTCATATCAGAGTAAGGTAATGATCATAGTCTGGGTTGCCTCGCCTCTGTGTGCCCATAGATCACATTACACCCACGCTGGCTCACTGAAGGCTGTCAAAACTACTACTGCTATAGGTAGAACATCGCATAGTTGAAGTGACCTGCAGCTGTCCAAAAGGTTCCCACTGTGTTTATCTTTGCAAGACAGGCAAGGGTCAAAATGCAGTTTTCATACACAAAACTAAAGGCATATCCTGTACATGTCAGCAGGGGGTAACCATAATATTTACACGGCTAAAGTTCGGTTGTCAATTCTTGCGAAAATAATTCAAATCAAAAAGCTACTTTGCCGCGAGCGTAGTGATGCTTTTGTAATTACAATGATGACTCAGAAGCTGAATCTGAGTCAACTTCTTCCAAGAGAAATGTATTGGTTTTGTAGTCACCCAGCTGGTGACTAAGACTTATAATTAATGGCAGCCTAAGATAACTAGAGGAAGAGCCCAGACTGACCAGTGATTGTCATGGGGCTTTTTCCAATAACATCTTTCCTCTGACGCCGAAACACCTGTGTGGGCTGAACGACAGCACAACATCTGGAAAAGCTTCCTGTTGCGTTTGACAGGGAGCAAGGAATGAGGTCAGCTGGCGACAAAATTAAGTGT
Source organism: Ophiodon elongatus (assembly GCA_016806645.1). Lineage (NCBI taxonomy): Eukaryota > Metazoa > Chordata > Actinopteri > Perciformes > Hexagrammidae > Ophiodon > Ophiodon elongatus. Next base: position 1,461,707 of record JACSYO010002128.1, read on the forward strand.
TGAGTAAGGGGGACACATGTACAGTTTTGCTTTTACAAACAGGACTTTCTCAATGCAACATGCTTCCAGTATCCAACTAATTTAATACCAAATTTGGTTTAATCTGGGTTTCCACAGTTTAGCCATTTATGCCTATTAAAATACCAACTGTCTTACATACACAATTTTGGAGTAATGCAAATGTATTTACTGAGCAAAGAGAGCGAGGCAAGATCTAAGCATGGACACGGGACAGCAATGCCCCACCAAATGATCCACAACAAGTATCCTCCCTTCACCCAAATAAATAAAAAGTATTTATTGATTAACAAGTTGCGATTCGCTATGTGTGGGATGGATGCATTTTACATGCTGAGAGGTTGTGTTCTGCTGAGAGCGGACACTCAACAGCAACTTGACGATAGCGCAGTAGGTATTCAAAAGTCCAGCGGAGAAAATCTCTAAGATGCATTGCAAACACACACTAAAACAGGCATTGCTGTCAAAGTAACAGCCAGTTTAAAAAGTCGAAGAAGGATTTGGTATTGACCAATTATTATTAAATTTCAGAGACCCCAAACTGTTCCTGCAGTATGTATGTATACATATGTGTGTGTGTGTGGGTGTATAATTAATTAATTAATTAATTAATTAATTAAATATATATATATATATATATATATATATAAAATCAATTACTTTTTTTTAATATTCTTATATACTTTGTTTTATCCATACTTTTTGGGTTATCTTGTAATCAAGCTATTTTCTACTGATTTGTGTTTATGTTCATTCTAAATCATACCTGCTTACAGCCAATTGGTGTGGAGTGTATAAATAGAGAAGAAAAGGGAGTGAAGGTGTCAATACATTTTCTTTATATAAAAAAGCTCTAATGATTCGTAAAAACAAGATTATCCAGGAATAGTCGTGATATTAAAAATGAATGGCTATTTACACTGTGTGGGCTAAACGCACTCGAGAAGCCTAATTCACCTTTACAATAATTAACTACAAGTTTATAAATCGGGTTGGCAAACTCATTAAAAATATACAATAATTTAGATGAGTGTATATGATGGAACATAGGCTGTAGAATGTGCCAGAGGCCGCTGAATTTGGGCTTTTACGGCCAAACGCAAGGGAAACATTAATTACATTTCTACTCCTCCATTCTTCACCACAAGTGCCCATTTAAAACGTCCCTGTTCAGAAGGGGCCTATGCTTGGCCGCTCATACAAACAACTTCACACAAAAGGCCCCCCAAGTTCATAGTTTTACTTCAGAAAATAAAGCACTACAACTTCCAATACCAACATTCCCAAAAAGAGAAAGTGTGAAAAGTAAAACAAGACAGTGTTTGACTGGAGCGCCTAAATGACTAAAAATGCCCCTGAAAAAACAACCGTGAAATTATATTGTATTTTTAGCTTTTGTTGTTTTTTTCATGCTGGATTTTAGTCTAAGCCCCGAACCCCACCCTCTACTTCACAGAGCGCTGTGTGTTTGTTTATTCAAAGTTTATTAATATTGAACATCTAAAATCGCACAATATTTGCAAAGCACTCCAATGGGTCCCCAGCAATGCAGCCACCGAGTGTGAAGTAGATCAGATGAGTGGTTATCGAGATTTGCAAAGGACACACAGACAGACAAACATAGATTCCTTGCACTATTGTTAGATGTAGGTGATTATTAGCGGTTTACTTATATTGTGCTTGGAATGCAGTAGCAACAATTAGTAACATGGTATGTATTGTAACATTAGTGCTATGAAGGGACTAAAATGGCTTTGCAGCAGACCTAGAAAATAAAGCTACGAGTCCCTGCAGTAGCCTAGGGTGAACATCATGCTACTAATCACCAAAGCCTCTTCAAAGAGTCTTTAGCAGCATAATGAGGTGGTTCATGGTGGGAAAGCACAACTTTTACAAGGAGCTTCACGTAGCCTTGAAAGTATCGCATGGAATTTTTTGTCATGATGAAGCAGGGCTACTGTTGCTGTGTTAGCTCAGCCCCAGGACTGATGCTGCTTTACTGCTGCTGCAAAAGCAGCAGGAATCGAAGAGGAGTCCTAATTTGAACAGGCTGTTGGAAGGAGCTGGCACATCCCTCACAAACACTTTCACAAGGGCAACAAAGACTTGGCTTTCAGTTTAAAGATTTTTTTTTTCTTCTTTTTTTTAAATCATTTAAAGTTTTTCAGAAGCGTTGGATTTTAACAATTTAAAAACACAGCTAAGACCTGCTACTGCTGTTGAAGCCACATTGAGAGTGAAAAGAGTAAACTGGTACTGTTTTGGATGCACAAACAGGTAAAAACCTATGAAGCAACAACTCAGATAAATCCACTCTGTGTCCTAAAGGAAAAAGCTAAATGGAACCAGACACGTCTGATTTCTTGCTTCAACTTACTTCATGCAAGTGTATTCTTTTTTTTCCATTACAGCAAAGGACAGTTTCATCTTATCCAAATACTACATAAATCACATTAGTGCTCCTCCAGTCTCCCTAAAGCCCCATGCAATGTGAGCATCAAATGTTGAAAAAAAAAGGTCTGCCAAAAGAAACAGACAATAGGAAGAGTTCTTAGTTCAAAATACAGGCTTTTCTGGAGGACCTACTTTATAAATATATAAACTAAAGACCCACCGTCTCCTAAGAAAACAGTTTATATTTCTTTGCTCTTGAAATCAAACAGTGGGGAAACAATTCTGATCCAAGATAGACATTCAAAGAACAATGACCTTTTTCTAAACTTGATGTCCTCAGGCTACATGTTATTTCTCTAGTGATTTATTATTGGGGAGAATTTAGTGTTTCATTCTTCTCTTTTGGAATGCTGCCACATTACTCAGCAGTAGCCCATAGACACATACTTGGTGCATTACAGATCTATATACTCATAAAACTCTCAGAGCAGAAATGGAAAATAAAGATAATGGGTTAAAAGGTTGCGGCAGAGTGGGAAACAGCTTGGCCTGACTCAATCTAAGTTTTCATGTCTGGGGTGTATGGAGTGGAACTTGGCTCCTACCTGGAGAATGTATTCCTGGCATAGTGCATGATACTGTCAAAGTCATAGACCTCTCCCAAAGAGTCCACCTCCCCCGGCTCCATCTTCAAAAAGTTATACTCTTGTCCTGTGAAAGGAAAAAGGGAAACGCATAGTTGAAATATGAAGCAAAGTCATACCGTGCCACCTTATGTATGTATGTCAAAAGGTGAATACAGTTTTACTCTTTCCAAAAAAATGGAACACATACAATGGGGCTACAGATACAAGACACAGCAATTGTTTCACAGTAAGATTTTATGCATTTTTTGATGACAAAGGCTTCGACATTTTATATTTCACAGAAAAATTTGAAAAAGCTGGCCCGGATACTGACTGTCACGATCAGCTGTTTATATGCCGTTGACCAGTTCTATAAACACTTGAAGGCTGAGGATGAGCGTATACCCCACTGGTGTTTTTTTCTGTTTATACCATCCTAGCCCAGACTTTCTGTGTATACAAATGTGTTACTTTTATTATTTTGACTCTTACTGCATCTATCCAACATTATTGCTGAGGGATCGATGAGACCTGGGCCCCTACCTGGTTGAATGTTGTCCCTGATAATGCTGACATGTTCGTCTCGGTCAGGCCGCGTGTGTTCGTGCCAGAATCCAATCACATGACCCAACTCGTGCACCACAATGCCGAACTTGTCACAGTTTTTCCCAATGGATATGGCCTGAGGGCCCCCTCCGCGACGACCCACATAGGAGCAGCACCTGTGAATCAGCCGCCAGACACACACACACACACACACACACACACACACACAAGAAGGCAGTGTTAACAAAGCCTAGACTTTATATTTTGGTAAATGAAAAAAATTATGAAACAAGTGGAAACTACAGAGGGAGACCAAAAAAAAGTTATGTTTCCCTGGGGAGAAGAAGAAGGAATGTGTCCCTGGCGCTAGAATGTTTACTAGCTCTTATATTTGTACATGCTCTGTACATATAAAATGGAGCTTGTAATGTAATGAGAGCAACATTATTTCAACAAACTCTGGTCTGTTTTACAGGAGAGCTGTACGAGGTGACTCGTCATCCACACATACAGCAGTGACATTCATTCATCTGTCTGCCAATGCAACTGCTGAGTGTGACGATAGAAGCTGGCTGGCTGCAGTGCTCCATCTCAGCGTGACATGAAAGGTTCAGTGTGGGATTTGGGAGGACGGGCACACACATCACGGCCCTGTGGGCCAGACAGCCGCTCTTTAATTACTGCGAGCCAGGCCAGGCTCTCTTGAGACACGCCTTGAACTTTGCACAGGACAGATGGGGGCCTGCTGAATATGCACCAGAGTCAAGCGTTCCCACTGCTAACCACTGCCGCCTGCGTGGATAATGTCATCCCTGTTGCTCCAGAGGCCAGTTACCAAGATAAAAATGGCGATCAACAGTTGGCTGGAAAAAGCTCAGTTTTATGAGCTACATCCGCTTTCTGTTAAGCGGTTTGTGTTGAATGATACATATCAGTGGGAGAGGTGCATCGGGTATAATGACATAATGATTCCAGCTTGTGGTTTAAATCTGTGTGAGGTTAAAACATGGGAACTGGAAACGGTTTAGGTTTGTGTATCCCCTGGGAACCTCTCTAAAACGTATCCTCACAGCTCTGCCATCTTTTTCCTCAAAATCATTTTCTCAAACGGATTGAACTGGGTTGTGTTCCCAACAGCAGCAAGTGCTTAAATTTCAAAATATTGCATCGCTAAATAAAAGAACCCTGCACACCCAAATAGGTTGTCAATAGTCGCTTAGCAACAATAAGAGTCACAACTCAAATAGGTCATAACAGCACTTTGCCTGAGTGTCGGTTTAAGAAGAGATAAGGAGTGGACACAGCCTAACTTTAGTGAAGGGCAGTAAACAAAATTATTGAGGAAGTCTCTCCCTTGGATGCAACTCTGTTCCCCATGTTTAACACAAGTGCTCAGTGACTGAAGCAGAGTGATGAGCACAGGAAACAGTCCTGAATGGCCATCTCTCTCAGAACTGGTATGGGGCTGAAATAACCACTCACACGGAGATGGCGAACAGAGAGGATGAACAATGGTGAAAGGCTGCTGAGCAGGGAGCAAGTAGAAGTACTTAGGGGCTAAATAATTAGCTGTAGATAACGAATGCTCAACAGAGGCTGACCATTGTTCAGTTCCTTCATATGGGAGCTAAAAACCCCACTGACTCACCCACATGGTCGGTAGGTGAAGACAATATAGCTTTCTTCCTGTGTCCTCTCAATAAAGGTCACACAGGTGTGCTTCTCCCAGTGCCGCATGGCTTGGCGGAATATTGCCCGCTGGCTGCCTGAATAGGACGACAGAGAAGGTGAGATCAGGGGAGATGACGAAAACACACTTGCACACATTTTTTTTTATAGAAAAGGGGAGCTGAATAGAAATGGCAACAGCTGGAAACAGCTTCAAAACATAGAGAGTTACTGGAAATGAAGTCATGTGACATCATAATGTAAACCTATTAACTTTAACTAATTTTCGGGAAACCGCGTATCTATCACATAAACATTGCATTACTTATTTTGCCTTTGAACAATTACCCTGACAAGAGGACACATTACATCAGTGCATTTGTTTATTTCTTTATTCATTTGGAGGAATTCTCAGTTAAAAATGACGCCTGAATACTTGATTTTTCATGTACGTGAATACATAGGATGAGTAAATCGTTGTTACTTACCACTAAAGTTTCCACTGATGACATAGGGAATAACACCTTCAGGCCAAACACGTTCAGGTCTGGAGGTGGCAGCCCTTTTCCTGCGGAGTGAACTTCGCCTATTTTGGCTACTCTGGTTGGTTGATCCTTAAGATTTCAAATAAAGAGAACAAAAACATAAATGCCATTTCTGGGTCTGACTTTTTTATGAAGCGCAAATATACTTTACCCTTGAATAGTTCCTCAGATGACAAAAGAGACTTTTATCCTAAAACTACAGTACACTGCTTTAAGGTTTGATGCCATTCAGAAATTAATTATTATTTATCATTTCTGAAATTACATTTACCCCCTTAAAGAGACGTTTGTTCTCATTTTGCACAAATGGATTTTCTTGAAGCTAAATTATTTGTTCTTCCAAATTAATTTCACTATTTCAACGTCACTCAAACGCACATAAATGCAGAGTAACCATGGAGACTAAGCTCCCACCTAAACCTGGTGATAATAATAAGAAACAGCCATATGTGAACCACACATAGCACAATCTGTACTTCATTATGCTGCAGAACAGGCACAACTTATACTTAAGCAAATGTAACCGCTATCATCTGCTATAAACCCATTTTACAGAAAATGTTTGAACAGTAAAGGAAAAAAAGAGTGCATCCAAATTATAAAAACAATAATGGAACATGCATATTTTTTTGTAGGGGGTTTAATTGACTTACTTAATGATGCAGTTTGTGGCAAAAGATCCAGTGTAATAGTTTGATGTTAATTGGCATTTTAAGTTTGCCATTGGGTCATTAGGACAATAAATTAACTAATCTAAAAAGACAAATGTATCACACTTTTTTCTTTACCCACAGCCAGGTTTTACAGTTTTAAGAATTTGTGACCTTTAAAGTATTAAAGATTATGCATTATTACATCATTGATCAAAAATATATTATATATATTTCCTTATAAGGAGGAACAGTAAATGTGTGTAGGAGAAAAAACTTCCGAAGTTTGATTGTCAAGGCAGAGAACTACTGACCTTTAGATACAGTTCACGTAGTGCAGGAATGTAATCGGTGTGTTGGGAAGAAGTCATGATTTTAAGCCATACAATTAACAATTAAAAGACAATATGCTCTTGTACCTTCTTACTCTTCTTTCTATATTTTTTATTTGATCAGAATGTTAATAGAGAGATAATGTTGATGTGCTTAAGAGGGTTGGGACACTGCAGGTTTCGGTCCACATGAAGACTCCTCATTGTACATTGATGCCTGTCCCTGGTTCGGGGGTTAATAAATTATAAATTTTATCTTTATTAGAATTATTAATTAAGATATTGACCTCTATCCAATGAGGTGTGTTATGTGATTGCTGCAGAAACAGTTATTTATTGCACAACTTCCCCTGCTTCAATGGCATATAAAGGAAATAGTCTGAAGAGAACAAAACTCCAGCAACACTATAGTAAAAAGAACAACTTTATTGTCAGACTTCATCTCAATAACCCTGACGAAGGCCACAGGCTTAAAGGATTCGATCTCACAATAAAGTTGTTCTTCATACCAGAAGCATCACTGTAGAAACAAAGACGAGTACATGTACATCTGGTTTGAGTACATCCTGCCAATGGACTGTTATTCCATAACAATACTTGAAGCCGTGCAACTACGAGCCCTCATCTTTTCTCAGTAAATTTGATTAACATGAGAGCCACAGTTTGCACAGCTTTTTGCTAGAACAATGTGTTCTGTCGGATTTCAGTCTGCAAGAGTAAATCTTAGCAGCCTGGTGAGATCAATTAGCACGAACATTTGTTCATGTGTTGAGGAAAAGTCTGATAACAGCCAAATCGGCGCAGTTAACTGATAAGAAAGAGTGCTGGGGAGACAAAACTTGAGGAAGATGTGTTAATTATAATAATATGATTAAATCTACCACCTTCATTTATAGTTACGCAGGGAGGACTTTAGGTCAACGGTTTTATTGGTTGTAATTCTGATCATTTTATTTGTGCTCTTTGATTATGCAGGTCAGACAACAAGGGCTGAAAAATAAGGATTAGAGTCGGGATCCTGCGAAGAGATACAACGACACCTGTAGAAAAGAAGAAGTTAACCATGCAGCTGCTGGGTTCAGGTTTATGATAAGTTCATTGACTAGCGAGGTGAAGTGACAGACTCAGGACAGCGTTGAGAAAGGTTTTGAACCCAAAAACTGAATTCATTGACACTGTAGGGAAAAAATTAAATAAAATAACGATTTGTCTTGTTTCCTGATGTTTGTTTAATAATAAACGATTGAATCGTTGTGCATACACTAACAATTAATCATGAAAGAATGGGTGTAGAATGTTAAAAACATATAATTTTACTGCAATTTTCTTTTACCGATTTGTAAAAAAAAGGTTGACTGCCCTCAAAGATACTTAAGTTGTTCATTCCTAATTCTATAATGCATGACAGAAACGTTCTACTCTTGGAGATATTATTGACCTCTGTGGTAGCTTAATGTGGTAGATACAACAATGTATAAAGCTTGCATTGACTACCAATTAGGATTCACATCTGTGTAAGGTGATCTGGTTTATTCAAGTGACAAAGTGTCTGTGCAGCCTGAGGAGGGTAAGAAGAGCCTTATGCAAATGCACTGATAGTGTTATTCATTTTTAAAACGAGAGTATCCTTTCCACTACACACCTATTAGATGTGCAGTGACTAACCTGCTCAAGTGGACAAATTGATATTTAGAGTTGCAGTCCAAAGCCACAAGTCTCCACTTAACCCTCTACCTCAGGAGTCACCACTTAGTCTATAAATCAATATTGCTCATTGGATATTTTGAGAGCAGTTGAAATGTATTTTTAATCCTGCAAAACGTTTCCTTCCCTCAGCATGCTCATTAACTCTAGTGAAAAACAGCAAACTATCACTATTCAAGCGCAAACGGCAACATGCACATACTTGTTGGTCCATGCTCACCTGTAGTTTATAGGATTGTGAAGCTTGTTGGTCCCTGCTGACTCACGACTGTTGCTTAAATAATTCTTTTTATTTAAAGAGTGACATTTAAGCTGACAAAGCCTTTCAATTACGCTCGAACATGGTTAAACAGGTAGAGCAATGTGTGGTGATAACAGAACAATTGTAGGCGTAAACATTTAAAGACAGCTCATGAAAAACACAAAACTGCTATCCGGCAGGTGCTGCTGCAGACTCTGGGAAGTGAATCATGTTAATTTCAGGCATTTTGTTGCAATTCTATGTTATCTAGAGTGCCAATCCAAAACACTTTAAAACACTAACAAGGGACTTTCACCTGAAGTTGTCATTTTTGAATGAGTGTTTTTTGTCGTCGTTACCTGTGTGTGTATTATTAATGATCTGGACGGTTCTCTGCGCCAAATTGATTATTCTGTCCACTTTAAACATTCGCAGGTCCTCCTCGTCAAGAGCAATGTCTCCCAGAAAGGCAGCTGAAACACACAGAGATGGCACACGTCAGACGACTGTAAGGCAACTGCACAATATGGAGCATAAGTCTGAGCCGCCAAGTTGCCTCAAGCTTTTCCTGCTGCTCAGACAGAGTAGGCTGCATGGAGGCCCAGTCAAAGCACTCGTGGAAGGCCTAGAGCGAGTAACACAAATATAAAAACATCATTCCTTTCTCCTTGTCCCTAATCTGTTTACCCTTTCCTCGCAGTGAAATAGAAATAGAGTTGTGAAACAGCAGTGTGTCTGTTTGGATAACAGGAAGGCTGCCTTGTCTGAACTCCAAATTATAGGATAGAAATGTAAGCAGCATATTGCACATGGCTGGTGAAAGCTCATGCAATAAAAGGGAGAGTATGAACTCTGAAAACCTGACCGTTTAATACGATTAATTGAGCCAAGTTAAATCCAGATGTCACCAAACAACACATTTCACACTGTGTGATTCAGGGTCCGTGGATAGTTAATGAGAACTAGCAGATATGATACAGTGAGACACTGACCCTACCTTAATGGAGTAATATGGGGCACCTTGAACAAGTAATAGCTCTTTAATGAGGCCAAGGAGAGAGGAAAAAAGCAAACAGTCCCACTTGATGAGGAATGTGCTTTCTGGGATTCCTACTAAATGTCCCATTTCTTTGGAGGATAAGATAGGAGTCCTCTCCACAGAGACAGGGCACTCACTTTTACAAGCTTTTAACACCAGCACGCCTCTAGAATTTATGGCCCGGCTTGAATGCAGGAGTTTTTTGGGTGGTGGGGGTGGAGGGAGGTGATGGGGTGGAGGGAGAAACAGAGGGTGGAAGAGAAAGGCAAAGGGGTGTCACTGTAATCCTAATCTGAACAGGAGATGACAACGACAGGGGAAAGGAAGGGAAGGGAAGAGAGGAAGAAGGCATATCCTCTCTGCCTACACCGCAGCTCTGAATAGGGAGGGCAGATGTGGAGCAGAAAGAAAATGACAGCCCTCTGTGTTTGGAGGTTAGTGTGGTGGAGGGGAGACCAACCCAGAGGGGTAAGAAGCTGGGAGAGCCACTGTGTGTGAAGAGGAATGATTAACAGTAGTTGTTTGTCAAAAGTTTGAATCTTCAATGTGTCCCCCCTGATAAAAGCTACCCTAACTGTTAAAGAAAATTCATCATGTGTAGATAAACATTTTTGTATCTAGATTCAAGGCAGTTTTTTTTTCTTTCTTATAGAACACAACAAAAACATCTACAGGAAAGATCTTGTATCTCCTGCACTCCTATAAATGTTTGACAGAGGTATGAGACAAGAGAGAAAGGGATGAAAAAAAAAAAAGAAAAAAACACTTGGCTTGCGTCCCTATTTACTCGTGGAGTATTATTGAAACAACGTGGAGCTGGCTTTGGTAGATACAGGCCAGTCTTCAGCCCTGCAGGCAGTAGAGGATGCATAGCAGGATTGCTATGTTTGGGATTAGAGGCTAATGACAGCAATAAGAAAAGGTGCAAATCACAGCCGGCAAGACAGGGCACGCACAGAGGACAGGTTTAAATTCCAGAGGTCAAAGGGATCCTCTAATTTGTGCTCGTAAAAAACACCAAGTCAGTCCAACCGAATCCCTGAGACATAAACACTACTCACAATCAGACAATCAGCACTCATACTGAAAGCCATTCAAAAAAACACCACTGATAGGAAGAAGCTACCAGATCAGAATTAGAAACGCTTTATTGCCAAGAACATTATACAGGGAATTTGGCTTGATGATTGTTGCTTAACAATAATCAATAGTAAAAGACATATTTCAAAAATAGAAAATCTGAAATCTTACAATAAAATATTATAAACAAACAAATAGACTACGTTAAGAAAAATATGTTATGATAAGTATGTTAGATGCAGTATAGGATGGATAGGCTGACTACAGAGGGACATTTTTTATCTTTTATCTTCACATTTTTATTTGATTCCCAGAACTGACTGAGCGTTGAAAAGAACAGACAGTATTTCATTTCAAGTTGCCGCCGTAAGCACTGAGAAAAAGTATCCAAAATAATTCTATGAAACCCTTTATCACTCTAATTTGACTAAGGAAAATTAAACAACAATTTGAGGTTGTTTCTTTTCACATACAGTGTTGACTGGCACCATATTAGCAGTGTTATGTGCAGGCTGTGACCAAATAACGAGGAGCAGGCTTTCTCCCACCCCCATGAGGTTCACAGAGGGCTGCGCTCTCTGCCCAATCATCCACCTCCGAGCCAGAGACAGGCCGGTTAATCCGCAGTGTCATTGTTCTCAGACAACAGTGGAGATTGAAGTGAGCAAATGCACGGCCCAGCAGCATTAGGACTCATTTCCCCCGGGCACAGCAGTCGTCCTGGAGACGCTGTTGCAGGTTTATGGAAAGACTCTCAGGGATTGTGAATTAATCCCCTTGTCTCCTGGCTTTAATTATCCACAGAGGCACGGTTTTAGGGAATCTTTTGTACACCACTCTAGGCTGGGATTGAGGACAGGCTATGGAGAAAGGTGATAAACTCATCTAGATACAGAGTAGTAATGGTATGAGGTACAAACACAGAGACTCGAGTGGTGTACTGTAGATTAAAACCCACAGAATGTGGCAGATGGCAATGGATCACTGTAGAGTACAGTGCTGCATCTCTTTCCAAACATCATCCATTACCTAAATCACAACAGCTGCAGCTGTAATACTAATATCTATGCAGAATAGTTAGGTAATAGTAGTAGGGTTTTTTCTAGATTAGATTAGATGTCTCTTTTATAGTCAGAGAAAAATAAAAAGTAGGCATTTAAGTTTAAATGCAAATATCGTATATATATATTTCTCAAACTAATGAGACTAAATATAAAGACACTGACCTTTGATGAAATGTTAATTGAACATATTTGGTGTGGGATAAAGACCAAATCCATTGAATTTTTTTGTTAATCTAAACCATCAAAATCCTCCTCATCTCAGACTGCCCCCCATCAATCAGCGCATCCAGTCAGATTATACATTAAAATCTCAATCAAATTAATCCCATTGATTCGTGTAATGCCCTCCCCTCGATTTCTGCGGTGTCAAATACGCCAGGACTATTCCCATAAATCTCCTTCCGTGAACTCCAGGCCATGACATCTGCCACTGAAACCTGCACAAACATCAATACTAAGCCTATACAGACACTAACACCAGCCTATATTTAGAAGGCCAACTCCACTGCCAGGCCACGTTTTACTCCTTGCTGTGTTTATAGAGATGTTGAGACAGTCCTCTCCAATACAAGACCTACTGATGAGGGATGAGAAAGCCCGGCCAATATGTAAGCATGGAATGCATCACAATACCCTGGCACCGCCTTTCACAGCCTGTGTTTGGTAACAAACGCTACATTTGAATTCAAATAGAGACCATTGGATGACAGTGAGTATCACTTTTCAGGTTTCATTCTGTTTAGAAGAGAGATTGAGGCAAATGTCTCAAGCTACAGCCTGAGAGTAATTATTTTCCATTAAAAGTCTTAAGTTTCATCAAAGCCACAGCTGAGATCAAGACCGAGTTACTGTCGCCACACTGCAGCTTCAATCTTATTGGCAAAATGAGAGTGGCTTCAGCTGCAAAGGGCACACAGCAAGATACTACCTCTCCTTTAAATTTCACACTCCATCGAACCCATTAGCAGATTGGATTCCCCAGCGCAACCCTGCCACTGATTACTGATATACCCTACTGTCAGTCGAACCCCCTCTAATGACTCATCAGCTATTGGTCTTTTTTTAATGTCAACGATACACAGCATTTAAACTCTGATGAATAATTCATTGCCACACTGCAGGGATTTTCACCTTTGACAAAAAAAACTTATTTTGACCATCCAGACTTCATATTTGTGGTTTAGGCAGCAGACTAACACGTACTCATGCAGTCTGGTGTGAGGAAAGAACAGATTTTCTCAGAACAGATGTACAAAGCAAAGTTTAAACGGGTCGGTGGATTAACTAAATCTGGAAGAGTCTTCATCTATCTATATTCACCACAGGGGTAGGGAACAGAGAAACAATTCTTCCAGATGAACAGCAATGTAGCGCTACTGAATAATTTAGAAAAAATAAAAACTTTGAATAATAAAGAGGTGACTGTTAAGCTGCTCATTATAGTAGGCTAATTGGGCATCATTTGAGCCATTTAAATGAGCTCTCCCAAGCGTTTTCTGTTACTTAGGCTCCGGACCCAGACTTGGTATTAATGTAATGCAAGATTAGTTATTACTTAGCTCTGACGACAAACATATTGTTCCAACTAATGCACCGAGATCGTGCCAATAGATCGGCTCCCTAATCACCTGAACCCTGCAGAGAGAAAAGTGGCAGGGGTCCTGTAATGTAAAAAAAACACCCAGTGTGAGCTCGTCTATGCAGCCTGCATTCCATGATAAAAGAAAAGCATCTGCTTAAGTGTTGCTTAAAGGCCCAATCATGAAGTTCAACAAACGGCACTAACTCATTGGGAGAGCAGGTTTAAGGGAGGGAGCTGTGTAATGAGGGTCATCTGTTTTGAGCAGCTACCATTTTCAGAGACTCACATGAACAAAACCCAAAGAAAGAAATAAAACCAAACTTTACAATTTTGTGAAAGGAGGAAATTCACAAAAAAAATCAGAAGATTGTTTTACATCATATCATAAATACAACATGCTACACTAGTGTAGTCTCACAGAGGTTTTTAACTGAGTGACACATCAGCAAATAAAGAGACTTATAGGTGAAAGCTCTGAAACATTGTTATCAAAAATAATCCAGCTGTCGTATTTGAAATGGCCAAATCACATATCAAGTGGCGAGAGGAAAAACACAGGTCGCCTTGACAGAAACAAAATATTCAGAGGCAGGAAGCCCCCGAGCTTGTGAATGGCCTGCACTCACCTCACCTGAGCTGGTGGCCAGCATGCGGCTGCCCTGCCCTCCACCCTCCAGCCGTGCTTTCCCTTTGGCACGAGGTAAATGACCTACAGTCTGTGTTAAGTGTTTGAACCAGTCACAGGAGAGAGCTGGTGCCCGCTAGACCAGAAAACCACCGGATAAGAAAGGACGAGAGAAGACGGGGGCGTTCAGGTTGCCCCATCTGCAGCTGAGAATGCAGCAGCACATGTCTTCAGCGCTTGAACAAAAGGACGGGGCAGACACACAACGCAATCGCAGGAGTCTTTAGTAGCTTAAGAGGTTCGCTTCATAATTGAATGCATACGTGCACATCAAACCAGTCACTGTTTTCATGATTATCATTTCAGCAGAGCAGACAATGAGCGTGACTGCTTCTCATCCATTTTTCATTTTGAAAATGAGTGGATCTAATCTCAGAGGCTTGTTAGAGTCTTAAATGACTTTCTGGGATACTGCCAAGTTTGGAGTTCAGCAAACTAAGGAATTTTCCACTGGTTAACTTCCTAAATAGATGGCATTACTTCAGTGTTATTGCACTGCTCGCTTCCATCAATGCACATTTCTATTATGTCTGGTATAGTGGTGTTATTTAATCCTTTGTAAATGTGAAACATTTGAGGAGTGGCACACACATGTTGTGACAAGAAATGAAGAATTTACTCAATGCATTTTATATAATCCAATTAAATAAATAAATTGAATGATATGGCCTCCACTTGGTCATTTAGCCAACTGACCAGCCATCACAAATTAACTGAGTGTCACAACAGTGTGTCATCGTATATGTCCTGACTGCATTCACTTTCAAGAGGACAACAGGAAAACTATTTAATAAAAATCCTGACATCGAAGAAGAGTGTTAACCAAGGACGGCCATATAGAGGACAAGAAAGAAATGCACTGCTCACAGAACATCACTGCATTAGACGTTGTAAGCATTTTCCTGGGCGGAAGCAGCAACATGACATAAAAATGCTGACCCTGAGGCCACAGAGAGCGATCAGATGGACTCAGTGCAGTGATGTGCTTGAGAAATCAGGAAAAAAAAGAGAGTAAATCAATAATCCAAGAATTATGATCTACTATTATCGAGTTGACTACGGTTAAAAATGTGGTCTCTGAGTGAGGAGTAAAAGGGAGAGCTGAGACATCGTGGACATTTTGCTGCTTTGTAGGAGAAGGAGAAAAGCAGGTGGGTGTTTGAAGAGCTGGAGACCGGGAGGGTTAAAAGAGTGGGAGTTTGTACTCAAGACCGTCTCCAAACCACCTGTCTGCAGACGTGTCCAGAGTAAACCATAAACAAAACTGCACTACATCCAAATGACTCTTAAAACTGTATTACTAATAATGATAACATCCTCATGAACAAGACAAACATCAATCCTGAAGTGGGAATGTCTCCGATGAGGCATTTCCTTGGAAACAAAGATAAGACAATCACTTGCAAAACAAACACAGCATCACTGACCCTCGGTTAGTTTACCCTTCATTCTAAAGGGAGTCATCTGAACACCATGTCAATGTCCATTTATCCAGAGAAAAAACAATCCGGTATGACCACTTGAATGATTCAAATTAAACAGTAAAGCAAAAGGAAGCAACGTCTTCCCTGACTTGAACATGGGACACGGTTCATCTGCAGCCTGACCTTTGTCATCTTGATGTAAAGCCACATCACTCCTGAAGCACAATTTCCCACACTACTTACTCTTCTGCTTCTTTTTCTTCTTCTTCTTCTCAGGGGAAAGATGAAGAAAACAGATAGGTAGGTAGCTGAGAGTTGGGGGATTGAATTGTGTTTTTACAATTGAAAGCCACATCAAAAATGGTCAACTGCCAAATCGGTAAGCACTTCCAGGACTTTAGAGGTCATTTTGAGTGAAGCCAACTCTGTATTTGTAACCTGAATACTTTCACCAGATGGAAAACACAATCTGTTCAAACTCCCCCAAAGGGATTTGGCAAGACAGTGAGTTCACAGTACACACACACGTACACATACACATACACACACACACACACACACACAAGATTACAATGACAAGTCAGATATGCTTTTGCCAGAGAATTGTAAAAAATATGCAGGTCTCACCACAGCACAAAAGATGCAGACATGTTTATACATTGAGCCATAAGACAGCAGACAATATAATTATGTGTGCATCATTTCTCAGCTCCACTGTACTTTCCTTTCCTTTCCTTTCTCCCCTCCTCCACTTTGTTTTAGTGGCCGCGTGAACAGCCGGTGGAAAATAAAAACACACTATTTGTGCAGTGACAAAAAACAAAAAACAAAGAAAGGGAGCAGAAGAAGTCTCCAATCAAAGTGGAGAAATCCTTCGTTTGCCCAACAATATAACAGCACGCCGCCTGCAGGAGCTACATTATCACATAAAAAAAAAAAATGTAAAAGTGCATTTGCCGCAAACAGCAGGCTGTAACTTTTCAACAAGCAAGTAAACCAAAACTTTTCAAGCCTCGAGAAATGTATTCAGACACTCATCATTTTTATTTTCATTTGTTCAACCTTTGCCGCCGCTCTCCGAGCTGGGTTATCCGAGGCGACTCAGTAGTGTGTGCTTCAAATGTTTCAAACTGCAGAAACTATGTCACTCAGTACAAAACAAATGCACACGATGTTCTCTCAAGCCTTTTTAAAACTACATCCACCACTGTCATCTCTCCGAAAGCCTTTCTCTAGCCGATCTCTGCAAGCTCTGCAAAACAGATTCGTGGCATGTTTCTACTTCCACATCAAAGGTGAATCACAGCGTAGCTTCTACTAAAAAAAAAAAAAAAAAAGGGGGAAAAAAAATCTCACCAGCTTTACAGGGATCCTTATAGTCGATCACCTCTGATGTGGCACCGGACTCCACATAGTAGCCCGGATCAATCGCCTCCAAATCGATCGCCAATAGCACGCCGAGACAGGAGAGGAGACACAAACACCTCGCCGTGAGATCCATTATTGTGGTGGGGGAGACGGCGAAAGGCGAGGGATAAAGGTGAAGGCAGATAGGGGGACACAGGGAGAGAGAGAGAGAGAGAGAGAGAGAAAGAGAGAAAGAGAGAGAGAAGAGTGAGTGAGAGAGAAGAGTGAGTGAGTGAGAGAGAGAAAATGGGAGGTTTTTGGGGGAAACGAGATCCCTCCGGAGGGCGGGTTTTAAAGGCAGCCTCTCTCCGGTGTGCTCTCGGCTCTGGGGGCAGTGGTTTCTCTCCTTCAGCCGGAGCTTCGGACGAGAGCAGAGGACTGCCTGAGGAACTTTGATGATCTGGCAGCTCCGCGGGGGAGGTGAAAATGCCCCATTACGCGGCG
Organism: Ophiodon elongatus; assembly: GCA_016806645.1. Lineage (NCBI taxonomy): Eukaryota > Metazoa > Chordata > Actinopteri > Perciformes > Hexagrammidae > Ophiodon > Ophiodon elongatus. The sequence goes on from JACSYO010002128.1 coordinate 1,479,156, forward strand.
ATGCCCCCTGTGCATTTCTATTGCTCCCCAGTCGATCCATCAGGGGTCCCCGAAGAGCATACGCGGGACCATCATTTGTCTCATTATTATCTCTTTGTGAAGAAGGATTATTGGTGATAGTTTCCCGTCCGCTGTCTCCACAGTCGTGTTTGTCCTAACCTTAATTCAATATTCAATTGACCAAAGTAAATATAGCATCATATTTTACTCCCTGGAGCAAGAGCTTGATGAAAAATTGCGTTCAATTTTGAATCTCATGTTGTCTATAAAAGTTCAAATGAATCTCAACTTACATGATACATTTGAGGTTTATTTATACCGTTTTTTTTGTTTTTTTTACAGTTTAATCAAAGTTGTATGCAACCAAACTCCCTCCTTCACTTTCGTTGTTTTCCTTTAACACAAAAGAGCGAACTATTACGCACATATGCGCACTCGACTTCAGCCGCCCACTCGTACTATCACACGCGCACAAACAAACAAACAGACAAACAAATAAACAGACAGACTGAGCTTGACCTTTCCAGAATAGGCTTTACTCGCATATGGATATAAGCATCTCTGAGCAAATTGAAGTGATTAGAGCGCCACCTGTTGGCGATCGATGGCACAACACACCAACAGATTGTAAATCAAATGTAAATAAAAGTATAGGCCAACAAGACAGGTGCATGTCATCATGACAGTCTAAGTTTGGCAAATGCGTAGTTTTATTAATGTATCAATTGGAACTTAAAGACTCCATATTCATAATGTTGAATGACTCATAGATCATCATTTAGACCCTCCATATCAACATCTGTGTGTAAACAGATGCACAGTGTAAAGTACATGAACTATATACTACTATTGTACTTTTTGTTCCTGTTAGTATAGGCACAGTTCTAGTTTAACGCACAAGGACAATCCTGCGTATAACATCCTCCTCCGACTTGCAACAGTATATTACTGTATGTTGAATGTATAATCTATCTAATTTTAGTTGAACTACATATCAAACAAAAATAAATTAAGAGATGTCCCTATACTTCTTCTGAATTTATCATACTATAGCCAATTTCTTGACAATAATTTGTGAAGATTGCTTCACGTAGCAGTACATTTCCAGTCTCACTGGATTTCACAAACATGAAACTCATTCATATAGAAAATAACAGAACTGTGGTGAAGCCTGGATGTAGAGTAAATCAACTGCTGCTACTGCTGATGATGCTGCTGCTGATGATGATGATGGGGGGCGATATGCCAGCAGCTCTGTTGATCTCTGTCTGACTGGCATCAGTTATCCTGTCTCTGCCTATTACACACAAAGCTTGGCTTATATAAGAGGGAGGAGACACACTCTTCTCTTTATCTTATCTGACTGCTGCCTATGTGTGGAATTTAAGACAGGATGTCAGCTGATATGAGTGGGCTGTATTTATGCTGTTGCTGTAAACACGGCAGTATAACTATCATGCATGAGAGCAGGAACCTTCATTAAATTTTGAATAAGAGGAGTTTCTTAGCGTGCTCAAAACAAGTGTTGAACACACAGGACCAAATATTTAGATTCGCAAACAGGGAACACAGTTGAGTCTCTTCCGGGAAATCTTTTTTTTTCACCGTGGCTGTTTTAAACAAAAAGTCCATATACAGTGAAGTGTTGACACACTGCAGATGAGACATATTGCCTTATACAGTAGTTTAGTGGAAACAAATGTAACATATACTGTTTATCGTAAATACCGATAGACATGACCTTTCATGTAATGCAGCTTTTTGAGGTCATATTATTAAAAGTAAGCATTGCACAGATGGTCAGTCAACTCGAGGCATCTTTGACAATACACCGTAGCTTCTGCAATCACATGATCATGACCACTACTGACATTTAATTAGCCTTGAAGTTCAGTTCTCACGCTAACATATTTCAGGCCCCTATATGGTGAAGATGTTCGTCACGGTGAAAAGAAAATGCAACACAAAAAGCAATTATTAGGATTAAACACTGTAATGGTGTGACTATAATTACTGTGATAAATAATATGGAAGCCACAGCTGTCATTCAACATTTAGTTAGCTTATAAATATGGAGATATTTATAAATATCAATTTGTGACATCAAAATGCTACACACATAACTGACTTGTCTAGACCGATGATGAATAAGATGCAAATAAATTTATCACAAAAGGATTTAGACTAAGAAATACAATTTTTTTTTAAAAAATCATTCTTTTTAATTATATAATTAACATCCTGACTGTCCTTTTGTAGGCTGTACAGCGATATCATCACAGGTTGCAGTTTATCCTCACATGATACAAATAATTTCCTCCTTTGAGGATAACGTGTCAGATTCATGTCTTTTCACTGGCCGTCAGGATGTTAAAGGTGTAAGAAGAGAGCACAGACCGTAGCATGAAGACCACCATTGCAGTGTTAGTAAAGCGTTACCCATCTGCGCATAGCGGTTAAGCAGCGCAGCGGCTCAGCCACAGCCGACAGTGACTGCTTGGCCTTTTTCCAACCATCTCCACTGGGGAGCTCTCTGGAGGATGTGAGGCAGGTGTTCTGCATGTTGTTGGGTGGTGTGTATATCATTGCAGGGAGGGGGCAGTCTCGTCAGCAGGCTGCGGCTCCCAGATGCCTCTGGCACAGCATCAGCTTACATCAGCTGTATCACCACATGGACACCTTTCACAGCTGTAGAAGGGCACAGTGGATTAAGAAACTCATACTCCAGAAAATATTAAAAATAAGTCTGCTTGTCATTACATTTTAAGGACAAAGACATGTTTGACTTGAACTTCTTTGTCTAGAACTGACTGACAACTTTAGTGTGCACACAGTATCTTCAGTAATGATGTTAATAATTTCAGAAGGGCAGCTCACTTTCATACACAGCCTCATATTTAGATGGATTTAGATAATTCTTCGCTGAGGCAGTCATTTTCACTGTTGCTGTTACGGCAGAGTTTTTATGTAACTTACTATTAAGATTGTACAGCAAATATAGAAAAAAAAGTCTAAATATGAAAGAAACGCTTTACTATAAAACTAGGTCTTTGATGTAAGTAAAAGCAGTTGTCCGTACTTGACCCTTCTAGGTAGTGTAAATAAGGAACCATATCAGGGGGCCTTTAATGTAAAAGCCTCTGTATGTGCATTAACTGATAGTTTGTGTGTAACTTAAAATGCACCGTAAACTGCAAATACCATGATAAATTAGGTAAAGGATTACCACTTAGGGCAGGTCTTTAATTTTTCATTACTTAATACTATATCTCAGAACAAATCAAAACAAATTGCGGCTGACAAAATGATTTCATGGCATTGTTGTTGCCATGGCAATTAAGATATTCATAAGCTAGACAAAAAGATAAATTGCCTTGGGTTGTATGGATAACAACGTGGGCAGTGTGAAAGTAAAAAAAAAAAGTCAGATACTGCATGAATTAACACGTGCCATCACATTAGAAATAATTAGTAATCAAATAAAGAGCTTCAAGTAAGACAAGGCTATATCAGGGGCCATTAGATGCTTAAATGAGACGCACCTTGGGCTCAAGGTTGTGAGCCATCGTTACAACCTCACCCGCTTGGCAGAGAGATCCCACTCTACTCGACTGTGCTCCTCGCAGGGTCACCGTTATCGAAGTGGGGGCTTTCTGCCCTACTGACACACAAACACAACTGAGCTCAGCACTAACAGCGAGACATGCTAACCCCCGAAATACACTACGAGTGAAAATGACTTTTACTTTTGACTTTTGACCTTTGACCAAAAGTTGTCAAACAAGTTGTGATGGAAGTCATCAGAACCACCTCTTTGCTTTGTGGTCAGCAACTTAAAATAGCAGGTTGTTGGACAATGAACACAATGAGAGGTAAAAAGGTGAAAACTATTTTTGGAGCTTTAGTTAGGCGAGAGGGTGCAATACAGTGAAGTACAACTGATTCACACTAAAAGAAAAATACAACAAACGGAAGCAATGAAAACATGAGTTTGATTCCAGTCTTTATTGTAACACCAGGAAAACGCTTGGGTAATGCCATGTGCTAATGTTATTGCTTTTCACCACATCTCTGTAAGAGGTTAGCATTCAAACATATGGATATTATAAGCAGGTGATTTGATGGAAGGGTTTACAAAATGTTACTACATGAGGCAAACACAAACATGAAGTGAGAAACAAAATCTGACATACAAAGCAGTCTGGATTGAACTTTTAGGCATCATATTAAAGTTGGTCAACCATACTCGCACTGGTTTTAACTTAATTCACAATTCTTCTGTATCAAATGGTTTCATACATTTATATTTATTTTACATTTGCATCCACTTCTACTTAAACATTATGTGTCAAACATAAGCTGGGAACTCAAACTTTAGACCCTACATTTCCCATATGGCTCTTTCTGAACATACTCAACAAAACATGTCGTACGGCACAGATCTGCCCTCCGATGCTGTATATCTGCCCACCTGTCTCTGCACACCTGATAACAGTCAGGTTCTTCCAGGCAAACCATCTACACACACACACACACACACACACACGTTGACAGAGCTGTCCTCTACGGTCGTCTACTGCTGCAATCCTCCCTGGCCTACACACGTCCTGAACTAGTGTTTCCAAAACAAAGGATGAATGAACTCTGACCATTCAACGTGGCCGTCGTGTTTTGGCAGTTCGAGACATACCAGCGGTCTGATTGGTGATGTGCGCCAAGCCGGGCAAGCTGCTGGCAAGCTTGGCCAGCCCGCCATTAGTGAGCAACTGGTGAATGGCGGTGGTTTTAGCCACTCCTCCTGTGGTGACCACAGGCAACGCCCGGAGCAGAGTACTGCTGCTGGTACAGACGGAGCTCAGGACCTGACCCTGGGGCTTGCCACAGACCGCCTGAAGGTGGAGGAGAAGAAGACAAACAACAGTTTAAGGTCTGGGCTTAGACAACAACAGACTTTGGATGAACTTCATCTTTTACTCCCATTAGTAAACTCTTGTAAGAGTCTGCACATGTTCCTGTTGCGTACAATTTACATTCAGTTGCCATTTTATTAGGTACACTAAGATAAAACTGAGTTGCATTTCTTCTATTTAGTCAACCATTATTGATATAAATATAGAGGACACAATATTTGAAACCACTCAGTATAACACAACATATAAAGTAGAATCAACACCTATTTAACTGAATACTATAACATTAATGAAGGGAGGATTTATTGCAGGTTGTTGCATTAGTTTTAGCTAGGTATACCTAATAAACTGGCAACTGAGTGTACTAAATATCCGTCTGCCCTATTAACAAACCTGGATATTTTTTTAATGTAAGAGATAAAAAAATGTAACTGTCAGTTGGATCAATAAAGATACATTTCTACACTTGCCAACCCTGGACAAATTATTTGAGTACCACATCTGCGACCCAGATGCATCAGATGTAGAAGCAGTCACATCCCTTCTTACATATTGTACTTTATTTGCAATAGGGGTGTTTCCTTTCCTTAAACGTTTCCTGGAGTAGACCAAGTTATAGTTATTTGATCCATGTCGTTCATAACATGACTTTTAAGAGCATTAACTTTGTTTACTGGATACGGCACAATAAGTTCTAGTTAAACAATTAAAACAGACCAAAAAGAAACCATTTTATTACGTCGCCTACTAACATACAACAGAAGCACAAATCAAGGAGAAATGAGCAAGTCAACAAAATGAAAGAGGGGAAAGCTCTGCTTCTGAAACGCTCCCGCTGTGGTACGAAGCAGCGTGGAGGACGGAACAAAAAAATAGGACTTTCCAGTCAATATTACCTCAAAAGCAAACGGACATATCTGAAAACATGACAGGTGAAATCGAAATACACAAGCGTTTATCAATTTGGAAGGCCTCTTGCAGCAAATAGGTCCACTCAGTGTAGCATGACTGATATTGAAGTTGGGATGAAATGAAAAATGCCCTTTTTACTCTTTTAGATCACATCCACGGTCCTATTGTGCACCTGTTTAACAATATACTCAAAAATATAACAACATTTCTGCGTACCTTTATTTCAAACCCCAATCATCTTTTCTTCATGTAAAACAGAATATAGAAAGTGTGCTTACGTAACCTAGTACCAACAAAATTCAAACAATAATAACAAGATATCGGTCCATCAATCAATCTGCAACTTTCAGCCACAGTCCTCTGTAGCTCTGCATCACACTAGGACACTCACTAGGACTTTCACAGCTCTTGTACGAGGTAAACCCTCATTGGTAATTTGTTATTGACAGAGCTTATTGGCAGGAGAAGAAACAATCATTCCAGCCCAATGCCTCGACCGGCTCGGCTATATTATTATCTATTACTTGAGTGAAAAAAACTACGAGCCTCTTTTTGCGTACCTTAAATTAAACAAAGTTGTGCAACTTATGGTTTGGTTGTCAGAACAGTTTACATAATTCCTTGCAACTGGACCTAATACAAGCTAAACTTCCATTGGGGTCATTCAAACTTGTATGCAATGTAACCATGTAACCAAGAGGTACCTGGGTGCTGCCTGTATTGGCTGATGTGGCGGGCAAGCTAGGAGCTTTGGTGATGATCTCCTGAAGACTGAAACTTAGGCCTTGTAGTAGACTGCTGGCGGAAGGCGCTACACACAAACAGAAAGACAATGAATCAAGAGAGCTGAAATTTGATTGAAATATGAATAACTCCTTGTACAAACCGCTCCCACCCAATTCCCCTGCAGGCCTAAACTAGATGGCCACACACACACACAAACAGGCCACATGTCCAAAGGGTAAGGTTCGGGACAGCGACAGACAGCGGTGGCGCAAGAGGTAATCAATGATGTTTGCTTAAATATGTTGTCCTCACACACTGTTCTCATCCAGTGTTCAAAACTGTAATCTCACTCTACAAAGTGGTTAGAACGGCACTGTGTGTTGAGGTTACTGTGCAGAGATTAGCTGCACAGTTCAGAGTGCAAACAGGCGTGCAGGGCAGGACAGGACAGAGATACCTTGGGCAGTAGCCGGAGCTTGCGCCTGGACTGGTGTGAAGGACCCTGACACCATGCAAGGCAGCACGCTGCTGAATGAGCTGGAGCCTGGGGACAGGGCACCAGATACCTCTGATAGGCTACCAGACCTGCAGTGACACACATAACCACCAGTCTACTCAGGAGCTACCCCAGCAAGTTATGATTGGCCATCACTCAGCTCCCAGACTACACCACTCATCAATCCCTCTGCACCAGACAGACGTTTGTCCAAAAGGGTGGAAGTGTGGGTCGTGGGTGTAGGCATGATAACGGGTCTAAGCCCTCTATACTGAATGTGCCTGTGCCTGTACCAGGGCAGGCTAGCTTACCGCTGGCCTGTGAGAAGTCCAGAGAGCTCCTTGGCTCCAGCCACAGTCTGTCCCACTGTCACTCTTAAGGGCTTCCCAGAGACACCCACTGCATGGAAAAGGGATCACATCATGACGGTCCGTTAGAGATACTTCAGAGGGCCGCTTTAGGAAAAGGCTGAAACAATTACCAAGCACATCTAGCTCGTCACGCATTACAGGTACCATACTTTTTCAGGAAGAAGTAGTTTTCAAAAGTTTTAAAGAAAACAGAATAAATCATGGACAGTTTATATCAAACTAATGCTTTTAGAGTCCCATAAGTAAGAAGAACACCAGGTGGTTTTGTACCTTCCTGTGCAGCAGGGCTGATGGTGCCCCCTGCTGACTCGCTTTGGGAAACAATGGTGACCTTGATCTTTGCTCTCTTGGCGGCTTTGCTTGGCGTGGGACTAGGCGCCTGCCTCCTCCTGCCATGGGACCTCAGTTCATCTCTGTCCAGTCCCTCCATCTGATCACTGGTTACTGGCACTGCACCACAAACACAAACGCAGATATTGACCAGACTGCTGAGGGGACTTTAACCTGGGCTGTTTTACCCTTCGTTAACCCCACCATGAATATTAAATCTTGCCTGTCTGTAATATAAACTTCTTCTTTTTTTAGCAATATAAAATGTACTATTCTGAGTTTAAGAAATGTAAAAATTCAAAGCATGACATTGGGTGTTTAGTGAGGAGCCAGTGCAGTATTTCAGTGTGACATTCTTGTACTATTAGGACAATGGAAACCAGGAAAGGAGTGAAAAGACACAGTGGAAAGAGAGAGGAAAAGGGATAGACACTTACCAAAAATACATGGAGGGGTGCCAGGAGGAAGATTTTTCCTCACAAGCATGTTTTGTTTCATAAAAGCAGCAAACTGAGCTGGAACGAAGGAAGGAAAAAAAGTCGGAAAAGAAAGTTGTAGGAAGAGAAGAGACAGAGGATGAGAGTATTTCAGTCACACTTTCTATCTTGCCCTATCAGATGTTGTGACGTGACAATCCGTTAACGTTTTTTTTATTTGCAATCATTTTCCAGAGAATTCAGCAGAGGTGAATGACTCATCTTAACAAGTTTACATAAACAAGTGGAGCGAGATTGAGAGCTGTGTACGGACAGGTACCAAGGATTGCCGTGCATGTGTACGTGACTATGACTGTGTTTTCAATACATCCAAAAATTGAGTGTGGTGGTGAACTAACCTTGAGCCTGCTTAGGAGTGAGTACTGTGCCAGAGCGTTGCATGTGTGTCTTGAGGAGCTGCGTGGCTGTGATGAGACTGGACTTCTGTGCTGGAGAGAGACCGGACGTCTTAGGCTTTGGACTTGAAGTGGGACTGCTACAGACGCTAGACAGATCCTGAGGACACAGTGAAGCGGAGGGACACCTGATGAGTCATGAGTCATTATTGTCAGTCATTGAACATGTAAACCTATTGCTTTTAATATTCATTACAAACTTAACTTCAATTAAAATGCAGCCAGCTCAAACGACGTACGTATATTAGAGTTTCTCCCAAATGCAGTTTACAAAATGATACATGAAAAATAAAGAATATAGTACATATTCCTTAAATTCTGTAACTGAGGTCAGTAGAGGAAGTGAAATGCATTCACTTAGCACTTAGCTGTCATTTTGTTCACAAAAGACATCACTTCCTTTTGATGAAGATCCAATGACTTTCCCTCATTTCTCTTATTTCTTTTTCCATTACTGGTCTAAAATGGTCACAAGTTTGGGTATACAAAGCAAACCAAGCAATCATTACATGTGATGCAACTCTAGTAAATTATTATTCCATGAAGAAATATAAATATTAACAATACTATATAATAATAATATAATAATCAGATGCAGCCCTAGTGGTTCATATAAAAGCTAAAGTGACACTTCTAAACATTTGAAAAATGTTGGTAATTGCAGCATCTGTTAACTGACCTCTGAACCTGAAGGTGAGATGGGAACTCTAAGTGCAGGGGAGGACGGTCGTCCTCTCTCCATGTCAAAGGGAAGCTCCCGGCGAGGCCTTTTCTTCTTCTCTGTGTCCAGGTCCCTCATCTCCCCTGAGCCATGACTGTGGCCCTCCGCCCGTGTGAGGACGCCTGACAAGAAGTCAGCTATCTCATCCTGCAGATCAGTCATGAAAAAAGCTTTTGTTATCAACATCATAGGCGTTTTTTCTTTGCAGAGGATGAGAAACTCTCCAGACTTACGGTATAAATTAAACATTGTCAGTTACAAGGACCAACCTGAACGCAGCGGTCCACCATGGTCTGCGTTAGTCCCTCTGATTTCATCTTTGCCGAATTGATTCTGTGGAGGAAGAACATTTTGTGATACTACCAATACTAAATTACCTATTATCCTCAGCTAGAAAAAATGTAATATATCCTCTTATTTTCTCCTCGTTAAACTGCCAGCCCAAGGCTGTGACTGACCTGAGGTTGTCGTCTGATCCTCCCACCACCACCATGCTGTTGTCTGCCCTCAGCTTCTCTCTGAACTCCTCCATGCCCTCTATGCTACACTGCAGAGCATTCTGGCCAACCACAAACAACACTGGGGTCTTCATGTCCAGCAGCGGGTCATCCACATCCTGCAAACCAGTAGCACATGAACATTCAGTACAACTACTGACTTGAAGCTAAAGGTCAGTTTTTCTTAGTAGAAACTGATGAATGAAAATGAATGGAAGATACTGTCTAAGGTCTTACCCCTCTTGGTCCGTTGACTGTTAGCAGGGGGAAACCTAGACACACTACAGCGGTCAGATACTCCATAAGAGATACCTGTAATCAAGACACAATTAGCTAAAGACGCTTTAAAGAAAGAAAAAAATTATTTACATTTTTTGATGGATTAAAATCGCTTAGCCACACATTAGATAACAATGATACATTATTATAAGAAGTCTTACGTGACAGGCGATGAGAGCACCAGCGTTCCAGCCAACCAGGATAATGGGTTTGTGGGGGAAGTGACTGTGAACCTGGTGGTTAAATTTATGACATTATACAGGTGCAGACACATCCCTTACAAAATCAAACATAATCTGTATTCTACATGGATATACTTTTTTCCCATTTTGCCTTCACAGGCATGATCACGGAATCACTAAAGTGTTAAGAGAAGCAGCTAAGATAAGATAATTAAATTTTTAACACAATTTGTCTAGTTGGTCAGTTTTTGTTTAATGTGCACATATTGAGCATTGCCAATAAATAATGCACAAAAAAGAAAAACAGTACTGTGCAGTGGATAAGAAACTTAAAAAAGACTGATCCGGTTTTGCTAATTGTTCTGTCTTTCATGCTATGAATGCCATAGCAAATATGCACATTAAAAACAAATCAACTCCACAAACATCACCATAACACTGCAAGTACAGTCATAGAAGTTGAAAATAAAAACAGAACATCCTACCTCCATGACTTTGGCTCTGACGGTGCCCAACATGTGCTCTAAACACTGTGTGATGCCAATATTGGCTCCGCTGTTCACATGACTGTGCACTGGAATGACCTGATATGGAAACAGCTATTATAGACACTTTTCTGAGATTATTAAATCCCCAACTCCTAATAATATATAGATTTAACTGAATGAGACTTAAGACCTTTCCCAAACAAGAGAGTTGCGACTGCCAGAATCTCATTCGCCTTGAAGTAGAGAGGGCGGGATTGGTTGGGCTTGATGGTGCAATTAGGATGAGTGGCGATCCAGGAAGTTTGCTCTGAAACATATAGGAAAACAGACAGGGATTTGGTCTTTAATTGTTACAGATCACAAAGAGCAAGGTAAATCACTAAATTGTATAACAACGCTTTCTATTAAAATAGTTATGTGTTACCGGTTTGTTTTGAGACAGGACTCCAACAGCTGGGTCCCAGGGCCGTTTCAATAGCAGTGACAGAGCCTCTGCACTTGGAGTGCCAGTCTTTGCTGTTGTCAGCAACATTCTGTCAATCAGCAACGGCAACTTCCAAGACACAAAGAGGAATAATAATGAATCAAGAATCCCAGATCTTGCAAATACTGGTGCAGACATCTGACAGTAACCAATTCTTACTCTTCATTAAATTACACGCATCATACCTTGCTTTTGAGAGTCTGCAGCACATCCAGGTAAGCAGCAAGCATAGCGAGGCTTAAGGATTCAATCATGGTAGTGTGCAACCACTGCGTCAGTTTGGTGTCCCAGTTCACACTGGCTAATGCATGTCGCACCTTCCTGGCACACTTGTCCACAGCTATTCTCCGCAAGATTGGCTCATTGGAAGCCTAAGAGAAATAAAATCACACAAGAGACCAACAAAGGCAATTTACAAATGTCTTTAGTCACACTCACAGATGACGATTTACCTTGACTTTAAAAATGGGAAACTCAAAATAACTGTGCTGGTTCTTTTCAAATGATGATATATGCTGGAGTCCATATGCTCATTAAAAAATGTAATAAAACAATAGTTAAAAATAACTATAGGCATCATAAACAGGGACTGTTTTTTCACAAAATTTTAAAATCATTATTGATCTACTCTCTTACTTGAGGGTCTGTCACAAGAACAAACCCTGTGTCTGGACACTAAAAGCACTGGCACTGGTTTGTACGTTTTTCTACTCTGGAAAAATGATGTTACTCCCAACAGGTACACTGTTTTGCAACAGCCTTAGAGATACAGCTGCATTGATGCATTGTGCAGAGTATGATGGATGAAAAGGATCCAATGATGATCCAATAAAGCAGTGACGTAAGCTATACAAATTCTATAGAGTCATTGACACACAGTATATTCTGTATAACAGAGCCTTTGTTATTGTTGTTTGTTGATATTATCAAACAAGTGGGAAAGCAAAACACACTGTTGCAAATATAACATTGCATGTACGCACAATAACTGGAGATTTTTAGAGACCAATAACTGTTTCAACCCAGTGATCACAAATGTTGCTGAAAAACTTAAATTTAAAGCTCTTGAGAAAAGATTTTGATAAAATGTTCAGAACTTACATTTTCATTGGCCAGGCGAGCTAGTCTTTCAGCTTGTAGAGCTTTAAGGACTTTATTGAACAGTTTGTTCTGAGCCACTGACCATCCAGTCCTGAAACCAAATAATAATGAGGTCAAAAATATGCACTGTAACGTATATACGTACTTTCAACATCGTCTGGATGGACACAAGTGTCAAGTAGATGATAAATGAACAGTGGATGGCTCCAGATGATTACTTGTTTACATGTTCCTCCCAGTCATCGGGGGGTGGAGGGCTCTCAGCAACCGTGCGAGCAAACAGAACGTGACGCTCACACTCCTTCATCACACTCAGAGCTTTCTGATTGTCATAAAGAGGAACAGGTGACGGTGTGACGGTCTCCACATCTAACACAGAATCCGAGTCTCTGCAGACAAAGAAAAAAAAATATCAAGTTACTGCAAGGCAGAAAATAGCTAAGTGATCAAACTGATCCGTAGGGGATTGATTTCAGATAGAAATTATGGATAGGAGCCTTTTGACTTACGACAAGGCTTCAGGTTGGCGACGAGGGGTAACAAACAGTGTCCTTGTGGGCCGGGCACTGCTGGCATCTGGGTGGGCATTCCATGGTTTGGCATAGCTGTGGTCCAGAAACACCAAATCCAACTCTCTTTCATGGGCTGACAGCTGGAAAAGCAAGGATGTGCCCATCTTTCGAGCTGATATCTGAAAGTCCTTATCCCCACCACGATGCATCGTCTTCCTGGGCCCCAAAGGGCCCCGGGAAGAGCTCAACAACTTCAGATTGTTTCAGAACAAACTGGAAAAGAGGAGCCAAAATGTATTATTTGAAATAAGCTGAGAAAACAATTCATTTTACTGCCTTTCCACGAGGAACTTAAGGGGCAGTTCAATAGTGATGGTGAACATATACTAGTGCTGAAGAGTTATGGGGCAGCAATTTATAAATGATTGGTTATTTACACAACTTGTTTAAAGAATATCCACCAAAAACTCAGTCCAAGCAAACTACTGTATTTTGCATATACGTGGGTTGTGACATGAAACAAGACAATTGATGTTCTCTTGGACTCTGGAAAAGCGATTTTCATGCATCCATCATGCTTCATTTAACGTTAGAGACTAAATGACTACTCGAGGAAATAACTGTAAGATGAACCATCATAAACACGAACATAGTGTGACGTTCACACATGCTTTCGCGTTGTGCTCGGTGAGCACCACCCATCACTACAACAACAACAATATACATATATATATTATGTATGACCTGTTTGGGGTTGAGAATACCGTATGAACCAGTCCCGTGTCTTGTTAATATACACCTTCACGTGGTGGTGGATCAATGTTCAATATTCATCATAAAGGGGCTGACGACTATGGGCTGGCCTGGCATGCTAACGTTAGCATAGCAAGCTAAACGCTCCCAAATGGCGCTGTCGCTGTGTCTGCTGCTCACCTCCTCGCTCTATTAGTCCATGTTTGTCGAGAGCGTTTAAATTCTTCCTTTGAGCCAAACAAGAACAAAGAAATGCGTATTTATTTGGTTATTCTAGAGGTTATTATAAATCCCAAATACTCAGTGCGCAAAAGCCTCACTTCCTTTTGTTGTTCGATTTGTTGCCATGTTAGGCTCCACAACCCTCCTTTTCAGGGCTACAAAAGAAACAGGACAGTCAGGGCCACAATTCAAGTAAACTGGCAACCCCGTTTGTGGCGCGTCAGTGAGTGACGCAAAACATGGACCGGATTTCAGCGTTTGGATCATTTCCTCCCTTTACAAAAATACTCGACGTTAATTACAGATCAATATGAACCTAATGCCGGTGAATTACCACGTAGCTGTTTTATTGCATGTTTTAAATGCCCTTTTATACTTTACTGAAGTACTTAGGGATAGTTGAGGTAGTTAGTTAAAATCTAACCCCAGTTATTATTTTGAGAATGGAAATAAAAAGTCGGACAGAGAATTAATTGTCATTTCAGGATACTGAGCTAAAATCTGTTATGCCAAGTTAGGCTGCCAGAATGTCCAAATGGCACACAAATATTTAGACATTTTAACTCCAAAAAATCATGTAAAAATAGCTCAAACTGCCATTGCTCTTATTTGTATTTGTTGTGTTGAACTGCACTGACCTCTTCCAGTAAGCAGCCCCTTCCTCCTCTGGCCCTTATTTAATTCCAAAGGTTCCTGCAGACACACTGTTTAAAAGACAGAGCCCTTCATTAAAATTACAGTTGCCTACATCTTAATAACTTAACACAAGTGTCCCTGCCAATATGGTGAGTTTAAAATGATTGAGTTGTGAAATTGTTTGTTGGTATAGCTATTTTTGTGTTTGAAGGGATAAAGTAATGTAACTCATGGAGGGGAAGATAGTTGTTAAGTGTCTAAGAATGAGTTTTGACTCATTTTATGGCATGGACCTCCTGCACCACTCTATACGTATCTGATTGGAATCAGTGCGCTTAGATCAAATATTAAAACTGTGATGTTTGTTTCCTTTTTTTCCATGAAGAAATATTTGGCTCTGGTTTTGCTGCTATGCCCTCTGATGTCAATGTCAAACGCTCAATGCTCCCATAAACCCCTGACACAAGGTAAAAGGAAAGAAAAACACCCACATAAAGTATATTTGTGGTACATACACATACGTTTTGAAAGATATTTAACACTCTTTCTTTGCACCCATAGGCACGACCCATTGTCGGGATAATGTGGATATGATATGGCATGCAGTTGGATCTTTTTGGAGAAACAGTGCCTGTATGGACTGTTCCTGCACTGAGTGTTGCGCTGGGTGTGTACACAGATCACAACATTTAAGTTTTAAAATTTGTAAAAAATTCAAGACTTACATATTCTACTGTTTACTGTGTGTTTGCATGTATTCAACACCCAGGCGCTTCCCTGACGAATGTCTGTAAGTATTTGACTCGAAGGCTTGTCATTACATAGTGCACAAGAAAGACGATTCATCTGTCCTATGTCCAATTTATGCAGGAGTAAGGAAGTGATGGAGTGGTCTGAAGATCTGAATTAGGGCATCCAGATGTGATCCCTCACTGCTTCTCACCAGGAAACTTGTTTTGTGTGTTGAAACACACGACCAAGCAGGAAGCACAGCTGCCAGAAAAGGAAAAGGAAATACTCTGATAAATACAAATATAATTTCAATTGAATAAATAAATCACACATTTCTTCTGTATTTATTTTTGTATGAGAAAGAAAATAATTTCTAAAATGGTAAACACAAACCATGTTCAATGGGCACGTCACTGATTTCAAACAGTTTAAATCAGTTACTTCCTAGGAGAAGTGATACTCAGGACGTGTAAACAGTTGTATAATGTCTTCTCCTCACAAAAGCACTGTTCAGCTGCATTATGGGAAATGTAGAGTGTTTTAGAGCCTGATTCATACTTGAGACCCAAAGTCAAAATAAGTGTCACAAACACAGCTCACTGGTGTTGTGGGGAAAGTAAAAAAAAAATCTACATAATGCAGTTTAGACAGACAAAATGCATTCATGTGAAAGTGTTGAACATCGAACACAAGCTAGAATATTATCAAAAATTAAAGTTTCATGGTGTCACACTTAACAAAAAGAAGTGTAGTGGCTGAATTTCTTCCGTTTATTGCGTATTCTGCTCGATGATGGCTAACTTTCTTAAAACCTGATTCTGTATAAACTTAATAGCTATTTCCTATCTGACTGCTAGTGAGGCGCCACAGGAACTCACTTACGGGACCTCAGTAATTGACCACCCACAGAATACCAGAGAGATTGGATCAAAGTTCAATTCACGTAGATTTATTTGCAATGCGCAGATTACAAAATACAACTCGCGAACATACAAATGTACGTAGTTCTTATAATGACACATTGTGATTCAGGTGCGGCCCACGGTCCCACCCCTTACCCCCGCCCCTGCGGAGATTTTGACCTCGTATCAGGTGACCACATACCTCACGTCCGTCACGCTACCCAGTAGACGCCAGCTCAAAAGCAGAAGCTGATTATTTTGCTGTCTGCCTCTCATGTTTACTTTCCTGCGCCATAATATTCCCCTGCTACCCGCCATAATATCTACAACAGCTGCGCCAGCTCATCGCGACCTTGTCGTCTTCTGCCTTCACTGTGTTCCCTTCTCTGTACCCTTATCTCCTGAGGCTGTCTATCCCCGATCTCTATGGGCCTGCTTACAGATTCACATGAATGTAACTTATAATACTATGTCAATGATTAACAGATATATGTAACTATGAATATTGTGCTCTTAATAACCCGGATATATGTGTTAATGTGGCTTCATAGTTTCACTACGCACAAGACATGTATTAAGCAAAAACAAAAAAAATTCCTTCCACAGAAGTCACCATGTAAATCTGTGGAGCTCTGCATTTTTTAATGTAACTAGACTAAGAGACTACAGCCACGTCTCTGTGAGGCAGTACTTAGCCAGTGTGTTGCTTTTGGCTTAATGCTAACACCATCATGACAAAATGCTGACAATTACAATACTACCTGAACATGAACGTGGGGAACATGAACCTGTGTATTACGTTTCATTGCAATACAGTTGTGGATATTTTCCAAATATATTCCAAATAATAAGCCAATTACTAGAAATTTCTCATATCTTGGTTACAAACCTAAAATGAAAAAATCTGACTTTGTCTTTGTCTTTTGAGAGTAAAGTGTAATGTGACAAATAAAAAAAGTAAATTGATTTTCAGTCTGTAAATGTCCTATAATTTTGCTAATCTGTAACCAAACACAAATATAATTATTAATCCTATAAATATAATAATTTGGAGCTATAATTGTTGATAGCTGTTTTAAAGAACCTAGATTTTTCATTTTCATGCACAATAAATACTTTTTAATTTTACAAATCGAGAGAAGTAAAGTTCCTGCAAAAGGCTTTTCTTTACATTCTAAGGTATTGAATCATCAATCAATGAGTGAAGATTTCATATGTGCACTGCATTCAATACATTAGAATATAAAGAAAAGCCTTTTGCACGTTCATGTTCAGGTAGTATTGTAATTGTCAGCATTTTGCCATGATGGTGTTAGCATTAAGCCAAAAGCAACACACTGGCTAAGTACTGCCTCACAGAGACGTGGCTGTAGTCTTTTAGTCTAGTTACATTCAAATATGCAGAGCTCCACAGATTTACATGGTGACTTCTTTTTGTTAAGTGTGACACCATGAAACTTTCATATTTGATAATATTCTAGCTTGTGTTCGATGTTCAACACTTTTACATGAATGCATTTTGTCTGTCTAAACTGTATTATGTAGATTTTTTTTTTACTTTCCCCACAACACCAGTGAGCTGTGTTTGTGACTTAGGCAGCATCATGACTATTAAGTTCAATTAAGTTCTCTATAATAACTGCCAGTAACATCTGGTTTAATTAGTGTGCAAACACAAATAAAGGACAGATTCTAATCAAGTCAAAGGGGTACTCCCGACATTTTAGGATTGTACTTTCTAAAGATGGGGGAATCCAAAGAGACAAACTTAAAACTTAATGGACAAAATCGAAGCAGCAGAGGCCTGGATATTTTGACTTTGGGTCTTGAGTATGAGTCAGGCTTTAAAACACTACATTTCCCATAATGCAGCTGAACAGTGCTTTTGTGAGACCACTCCTGCCTCCTAAATGCTTAAATGTTTTACACCCCACAACTCGAGTTTGTAATGTATGGCTCTCTGTTAAACAATGATAAGTCTCGAGCCCAAGCAGAGAAAACATCATCAGGGTTATTTTTTCAACCTTTAGAGCGCTTCCTCCAGAGCTACAGAAGACATTATACAACTGTTTACACGTCCTGAGTATTACTTCTCCTAGGAAGTAACTGATTTAAACTGTTTAAAATCAGTGGAGTGGCCCTTAAACATGGTTTGTGTTTGCCGTTTTAGAAATTATTTTCATTCTTATACAAAAATAAATACAGAAGAAATGTGTGATTTATTTATTCAATTGAAATTGTATTTGTGTTTGTAGCAGTATTTCCTTTTCCTTTTCTGGCAGCTGTGCTTCCTGCTTGGTCGTGTGTTTGAACACACAAAACAAGTTTCCTGGTGAGAAGCAGTGAGGGATCACATCTGGATGCCCTACTTCAGACCTTCAGACCACTCCTTCACTTCCCTACTGCTCCATAAATTGGACATAGGACAGATGGATCGTCTTTCCTGTGCACTATGTATTCACAAGCCTTCGAGTCAAAAACTGACACACAGTCGTCAGGGAAGTTTGTGGGTGTTGTATACCTGCAAACACACAGCAAACACACAGTAAACAGTAGAATATGTAAGTCTTGAATATTTTACAAATTTTAAAACTTAAATGTTGTGATCTGTGTACACACCCAGAGCAACACCCAGTGCAGGAACAGTCCATACAGGCACTGTTTCTCCAACGAGATCCAACTTCATGCCATGTCTTATCCACATTGTCCTGACAACGGGTCATGCCTATGGGTGCAAAGAAAGAGTGGTAAATATATTTCATAATGTATGTGTATGTACCATAAATATACCGTATCTGGGTGTTTTTCTTTCCTTTTACCTTGTGTCGGGGGGTTTTGGAAGCATTGAGCGTTTGACATAGACGCCAGAGCGCATAGCAGCAAAACCAGAGCCAAATATTTCTTCGTGGAAAAAAAGGAAACAAACATCACAGTTTTAACATTTGATCTAAGCGCACTGATTCCGATCAGATACGTATAGAGTGGTGCAGGAATGAGCCCTAAAACCTGCACTTCAGGTTCTCTCGTCTAGAAGTCTTTGGGTTTTTTGTTTCACGCCTGAAATAAGGTCTGTGGTCAACACAAGCTTAAGAGATTTTAATGTTATGTTTTACGATATAAAATACGTCAGTAAATATCCTTCTCGGGAATTTTATTGCTTTCACATTGTTTAAAAGCGCTTAGAAAAACAGAGCAACGCTGGTGAAACAATGTATCTTTATACATCCATGATCAAATCTCTAAAACAGAAATGAATCATGTCGTTAGGTGTTGCCATTTTGACAAATATGACTTGAGGTCCATGCCATAAAATGAGTCAAAACTCATTCTTAGACACTTAACAACTATCTTCCCCTCCATGAGTTACATTACTTTATCCTTTCAAACACAAAAATAGCTATACCAACAAACAATTTCACAACTCAATCATTTTAAACTCACCATATTGGCAGGAACACTTGTGTTTAGAGATTTAAGATGTAGGCAACTGCACGTTTAATGAAGGGCTCTGTCTTTTAAACAGTGTGTCTGCAGGGACCTTTGGAATTAAATAAGGGGCAGAGGAGGAAGGGGCTGCTTACTGGAAGAGGTCAGTACAGTTCAACACAACAAATACAAATAAGAGCAATGGCACCTGAGCTATTTTTACATGACTTTTTGGAGTTAAAATGTCTAAATATTTGTGTGCCATTTGGACATTCTGGCAGCCTAACTTGGCATAACAGATTTTAGCTCAGTATCCTGAAATGACAATTAATTCTCTGTCCGACTTTTTATTTCCATTCTCAAAATAATAACTGGGGTTAGATTTTAACTAACTACCTCAACTATCCCTAAGTACTTCAGTAAAGTATAAAAGGGCATTTAAAACATGCAATAAAACAGCTACGTGATAATTCACCGGCATTAGGTTCATATTGATCTGTAATTAACGTCGAGTATTTTTGTAAAGGGAGGAAATGATCCAGACGCTGAAATCCGGTCCATGTTTTGCGTCACTCACTGACGCGCCACAAACGGGGTTGCCAGTTTACTTGAATTGTGGCCCTGACTGTCCTGTTTCTTTTGTAGCCCTGAAAAGGAGGGTTGTGGAGCCTAACATGGCAACAAATCGAACAACAAAAGGAAGTGAGGCTTTTGCGCACTGAGTATTTGGGATTTATAATAACCTCTAGAATAACACCATAAATTGGTGTGTTCCAACAAACAGTGTTTCGTGGTGGGAAGCCAGTGAGAGATCACACATGCATACCTCTTTCTCAATGACAAAGTGCATTATTTCCTTACTGCACCATACATTGGACATCGTACAATTTCCATTCTTTTTTAAATAAAGTTAATTCAGTGTTTGCTTTACTTAACTGCATTTTGAAACATCTACTGAATTCTTATCAGCTCTGGTCTGCTGTTAACAAGCACATATTTTTAAAAAACTGTAACTAACCAAAACGAAGAAAAACGTTGCATTTTGAATGCAAACACTGAAAAAAATATCAAGATCTCCTCTTTCTATGTCTCGTGTGTGAAATATATTTAATATACTATGACGCTATGCGGCTTAACTAATTCAAACTAGCATGCTTTCATCAGTCTAAAATAATCCTTTGTACTCTCAGAGTACTCTTATTTTGAAATAAAGGCAATTTGAGAAGAGACCATGATCTAATTCATATGATTTGTTTCGTGCTGATCACTTAATTACCGAATAATATGAACCTGTTACCACGTTGCTGTTTTATTGCAAGATTTAAATGCCCTTTTCTACTTTACTGAAGTAGTTGGGGATACTTGAGGTAGTTAGTTAAAATCTAACTCCAGTTATTATTTTGAGAATGGAAATAAAAAGTCGGACGGAGAATGAATACTTTCACAAGATATTCTTCACAAATAAACACCACTTTTATGATTTTTTAAGCATAAATGCAATTGCCAGAAGTAAAAAGCTATAGGCTTTTTTAAACAAAAGTTTTTTAAAAACATGGGAAAGCAATAAAATTCACGAGAAGGATATTTACTGACGTATTTTATATCTTAAAACATAACAATAAAATCTCTTAAGCTTGTGTTGACCACAGACCTTATTTCAGGCGTGAAACAAAAAACCCAAAGACTTCTAGACGAGAGAACCTGAAGTGCAGGTTTTAGGGCTCATTCCTGCACCACTCTATACGTATCTGATCGGAATCAGTGCGCTTAGATCAAATGTTAAAACTGTGATGTTTGTTTCCTTTTTTTCCATGAAGAAATATTTGGCTCTGGTTTTGCTGCTATGCGCTCTGGCGTCTATGTCAAACGCTCAATGCTTCAGTAAAGTCACGAAACAAGGTAAAAGGAAAGAAAAACACCCACATACAGTATATTTGTGGTACATACACATACGTTATGAAAGATATTTAACACTCTTTCTTTGCACCCATAGGCACGACCCGTTGTCAGGACGATGTGGATAAGACATGGCATGAAGTTGGATCTTCTTGGAGAAACAGTGCCTGTATGGACTGTTCCTGCACTGGGTGTTGCGCTGGGTGTGTACACAGATCACAACATTTAAGTTTTAAAATTTGTAATATATAAATACAATTTTAATTCAATCAGGAGAGACTTTTATAGAGTTGAACAATAATTTATTACAATTGCATAATGTTTGAATAGTGCAAAGTCTTTGGCGATTGGACTCCATCCTGAATTAGCATAAGCAAGGGGTAGTGACGCTGATATCTGCTAAAGAAGAATCCCCCCTGGAGTCCAGACACTGGTGGTGGTGGAGAAGAAGGAAGTTGATGTAACCCGATGACGCTTGGAGGAGCCCGGGGTGGAGGAGGGTTGCATCTGTTTTGAGCTGAAATGACAACTGACAGAAGCAGAGAGGAGAACTTATTTAAAAGTTTGACAACAACGATGTGATTGGCTTAAGGAAACTGCGCAGAATCTGATTGGTTAATATAAAGTGCACGCCCCCCAATCAGCTGATGGAGTAATCACAGGGAGAGTTAGAGACTGAGATTATGAATGACAAAGAGTGTGGCATGTGTCTTCCTGACTGAACTTCTGCTTGAGCTACATTTGAATAAATAAATCACACATTTCTTCTGTATTTATTTTTGTATGAGAAAGAAAATAATTTCTAAAATGGTAAACACAAACCATGTTCAATGGGCACTCCACTGATTTCAAACAGTTTAAATCAGTTACTTCCTAGGAGAAGTGATACTTAGGACGTGTAAACAGTTGTATAATGTCTTCTCCTCACAAAAGCACTGTTCAGCTGCATTATGGGAAATGTAGAGTGTTTTAGAGCCTGATTCATACTTGAGACCCAAAGTCAAAATAAGTGTCACAAACACAGCTCACTGGTGTTGTGGGGAAAGTAAAAAAAAATCTAGATAATGCAGTTTAGACAGACAAAATGCATTCATGTAAAAGTGTTGAACATCGAAGACAAGCTAGAATATTATCAAAAATGAAAGTTTCATGGTGTCACACTTAACAAAAAGAAGTCACCATGTAAATCTGTGGAGCTCTGCATATTTGAATGTAACTAGACTAAGATACTACAGCCACGTCTCTGTGAGGCAGTACTTAGCCAGTGTGTTGCTTGCTTTTGGCTTAATGCTAACACCATCATGACAAAATGCTGACAATTACAATACTACCTGAACATGAACGTGGGGAACATGAACCTGTGTATTACGTTTCATTGCAATACAGTCGTGGATATTTTCCAAATATATTCCAAATAATAAGCCAATTACTAGAAATGTCTCATATCTTGGTTACAAACCTAAAATGAAAAGATCTGACGTTGTCTTTGTTTTTTAAGAGTAACGTGTTCTACGTAATGTGACAAATAAAAAACAGTAAATTGATTTTCAGTCTTTAAATGTCCTATAATTGTGCTTAACTGTAACCAAACACAAATATAATTTCACCATAATTTACTGGAAGTAACAGTCAGATACAACAGAACAGCCCTTCCTCTTGTTTAAATCAAAATGTTTCTGTGCACTCAGTCAAACTCTATTGTATGCTCTTACCTGAGGGTCAACAGTCTGGCATCATGGGGAGTTTCTAATTGTTGATCTTAAATAATTTGGAGCTATAATTGTTGATAGCTGTTTTAAAGAACCTAGAGTTTTCATTTTCATGCACAATAAATACTTTCTAATTTTACAAATTGACAGAAGTAAAGTTCCTGCAAAAGGCTTTTCTTTACATTCTAATGTACTGAATGCAGTGTACATATAAAATCTTTACTCATTTTACAAAACCAATTAGAAGTAATATACAATTTCAGACTGGTGAAAACTTCAACAAATTGTGAGAGCGAACAGTTGGCTCTGACCAAAGGTAATAAGATCTGCCTGTTCCTTGTGGGAAGCAGTTACAAGACTCACTGCACCCGACCAAGAAACAGCCCAGCATATAATTCTATATAGTTTACTAATTACATTTTAAATTGTAATCGTTTTAGATCCATTCCAACTACAAAGGGATATCTTCACGCATTTACAGATAAGAACAATGATTACAGCCACCAATAACTTTCAAAGTAGAAATGGGCACGTGAATATTGTTTAAAACAGACTTTAAAACTGTGATGTTCTTTGTGATGAAATATTCGGCCCTGGCTTTGCTGCTTTGTGCTCTGGAGTCAAACACTCAAAACACACAAAACCTAGTGAGGAGCAGTGAGGGATCACATCTGGATGCCCTACTTCAGACCTTCAGACCACTCCTTCACTTCCCTACTGCTCCATAAATTGGACATAGGACGGATGGATCGTCTTTCCTGTGCACTATGTATTCACAAGCCTTCGAGTCAAAAACTGACACACAGTCGTCAGGGAAGCTTGTGGGTGTTGTATACCTGCAAACACACAGCAAACACACAGTAAACAGTAGAATATGTAAGTCTTGAATATTTTACAAATTTTAAAACTTAAATGTTGTGATCTGTGTACACACCCAGCGCAACACCCAGCGCAGGTACAGTTCATACAGGCACTGTTTCTCCAACGAGATCCCAAAAAATGCCATGTATCATCCACATCGTCCTGACAACGGGTCATGCCTATGGGTGCAAAGAAAGATTGGTAAATATATTTTAAAACGTATGTGTATGTACCACAAATATACTGTATGTGGGTGTTTTTCTTTCCTTTTACCTTGTGTCAGGGGTTTACTGAAACATTGAGCGTTTGACATAGACGCCAGAGCGCATAGCAGCAAAACCAGAGCCAAATATTTCTTCGTGGAAAAAAAGGAAACAAACATCACAGTTTTAACATTTGATCTAAGCGCACTGATTCCGATCAGATACGTATAGAGTGGTGCAGGAATGAGCCCTAAAACCTGCACTTCAGGTTCTCTCGTCTAGAAGTCTTTGGGTTTTTTGTTTCACGCCTGAAATAAGGTCTGTGGTCAACACAAGCTTAAGAGATTTTAATGTTATGTTTTACGATATAAAATACGTCAGTAAATATCCTTCTCGTGAATTTTATTGCTTTCACATTGTTTAAAAGTGCTTAGAAAAACAGAGCAACGCTGGTGAAACAATGTATCTTTATACATCCATGATCAAATCTCTAAAACAGAAATGAATCATGTCGTTAGGTGTTGCCATTTTGACAAACATGACTTGAGGTCCAAACTCAGAGTCAAAACTCATTCTTAGACACTTAACAACTATCTTCCCCTCCATGAGTTACATTACTTTATCCCTTCAAACACAAAAATAGCTATACCAACAAACAATTTCACAACTCAATCATTTTAAACTCACCATATTGGCAGGAACACTTGTGTTTAGAGATTAAGATGTAGGCAACTGCACGTTTAATGAAGGGCTCTGTCTTTTAAACAGTGTGTCTGCAGGGACCTTTGGAATTAAATAAGGGGCAGAGGAGGAAGGGGCTGTTTACTGGAAGAGGTCAGTGCAGTTCAACACAACAAATACAAATAAGAACAATGACAAATTAATTATACTTCGCGCACGGACCAACATACAACGTAAAAGTCTTTCTTTTTTTTAAATAATTAAAATTTTAAGATTCGACACACATAAACATAGTTTGGAGTCTAGTCATGTATTACTATTAGTAGTAATTATTATTAGTTATTTTGATATTATAATTATTGTTATTAATATCGTTATTATTACTATTACTGATTTTATTGTCATTATCATTCTATTGTATTCACTGCTGCTGTCATTATTAGAAGTAATCATTTTTCTATAATTATTTCTGCTATTATTAGTGCTACTAGTGCCATTACTACTCTCATTATTATTAAATATAATTTCTTTCATATGGATTGACTATGTTATAATATATATATTATATATAATTCTGTACACATGACAGCTATTGCTCTTCTTCTCAGCAGATTTTAGCTCACTGTCCTGAAGTGACAATTCATTCTCTGTCCAACTTTTTATTTCCATTCTCAAATTAATAACTGGGGTTAGATTTTAACTAACTACCTCAAGTATCCCCAACTACTTCAGTAAAGTAGCATTTAAATCTTGCAATAAAACAGCAACGGGGTAATTCACCAGCATTCGGTTCATATTATTCAGTAATTAAGTGATCAGCACGAAACAAATCATATGAATTCTGATCATGGTCTCTTCTCAAATTGTCTTTATTTCAAAATAAGCGTACTCAGAGAGTATAAAGGATTATTTTAGACTGATGAAAGCATGCTAGTTTGAATTACTTAAGCCGCATAGCGTCATAGTATATTAAATATATTTCACACACGAGACATAGAAAGAGGAGATCTTGATCTGAATTTCAAGTGTTTGTATTCAAAATGCAATGTTTCTCTTCGTTTAGGTTAGTTACAGTTTTTTTTAAATATGTGCTTGTTAACAGCAGTCCAGAGCTGATAAGAATTCAGTAGATGTTTCAAAATGCAGTTAAGTAAAGCGAACACTGAATTAACTTTATTTAAAAAAGAATGGGAATAGAAAGTCAGACGGAGAATGAATTGTCACTTCAGGTCATTTCATTATCCGAAACCGCTTATCCTATTCAGGGTGTCAGGGAGGCTCGAGCCGAGCCGAGCTGAGCTGACATTGGGTGAAGGCAGGGTACATCCTGTACAGGTCACCAGTTTATCGCAGGGCCACTTCTGGTCATGCCATGCTTAAATCTGTTGTTCCAGTTAAGTCTGCCATAATGTCAAGTGGCACCAAAATATTTAATTTTCACTCCTAAAAAGTCATGTAAAAGCAGACATGACTCAGAGGAACTAACTTTTCTCAAATCTTAAAATAAATCTTAAATATAAAAAAAAATGGATTTGTCTTTGTTCACCGTATATTCTATAATTTATATGTTGTTGTATTTAGCAAATAGAAACAGTATAGTGACCTCTTACAGTAAAATTACCACCTCTCCCCCTTATTTAATTCCAAAGGTCCCTGCAGACACAGTTAAAAAGTCTGAGCCCTTCATTAAAAGCACAGTTCCCTATATTTTAGCTTCTTATCCCAAAACAATTCAAACTGACTGTATGGTGAGTTTTAAAATGGTTGAGTTGTGGAATTCTGATAACAAATGTTTGTTGGTAGCTGTTTTTGTGTATTGATGGGATATAGTAATGTAAGTCGTGGAGGTGAAGATAATTGTTATAAAATGCGAGGTTTGCAAGCGAAACAAAAATGCTAATATTTAGTTTTGACTAATTATATGGCATGGATGAGAGTGTGCCTATGTTCCCCCAGATCAATACCTCCGCTGGAGCCATTGGTCCAACCACCTATTAATTTGAAACCTCAATAGTCTGAAAAATGTCCCATTTGTCCGACAGCCTGTTATTCTGATCACAAATGCCCATTGATCCAAAAATACAATGACTGACTTAAGGAGGAAGACAAGAAATAAAAAACAGAGGTATAGAGTATATTTGTGATATATTTACATGTTTTCTTGAATAGAAAAATACCCCAAAATTCACATTGAATGCATTATGACTGTAAGGCATGTGCACGAGACGTAGCATGCTGTAGGAGAACATAATATTACAGTTTTTAAATAGTTTGAAAAATAGTAAATTACTATGGTATACATATTACTGTTTACTGTGTCCAAGCCCCACGCGTTGCCTTGACTACTGCCTCAAAGTGTTTGATCCGGAGGCTTGTGAATACATAGTGCATAAGAAGGACGGATCATCTGTACTATGTCCGGTTTATGTTGGGGTAGAGAAGTGATGGCTTCTCATTGAGATTGAACCTATTCTTTTATACCTTCTTTTCATACATGTAATAATGTTATATGTTGCATGACTCATTGTTAGGACTCACTGGATAAGACGTGGCACCCTGTAGGATCTTCACACATGGCTGTGTTGACTGAACCCGCAGTGAATGT
Organism: Ophiodon elongatus; assembly: GCA_016806645.1. NCBI lineage: Eukaryota > Metazoa > Chordata > Actinopteri > Perciformes > Hexagrammidae > Ophiodon > Ophiodon elongatus. The sequence goes on from JACSYO010002128.1 coordinate 1,506,683, forward strand.
TGCTTTGCATAATAAGTACACAAATCAGTGATAGGGAAAAAAAGGACTTTTACATTACATATATTTAGCCGACACTTTTATCCAAAACCACATACAATAAATGCATTTAACCATGCCAACTCCAAAAAGTGCAAGAATCATGCAGGTATATCAACTTCACCAAATATGCTGATCCACTCAAATGCTACATTGAGATAGGTTTCAGGTATTGTATGTGTCTGTTTTTGACCCAGAAGAGTGTTGATATCATGTCCACAAGACAGACAACCCCTCTGTACCATGTCATATTATGGTGGACAAGGGACATGATATAGTTTCAAATATATCCTGCTACTTTCAACAGTTTGCTGTGTGCATTCTCAGAATTAGAAATGGTTGATTTGTACCCCAATTTGTTATTTACCAGTATTTGTTTCTTGCATAACTTCACATGTTTAGAGAAGAAAGGAAACTTCTGAATCTGAAACAAAATAACTTCTTAAAAGCAACTATCAGCTTCTCAATATGAGTAATGTGTACAAAGCAGCATGCTGTAGGTAGTTAATAAAGTAAACAGATGATTCTTTTGCCAATAAACAGATAATCAAGCATTTTTGTGTGTGTTTGCTTGCTGTACATACAGTACGTGCCAAATCTAAACATTTTAAATCCTCTCTGTCCAGAAATAGTTTTTCTTCTTTTCCACTGACTCAAACTTCATCCTGCAGATAAATGTCATCAGCAGCAAATAGGAACTGTTATTTTAAGGGACTTATGAGGATAAGGGTGATATAAATCACATAAAGAAACAAAACAGATACAGGTCATCTATTGTCTGTGTTTCCCATATTCTGTTCATACTGGAGATCAAAATTTCAGAAGTATCAATATAATTATAATGCAATCCATCACAACACCACATTAAGCTAATTGCCAAGAAATTCAAATTAGAGATGAGTCAGCACCTCTTTGACACAGTTTTCTGAAAACATTCTGGGCTTCACAAAGGTACTATTTACTGTATTGCAGTTTCACAGTATTCCGGTTCACCAAGTTTATATATATAATAGTCTAGTGGTTGAAAAGCAGCCACCAGGCGGCAGGACAAGCCAGCAGATTTTGGTGTATTCAATATATTGTCTTCATCACTCTCTTCCTCTACACGGACAGAGAGAGAGAGAGAGAGAGAGAGAGAGAGAGAGAGAGAGAGAGAGAGAGAGAGAGAGAGAGAGAGAGAGAGAGACTTGAAAACACAAAGAGAGTTTTGCAGAGACTGTCAGAGTTAGACATACAGGGTCTGGGGATCTCTCTGTTGCATGGTCTTGTCATCAACAAAAAGCAGCGAGAGTTGGATGTTGTGGAGCTCTTCTCATCTCTGTGTATGCCGTGTTGGAACCAGTGATGAGAGGGTCCCAACAACAGTGAGACCCACAACACTCATGCTTTCTCTCTCCTCTCCACTTCAACCTCTGAGCTACACTCACTGCTCTCTTAAGGATTATTGTTTTTTTTTTATGGTAACAATCATGTGGAGGATTGAAATAAGAATCTGCTCGGAGGATTAACTTTGCAACTTTTTCTTTATGGACGTTCTATAATTTTCTTCAGCTTGAATAATGACTAGGAGTAGAAGCTCCTGGTTTCCAGTGGTGTTTGGTGCCGCGCTGGTTGCTCTTACTGCTGCTAATGCTGGACCAAAACAGGACAGGAGGCAGGCTGGATCGTCATCATGCTTTGGAGGCTTCGATCTCTACTTTGTTTTGGACAAGTGAGTTATCTGACACACATAACCTGAGTCACAAAAGAGGGGATGGATGAATAGGATGGTTAGTGTTAACAAGTGAAAGTCATTCATGTTAAAGTCTATGAGGAACATTAGTTAATATAGTGGGTTGAATAAGAGCAATTTATTATTATTTTTAATTATAAAAAAGATATATATTTATCATCATTAGCTTTGACACACCTCATGAAAGGATAATAATGCATAAAGTACATGAGCATTCTTTTATTTTGTCCCTAATGCTTCTCCATCTGGTCTGCCAAAGTGTTTTCATGATGTCATCCCGATTTCTGTTATTGTTACGCCCTCTGGTCTCCTGTCACGCAGAAAAATGGATGGATTGATTGATGATGCATTGCTCTGACAGGCCTCGATCTACAGTTTAGCTTGGCATGTGTCTTGAGATGGTAATGATTAGTGGTGCGTTAGATAGATGTTTCACCCATTCATCAGTCAGCTGCAGGCTGCACAGACTGCAAGCACTGTGCTTGGTTTTGTTCATCCTCATTAACATAACATATACCACGTGGGCAGTTTTTATACAGATTGGCTTGCCAGTAAGTGCATCATTATATTTCCTTATCTTCTTGGAGTTCCAACATAGTCTGTGTATCTCGAGTAGGTTACAGGATGTTTGGCTTCCCTGCAAAGTTGGTCTTGATTTAGAAATAGTTTTCATGTTTATCTAACCTATTTTTGGTGATCTCTGGGTTTCCTTTCAGCCATGCACCCTAATCCCCTGATCAAAACTACCACACTGAGCATTTCCTTGGTCATATTGCTAACATCTTGATGAGATCATGCTTCCTTTAATTTCACAGTGTTTTTTGCAGCTGAGCGGTATACATGATGTATTTGTAGGTAAAACTTAAATTGTCATGCTCTACACATTTAGCTAAACAGGAACTAGTGAGCAATCTCATCAACAAAGCATGTCAAGTGAAAACAGCAAATGTTTTCAAAAGGGGTCAATGCTGTAAATGAGCAGTGTTTACCTGAGTTTTCCTGACTGGGACTCGAAGAGAAAGCACTTAATTCAGTAGATAAATATGCTGTGTGTTAACTTACCCAAGCGGTTGCTTTTGGACTGTAACATAGTGCCTTTGACCTTTGTGTTTTGCAAACCTGGCTTCAAACTACTTGCATTTATTACATTTCCCTTTTTTTTTTACCACAAGCCAAAATGTTTGGTAACTAGGTCAACCACAAATGTATCATCCAACTGATAATTCATTTTATCTGGAAGATGGGACTGGAGGATTGCAGTCTGCCATCTCCCTCTCGCTGTAGCTCTCCCTCCAGAAATTGTGATGGGTTTTCCCGTTGTCCTACATTACATGTTAGTGTCACTTCCAGGTACACTGGTGTTTCTCTGGAGGGAAATTAGTCAGTTGAGTGCAATAGAGGGTAATTGTTAGCATGAGCCATGTTTTACCAGCACAGACTTATATCTGTGCGACCTGGCAGCATTTATTGCCGGGCATCAATTCACTGCATTAGCTTTTCCTTTTCCTTTTCTGTCTTTTCTCCATTCAGGATCTTAGCTTCCTCCACTACCTTTTAGCACTGATGTCCTCCACCTGCCCTCACTGTCCTCTTGCTATAGCTGCCCGATCCCTCTTCTCTTCTCTCATCATCGTCTCTGCACTGCTCTTTCTCCATTACATCCAGATGTTCCAATATTTTGGCGTGTTGGCTGGGCTGTTTGTGCGAGGACTTGTGTCATGGTAACAATGGAAAAATAGGTGTTTTGAGAAATGTTGCATAGGGGTGTGAGGTTATAAAAACACAGTTTAAATGAAAGACACAATGATAAGCATCAACACTGTTACATGCCAGCTCGCAAACTGTTCTTTCTTTATACAACTGTATATTGACATCTGCAGATAATTCAATTAGATGATAACAATACTGATAAGCCTCTCTCCAACTCATTTGTTAATCCCTTTTTCTTTCTTTCCCAACAGAGGACTTTGTGGCTGTTGCTATACGAGCCAATAAAAACATTGTCTAAAAATGTGAATAGCACCATGTCTGTTTGAAGTTCATTAGCAAATAGGGAATAGAGTGCAAGTCGATTAACATCCACACCGACCTGGTTGCGATCACAGAGCTGTTTGCGTGAAGGCTTAATGAGGGTACTTTCATCTGACTCCAATAACACTGGTATGATTGCAGGTGCATTATAAAGATGTTAACAGTAATCTGAGAAGCACGACATCATTGCTACTCCTCAGAGTAAACCAGCTGTGCTGCCCAAGGCATTTAGTCACCCAGGCTCTTTCTATTCTTCATTTCCCTTTAGATATCTATACCACTGATGGATTACCGACCTACTGGGCAGAGGCCCAGGGGCCCAAGGGGTCAGGGGTGATGACTGCAAAGAGATGCAAAATCACTACTTGAGAAACAAAACTACTACAACTACAAAGAGATGCAAAACTGCAAAGAGACGCAAAACAATTACAAAGAAACACCAAACGATTACAAAGCAACACAAAAAGGACCACAGAGATACAAAACTACTGCAAAGAGACACAAAATTACTACAAGAGACTCAAACCTTTAACATGGGGACACAAAATAACTACAAAGAGATGCAAAACTATAACAAAAAGACACAGATGACCACAAGGAGATACAAAATGACTACAAAGAGACGGCAAACTGCCATAAAGAGATGCAAAAGTGCTACAAAGAGGCAAAATTACCAGAAGGAGATACAAAATGACTACAGAGACACACAAAAAATCTTCAGAGGGATGAATCATTTTAGTCTTACTACGTAAGAAGCATGGCAGACTTTTTAAATGTCTATGCATAGGGGCCCGTTGTCTCATAATCGGTCCATGGTCTACGGTTCATTTGACATCACTCAAACAGTAGTACAGAGAAGAGGTCATGCAGTTTAAATGCCCAGCATTGGTTGAAAAAGACATCCTCACAAACATTTTGCATTTCTCTTCTCAGATCTGGGAGTGTGCAGAATCACTGGACAGAAATCTACAACTTTGTTGAACATCTAGCTCATAAATTCATAAGGTAAAAAAATCATAATTGTGTCAAGTGTGGGAAAACATAGAAATGATCACTGATCTAGCAGAGTATATTTTTCTTTCTTCCAGTCCACAGTTGCGGATGTCCTTCATTGTGTTCTCCACTGAGGGAAGGATCTTAATGAGCCTGACAGAAGACAGGTGGGTGCAGATCCCCTTAAAACAGCTTTTAATTCTTTGCTGTGTTCATCATGCAGCTGACGGGAACTTGTGAAATGCCAGATTTGGACACAGGCTACACAGTTATGATCGCTCATAACTTTATGACCAAGAAGATTCCAGACAGATACTTTCCTTCACTGTGATCTGTCTATAGTGTCGTCTGTCTGGACAACTACTTCCTCATGTGGTTTTCGACACATTGTGGGCAGTATATGTGTCTCATCTTTCCACAGTAGTGTCACAAAAATATTTTCACTGTTTCGCTGCTTCCCTCTTATCTTATCTTATTCTTCACAGTGCTAATTTCCAGCCAATACAAACCAATAATGTTTCAATTTATTAATTGGTTTCACATTACTGGAATTTTCTGCAAATGCTGCCCTTATCGAAACTATTATTCTGTTACCACGCCTAGTTTTATTAGAAAGTATATGTTCACAAATGAATCTGACAAAAATAAATATTTTCAATTATATTAGATTATCAACAATGCTGATTTCCTCGTCTTCTGTTTTATCTGCTCAGGGAACACATTCGTAAAGGTCTGGAGGAGCTCTACAGGGTTCTTCCAGGGGGAGACACCTTCATGCATGAGGGCATCCTGAGGGTGAGAGGCCTCTGCATGTCTAACTCAAGCTGGCATCTGCTTTATCTCTGCACCGGCTCCAGAACAAACATCACACGCAGAGCGCTCTGTTGTGTCAGATCATGGAGGAGTTTATTTATGTACTGCATGCTACCAGATAGATAAACCAACTTTTCTTTTCTTTTTTACAGGCCAGTGAACAGATATACTATGGAAACACTGACGGTGTGTTTGACTCTTCTTTAATAAGAAAATTGTTTTAAGTAACTTTGGATAAGCCAGAACTTTTTGATGGTATGATACATTAATTAGGAATCAATTGTCTATTTCAGTGGATGTTTACTTTATAGTATAATATAATCATGTATTTATGCTAAGTCAGCTGTTCAACCAAGGGGGCACCCAAGAGGGTTACGAGATACATCTGAGGGGTTGTGAGATGATTCTAAAAACGAAGAACTTTTTCTGCCGCATTAAGTGAAAAGTTTTTGTCTTTCCATTTAAAAAAAACAAAAACGGATGGCTTCAGGCTTACAAAACAATCAAATCTAACAACCTGCTCACAGCTCAAGGTTATTAAGATAATAAAGGGCTTGTAGTTGACTTTATATAATTTCAAAGTGTCACAAAACAGGTTTAGATCAAGTTTAATTGACAGTTTGGATTTGCTTCTTCACTTAGAATTACTTTTGTGAAGGAGTGTGTTCATTTCTCAATAAGAGGGATATAACTCATAATTGATTGGGAAGCAATCAGAAAAGCAATTAGATTTTGCATTACTACAATATGGCAGTAATCTTAATAATGCTGCATGGTTATTTGCAATAGAGGATAAGATAAGGACGTGAAATTGCAGCAGGGGTGACCAAATTATTTCTGTCTGCAGGTTATCGCACCGCCAGTGTTATCATAGCTCTGACGGATGGAGAGCTGCACGAGGATCTTTTTTACTACGCTGAGAGAGAGGTGAGAAAGATAAAGAGAGATTATATGGGTCACACAAATTATAACCAGGTGAAACAGTGACCGAGCATGGGATGGATCAGATCAAACACTGACACCCTATACATCACCACTTTGATCTTCCTTAGTCTGGAAAAATGAGGTCAGAGCATGTCTGTCAGATGTATACATCTGAGCCCAGCCGTTCTCCTCACAGCTGCACTGTCTATCTAAGGATTTAGTTGCTCCTCATAACATTCATATACTACAGGTAAAGGTGTGTGAAGGCCTAAGGATTCAATCAGCTTTGAGTGCCCTCAGACATGTTGACAACAGGGATGGAGTGAGGTTTAGGTTTCAAGTAGCTGGAAATGTTCCAGTTGTCGTCCGTGGGAGGTCTTACCCTGTCATTTAGAGTCAGCCCCAAAAGCTACAGGCATCACCACTTGTAAATTAAGAATTTGTCTTATTCTGTTTGGCATTCAGACATCTGTGTGACATTTCTATTATTATATGACATCTGAATAATATTATTCACTGAGAACATGGTGTTGCTCAACTTCCAGTAAAATCACGACAAACACAAGCCTTTTTTTTACTTAGTTTTGGATGATGTTATGCAATGCAGAGGTATAATAAAACCCAGGTGCTTCTTCCTGTTTTTGCTGTGAATCTGTGCACACTTGACAGGCCAACCGCTCCCGAAGTCTTGGTGCCTCTGTTTACTGTGTGGGGGTGAAGGACTTCAATGAGACACAGGTTGTTTTTTGTTTTTTTTCATTTATATTTTTATGTTTCATGATGTCTAAGCTTCAGTGAGTGAAATGGAAAGCAAGAGTTTAAATGAGAAGCTTTATAAATGAAACTTTTCATTTGTAAATATTGAAAGTTGTGTTTTTGAGTACTTATAAGTGCTTTGCATTACTTTGATAGCAGTCAAAACTATTTAACATAACTATGAAAACACATATCAAATGAGCCCTCAGGCTGCCAGCTTTTCCCAGAGAATTACAGTAAATGTTTAAGAGTTCCAACAAGGACATGGGATGTGCATTAAATTATTTACATGTTTTGTAGCCTAATGATTACAGTGTGAGTCAAGAAGACTTTTTTCCTCCATTATATAGAGTGACAATTGTTTAATTTGTCTTCTAAAAAAGGTGATATTGTTGATTGTGTTCATATGAGCCACTCCTGTAATCAATTATGTTGTAAACTTAACTAATTATGTGTCTTGAACAACTAAGTGTGCAGTTGTCACTTTTGATTGTAATAACTTGTTTCCTTTCCAGCTGGCAAAGATAGCTGATAGTAAGGACCATGTCTTCCCAGTAAATGATGGATTTGAGGCCTTGCAAGGGGTCATCGACTCGGTGAGTACTTCAGTTCAGCCCACAAACCTGTTCGAACAGCACTTGAATATATATCGTCAATAGCACTATTGAGGACCGACAGACGGTTGAAAAGTTAAGTACGAGGTCCAAAGGAAATCATCTCGCTTTAATGTTCTTCACAATCTCTCCCATCACTTCGTCTTTAATCTATTAACACGCTGCTCAAAGAGCAAACAGGAAACAAGACAAAAACAGATTTAAAGCAGTCTACGTTATTCCATCGCTGGAGCCCGGCCAGGGACACACTTTTAGGAAAACCTGCTGCTCCTGTGACATTACCGCTTTTGATCATCATGATTGACATCTGGCCAAACACGATCAAAGCGTGTGTTGTATCTCTTAAGACCCACCTCACTGGTGTTGACTTAAATTTATGTATTTGCTAGCTCGAAAAAACGAAAACCAGTGTGGCGTGTCGGGCTGTTGTCACTGGGAAACGAGGTTTGTTGAACCGAGTTAAAGGTCAGGCAACTGTCATCTGGAGCAGATTAACAACAAACTCAAAGCTGTTGCTTCTCATTCATGTGAGCGGAGCAGTGGGTCATGAATCAGTCTTCTTCGTCTCCAGGATTATAGTTGGAATGTTCCTGGAAAGCAGCGGGTACAGATCCATTTTGCACAACACAAATGAGAGTAGATGGAAACTTCATGGCCAGAGACCCCAGTGGCAGAAACTTAATTAATAGGCACATAAAAGTCATTGCTGTGGCTGAGTACATAGTCCAAAAGGGATTATTGGTGCGTTTAAAGGAGCAATCTACAACATTCAGTGCATCGTTATAGCAGCAAATAACTACTATGTAAACATATAGTGGAGTAATGTTTACCTGAAGAGCGATTGAAGTAACTCTCTCTCTGTGTGGGTTGTTATCCAAGCTCTCCTTACTTTGCTGACATAGCCGGGACAGCTGCGCATGCTTTTGATCAGTGCATGTGAGTGTGCCTCACTGGTTAGCTCACTGATGTACTGTTCTCATATAGCAATTACAGCTGATAACGTTGTCCCGACTGACAGCGTCGTCATGCAAGCATAGCGCCCACCCTCCGATTCCCCCTCAGGGAAACGCTTTTGGCTCAGTCAGCACGTTTGCCTATTTTATAATGTTAACTCTGCCGGCTTAGGTGTCGCCATGTTGAGAGCCGTTAAGAGGAAATTGAAATGCTCCAAATCACGTGTCTTGCACCTTTAATAATGCTCCATTATCTGAGATTTGCTGGCTGGCTGCTGAAAAGTGTTTCTCCTCATTTCCTCAGATCCTGAAGAAGTCCTGTATCGAGATCCTGGCGGCAGAGCCCTCTAGTATCTGTGCAGGAGGTAAGACAAGGAAGATGGACTTCCTGTTCACCCTAGGCCTCTTAATAAATGAAATCAGACAGCAGCACATCTTAGTTAACCCTTATTGGCACTGGAGGATAAAAACTAATGTCAACGCCAATCCTAGATATAGAGCAGATGAAAATCCATACAACCATGTGTTGGCTGGGTCATGACTGTGCCAACATAGGCTACAGCTACAGTAATTTAACAAATGGGGACTGTTAAATGTTGAATTCTGGTCAACAATGTTTGTACAACACTGCTTATCACTTAACACAGACAGGATGTGGAGTTTTTTACAACTGAGAATTAGAGAGTGCAGTTCTTTTAAAATGTTTAAATTGTGTCTGAAGACTTGATTGAAGGACAATTAGGTCTCTAGTCATTGAGCTAAGAGACACTGAAAGTGGCCGGTATTGGTACTGAGTGTCTGTGGGAATGTCTTGAACTGATGAACTGTCTTTTGTTAATATTATTGTGATTGCTGATAGTGTGCACCCTAGTGGGAATTTAGTGTTGTTCTTTTGTTCTTTTTTTTAATCTGTGTACTTTTTTAGAAAGTGTAAGGTTTTGATACAACTTTGATCTCTGTAACCTGGCAGCACTTGTGGCCTTCCTCACAGAGACAAAAGATGAAAAAGAGCTTTTAGCTATATGTGTTACGATATATGCGTTGAGCATTGTCCCTGCTAAATTAACAATAAGATAATAAAATAACTTATCAATAATGCTAATCAGTAGATTGTTTAATAAACATTACAATTTTAGTTATTGTAAGAGAGTTGTATTTTGACGTGTTGAGCATATTACCCAGAAGTCAATACTACTCTCAACCAAATCTCTCTCTCTCTCTCTCTCTCTCTCTCTAAAGGCACTTCAAGTCAGTAACACTGTGACAAGGCAATAGTGGTTGTTGAGAGTGTCACATAGTGTTATTACATGATGAGATGTTTGGGTGTTACTCTGACCCACAATTCAAGTTTATGGTAAATGTATTTTCAATTCTTGGGGTGTCATTTGTGTTTCTCCTCTCCTCGCTCAGAGTCCTTCCAAGTGGTGGTGAGAGGAAATGGATTCCTCCACGCCCGCAACGTCGATAAGGTCCTGTGCAGCTTCCGCATCAACGACACCCTCACTAAGAGTGAGTGAAACATTGTTGAACAATGTTGAAACTGTCTGATTCACTGCATGTACTGTTTCAGCCCACATAAGTGTGTACACTTATAACTGAGTACACATTGACACAGAGCTGATCACTTACAATAAAAACAGCTGGAATAAACACGAGTTTGCAGGAAAATTGTAAAATTCATCTAAATTACACTTAAAACTGAACTTCCCAAAAGTCAAACACATAGTCAATGTGTTTGACTTTGACCACAGCTTGAATCCCCTGAGATCAAACAAACAGCCATGCTGGTGTTTCCTTTTTGTTCAAAACACAATTTTACAGCTTGGAAAGGAAACAGAAACAAGAGATACAGGAGAACCACACACTAGGTAGAAGAGGGAAAAGGCCTGAAGGATACAACCAGTTTCCCCATGGTCTTTAACTGGTGGTTTACTGTAATAGTAGTTAAAACCACTTCCTACCAGGCATGCCGCAGCAGCTGCAGAAGGTGCTGGTCTAATTGAAAATTAGACCAGCATTCACTGTCTTCCATATACTCAGATCTTTTCTGTTTTCTCATGTTTACTATATTAAGCTAACGAGAGGGACTATTTTCTTCTCTTTAATAATGGTTATTTTGCTGACGCCAACAACATTCAGCACAGGCGCTTTGCACTTTAATTTGCATGTTTTGTAAACAAAGTAAAGATGTGTCGTATTAATGAAACATTAACGATTCTTCAGAATCATAATCATTTCTGCACGATACAACATCCAACTTCCTTCAGACAAACAGCGGACATGGAAACAATTTGAGTGAAATTATCTCCTTATGTCAATCCCAGTGCTTGTGCAATCCTCCTCCAAATGAATTCACTTTTCTAGATTGTTTATACACAATCCTCTGGAACTTATTTACTTCACATAAGAGGCAAACTTTAAATATAAATAAGTGGGCCTGGGTTAGCATGCAAGTCATCTGGAGGTAAATATGTGTTGTGTACTATAAGTAAAACCATTTATTTTCTCTCTATTACATCTTAACATGTCCCCACTGACTCCCCAACTCCTCCCCTCTGCATACTTCACAAATATGGTGAAATGGTAAAAAGGAAAGCAGCATATGTGACTGCATGTGTTGAGCAGATGATTCAATGTTTGAGCTTGTGTCTCCAGGAAAAAGTAGCAGCAAATACATTCAGGCGGCCTAGGATTTGGCAGGTCCTGTCCTGAGCTGTCCATTGCTTTGGTGACAGACATTTCCATGGACAATATTGAACAGTGTGAATCAGGGCGGTCACAATATCAGATGTTCACTACACAATTATTGTAGTATAAGAATTCACAATCGCAATATCTATAGAAAATTAGAAAAAAAAGGTAAAATTAATCTTGAACTTTGTTTATCGTGCATTTCGTCTCTTCTTTTGGCAAATTAATTCACACTCACAATATATTATTTTTACAATTTCATCATATGTGTATTATTAACATATCAATAATATATATATATATATATATATATATATATATATATCATTTATTTATTTAAAATTACCACACTCAAGACTGGAAACAGGTTGAGCTATCATTGCACTTTAAAAGGTGCTGGTTGACATGATTTGTTGCCTCAATGTCAAGCTAGTCTTTCCAGTTTTTATGCTGAGCTAAGCTAAACATTTTCGGGCTGCAGCTTCATACTTACTTACAGTTGTATCAATCTTCTCATCTTATTCTCGGCAAGAACGCTAATAAGCAAAGCAGTTGAACTATTCCTTCAAATGAGATTATAGACGAGTCCAATGAACTCAACTACTTTACTTTGTAAATTGACCTTGCCGACAGTCCGTCCCAGTGAATAATCTCTCAGATATTGTATCTGCCATCATTTTACAGTAATTCCAATTAACCTAATAGTTCAAATTGATCTTTGGGCACTTGGCTTGTCTGCACCTCACAGTAAAATATGACCTCTCTCTTGACTTGGGGAGTAAACAGTTCAATAAAACATCATGACATAGACTCTGGTATGTTTGCCAGCCTTTTTATCCTCAAGGGAGTTATACGGTGGAAATCTGCAGAATCAGGTCCCGTCAGCTTTTACTGGACTTTGTTGTAATTTATCCCTTAAAACGCTCTCAGGCCTTTTCGTTACGCTTTAATGGTGTATGGCCATTCTAAGTGCAAGGTGGGTGCAGAGATGAGTGGGATCATATCTGGCCCAGTTTGTGAGCCGTTTTTGGCAGCGTTGCTCGCCCCCACCCTTCCATCCTGCACAGCGTTTCTAGAGAAGAGCAGTCGCGCCCAATGCGGCTGCTTGTGTTGATTTTCTCAGTTCTGGGGTATGCTCTCCGCCTGCCAGGATAAACAAACAGGCTTGGGTGATGATGTTTGATGGAGGAGCTTTCCTAAAAGCCAGCTGGCCAAGGAGAGGATCTAGATTTGCCTGAAAAACAAAAGCTGTTGTGGTATTGTTGTTTCTGAGAGTCATGCAGATGTCTTTAGACAGTAGACAACAAATCACTTGTCTTGAAAAAAAACACTCTTTCAATTTGTCAACCAAGTTACAGGGAAAGACGTGACATCATTCAACTTCTGTTAACATGAGCATACTCATTAAATTACTATGAAGTCATGTGGCATTATTCAGTCAAACTAATACTGTTAGCAGGCTAAACAATGACATAATCTGAAAGGTGATTCAGGTCATTAATTGTGGGTAAAACCTGTTCAGGAGCTTTATATGTGAGTGAAAACTACTGTTACGAAACTGGAATGTTTGGCTGATTCTTCATTTTCATGACCCCTCTCCATCTTCTTCTCTAGTGGTAAAGCCTTTGATTGTCGAAGATACATATCTTCTCTGCCCTGCACCAGTCCTTCAAGAGGAGGGGATGTAAGTCCTGTAATGTAATGTATTAAAATAAATGTGGGGTTTCATATGACACCAGCTACTCTGTTTTTCTAAGGCACCGCATAAATGACAGCCGAGACGTTTTTCTTTTTCTTTTTCTTTTCCTTTTTACAGGGCAGCAAACCTTTATGTCAGTATGAATGAAGGTCTCAGTTTCATCTCCAGTTCAGTTACCATTTCCACTGTGGGCTGTGTAAGTACAATATAATGTACCAGTATTTGGATTTTAAACTTAATTCGGGTAATGGTGCAGCTGGTGCCCTTATATTATTTTTCACCCCTCCAAGTCTGCCACTGTTAACAATAGACAACAAACTAGTAAACCTAATCCCAACCAGTGTACTGATTTCATGAAAGAGCGTCTTTCCAAAGAAAAACAAAAGCCTACAGAAGTGGTTTATATATTTTTAGTGCTCTACATGTTCAGAGAGTCTGTGTTGATGTTACTGTCTCTGTCACAGTCTGATGGGACCATCCTGGCCATAGCTCTGCTCATCTTGATGCTGTTCCTGGTATTGGCTCTCCTCTGGTGGTTCTGGCCTCTCTGCTGCACTGTGGTGAGCTTTCTTAAACACTAGTGCAATAATAACATGCACACATGCTGCTTTACAGATAGCTTCTGGTCTACTCTTTACATTTTCGATGGCTTCCAACACTTTGAGAACTAAGTGATATAGCTTGTTAAAAATAAGAAGTCTAAATGTCTTTTCCAGGTCTGTTTTGTCTAGCTAAGGCCCCCAAAGGCATCTTATTAACTTAAACAACATTCCCATGGTGAGAAGACTAGAGTCTATGAGTCAACAAGGGCGTATGTCCCTTTGAACTCCTGCAGCTGAATTTAGGTACCAGCCAGAAAAGGTCAAGGCCACCGGGTGAACGCGTGTTTAAGTAATTATTCTGCTCTTTAAATAATTTGTGTTTCCATAGGTCACAGCAGGTGACCTCCGAGTCTTACCTCTTAATAGTTTTTCAGTATATTCACTGGCAGACCTAAACTAGTAACACATTCTTCCATCAGTACCACCAGCTCCAAAGATTCAAATAAGCTGTTTTGGTTTGATATTTTTGTTACGATGAGATTTTGAGAAGCAAGATAACTTACCATAAATAAAGAGTGTCATGAGAAGTATTTTTATGACAGTCATCTGCTCTGGATACAGTAAAAAGAGGAAATGCACCTGGGAAAAAAACATGCCTGTGCCATTATTTAGACAGTGGTCTACCTGCCAGCATCACAATATTTCAGTAAATTTTCTTTTAACCAGCCACTTGCTGTCAAAATCAGTATTTCTCCTTTCAAGTGAAGAGTGTATAGTGTCTCTTCAGAATCCAGTCCAATGTTTCCAGTGCTGGAAACAGGAAAGTTGAGAACTGCCAGAGAGAGATGTCAGCTTTTACAACATGGCCGTGCCTCCCTTTACTTTTTTTCTTTTCTTGTCCATTAAGTTACAAATTAAAGTCCGTGCAGCAAGTCTGTTTAGGAAAGCGATGAGAGGTTACCATGGGGAATCGTTTCGTGTTCCAGGATTTGAAGAAGCATTGAGGAAAATCACAAATAAGAATCAGGACCGCTTAATTTGCCAAGTGCATTTAATGTAGAAGAAACTGCCTTAAGACCTATTGCACTGGTGAAAAAACACACAGACAGCTCATATTGCGACGGGAAAAGACACGGGGGCGGGGGGGTAGTGCAATGCCTAAACTTAAACTAAGAGAATATAATACAGAATTTATGAGACCCTTTTACTCTTCCCTTTTCACAATCAACAACCTCAGGACTAAAAATCTGAATGGCAGATTTGTAGGTCAGTGCGTCACTCTTGTTAAGTAGTAGAGACTTGGATGAAAAAAACAATTCCTGAGCAGTGTGTTGTTGTGTAACCATCCTGCTACACACAGGGTACACATTGCAGTGACATGCAGACGATGTGAAAATAAATTTTGATACATGCGTTTGTGACATTCGTGGTCTTCCGATGAATAACAAAACCTCCCCTCCTTCTCCTCTCATGCAAATTTTTCCCTCCCCAGATCATCCACGAACCCCCACCACCAGCTCTGGAGGAGAGTTCGGTACGAGCTACACCGTCTCCACTTAATCTGTTTCTTATGACTCCAAAGAAAAGCAATTCTTTTTAGATTAAGACAGCTGCCAGTGTTAGGTTGTGTATCTATCTAAAACATCAATGACCATGCAGCGTCATTCACTCTCTTCTTGGTATAAAACTCTGATTTCACTCATTTAGTAATTAATTCAATGTGAGTTAACGCCCTCTTCAAATAACAGGGAAATCCTGACTTTTACCATTTTGTTCCTTCTCTCTTTCTGTGTTCAAGACTTTAATTCATGTTTTCTAAATCCTTTCCTCTGGAGCTCTTTGGAACTTCATGGAACATTTAGTGAAATCAAACTGACAAATCACATCATTTCACATGAATTTGATTAACAAATGAATGTTGATAAAATACTGCCCAAACTTACAATGCAATAACAGCAAGCTACAATACGACTGTGGAACACGTCAGGCTGCATATATTTGCACCAATTAAGCTGAAAATTAGGTTGAACATGGTGAAGCTATTCCAAAAGCAGACTCCATAACAACCATGGCTTCACATACAACTTTCAGCCTTCATTATGGCTGTGGGCTTTGTAATTCCTCTGATCTGACAACTAGCACAGAGGGGACAAAAATAAGGGCTGGTTTTGGAGTGGGGAGGGCAGAGAGAGATTTTACTGGTGACCAGTGAGAGGGAATTTGTACCAGGTAGCTCCTAGGTGTTCATTTGGTGTGTATACATTCATGTAAATACAGTGAAAGACATACAATAAAACCCACTTCCTGTCACTCTCCCATAGGACGATGATGACTTTGAAGCCCCTAAGAAGAAATGGCCGACTGTAGACGCCTCCTACTACGGAGGACGAGGAGTTGGGGGAATCAAACGGATGGAGGTTAGATCAAATAAACCATCTGTTGTGTTAACTAAAAAGGATAAGGGACTTAAAAGAAACCTGATAAGATGCCAGAGGTTTATACATTGGGGTTGTTAAAAAGTAATTTTGATTGATTTAAGACCACCCCACTATCAAAAAGTTCAAATAATACTCGCGCTTTCAATCAAACTCACTTTATTTGCACATACACTGAAAGTAAGCATCTCTTCTATGTATCCTGACCGTCTTTAAAGGCAATGTGTGGCACCGTCATACATCTCTGACTCTCCATACTCTCTGTCATCAGGTCCGCTGGGGTGAGAAAGGCTCCACCGAAGAAGGAGCAAAGCTGGAAAAGGCCAAAAATGCCAAAGTGAAGATGCCTGAACAGGAGTATGTGGAGGCCCCCATGCGCATTCTCAACAACGGCATGCACAAACCCTTGGGGTCACGCAAGTGGTACTCACCCATCAAGGTACAGTACCAGCCAGGAGGAAACTGTCTGGAGAATGTGTTTGGTCAGTAGATGCTCTTTCAAGTCTCGCTGATGACAACAATTAAAAACTGGCAAACATATAGGAATATTGGGTTTCAACTGCTAAACATAAAAAAAATAAAGAAAATTGTGAAGGTTTTGAAATATATTTGTTTTAAGAAGTCTATGAATATAGCTCAGCTTACATTTAAAGCATTCATGGTTTTGGGCTGTGCTGGGATAAATGTTGTGTGTGCATGTGTACTGCATGAAGTAAACCATCTGTTAAAAATGACTCCACGTTAATCTGGCTGAGTATATGTAAGTAATGGCATTATTAAAATGCTGTAGTGAACATAGCATGAGATGTGTTAAGGTAATAATGCTTAGGTGACTACTGGCACACAGTCCCTTCCTCCAAGGCCAGCATGGGGTTAAAGGAGTCACTCCGAAGCAGGCAGTCAGCGGGGGATTGCTAATAGAAACCAGACTTCTGTTGGACTGACCTCCAGGGAGCAGAGCTGCACAGCCAGCAGTTTTGTGAGGAAAAACAGCTGCAATTTCTGCCCTTATCCTCAAAGTATTTGCTGTGTTTAAAAGCTATGAAGAGTCAGTTCATGATGAACTGAAACCATTTCAGTTTGTGACTCGGAGTCGGTTAATAATGGTAAATTCACTGCAGCTCGAGTTAGGTGCACAGTGTGGAAATGTGTTTATGATTGACCAGGAGAAAAAAAGAACAGGGGTGATCACAGAAACTTGATTTTAAGAATAAAAGGTAATTTTGAGATTAATGAAATGGTTTAAAAGTTGGATTTCCTCTCTGTTTCAATAGAGCAAACTGGATGCATTGTGGGTACTTTTAAGAAAAGGCTACGACCGTGTGTCTGTAATGAGACCTCATCCAGGTGACAAGGTAAGGATAACTCAAAACCTACACAAGCATGAAACCATTAATCAGCCTAAATTTTACCGAATGATGTAAGGTTTATGCTATGCATTAGCATTTGGAAAAGGAGGCGAGTCTTTTGTATCTGAAAAGGTTGAGAAAATGGATCAGCTGTGAGCGACGAAGAGTGCACAGCAGAGAGGCTCATGGTAAAACTTGTGTTGAGTTGGGATTTAGACTGCAGTGTCTGGCTACAGTGGACTGAAATGTAAAGACATCTGGGCAAGCCATTATAAAAAAGCAAATGTAATTCCTCAAAAGCCAGCTGTAGCAGGGGGCGGGGTGGGGGGGAGGTTAACAGTGCGGTGACCTCTGGTGTTGGCAGTTGACATGTAGTCTGAAACTGGGATTTACAAGTGTTGAAAAAAACGAGTCTGAGGGAAGTCGGTATTATAATACCTCATTCGCAAGAGTTTATGTAATGCTTCATTTTTATTTTTCGGATAACAGAACAACAGAACAACATTTACTCAATTAAATTAGATTTTTGTAGGGAATAGCATGGTGGTGGTAGTAGTAGTAAAAACATCCCCCTAAGACAATGTTAAGGTGGAAATAAATGGAAATATTTCCCCGGTAATAGAACCTTTGCTCCATTAATTTGCCAGTTCAGTCAGAGAGGCTGAGAGGAAATTACACAAAGTTGAAGGTATTTCAAAAACCGAAAAGATTTGAGGCTTCTGACAAACATTTTAGGCTGGAGCTCCAGATTTTTATTATTAGAAACCTGAAACTAGTGAAGATACCAACTACAGCATGTCACACTGATAGTGTAGAATAGTGTATTAAATTATGCAATAAATGTTGTTAAAGATTTCCATCTGATATGTTTGTGCAGCTAATAAAATAGGAGTATTTCACTAAATGCAAGCATCATATACCCACAAGATATTTTGTGGTGACAAGCTCACAGAATACCAAACAATCATACGTGTTTTTAAGAAGTACAGAGTTCATTTCAAAATCGTTTTATGGACTATAGCTGCCAACACATCTGACTCACAGAAAATTAGCACAGAAGCCTACAAGCAAGTAGAGCAGTTTACAGTGTCCTGATTTCTTTCAGTGTATTCAAGGATAAGGGTGTCTTCAAGCTCATTTTAGGAATCATGTTCCATATTAGTTTTATGTTCTAATCCAGTGTAAGACATTATGGTGTGCTTTGGCACATGGCAGTCAAGTTTATATAATGTGTACTAAACTGGCTAAAGTGGGCAGACATGTTGGTCCTGGTATAGTAACAAGTTGTTACACTTAAAAAAAAAGATTGGGTATGACTAAAGCTTTGGCATGTTTTCAGAGTGATCTAATGAACTACTTGTCTATTTGATTTGTCTAATCAGTTAGCAAGGCCAGCTTCCAGGTAACAGGCAGTGCAGTTGCACCTTGCACTCACAGTCAAACAATATAATAACATTCAGAGGGTCACATCCTTTACCTGCCCCCCCCCCCGACCCCCCCAATACAGTAAATACAGCTTACACACCACCCTGTAATTAGAAGTGTAAGAGTGAGTCCTCCACACCATAAAGCTCTTCATTAGTTCACTGGAAAAACAGCTCGGCTCTAGTATCCTTGATGATTTGCAGTAAACAAGCTTGTTCTGGTTGCAATTAGGAGTCTCTTGTCAAAGTCTTGTTTTTATAACTTCCCCTAAATGAATGCAGTTAGTAGGATGGAGAAGGCCTGTTGATTGTACTGCCTGAGAGAAACCCAAGTCAGGTTGCTGTAACGTGTCATTTATTTATGAGCCTCTAAAAACTGGGGAATTTTGTACTTAGGAAAGGAATCGAACAGGGCACAACACAGTAAAAACTCAATATCAGTCTTTAAACGTTCTTCTATTGACTGAATTCTAGGTTAGCTGCAACTATGATTCAGTGCAGGAGTGCAAGAGACGTCACAGGAATATGTCACCATTAAAATGACCATTTGTGTATCAATTACTCACCTCATGTTGCCTTGAATTCTTGAAAGAATCTCGCATGCCTCCACGGTGAACGAAGTATCCAGAAATGGCCGAAAACAGAGTAAATCCGGGATGCATTGAATTAAATTCAGGTAGGTTTAATGTTTCTTATATACAGTCTAACGTCAAAACTGTATCAAAACATCGGTTTACAAGCTCGTGCAGTATAATCCAAATCCCGTTTATCCTGTCGTGTGCTCAGTACTTTACAAATACTTGCATTCTCGCCAAAATGTTCCTATTTAATACACTTCCAACACCACCGTTTCATGGTTGTGAGTCCGTGCGATGCCAGGGGAGTCCGGCCTATGAGTCCAACGTGTTAGTTAAGAATTTGGCAAAAATGCATCTTTGGAAAATACTAAGCACGATTGGATACTTGGACTATACTGTGCAAATTGAGGGAAAGTTTGTAAACCTATGTTTTGATATAGTTTTTCTGTTGTTAAATCTGGCCTCCATTTACTTTAATTCTAGGATTTACGCCGTTTTCGGAATCCCTGTTTACAGCGGAGGCATGCATGAAAACCGTTTTCTGCAAGAATTCAAGGTCATTTTAAGGGTATTTAAGAGTGTTCTTTTAAAATATTCACTGTCCCTCACGCACTAAAAGAATACAACATGTTTGCTTTTGTCTCAGAGGTCACTTCGCCCCGCTTGTACATGAGAGAACAGCGCTGTCATCCCTATCAGTCCACTGCAACTCCCTGATCCCCAGCTGCTCTCGGGTGTAGCTTGTTTCTGCAATATGATAGTCTCTCATGTGTGACCTCACTTTGGTTGGGACAGGGTTAGGGTTTTGTCAGGCTGTCAGTAGAGAACACAAAGAATTCACTTGTGATTGAGAATTACAGCATTTATATAGGTTTGTTGATATTTAAAGTCACGTAGGTGTGTGTCGACAATAGGAATGGGAAGGGTGTGTATCATCACTATATGCTCTAAAATCAGGTCTGATTTCAAATTCCAGGGCAGATGCATGAACTTCACCCGCATAAAGTCTCCCCCTCCTCGTTACCCACACCATCACCCATCTCCCATCTACAACCCTCCCAGCAGGACTCCACCTCCACCGCAGGGCACCCTCCCCCCGAGCCCCAGTAGCCCTCCATCATCTCCAACGTTCTCCTCCTCCTCCACCCTTCCACTACTGCCTCCAACACCTCCTTCCACCTCCACCACTCCCTCCCCTCCCGTTTCACCTCCCCCTTACACACCACCTCCCACCCGGGCTCTTCCTCCGACCACCCTGCAGATACCTGACCCTCCGGCGCTCCCTCCCACCCCTCCCACCCCTCCACCCTCTGCCTCCCCGACTGGTTCCCTGCCTTGTCTTCCACAGGGACCTCCTGCGGGGCGAGCCCCTCCACCTGCCCGCCCACCACCTCGCCCTGGCCTGTAGAGCTCCGTGAGCAGACGGGAGAGAGTTTAACAGAATTTAAAAGGCGACTCAAGAGTCCCACCAACAATCAGCACATGACCATCCTTGATTGTACCTGCGAGGACCTGCGAGTGCCTTGTGCCACACTCAGAGGGCTGTGGCCTTTCTGCCTTCTGCAGTGGACCAGTGATGACTTGTTTTCAGCTATTTGTCTACAGTGACTTTTGTACACATTTAGCCCAACAGTGCAATTGCTCGGATGCTTGAATTACACCAACATTCCCTAGAAAATGAGGTCATGCAGGCCGGGTCTAAATTATTTTTCTCCATGGTCCTCAGAGCTGCTTCAGGCCCTGAGTCCCTTCCATGTGTACGCAAGATTAGACAAATCCTGACCGGCTTGAACTAATACCTCTTCTCAAGGAGCACAGTCACGTTCAAAATGATCAAGACACTAAAATATGTGCCTGTGTTACATTTCCTGATAAGAAATAAAAGACTCAGGTTGCAAATGTTCCACATACAACAGATTTAGGATGATTTAGAAGAATCTCAAAGTCCCAGTCTTTATATTCTTGAATGTTGAGCAATTGCATGCAAGTGTTTGAGTTGATCTTTTTCTAACATTTCTACCTTGTTTTATGCAACATAAATGCATTTTTTACCTGTACTTTTGTTGAGAAAACCACATTTTCCATTTTTGAGGTTAGAAAAACAGTCATTGCTGATAAACACATATACACTAAGCGTATTGAAACAGCAATTCAACATATCTGAACTTATTCTTGCAACTTTTGACTTGCGTGCCACATTAACCGGCTTTGTGTGAGTCACAGCTGGCCTAATTTTTGTGCACATCAGAGTAAACAATGTTTTTTAGCCCTATTACTATAATTGACCTGACCAAGATGACTGAAATCACTGCCTATGCTCCGTCTATCAATATGTGGACAAAAATATGTCAGTCAGGGAAAAGCTTTGCACATCGTCTTGCTCATCCACCCACAGCCTCTAGCAAAAGGGTTTTATGTAAATGTTAATTTTGATATAACCATATGTGTTCAGATATCTGTGAATGTGTGTATCTGTCAAAAAGAAAGAGACTATTTGTGACAGCCTGTTTAATCAACTTAAACAAAGTGATCTGGCTTTTTTTGCACAAGGTGCTTCCAGTTCCTCAAAGCATAGGACATAATAGAAGCATGCTGTTTCATGGGTCATATAAAGTTTAGTAAATGGAATTAAAAGTTGATATGAAGCTGTTCCTTGATGGTGATCTGAGGAGTCGCAGCAGAATGCAGTGCAGATTGCAAGCTCATCTTTCACTCCAAGAGTCTTATATAAATGTCATGGCAAAACTGAAAAGACCGTATGTAACTTTCCACCAGTACAGTACAGTATGTAGACACCTTTGTTGGTTTCATTTTAAATGAAAGTAAACAATTGAAGTGTATTAAATAGGATTTTTTTATTTTATTTTATTTGTCTTTATGTATTGTTCTTGGAAATGCAATTACTGACCAGTAAACCAGCGTGATTTACTTCTTGACAATGTGATAACGGCCACTTTGCTTGCTTTCATCAGAAGCCTGTAAAGATTTTAATGGGTTTACAGTGCTCCTCATTTTCTAAACTCTACAGAATGTCTCCCACATTCCATTTATTCTTCAGTATGTTAAGATATAACAATATTCTGTAACACTTATTGAACTTTTGATTCTATTTTCTTGTATTTCACAGTAAGTTAGACAATTTAAATTGCCACTGGGATCACCAGGTTCACACAGTGGACAGTGGCTATTTGCAAAAAGCAGAGAGCACCTCACTAACTCTCTGTGATGGAAAAAAAGAGAAAATAATATGCAGCGTATGGCTAACTAATCCCAGATGTTCATATGTTGCATTATGTCACATGCACGAATGGAGTGAGCTATCTTGGAAAATATTAGACATCATCTAATCCTCAGGAAATGTGGACAGGCTGCAGGAAAGGTGTCCTACTGCTAATCATCTGGGCATAATTTGGGGACAGACAATGGACAGGACAGAGTGGAACAAGGCGCTGCAGCTTCTGAATGTCTCAAAGAAAGTGACTTAACATTTGAGGTTGACAGCACACAGGGACATTTTCTTCTTTTTTTTTTTTTTTCTTTTTAAAATCGGGCAGGGACATTTTTCTTGTTGCACAAACTCAATGTAAGACGTCATCGAGTCTGTTGCCAGCTTTTGTTGGCACTCCATCTTAGGAATGAGAGCACATATGTCTAAATTATACTATGTAAACATTACATCACAGATCATAAGTATTGCAGAGACTTCTCCCATATGATAAGAACCCAACCGCAATAGTCACTAGTGTTATATTGGGCGCAGTCTCTTTTTGTACATTTTTGAGGAAGAATTTGGGTAAAATTCTTCAGTATAAAACATTAAAATCAGAGATAAACTTAATTTGTGACTGACAGTTTGTTGAACAGATTTTTCTCCAGAATTTGGCAGCACCATAAGTGAGGTCAGCTTTGTGTTAAACCAACATTCACTAGTGTCTGGCCTTCAGCATAGATTAACAAAAATAAGCTCATATGTGTTCACTGATAGTCAGTATTCAAACTGAAATACATGTGCTTATCTATTTCTAAATATTATGCTGCTGATCAGGGACTTTTACTCGTCAAACAAGCCTTAAAAAAAATCACAAGTTCACAAACATATAAGATAAAAAGAACAAAAAAGGGAGAGTCATTATTGTAGTTTCAAGCTTTCAGTTAAACTTTAAACCATTATTAGGAGCCAGCAGGGAGTGTGTTCCAATAAATACATATTGTGTCAAATGCAGTAGGCCAAAAATACCTAAATGTCCTACTGCATCTGGTCACATTTTGCAAAATTTAAGATGCATGCTTCTCTGACTATTCTGACCCACACTCTTCTGTGCAGCGGATACATGAGCAAGAGGGTCAAAGTACAAAGGTGCAATGTTATGACCAATTACTTTGTCCCAATTTAATGCAATACAATAGTGCACACTTTGTAAGTGCAGCTGCAGTATGTACTAAAAGTAAAACGAAAAAGTATGCAATTTGGAAGGCAGCTAACATTTAATAAATACCAGGTGTCAGCTGATTGCTCAATTGCATTAATTAGGCTGGTGATGTCACAGCCTACACTTTTTCTTGTCCTAGGTCTACTAGAAAAAAATGGAGCACAAATCCTAAAAACAAAATGGTCTGTCAAAGGGAGGAAGAAACATAACATGTTTGGTCCTCCCATAGGCTGTTTTCATAGCTGACATTTGAGCTCGTCATAGGATGAAAAGCGCAGGTGTAGGTGATCACACGCCATTAAGCAGCTGTGACGTGTCTGTACACGCTGGTGAAGGAGTTGACTGCAGCACAGCGAATGCTACATGAAATGCTACAGATGATGCTTACTCTAGATGCAAGACTACCCACAAAACTCCTTGTGGTTGGAGCATGGAGGCTGCATTTGCTCAGAGCTGTGGCCATCTTCTGCAATTACACGGTAGCTGCACTTGAAGCCATGGTTGTAGTTAGCCAGTGCAATGAAATCCTTCTGAGAATTGCACTTGCTTTCACCAAGAGTATAGCTTTTTACCTTTCAGCCATGTTGAGGCTGAACGCATTCCTCAGGCTAACGCTGGCAGGTGTGCTCTTCTCACGAGAGGGACTGGACCAAGGTACACACTCAAACTGCTCCACCTGTGCGTCATCAAAGACCTTCAGAAACAACAGCTCCTCTCCTTCGTGCTTTGGAGGAAGAACTGGGAGGTGGCTAAAGTCAGCCCTGCATGCCACGCCTGCACTTGCCCGATGCTCACGGTCCGTTAGCATGACCATCTTGGCCCTGTCAACTTGGTGCAGTAACTTCAGATCCACTGTCTCCACCATTATGACTTTGTGTCGATGCATCAGACCATTGCTGTCTACCTTACAGACTGTAGCTGGTTACCCTACACTTGTACTTGAAATCTTGTCATCACTCATAAGCAAACCCTAAATGTTGGGTGACTCTGGACTCTTTTAATAAAATGTACATAAAACTAAGCAGAAATTGCACTTTTAATATTGTTCCAAATGCAAGTCTAAAACTGGATTTCTACCGCTTGTTTTTATTCCAATAAAATACCTTTGACATATTTACTGACCAGTGTAATCAAGTACAATGTTTGGCCAATTGTCAATATTTCAGGATGTGCATGCACACCCTGAACTGTACCCTTGATCAAATGAGCTCGGACAATTAAAAGGGAAGTTATTTGACACTTTATTGCATCAGTTCCACCAATATATAGTGCACCACTCTAACTGTTGCTAGGATTCAGTGCAGGGTCCAGTTTATGCCTCCAGTCAAGACATCTAAATCTGCTTAAAGCGTGTATATGGGTTACAAAAGTACCTGTAACATTGTCCAGTTTTCAAACCCTCGAAGAAGCTCGGGGGGTAAAATGTGATAGACTTACAAAAGTAAAGAGAAGAACACAAAAGACATTTGATCTCACACACACACACAGCTGGCATCTGACTTTCTATCTAAATAAACATCTGCAGTATACCAATAGCAGTAGTAGTACAGTAGCAGTAGACATACTGCCATAAAACTGTGTATATGCCCCTTTAGGCCTTCATACCACACAAGCTACCAGCATCAGTACATGTTTGGCTACAATATAGGATGAACATATAAAATATATATGTTTTTGTTTACAACTGCCAAAGCCATTGCAGATATTTTTGGTTTGACAGTATATTTCAAATGACAGTAACATTCACATTTCAATTCAAAGTAACTTCAATAATATAAAAAGAAAAAAAAAAAGAGAAAGAAAAAATAGCTACAAATGGTCCCAATATTGCAGTAGTTGTGCTGGCGAGGTGTGGGTTGGGAACTGGGTGCAACTTCATCTCACTTAAATTATTTCAGTTTATAGTTTAAACTAGAGACCTGCGATCAGCAATAAGGTCAGCATAAGAATCACTCATTGTGAACAAATAGTGTTTAAGTATCAGTATAATGTCGAGAGAATGTCAAATCAGAAACAGTGTTCTATAACAAAACAATCTCACACTCTGGTGCATGTGGCTTAGTAAACAAGGCCTATTCTCGTGAACAGAGCCCACCAAGACCAGAGTTTAAAATACAAAAACACTAGGTTTATAGACAAGAACAAGCTTCTATAACCTACCCAGAAATATTTTACACAGCAGTGTATATTAACAAGCTTTTCTGTGAGTAAGCTGTGTGTCCTCAGAAGAAAGTCCAAGAGAGAAACTGAGTCAACACTGGGAAACTGCGCTACAACTACAAAGAAGCGATGACCTGTGGCTTGGAATGATTTAAGAGAGTCGTTTTCTTCAACTGTGGGGAAAAGACACTTGAAATTATTAGCTGCCAAAGAAAAATTATCCAAACTACAATTCATTGCACTAACGGAAAAAAAGAGCCAGTAAGGTCTTTTAAAAACACAACTCCTGTCATGCAACAGCAGCTCCAAGATGCTCCCAGTGAGACTAACCAGCACAAATAAACATGGAGGGCACACAATAAACCAAAATGGTCATCAGTTGTTAGCTTCACAAACACCGAGCATGATGAAGATAAGTCAGTGCCAGCCCAGACCTCGCCACCACAGACAAAACTGCTTCTCTAACAATAATACGACAATGATGCCAAAAGTTTCTGGGAAAATAGAAGTGAGATACAGATAATATGTAACAGTGAGATACACAACTGTTGCATTAAAAAGAGCCATGACACAAGATAGATAAAAGGGACAACGTTTTCTCTTGGTTTCTGCATACAGACGGTCCCTCGGCATCTGTACACGTTTGAATGTGCGTCCGCCAGGCTTTTGTCGTTATGTGATGATTGGTGCGGTTCACTCTACAGTCACAGACTTGGCCAGGTTTCTTGGACAGTCCACCTGTATTTAAAAAACAGAGGGAGGTCATTTACTACATAAAAACAGCCATATAAATGGACAACAAATACGTTCTTCTTTTTTTACCGTTGACTAAATGTTACAGTCAAACTATCAAGTACGATTTAGCATAACAACAACAATCAGTGATATGGCAGCTTAACAGACTAATAATTCCCAAATCCTTGCTCTTCTACCTTCACAAGTGACATCGCAAGAGTAAGAAAGTTTACATGATTTGACCCAGAATTTGGTTCTTTTTCTCACCTTGTACGGTGTTTCACTATGGGAATTGCCTCAGCGTGACCAACTATGGAAACTCCACGTCTGTCAGTGACAGAAAGGTCGAACTGTGCCACACCCTCCTCATATTACCACAGTCGAGCCTCACAAACCATTCTCGCTTTCTTCCCGTAAAGAAACTATAGCTCCCTCGGGTCATCTAGACTCGCTTGGATTTTCTGTCACGTTCAAAGGGAGGAGTATCAGGGGCAGCAGATGACACAGTGTCATCCCGAGGGTGTTCAGCAAGTGTGTGGAGGCAGCTCTGTCTCCGTTAAGGAACAGCGGCATCAGAATATGCTGGTACATAGATGACTATCTGATATGTTCCCACTTGCGGTAGCAGGCAGTCAGGGATTCTGCTACAGTGATAAATCATCTCATGGATCTTGGGTTCAATATAAACTGGACAAAGAGTAAAGTGGAACCTGGGCAATGTACAGAATACTTGTATAATAATATCTGTTGCTCTTAGCTTAAACCTCAGCAAAGCGTGTGAGTGACTTAAGGCTTTATCCATACGCCCTTCCTGCTTGAAGGTTGCTCCAGGGTCCTACCCGGCTTTTGTACCCAAGGTGGTGGAGTCAGCGTACAGATGTCCCACAGTGGAGCTTTCAGCTTTCAGTTTTGTAAAAAGGCGTGGCCTGAGCACAGTTCGACCAGTCTATCACTGAAAGACGTGGGGTCATTGGAGCTTCCATAGCACCACACCCAAAAAACCCCACAAAACAAAGCAGCAAGTAACCCAAAGTTACTTGTTTGAGTGAGTTATGAACACTGACATTTAAACACTGCAAGCAGTTTATTTCTGGTGGTGGTTGTCAGCACCTTTGCCATCAGAGCAGTCAAAGGGTACACAGCCAGGGGCACATAGCTTAAAATTACACTGAATGTTCCTTATATTGAGGTGCAGAAATTTGGCACATTTCACCTCTAAATATCAAAATCATTGGGCCACATGTAAGAACCACTCACCTCAAAATCAAAAGTCCATATTTATCCTCTTACCTGTAGTGCCATTTATCAATCTACACTTTGTCAAATTCAGTGAACATCTAGTCACGGCCCGCCAACTGTCCGTTCAGTGTGATAAAAGATCTGGTGTTCATACACAGTTTTAGTTTTGTATTTAAATATAAATTTGTTTATATTTATATTTGTTTTTGACTGACACAGGTGGTGGTAGCGCTCTCGATACTGTATGTATGTTTGTGTTTTCGTAATCATTAATATACAGAACAAGCTTATAGATTGTGTATCTGTATGTAGTGGTCACAGACCACTACATATAGATACACAATAAGAAATGACGGACGGCCTTCAGATTTTTCCGTCCTTATTAAAAAAAGTTCCGTCAATGTCCAAAAATATTCAGTTAACGCAACCTCTGCGTGGCACACTCTTACAAGCCCAACTTGTGAAAAAAAAAACTATGAGAAAATGAAGATAAGAATATGAAAATGCTCTTGCATGAGTATTATTATTGTGACTATTTTTCACAGTGACCAGTATATGTAAACACTGGCAAAATGCCGATACTGAAAGCTTTTAGTTACAATGATGACTGCAGATGCAAATGGTGGAGATGTGGTAGTTCAGAAAAGAATATTTTACAGCATTTTGTCTTGAGTGACAGGTGAAGTAATAAATCTCATCTGGTAAACCGGTCATGATTATCAGTTACCGCTGAGCCTGAAGGGACAGTACTTACGTCGTAACCTCGGAGGACAGCCAGGTGGAAGGAAAGCAGCTGCAGTGGGATGACGCTCAGGATGCCCTGCAGGCAGTCCATACAGTGAGGCACTTTGATGGTGCGGCTTGAGTTCTTAGCGGTCTCGTAATCGTCTTTGTCACAGATCACGATTGGGCGGCC
Organism: Ophiodon elongatus; assembly: GCA_016806645.1. Taxonomy (NCBI): domain Eukaryota; kingdom Metazoa; phylum Chordata; class Actinopteri; order Perciformes; family Hexagrammidae; genus Ophiodon; species Ophiodon elongatus. Next base: position 1,535,733 of record JACSYO010002128.1, read on the forward strand.
CTGTAAAAATCAAACAAAGCAAATCATCTGTCAATCTGGTCCCAAACCTGGATCTCTCTCTCTCAGTTGATTTTCACACCTCTTAAATCCACATCTGCCACGGATTACTAACAGCAATGATGTCACACTGGAAAGAGCCCTCCCTTGTATTTAATGAGGTGAAGGATCAGAGGTGTGGCACAGACAAGACTGTGAAAATCATCAAGTGTTCATGGAGTTTAAAATTCAAATATGGAATTTAAGAATTTTTCAGATGTTCTGAAGCACAATGATGGCACAACCCCCCCACCCCCCCAAAAAAAACCTAAAAATTCCTTGGGTTCACCACTGCAACAGAATATTCAGGACTGTTGCTTTAATACTTCCTAAATATCACAACATTCATATTTTTTCGGTTGGCTGTGTATAGGTCTTACCTGGCGGGCAACAATTTGCTGCAGGGCGTTCTGACATTTGACGTAGGTGTGGTCTCTCATGATGATCATGATGACAGGCATGAGTTTATCCACCAGGGCCAGGGGACCATGTTTCAGCTCTCCAGCCAGGATGCCTTCTGAATGCATGTATGTAATTTCCTTGATTTTCTACACGGGATGAAAAAAAAAAAAAAAAACACCTCTGAAGTAACACTACTCTTTTAAGACCTTTATTGAATGCTATTATTAAATAAGGGAGGAGTGAGATTTACAGTCAGAGACAATCCTCTATAAAATAAAAAGGTAAAGAAAAAGTTAAATATTTTTGCAGTCTGGTATTACTTGTATAAAGCCCTCCAGAGACACCGAACAGTATTAAAACATTGAAAAAAAAAAAAAAAAGAAAACTGCCAAAGCTGGTGGAAAAGAAGGTTGTATTTGCTCACCAGTGCTCCTTCCAGGCAGGTAGCATAATGGTAGCCTCTGCCCATGATCAGGACACTCTTCTGTTGGTACAGCTCTGTTGCCAACTTCTGGATTTCATCATCCAAAGCGAGGACCTCTTTAATCAGATCTAACAGAAAAACAGATGGGATTAAAGATTTTTTGAAAAGTGGCAAAGAAGAAGCACTATCATGCGAAATCTTGAATAAAATACTGTCACATGCTGGAATATGGTCTCAGACTCATAATATTGAGAATGGGAGTGGCAGAGTGGCCAGGCATTCCTCATTAGTTTACCATTAAGGGCATTCCATCATATGATTTAGATCCAGAGAAGCACGCGAGAGCCTACAGCCTAAAGCGCTCTCTTCTTCTGATCCCACTCTCATCACTTAGCTTTCTTTTCCAAGAGGATTGTTTGAACAAACAAAAATAAAAACAGGCTTCGAGTGTATTTGATCATTGCCCTAAAAGATGGTTTTCCATCCCTTTACATTGTAATCTCACATATGATCAGAATAAATTTTTCTGAACCAGAACACTTGTGGCTTGATTTACCTGGAAGCACTCTAAGGCCCTGGATTATCTCTCGGCGTCTGGGCTGCATGGAAATCCTGTCATCGCACATCAAGAGTGCAAACATGATCAGGGCCACGAACTGGCTGGTGTAGGCCTGCAGAGCAAAGAAAAGCAGATTGCATGTGTTATTAAAGTTAGCATTATCACAAGTCACATTTTTATACAACAGCATTCCGATGATCCGTGCATGAACGCAGAATGGCCACAATTACCACTGGACATTGCAGCATTGCTTGTTGTGACCCGATTACTAAAGATATAGTATTTTTCCTGTTTTGCACCTTAATATTAAAAATAAAGAGCAGCAACCAGATCCTGACTTAAGCCTCTCTATTAGTAGAGTTCTTTGAGTCTGTGCTTCTTGCCTCCCTATTAGCATAATAAACTGTCTCCAGCTAATAATCTGCAACAGATGAGAAATGAAGGAGAGGTGGGTTTTAGTTCCTTGCCAAGCAGCACTAAAATGCGTGCAGTTGAGTTCACTCAAGCTAGTGCTGTTCATCCTGGAGAACTTCGTGAAGACACGACATCACATCAGAGAGCCCAGCCTCTGATCATTCTGCAAATGGCAGCGCTCACAACCCCAGCACATCACCGCCCACTCTCCCTCTCTGTTCCTTCATGTCTAAGCATGTTTGGAGGCCTTCCATGCCCAATTGGGAGATTTAATCAGTGCTCGAGTGAAGCCAAGTCATTTCACGGGACCCTCCAGACTCAGAAATGGCAGTGTCTAGTGCCAAGAAAATAGCCGTAAAACCGTTACACTGTTTTTTCCCCCCCTGACAACACGCTAACCACAGTCCCTCAGAACTCTGACAGTCTGTGTTTGCGGGTCAGATGTGGCAACATAATATAATCCACATAGTAAACTGTGGTTTCTTTGGTGTTTTTGTCACCAACGTTTAATGGTTTTCATGCATAACATGTCAACTGTAACCCTGCAAAGATGACCACCCTTGTATACAGCTGGAACATGAAACATTTTCATGACATAGTTGTGGACTAGAAAACAATTTTTGTAAACAGGTAAATTCTTTAAAGATTCTCCTAGATAATTCAAAAAACCTCTCCTCTATTTAGTCAGTTGACCTGCCAGAAGGATTTTCCTTATGATAGCATCAAAGTATTTGCTCTCCACTTAAAACATAAATCTTGAATATGATCATAGGAATTGGAAAAAGCTATTTCCCTTTTCTTTTTTTCAGTTTACAAAAAAGAAAAGAAATTAGCATGAAACAAAGAAAGTAAATGCCAAATAGATGAATTTGAAATCACATAGCAGTTGAGTGCAATACGTGTTCTCCATAGAGTTGATGAGCAAGGTTGCAGCATTTGGTTGAGTTGGGTGTGGGTGTTTGGCCCAGCAAGCCAAGCAGTAAACGATGGCGTCTCTGAGGCGTGCTCTGGGACTTTGGAGCCGCACAAGAGTCCCCGAGCCAAGCCCAAGGGCCGGGCCAGAGAGGGACCTGCTACACTCTCGTCACTAGCTGGGGCTCTAGTACTCTGAGTCCAAACTGGCAAAACCGTTTAGTTTTGAGAATGGGAGGAGGGAGGAGGGAGGAGGGAGGAGGAGGAGGCGGGGGGGGGGGGGGACCAAAGGTCCTAGCTTTACATAAGTTGAGATGAGTATATCAGGCTGTCAACTCCCAAAGGGTTCAGAGAGGAAGAATATGTCAGCTTCCAGGAGGCAGGGCCAGACTCACGATGGAGTTTTCATCTGGGTTTCATTCAATGGGCGTTGAGTTCATTTATGGGATGATGCAACAAATTGGTGTACAGTTTCTTAAAACTCAGTATATAAAAAGGTCAGTTCACTCAAAACATAAGTATGTTTCCTCTTACCCAGGTGCCATCCATCAATGCAAATATTTATGATGGGATTTGACATGAGGTACATCTCCTAACTTAGGAGAAAATGTGTCAATTCTTATGGGCAGGTGCTTGTGACCGGAGAAAATGGACAGATTGTTTTTCTCAACTGAGCAAAAAGTTCAGTGGGGCTTGATGAGTTAGCATTATCTGGTAATATACATACAAATGTGTGCTAGCTGTTTACATTCCATAAAATTGTCACCAAGTGGTCTGTCCAAAAGTATTGGCAATCATCCCCCAATTGGCAGGTGTGCATCAATCAAAACTAGGGCTGAACTAACAATTCAGCCCGAGAAAGAAAACAAGCACATTAACATTTAAGAAGCTGGAACCAATAAATCTTCTAAGTCTGGGAAAGAGGAAAATAAAAATGTTATTGCATTTCGTGCGACCTAACCCTTTATCTGAAGAAAGCATGTTTGTAGATACTGTGTAGACATTTCCCAGATATTGCAACTTGCTGGTATACATAAAAAACAGGCTCACCTTGGTGCTGGCTACTCCGATCTCAGGCCCGGCATTGATGTGGACTCCGCAGTCGGTCTCCCTGGATATGGAGCTTCCCACTGTGTTGGTGACGCCCACAGTCAGAGCTCCTCTCTCCTTACAGTAGCGCAGGGCCATGAGGCTGTCAGCAGTCTCCCCTGGATAATTGTCAGTAATAAAAAACATAGCAGTTCATGAAATATAACAGATCTGACAGTAAAATATTGCTGATTTATTAGTTTGTTAGGAAATGGGTTTTGCACCATGCAGGACTGATTTGAAACAACTTCACAGAAAAACTACAGTAAAAATATCATAAACACACCTTAAAAAAGAAAAGAAAAATACACATCACACACACAAAACAAAAACAAAAAAACTCCACACATTCAGAACACAGTAGAACAGATGCAGGGAACTCAAGTGTATTGCACAAGTTTGACTTTGCAAAGAACCGACTCAAGATGAACATAAAAAGAGATAAATCAACGGGAACCAGAGTGGCTCCCAGGAACGGAAAGTGGAAAAATGGCACCGGCCACCCCACCTGATTGGCTGATGAAGAAGCAGACGTCGTCTCGGAAGACAGGAGTGTTCCTGTCCAGGAAGTCACTGGCCAGCTCCACCATGACAGGCAGCTCGGTTAGCTCCTCCAGCACCTGGCGGGTCTGGGAAAGCAACAGAGCACTGTTCATCATCATTCTGTTAAAACAAGCCAATGGAGCTCAGAGCACAAACCTCACACCTGTGTCCACAATACAGACATTACCTACTGGTCTGATGGATTCAATGTGGATGGCAAGACAGACATGTTTCCATTATGTCCATTTACACCAAAGAAGAAAAAGCATTTGGTAAGGTGGCTACTCACCGCTACCCCAGCATGGTAGCTGGTTCCGCAAGCAATAAGGATAAGTCGCCGACACCTCTGGATCTCTTTGATGTGGTCCTTCAGTCCACCGAGTATCACTAAAATGCAAAATAAACAGTTAACCCATCATTCTGCTCCATATTTTCCACCTAATTCAAAAAAAAAAAAAAGAGGACGAGAGACAATATTTTAAGAAAATGATCGTTGACAAGTTACTTTAGGAATTTAGCTGTTTTACATTACAGTAAAATCTACTGTAGCATAGAGAAAAATGGAACCACTTTTATCTTGGATACAAACTCAACTTCTATTGTTTTAAAAAGTATGATTATTATGACATGCAGGCAACCAAAATGAGCAATGTGTTCATGCATGCGTTTGAACAACAAGCATAATGGGACAGATAAGAAAATAGTGCATTTATAGATGTTTTATTACATCAATAGCCACTGGGATAACTAACCTGTGTTGTTTTCGAAGTTGATTCTGCCCCTCATTGTATTGACCACAGATTCTGGCTGCTCAAAAATCTCCTTCTGCATGAAGGAGCTGAAGTTGCCTGTGGAGAGAGGATGTCAGGGGAACATTTCCAACACTACTACAAAAAAGATACAACGTAAATGCCTCTTAAGAACACGGTGATGGACTTTTTATAAAGTGTGCCGTCTGAGAAGGGTCTTGTTGACACACAAAGTGCATGAAAACACAAACCACAAGCTCCTGGAGAAGCGAGAAGATCTTTACAATGTTTTACGAATAAAATTAGGCTTTCCTGGAAATGTAGGGAGTTGTCTTTTTGTTGCTATATTAACCTGTCAGAGCCATAAGGCAAGTCATTCCTTAAATGAAGGAAAACAAACATGAGACATCAGGGAGATAAGTGTTTTTCCATTAATAATAAACTGACACCAAAACATGCAAGCGTTTTTTCAGCCTTCCGCTGACAGCAATTTAGGTCATGCGAATTAGGTTATTCAGCAGAAAGGCTCCAGAAACTGAAACGGAGGAGAGAGGCTGAGTAATGACAGGACCGCAAAGGAATGTCGAGAGCAGCCAATATCAGTTTACATCTGCCCTCTGCTGGATGACTGAGGAAGAGTCAGTGGACAAGACGGAAATACAAAAATTCAAATTTTTCAATTGTGTCCTTCAGCTTTAAGAGTGCTCACATCCATATTGGATGAACGGTGCAAGGCAAGCCTCCCCTTTTTAAGCAAAGTTCTCCAATTTAACAACATTTCATACATACATACACTAAAGTTATTTGAGAGGATTGATACCTCTCTTATGTATGTCGGGTAAAGCTAACAGCCAGTTAACTCTGGGAAAAAAAGAAAAAAAACTGTGTATTAAAAAGTGCTCCAATCATTCATCTGATGTTAATTTAAATATTTTAAAATTAAAGATGAAATTTATACTTAAAGCTTTTTACCCTTTGTTTCATTTTTAATTCTATGTGTGAGAGTACAAAGCTAAAAACGAAATGTTTCACTGTTCTACTACATAATGACTTCACTAAAAATCAACTCAGGCTCAGAGAGGGAAGGTGAGGGTGATAAACTCCCGCAACTCTGGGGTCATTTTAATGACAGTGGCTTCCCTGGGGGTGCAACTGATCCAGAAGGGTTGTAACTAGCTGGATGATAACAAGGATGGCCTTCGGGCTGGAGGTCAGCCAACTCAGACAGACAGTCTCCCATTAAGACTTACACAATAATAACAGGTTTCGTGACAAAATTACAAGGCCGTTCACCAATGACTTATTTGCAGATTTGTGCAGAGGAAATGTATGATTAGATCAAAGGCTGACCTTCCACTCACCCTTCATGATCTGCTGTAGCTCCATCTGCAGGGTTTGGATGGCGCGAGCTGGATAGTCTCCTGCCGTGCGCTTAATCCTGTGGATGGACAGCCGGCCTTCCACCACGGCAGCCACATCATCGTCCTCCAGGAAGATCACCTGATTTGTGTGCTCAATCACTGCGCTGTGGAGACGAGAGAGACAGACCACAAACACCATCAAACATTTGGTTTATTAGGGCTCTACCAGAATCAGAATTTAAAAATTGGATTTGGCTGATCAATACGAAGATTCAAATATTTGCTCTTTTACTTCATATCTGGCAAGCCAAAAACCCATTGGCTTGAGTCTCATTGATTATTTCAGCCACATTAACATAGTCAAATGCAGCCCACCAGTTTCATAATTAACTGAAAATATTTTTACAATTCTCAACACGTGGGGTCTGCAAAGTCTGCCTCGGGGATTCAACTCGGCGGGCAGAGAGGGAGGATCCACTCATGAGATCTCTTCCCAGGACGCTGGCATCCGCCAGTCGCATTTCCTCTGTGGCCATGTACAGCGACCGGCTCTAGGTTGGCTTGGAAAGGCCAGGGGTGAAGGAGGCTCCCAGCTTCAGCCGTAAGCTTTACAGCACCCTTCGCTAGCCCCCTGCTCCCTCATCGACTGTCAACTGGGGTGGACTGTCCTCAGTGGGTGTCTGAGGCGATGTCTGCAACCCACCAGACCAGTGTCTAAACACAGACCCAGTCCTGTTTACCATGCTTTATTGGTGTGACTTTTCTTTCCAAGTCTGAGGGAGCACCAATGAATGATTTGATATATCGACTTTTAGGGGGCAGCTCTTACACTGCACAGATGAAGGTAAGACACATGGTATTGGGGAGCATGGGAAATCTTTGGATGCTGTAAAAAGTTGATGCAGAGATACAGATATCAGCTTACCTTGCATCAGAGGCAAAGTAATACTCCACAGCTTTCTCATCCACAGGGAACAAGCAGGTGTCCTGATCCAGCCTGGGTAGGGCACTGCAGCCCTTCTTCTCTTTGGCGCCTGAGAAAACAAAAAACTGGCCTCAGTCACACTTTTGCAATCATACATGGACAAAAATCAGACTAAAAACAGAAGTTTTAACTTACAGGAGCGGTAGAGCACAGGAATATGATCTGTGGACAGCTTGTGATCACTCCTCACTCCTATCAGCAGGGGACTTCCCCTCCTGCATAGCAACATCTCTATGAACCAACAATACTTTCATCTGCTATAACTAACAACAGTTTGACAGCATCAGTGAGAGTGTACCTTGTGCCAACCGCCTCTCCAGGGTAGTGGACACTTTTGAAGACCAGGGCAAAAGCTCCCTCCTGGCAGTTAGAAGAACAAACTTATCAGACAGGCTCTTTTATCTGCTAATCACTTCAGGAGTAGTAGTGTGCATGAGCAGGTCCTTACCAGCTGCTGAGTCACCCGTTCCACCAGGGTAGCGAAACTGATGTCATCATTCTCCCGGTTGTCAAACATGTACTTCACCAGCTTGGCGATGGTCTCTGTGTCAGTCTCTGACTCAAAGTCGTAGCCTTTGCTCTCCTGTGGAGATTGAAAGAGAGTTAATCCTGTCTCCTGGCAGAGTGATGAAAATGTGTCTAGAATATCGTAGTTTATGATAAATATTTGCTCACCAAGAATTTTCTCAGGTCTTTGTAGTTGGTAATGATTCCATTGTGAATGACAATGAACTCTGCAGACCAGAAAGATTGTCAGAAACTTTAAGATATCAAGATACCTGCAACCAAGTCTAAAAGGTGACTGGCGGTTTGGCTGTGTGCAGTGAGTTAGCGTTGCATCTTTAAACAAAACTGACCATTGTTCTTGTCAGACCGATGTGGATGGCTGTTAACTGGGCTTGGTACACCGTGGGTAGCCCAGCGGGTGTGAGCAATGCCGAGATGAACATCAAACTCCACATCCAGCTCAATATCCTGTTGCTCTGAAGGCCAACACATACAATACTCAGTATCCCACAGTATACAAAATGACACGGTATAATTGTTAATGGTTGATTCATGGCACTTGGCTTACTGTTGATCTCCTCATCAAGAGCCTTCACTTTTCCACTTTGCTTGATTAGTTGGATGGACTTTGCGTTCGACTCCCAGTCCTTTCCATTGCCACCATCTATTCCTACACCTAATAAAATACAATACAATAACAGAAATTGCATGAGAAATAGAGTGATTACAGGTCCTTAAGTATAGAGAAATATATATTACGGCACTATTACCACTTTGCAAGTGATGTCTGTTTTTTGTGGTCTAATGTCAGAACTGAATTTCAAGATAACGCGCTGCTACACTCTACAAATACATGGAAAAGACTTGCATGAAACGCAAATTAACTTCACATCGCAAATTAGCTCCATTAGTGGTGCAGTAAGTCTAACCCAGCAACATTAAAATGGCTGTTTAATTATTCAAAGAACAGTCTTTCTTTGTGTTCCCAACTCATTCTTAACTAAAAAATAAACACCACATCAAGTGTGATTGATAAGACGATTTTAATGCTGCATTACAATGTAAATATCATCAGCAAATTGGTGGCATTATCGGATCTGTTCTGCAGGCAGACAATGAGGAGACAGTCAAGGAAATAATAATAATAAAGTGTGTGTTGTTAAGAGCCTTTTCCATCTCTCTCACCAGCTGAGTCGTAGCCTCTGTACTCCAGACGGTGCAGACCTTTGAGGAGGATCTCAAGGATCTCACGGCGAGTCCTTGGCACATGGTAGTTGAGATAGGCAAATATTCCTGGGAAAAGGAAGGAACAAAATGTCAAGATTCAGAGCTGTGTTTCTATATAATGAATGTCTGCCCTTAATTAGCCAAAGGGATGCATGAAATACAGCCCTGTTAAACAGCTCAGCACTAACAGACAAACGCAAATACAGAGCCAGAGGTCTGTCTGGTTCAACAGAGGATTCATTCAGCACAGCAGGTGCTGATGGAATGCAGTGAGGAGAAAATCGCCAAGGAAAAGTGTTGCAGCAGGCCAGCCAACATTAGACCTTTATATTAATAGAGAAGCCTTTGTTTGTGTATCCTAAGAATATCAACTAGCATTAGTCTATCTGTTCTGATAGGTGTAATCAGAGATTGTAGTGACAGTGGTGGGAGACAGAGACGCCTCAGTTATCAGACTAGATAATGTGGGACAGGGACAGATACCAGCAGAGCATCTCAACTACTTTTCCCCAAACTGATCACGACAAAGGGAATCACTTCCCAGGCGTATTGAATACAAGTTCAACGTTACTGCACGAGTTGTTACATCAATCAATGGCCACTACTTCTCACGCTTTACATTTTAAAACACAAAACGAATTAGGACCTACTGGCAATATTAACTAATGGCTCGTCCAAACATTTAACGCTAAATCAACAAATCGGAGAGAAAGAGGAACGTAAAAAGTTAACGATGAACGTGAGGTCAGCAGGATCAAAGGAAGGTAACGTATGTTAGCAGGAAGCATCATTAAACCATCATCACTCACAGATATCTTGTGCCTCAACACTGTCAAGTACACATACGGCGTGTCAAGATAACGTTACGGGAACTGAAACAGTGGTTGCTTTATAATTGGCTCGCTCACAGTATCAGCATGCTAACTCGGGTTAGCCACCCCTAGCTAGCTTTAACTGACTAACGTAACGTTAGCTCCTCTAAGTTAACGACGCCTAACAGTATTTCAGACTGCTGTTGTTGTACATACGGAATAAGGTACCGGTACTTCCAACCGAACAACATACATGTAACATGTATTCAGTACTCACCACACATATCTGCAGGTCGGCTGCCAGTTCCAGCTGCTCGGGTAGCCTGTCATGTACTGACCTCGCCTCCTCTGTTTTCACTGACCCAGAGCCAGCCGCCTTCTTCCATGGCGCGTTCTGATTGGTCGAGCGGCCTGTCGATCACGCTGCGCCTCTCAGTGACGCACTGGCTTCACTCGGCAGACCCGTAGGTTGCCGCCTGCTCTCGACGCAGGCCCTCCTGACGTGGCATCAGGATGCAGATCCGTGGACCAGAGAGCCTGCGGAACCTGCTGCTGCTACTTGGCACCCTTAAAGTCAACATTACTGAGCAATGACTGGCCTGTTCTCCCTGCCAACTGCAACTTAATGTAGACTCTCGTAAAGCAATGAAACACTATAACTAATTGTCGATTAACTGAATAGGATTATACAAATACTACTAAATATCTCCTGCCTTAAGTCCTCCAGCCACACACCTTTTTGAAATTTTGTATAAGTCACCAAAATTCTGTTTATGTTTTCAAACTCCCAGGGTGCAAAATCGTAGTTACAGCCCTGTCAGTAATCTCTCTAAAATGACTGAACTTAACTAGTCTGACAAACAGGTATTACAAGTGTCATGACAGGCAACAAATGTAGCTCTTTGCATTTGTCAAAAGTATTTCTACATGGAAAATGACACAGATACATTCATGTATCTGTGTCATATACATATTTTTATATACAGTACCAGTAAAAATGTTTGGAGTCACCTGGTGTGTTGATGTTTTTTCTTTCCTTCAATGATGACTATTTTAGAGACAAAAAGAATGTAATTCAGACACTGAATTTATTATTTACATTTGTAATAGTTTTGGCCCCAAAAGAAGAAGAAGAATTACTTGAATGAAACGTGTGTTTAGTCAAAGACCCCACAGTGTTACATGCCAGGGGAAAATACTGTTGCAACTATTTCCCCCCAAATACCCTTCGTTTTTGAATTTGCATAGATGACCCAACCTCATTCTTGAAACACAACAGTGCTTGCATTTGGGCTCTAAATGTGTTGGGCCCTCTGCAGTCTATTCAATGGTGGGATTGAATAGTTTTACACTGTGATTTCTTTGTCCATATTTTGTCCATCTAATATTGCGTATTCCAATATTGCTAACCCTATACTAACCTTCTATTTCTATTGTGATGTTTTAAGAATAGCTGTTAATATTCCATCTTTTAACAGGCATCTTTGTGCACTTGACACAGAAACAGGAACTTATTCCTTTTTAAATCTGCACTTTTTGATGCTGAGCTCCCAATTCATTTTACCAATGACTGGTAATTCCTTCTATTCTTATTAAACTGTTGCGAAGAGGGATATTTTTCTCTTTCTGCCCTTTCAATTGTCAGTCCGGTCAAACCGTTGTACAATATTTTTTTTCTCCATGTACATAACAAAAACAAAACTGACTTTTGACCGGTAGTGTATATATGTATATATACATAAATACATGAATGCATGTGTTAGTATATATGACATATAATAATGCTAATACATATGATAGTATAGTATAGTATAGTATGATTATGTTACAATGTTACATTGTTATGCAATATTGTGATATTGTGATTATATTAGGAGGCAGGACAGTCATAACATATTTCAACAAACTTTATTTATATACATAAAGTATATGTTTTGACTAGTGACTGATAAAAGGTGTAACAATGTGAAATAATAAATACAATTTATTGCAGCTCTACAGTCATCAGTTCTTATTTCTGGGCTCTTTAGTCCCTTTTCCACCAAATCAAAGATATCATCTGGATGAATGATGATGACAGCTACGCTATACACAAGCTCATTTTATTGCAACTATGGCTTGCAGTAAAGAAGGTGGCCGGCGGAGGGAGGAATCTGTAAATGGGGTTTCAGTGCAGTTCAAACTTGAGCAGCCTCCTCCTCGTCCTCGTCCTTCACCTGTGGAAAAAAAGTAACAAGGTCAGTTAACACTTTCAAGTAGCACTGACTTTTCCCACCACATAATGCTGATCTAAACTTCCAGAAGCACACATCTAATATTTCCAAGACTGCCTTTTATCATCTTAGAAATATATCTGAAGTTAGATGGTTCCTATCTTTCATTTCCAGGAGACTAGATTACTCTAATGCGCTTTCTTTGTTAAATAAACTCCTGCGAGTATTAAGGAAAACCAAAAGGTATTTTACTTCACTGGCTCCTTGGTAAAATAAATAATTGATTTTAAAATTATAATTAATTATATGATTATACTTCATTTATAAATGGTGTAATTACTTCCTACATTGTTGACGACAGCTACATTTACGAGGGCATGTGCCATTATAAACAATTATTCAATCATAAAAAGTAATATACATATCCTCTGGCAGGAGAACAAACCTCCTCCACTGATTCAACTTCGGGGACATAAAACTGCAGCATGTTTTGGATTCCACTCTTTAAAGTAACAATGGAACTGGGACAACTGGTGCAGGAGCCCTGCAGCTTCAGCTTTACAACGCCGTCCTCAAACCCCCGATACACAATATCCCCTCCATCTTCCTGCACAGTTGGCCTGGAGAAGAAAAACATTGATAAGTGAGGAGAAAGGACAGAAAGCGGTGGTAACATGAAACAGATGCTGATATAATATTAGATTGCATCTTCACACCTTATTCGAGTATCCAGCAGTTCTTTGATCATAGCAACTACTTCATCGTCATCATCTGATGGTGCTGAAAAGACAAGTGAAGATGTCTTGGCATTCAGAAACAGTCTTCTCTACCCATTCTGTCTATTTCAGTGTTTTCCCAGCACAGCTGGTTGAAATCCATACCTGTATCTGCACTGGGTGTGCTGTCCTCATTCACCACAGGAAGTCCAGAAGTGAAAAAGTCCATAATGGCAGCAAATACATCGGGCTTGATAACTCTCCATTCCACGTTTTCATCAGACTAAACAGAGACAGAAAGTAAACAAGCTATTCTAAGCAATGACAATATAATGTGCTTCACTATGAGGTTCATGTAAACTTGATCTGGTTTTACCCTTGATATGGTGATAAAATCGGGGCCCAGGAAGACACTCTTGACTCCCTCAATCCTAAATAGCTGTCTAAAGACAACACAGAACTTTATGGATTTTTGTTTACATTTGGAATGAAATACAAGGTTATTTGACACTTAGAACATGTTTTAAAATATTAAAAAACAAGGCTATGCTAGCCAACCAATAGTAAACACACATTATTTATCCACTAGTCTAAAATATCAAAAAGTATTTTTATATATACACTACCGTTCAAAAGTTTGGGATCGCCTGCCATAAAAGCTAAAGCCACATTACATTCAAATGTCTGCGAGAACTACTATTTTCTATTATAAACTATTCTATTTTTTAAAATGTCATTCATGGTTTTTTTAAATCGTAGACAGTCCTCTTTACTAATGGATGTCATTTTGTATGAAAAGTTTGGAAAAAACATGGACATCGAGAACAAAATGCTGCACAATGGTTCAACTAGACTGACAATTAAAAGTGCAGAAAGAGACAAAGATCCCTCTGAGCAACAGACGAATAAGAATAGAATTACCTGTCACTGATAAAAGAAACTGGAAGCTTAACATCAAAATATGTACAGATTTAAATGGGAAGTATCTATTGCAGTGTCAGCTCCACAATAAAAGCTATACCAAGCTGGAATATTAACAGGTGTGTTGCTTATGCAAAGCTATTCTTAAAATGTCACAATAGTAATGGAGGGTTATTTTACTATGGACTGACTAACTGTATTCTCACCCAGCATGTAACAGTGGGGACACTGACTAAAAGTAATTTTCCAATATTCATTGTTCTTCTTCTTTTGGGGCCAAAACTATTTCAAATGCATTTGGTGTCTGAATTATGAAGTTTTTTGTCTCTGTCAAAATAGTCATTATTGGAGTAAAGAAGAAAAACATCAATATAACTGATGACTCCAAACTTTTAAACAGCAGTGTATATCACACTTTTAATCTAATATATTATTTATTACAGCACATACAGTATGTCTGTGTAGAGATGTTATGAATGAATGCTTTGAAGCTCAATTAGATGCAAAAGCTCAAACAAGCAACCGCAGTAACAGAATATAATCCTGCATTGTTTCACACATTTTAAGGCATTAGACGGGATAGATAAGCTTTTAGGACAGTGTCTGCAGACTCAAGGACAACCTGAACACAGAAGTCTTTGCCATTTCTTATTTTGTGAGTGCAGATGTTACTTTGGTACTAATGCAACTGTTATGGCAGATGAAGAAATCTTACCAAACACAAATGCAACTATTAATATTAAAGGCTACATTCAATTTCAGAGTGAGATGCAGGGAACACAGTTAACATCAATATTATCATTAAAAGCTGTGCTTTTCCTGCTAATGGGTATCAAAATGCCTGCTGTGAAATCAATGCATTACTCTTCATTCAGTAACCTTATATTTAAGAAGTCATATACCTGGCTAAGGGTGAGCAGTGAGCGTCCCGAGGGCCAGCAAAATTCATAGTCCCTGATTCAAGAACTGTGCGACCAGGCAGAAACTTTAGGCTGTTTGGATTTGGTGTGTCCTGGGTCTGCACAAACATTGTCCTTCCTGGAAGGAGACACAACATAAAGATAAGATGTAACATGAGTCACACATCGTGTTGATCAAGTTAGACAGGTATTAGGATGCTGCAGGCATACAAACCAGGAACAACCCAATGGGGGTTTTGTGGCCATCTGTTTGGGACTGCTGTGTTATGTGAAGGCCAGTGTAATCCGGCTTTCTGATAGCCACTGACTGCGAGACTGACAGACCACAAAAGAGAGATTCAAAAGGTTACCACAGCAAAAATCACACTTTAGTAACAAATTTATGCTGCTAAAAACTGAATATTCACTGCCCATGCAAGCCTGTTTCATTTCCTCCCTACCACGTGGGAGGGAGTAACAGATTCAAAGAGGAATCAGTTGTGTCAAAATAATTCACTAAAACCCTTTTATGAAGAGTGATAATACAACATATAGTTATTTTATAGCAAGAGTAATCCAAATTGTTTGGGCAATATGTAAACTAACCCTTCAATGATTCATGTAGCACATATTATGTTCTTTAATCATAATTTATCTTTGTCCTTGACAAGGAGGAGTTGCAATACATGTCTGTGTTTGACCAAATTGTATAAATAAGCTTTTACTATAAAACACCTGTAAATAGAGAATGTTGTGATTATTGGCAGTAAAAGACATCCAGATACACACCATGGGATATAAATGATCTTATTTGTGTGGCGCAGTGGTGCAGTGAATTGTTACTGTCACTTCAAAGAAAGTACTGGTGTTGAACCTGCCGTTAGGTAGGGCCATTTCTCCTCTAAAAGGGAGGTTAGGTTAATTGGTGACTCTGAATTGCCTGAATGTTTGAATGTGAGTATGAATGGTTGTCTATTTTATTTTATGCATCAGCCCTGAACTAGATATCTATATGGTATTATAAATTTGGTATACATATAAACCATAAACTATTTAAAAACCATATTCACCACATTTACTATGACAATCCTACAACATCACTGGTCCAGCCAGATGTTATCAAAACTCGCATGCTTATTTGAATGGTGATCACTTCTGGAAGTTACTAGTTTGTCAATGAATCGATTAATTAATTAATACACAGCTGTACATCAGAAAGGAGACACTGTGCATACAACAGTAATAGCAAAGTAACTACGAAAAACCCACTTCTAAAAATCATTGGAGGGAGTATATTGACATGCAATAAGGTTAAAAGGCCACAACTATATTTCTACTAGAAGGGGGCGTATTTGCTTATATACTTAGCGCTAATGTTGTTGGACTTAGAGAAGTGTTTATAGTCCGGCATCAACTGAACAAACACACTTTTATAACTGACTGACTCAGATTGTAAGAGTTAAAACAGTAAAAGACACGTTCATTACGTCACGCTGCTCTAATAAGTAATAATCCTTGTGCGTCACTGCAATTTGGCTAACTGTTAGCTAACTGTTCATAGCTAACGTCTCTGGTAGGCGAGAGGTCGATGCATTCGTACAAGCATTACACAAGTAAAATGAGATGACATCACACTTTCACAACTGACAGTTAAACTTACGGACGTGAAATCCTCGCTGAAACACACAACAACCTGCCGACCTGCCTGTAAGTCGCCATGTTTGTTATGGGGGGAACATAACAACCGGAAGTAGTCTCTCTTTAATAGCGGAAGTGACGTATATTATTGTGCGTTTGCTAAAGTCCACCCCCTCAACGTCTAACCATCTGCTGGCGTCTGGCGCAGTTTTTTCTAAAGCTCCGATACAAAGTTAAGCTGCATTAAAGATGCCGTGTGGCAAAAACTTCAGGCGGAGAAGAGACTCGTCAGACGTGGAGGAGGATGAGACGACTAAAGAAGTCAGGTAAATACTATATCGAGCTGCAACGTGAACTAAATACTAGCTGACGTTATGTAACGTAATGCTAGCTGAAGTAGCCAAAGGCTCCCATCGTTAACTACAGTAAACTTCCTTTGTGTTTTATTGTTTTGTTTCATGCCATTTGTAATTTACGTGTGTTTCTTTGTTGTTTCAGATCAAAAGTAGAAGAGGCTAAAGAGCTACAGAGTTTACGGAAACGACAGACCGGAGTCAGGTAACGTGAATGTTGAACCAGTAAAGCTGTTCCTCAAACTATGAACATGTTTTCAATAGACGTATGAAACATGTGATAGATAGATAGATAGATAGATAGATAGATAGATAGATAGATAGATTATAATATAATATTAATGATTCCTTTTTGTTTAGTGTGACCGCCCTGTTGGTCGGGGAGAAACTGCCACCAGATGCTGAAATCGATGTGAGTGACCTTCTACAATTTATATTTGTTAGATTAATCATACTATGTGTGTTTATTTGTCCATTTGTTTCATTCATCGTTCTTAAAATACAAAAACTCTTACAGAATGACCCGTTCAAACTGAAGACTGGAGGAGTTGTAGACATGAAGAAAGCCAAAGACAGGAATAGGGACATGTAAGTAAAACAGATAGTTTCAATAATTGTGTCTGTGTGATTGACATATTGCATTTGCTCTAGTATGTTATTGCAATGTGTGTCATCACACATAACAATGATTTGACTCCAGATGACCTCTCTTTCACATGCAGGACAGAAGAGGAGACGGACTTGAACCTGGGGACTTCCTTTTCTGCTGAAACTAACAGAAGAGATGAAGATGCAGACATGTATGCCTATTTTATTTTTTTCATTTGTGAGATACACACATACAGACACAGCCTCACTCTCTTTGGCATTCAGTTAGGTTAAAGGTTCATCCCAATCACCACCTCAACCAGCGCACCTATTTTTTTCATTTGCATGAGCATATCTACATTTTAGACAGCAAGATCAACACCTGCTTTATCTAATTGTGGAGGGTAATTACAGTTTGAAAGATTAATTAATTTCCTGCAATTGTTAGAGCACATCTAAAATTACAAAAGATACGAGATTGACATCCACAAGTTATGGATACTCACTCAAGTTATTTACAAAAGGCTTCATAAAAACATTGTAAATCTTTTCCTTTCATAAATCTACCTTCACAGGATGAAATATATTGAGACCGAACTGAAAAAGAAAAAAGGGTTGGTGGAAGCAGAGGAACAGAAAGTTAAGGTAAAAAATGCAGAGGACCACCTGTATGAGCTGCCTGAGAGCATCCGATGCAATTCTGCCAAGAAGACAGAGGAGATGTTGTCCAATCAGATGCTGAGTGGGATCCCTGAAGTCGATCTCGGCATTGAGTACGTATAGGAGATTCTCAAACTGATCCTATGAGTTAGCTTACAGAAAGTTACTGACAGCCTGCTTCTGTGATTTCTTTCCCAGTGCAAAGATAAAGAACATTATCCAGACAGAGGATGCAAAAGCTAAGCTTCTGGCGGAACAAAGGAACAAGAAAAAAGACCAAGGCACATCATTTGTACCCACCAACATCGCCGTCAACTACGTCCAACACAACCGCTGTGAGTCCTGTCAATATGGCAACATTGGGTTTCAAATAGTGAGAGCAACCCAGAAGGTAATAAGGTGAAATGTTGGTTAAATATGTAAATTTATTTTCTCAGTCTATCATGAGGATGTGAACGCACCACAGAGGCACCACAGACACCGAGAAGAGCCCAAAGCAAGGCCGCTGCGTGTGGGAGACACTGAGAAACCGGGTCCAGAGGGTAAGAGACTGTTCAGTCATGCACTGTTCCTTCTTGTATAGCAGCTCAGTAACAATAGACTGTGGAATACTGCTATAATCGTTGTAAGCACACTTAAACAGGAGCATATACAATTTTACTTGTTTTGATTTACTCTCAGGCATTAGTGACTTGATTTAGGCTCATTGTTGATACAAATAGTATAACATTTGCTCACTGCTCTTCTGAACAGTATAATCTGATTTACACGTTCTTCTGTTACTGCAGTTTCAACACCAGCCAACTTCCGCAAACGTCCAAACAACGAAAAGGCCACAGATGACTACCATTATGAGAAGTTCAAGAAGATGAATCGCCGATATTGAGCTGGATGTTGTTTTTTTAAAGAATAATTTACTCAACTTGAAATAAAGATGGAAGCCTCCAGATGAGCCATGAAGATAATTTGCAGACTGATTTTCTCAAACAACTGTTAAAAGGACGACTCCCAAACCAGTGTAGTGCTCTGTAAATATTGTAAAAAAACGTATTGTGGTCAACTGTAAACAGTACATTTGCTTTGTGATGTCATGTTTAAGGATAATTCCACATTGAGGAAATCACATGGCTTAGGATTGTCTGATAACCAAAGAATCAGCCAAGGGAAACAAAATGTTAAATTGAGTGGTAGTCCTGCTCTGAATTGTGAACAATTTGCTTTTTATTCTGTTAAATGTTTACTTTTAGTTGTATAATTGTTTTAAGGGCTTTCAAAAGAATAAATAGATAAAAAAAAACTACAATATTTAAGTTGTCCTTTAATGTGACCAGTGCTTAGAAGTAAAAAAACAAACAAGCAGATATAAAACATTACAAAATAAATGTAAGAACATACACTCAAAGTCAGACATAAAAATAGAAAATGTATACTGGTAATTAACTGCTGCAAATGTACTCTAATAATAAAAAAAAAATGTATCTGCATTATTTGCTTTACTTTAATATACAGTATATAAATCAATGTATGCAGATTTATAAATTCATTTTGAAGGTTATTTCAAGTGAGGGGAATGTTACATCTGATGCGTTACACAGGCTATCATTCTGAATTTAATGACTTTCTAGGTATTTAATGTTTAGTACAGTTTCTGTATTTTATTCTTTCGCTATAATACCCGTTACTGCAAAAGAAATCTTCAATGCCAAAGTCTACTTTTTAGTCTGACATTACAGTGGCAGACCAAATCAGAAACTAATTCACAATGTGTAACGGAAACTAAATTAGCCAAACCACCGAAGTACAAACTCAAGAGTCCTCTTTCCTCCTCACTGTTTCTCTATCGAGGAGGCCCCGTGTCCGTTGAGGTGGTGTTGGGGGTTCGTCTCCTGAGGAGGAGGTCCCTCCGCGTCCTCTCGGTCGCCCTGGGTCGAGCTGCAGCTGCTGCCCGGCGAGGCCCAACTGTCTCGTCGGCGGTAGGCCTCGTACAGTGGCAGATCAGTGCTGTCCCACTGACTGTAGCTTTGCAGAGCGGAAACCAGTAGGAGGCAAAGAATCAGCGCAGCACAGAAGGAGAGGAGCAGACGAGAGCGGCAGGTCAGAATAAGCACATTCATCCACAGAGGAGCACATGAAAGGCACACGTACGATAGAAGCATGGAGGTTATGCAGAAGCACTGGAAACTGGATCAACACCTAAAACGGCTGTATATTAATTTGATACTGTGGTTAGAGGTGACACTTATCAACTGCTGAGTTTAAGTTCAGCAAAGTGTTATTAGTTGCTGATGGAGGAGAAAGCAGAGCGAGTGCAGTGAGGAAGGAAGGCCCACACCCAGCATGCTCCACACGGGACTGAAAGACACTTCTTATTACTTTCTCACAGAAAACAAGACACACTACTACAGTGTTTTGTCTACTTTATTTCTTAAATCATTCTGGTTCTAATGGAACAGCTGGGACAAACTGGTGTACAAGTGCAACCACACACGTGTGATCGTTATTGCCTGCGTGACTACAGCTCGAGTCACTTGTGGTCTTAAGGACGGAATCATTTAAAGATGATTACCTAACTGCTTTTACAAAACAAAACAAAAAGGTCTACTTGAGAAACTTTCAGATTTGACCTCAAATAAATAACTGCGAGAGTCGTGTCTAATTTAACAGTCTAAATCAAGCATTCATCCACCATACAGGTTATCACCTTTACATTTATGATTTGAATATTACATATAAATAATATTGAATAAAAATGAATGATATATCTATAAAATATATACGAATATTCTGATAAAGTTTTAGTTTTTTCAATGTGTAATTCGTCTAAAGGAGATTCCCTGCAAAGCTTTGTTTTGCAACACTCCAGTCTGTTGACAGCCATTTAACAACTAATCTATGACGAAAATACCAAGTGCTTTAATGTATTGGATTTTTGATTAACTCTGGTTGCAACTTCAATTAAAATGTATATATAATATTTGTTTAAAAATGTTTAAAGCCTCTTGGACTGCAGACCAACAGAAAGTCTGATCAGCATTCAGAAATAAACCCAAACTTTCTTTTCTCAATTATGAAATGTATCCCAACATCATTCAAGCCCTTTGAGAATTCAATGCAGTTCACTGATGCAGTTTGAAAGCCAAAGGTACATGATGACCTGTGATTGTTCAAGAGCTGGATACATTTATACAGCTAATATTCAGTTGAATTCCCCTTTAATGCGGATATCCTCTCAACTTTGGCCAATTATGACAAACGTCATAGAGCAGAAAAAACTCAAGGCACTTTCTAATCAATAAAGTCACTTAGTGAGATGCTCTCCATCACAATGACCCTCAGCAATGATCTGTGTGGATGAATGAGAATGTCTGGATGTGACGATGAGATAAATTCAAGCCCAAAAGTGTCAGGTTTAGATGCGGGAAGAACTAAACCCTTCCTTGGGTTCAGCAGTGAATGGTGAATGTGAGACAGTATATGGTGCGGGCCATGGGACAAGAGAGGGGCGGTGAGATGGGGGCAAGTATGATCCTACTTGTACCTGGAGGAGTAATATTCTTCCTCTAGCTCATACAGGTCGATGGCGATCTCGTCACGGAGCGAGGTGAGTTTCTTGTCACACTCCTCCTGCAGCGAGCGGAGCTGCTGGTTCTGGAGGCTGATGGCGTCGTTCACCGAGGGAAAGTCGTTCAGAATCAGGAACTGCTTCAGGTCGGACACCAGCTTCATCAGGGACTCGCCAGCTCGTACCTGATACAACAACACAGACGCGGGGAAATCAGGGTCAGAAATTAATCATGCATTTTACTTTATCTTTAACGTCTTACACCCTGCAATTCTACTGGAAAACCCAAACTTTACAAAGATACCAAAAGTATAAGATATTGGTTAACTGAACAATGTTTCCATTGACAGGAATGGTACAAACATAAAACAGAACTTGTATGAAGATTTGGAAGGAGTCAATACAGAACTTACATGTAATACTGTCAGACAGTGTTGAATAAAATGATTATTTTTCAACCTTACAGCTCCAAGTGAATTATTGTTGATTACATTCATTCAGAAAGCAGCAAACCCCCAATGAGGTCTGTGTCACATGTTGGCTGTGACAGATCTTGTGTGCTTGCTTCTTAATGCATTTACTTCAGAAGGTAGCAAAAAAACAACTTCAGAGTATTTTTTTATTCAGTCATCACACACAATACAATAAGCATAAACAGTATATACAATATGACTGAAAAGGCCCTAGCAGAAGCATCGTGCTTCTATGTGCAAACTGTACATTTTAATTAATTAATACAATATGAATACAATTTAATGTGATTTATTTGAAGTAACATGATAATGTTACATTTGGACTAAAAGTTGAGCAGAATGAACTGACTTCTCCTGTGCAGTCTCTCATCTTTCCTCTCCCTACTAAATAAAAGATGCCGAACTATGTTAAAAAAGACAAATAAAAACAACTGTGCTTTGTGCAATACTTACAATGTTGGCTGCTCTCACGTGCATCTCATAATGGTCCTGCTCTGCTTGGGTTGCTCTGGCAACCTGCGTCTCATCCTCTATCTGGAGAGAGCAGACGGTGTGAGAACATCTCAGATACTCACGGGTCAGGAGGGCAAAGGGGAACAATGTTAAGAGAGGGACAGGGAACAGGAGTGATGCTGCAGTCATATTATTAAGATAAGAGAGTTAAGATAAGATAATCCTTTATTAGTCCCGCAGCGGGGACATTTACAGGATTTACAGCAGCATGGGGTAAAAAGAAACAGACAGAGTAAAAAGAAACAAGATCAAAAACAAGTATTATAAAGAAGCAAATAAACAATAAAAAATCTACAATAACTGAATTTGAATATACAGACAGAATATAGTAACATTTCCTGCTTTCCACCAGAAGTAATGCACATAAAACACGTGTGAAAGAGCAGAGGAAGTAGTCAGAAGAGGCTCTGCATTTAAGTACCTTTGCTGTTTTGATAATCTCTGTTAAGTTGTCCAGAATGGACCTGATGTCGTCTTTCAGCCTCTTGTTGTAGTTCTGCAGCAGAGACTCTTTGCTTTGAGGGAGCACCCTCTGAGTCGCCATCGTGCTCAGGGGAGAGGGGCGACGCGGCGCGGGTTACCTGTCGACGTCACGGGTTACCTGTCGACGTCACGGGTTACCTGTCGACGTCACGCAGAGATCCGTTCAGCTCGTGAGGTTTGTGATACAAACAAGTGAGAAGCTAAGCTGGCTAGCATGAAAGGGAGCGTGCTTTTATAACAGAAACGAGATACACGTGGAGCTTACGTAGTTTTAATACCTGCACAGCTGCAT
Source organism: Ophiodon elongatus (assembly GCA_016806645.1). Taxonomy (NCBI): domain Eukaryota; kingdom Metazoa; phylum Chordata; class Actinopteri; order Perciformes; family Hexagrammidae; genus Ophiodon; species Ophiodon elongatus. The sequence continues at coordinate 1,559,064 of JACSYO010002128.1, forward strand.
ACATATATCTCTATTACACGTCCCGTAACGGAAATATATTAGTCTTACCGCATACTTTGAACACAGTCGTTATTGTGAAAAAGAGACTGGCGGCACTGTTTGCTCTTCTTCTCTACATTTACCGGAGGCTCACATCCGGCGTGTGTGTGTGTCACCGCCCTCTAGTGAAAATAAAACACTGAACAGGTCGTTTTCTTTGTAATACACATACTGCATATAAGAAGCAATGCTGTTTTAGTTTGCGCGCCCATTACGTCATGAATCGATGTATGTTTGAGATCTACAGAAGATGGTAAAAGGGATAAAAAGTACAATGTTAAACACTGACATGTAGTGGAATAGATATACTCAAATTAAAAAGTGCCTCAAACTGTACTAAAGCACAGTACTTGAGTATACAGTATGTGTTTAGTTTGACCTACATACACATCTATGTTTTAAAGATGACAAATAACTCAAAAAACTGCAAAGATTTGATTTACATTCATTTAATAGTTTTTTTTTTTCAGGATTTACAACATAGTTTTCAAAGGCAGGCTGTGCAGCATAACAAGTATTGAGTGCTTTTTTTTGTCCAACAGTATCATCAGTTGTTGAATCGTCCAACAGTTTCCTACACAACACTGGTTGAAATACATTATACAGCTGTTACAATCAAAACACATTCTTAGGGAACCCTGACTCTGTGTCAGTGACTATGTGCAACCTTCATGTAGACAAGTTGGGTGAGAAAAGTGAGCATTTATAAAAAAAAAAAAAAAAAGATTGTACATTTTGAAAAGAAAGAAGGGGATTTTAAATTGCAACCGAAGAATACATGAATTCAACTTTGGGCTGAAACAGGTTGGTTCCCCTTTCTTAAAAGTGCCATGGTGGGAAACAAAGAGTGTTCCATGATTTTGCAGAGCACAAAGACAGTAAAATATTCCCAAATGGCAATGGAATTAAATTCAAAAGGAATGTCCTCAATCAGTCACCATTCAAGATCTCACTTACAAGATACTACTGTTACGATCCCTGACTGAAACTGCGATGCATAAGTGCTGTAGATATTTGTGTGACTGCAGGAAAAGCATCTTTTTTAAGTTGCAGTTACAACTTTTCACTTAAGTTGTTGATAAGTGTGAGTCACAGTTAGTACACACTTGGAGTTTACAGAGACCTACTAAAGAGATGCATTAGAGTTGAATGAGTCTCGGTGCATTAGCATACTGCAGACAGCAAAAAGTTGTACATGATTGTACACAAAGTATTTGGTGCTGAATGTGTGTGCAATAAAATTAAGTAAATGCAACACTTTTAAAAAGGAGGGCACAAAAGGCAAAGGTGAATTATTCTGATGTGGTCGGAGGGACGAACTGTAAACGTGTAAGGCTTCAGAAATATCATCTTGTAAAGTAAGTAGAAACAAAGAAATGCTGGTGTTCTACATTTATCCAACATAAGAACTACTGGTGTATTTTCTATGCCTAACATTTAAACAGTTCGTACGTTACATGGAACAAACACTGATATTCCAGTTCTAACAGACAGACCACAAACACAATACATGACAAAATGCAAACATTTTTGAATGAAAAAAAGTTTCATGTCATATCAACAAATGTTATCCTTAGAAATGTCTATGCATCAGTACTCAGCATCTGACTCATAACAAACTGTCAAGCTTAAAGACCAAGGGCCCAAAACTACGGACTTTGAAGGGCATGATTGTAAGGTTGTTTGTAATTACAGCAAGCCAGATATTTGGAGATAAATTCCTCTGAAACATCTTTACATTTTCCTCTTCCAAGCTTCTGTGGAGTTATGATCTTGAGATTGAAGCTGAATCACACATTTCTGCAAACTAACACAATGAAGGAATGAGGCGTCATCAGATCATAGTTTGACAGTGAAGCTCAAATATACAGGAAATCAAGCTGCCGAAGCTGCAGACAATCGACAAACTCCCTCACGGTGTGGTGTTTTAGAGGGGACATGGAAAGTAACTGAGGTAGGCAATGAAACAATCAAATGCTTGACCACCATATTGTTTTTGTGTAGATGAACGTACCAAAAGGATTAAGGAAAATGCAAACGGTAAAAGGATGTGACAGGAAAAATAAAAAAAGCAACCAGGAGTCAGGGAATGATGTCAGTTGTTTTTTTTACTCGGAGCATTTTAGCATTCAAGTGTAAAGATGACCTTGCACTATCACTAATTGGAGCCAAGAATGAGATCCATGCAGGCCTGCAGTCCAGCTGCAGCGCTGGTGACCGCATGCAGTATGCCTGATGTAGTTTGCATAATTCAGTGATGAGTGCCGATACCCAGTGCCCCGACCTCGGAGTGTGCGTTCAGGGCTTTTCTTGTGGGGCCTTGAGGTGAAAGGGTGCAGAGACGAAGGGGTCTACCATGCTCACTTCTGAGGTCCATGAGTGAAGAGGTCCCACAGGGACTGATGCCACAGCAGCTTGCCTGCTCACGTTAGACACTACTCGGTGAGCTGCTACGGGCTGCTGGGGCGCAGGTCCCTCAAAGTGTCGGGAATATTTGGCCAGAGCCTGTGGGCGGAAAGGTTGTTGGGCAACTTCTCCCAACACGCCCTGATCAGGGGTTACAGCATGGACTCCAGCGGCATGAGGATACGAGTGCTGAGCTCCTAGAGCCTCCTTTCTTTTTCCGAAGGGAGCCTGAGAGAAAACATCAAACTGCTGCGGAGATGTAAGGTGGGCGCGTGGAAACGGAGCGTTGGAAAACACATCGGCTGCTTCTTCTTGCACACCCCAAAAGGGAGCTTTTGAGAAAACATCTGCCCCTTTGGCTGGCTCGTGTACATGTTGGGAGTGATTCTGAGCAACGGTGCTTGGAGTAGGTTGGTGGAAGGTAGTAGATGGTTGTGTTGGTCCTGCGCTGGAGTGCGGTGATGAGTGGAGGGCTAAATCTTGCTCGTCTTCATCCTCAGAGTCCAGCAGTAGAGGTCTGGAGCCGCTGCAGTCGTTTCCTGCTGCGTGACTTTCAACGGCTTCCTCATCCTGCTGCTCTTCTCTATGGGCTTCTGCTTCCTCTTCCTCTTCTTCTTCATCTTCATCCTCTTCTTCTTCTTCTTCTTCTTCCTCCTCCTCCTCGCTGGAGTGCACACATTCCTCGTTTACTTGAGAATCTCCCTCTTGAGGTTCAGTCTCCTTTCCCTCTCCAAGCACAGAGTAGCCGTTACTCTGCCCTTGAACATCTGAATTAGAGAGCAGAGAGAGAAACATATCCGAGGTGAACAAAAACGTTAGAAAGTATAAATATTGTCAGTAGCAAGAAACTTTACCACCTGAGGTCCTGCTGCTCATTAATCTACCACACTATCAAACCTCAGTCACAAACAACATACTATACGACCGATTGATCACCTGTAACCACTGAAGAATCAATAATAACGACCCAACAGTGAGAAACCAGCACAGGACTACAACAATACAGACACATTCTACTCTGAACAAGTCACATCCGACAGACAAGACTGGCCAGCTCTACCATTACAACATCAAATAACCTTGTTTCCACAAATTAGTTTCAGCACAGCTGCAGTAGCCTCAACCTTCAAAAACAGGGCCTCGTGTTAGGGGACGTAGCGGTTTTGCTTTTGGTTAGAATTGATTTGTGTTGAGGTAGAGGGAGCTCAGAGGGAGTCAATAGCTCTGTGGAAACAAGGACAAAGAGCTTTCACAGCAACAGTAGAGGTAATTAGGGACAGACAGGTTTGCACAGATGAGCAGAGACAGTCTTACCTCAGCAGTGTCGACAGCAGCTGTTAACTGGCAGCTCTTGGGCAGATGTTAGTTGCAGCCATTAAAAGGGAGTTTTGGTTTTAGGTCTTGGGTAACTTCCTTCATCACTCGTCTGTTTTTTGTAAACTGTCCACAGCCTATTTCATATATTGTACACTTGCCTCCATGATTTAAACCAGAGTAAATCAAACTGAAGACTTATCTACAGATCACTGGTCAGAGCTGACGCCTCAAACAACAACGAACAGTGAGGCTGCTCATGTAATCGTGGAATAACAGTCATCAATTTCTCAAATACAGCTCAAAGGCCCTGCAGTCTATCAGTGGTAAAATCTAACAAAGAGGAAAACATACCAGGAACCTAAAGCCCTTTATCAAAGTTTCTGGCCTGGATTCACAATAAATGAAAATAAATGTCTACCAAAACTAGGAGGCATAGAACTACTACGATATGAGGGGGTGCCAAGAAAGAGGAATAGGAAAGAAAGCCTAGAAAACACTGGAGTAGTCCTTTAAATCTCAGAGCAAAGCTGAAAAAGTACCACTGAGCAAATTGTCAGACAGACAAGTGTGTCTGATGATGCTTTTTCTAAGAGGTGCAAACAATGAGTAAATCCTGAAATCTGAGCAGAAAAGGCCTCAGTGAGTCCCATCGAGGTAGATTAGAGTATCTGCAATATAATTTGGTTCCCATAAGGAAAAAGAATCTGTCTGCTAATTAAAAACAATAGAAATGGAAGAATCCATATTTAGACTGTCAATCTAAGCATGCTACTTTGCTATTCCGAGTCAAAATCCAATAATGTGACACTTAATTTACATTCACAATAATGCGTTTTATTCATTGTTTCTCATTCTGAACCTTAATTCATAAAAATAGAAGTCCACACTCCACAATGGTCCTGCTTTGACATATGGACACCTGCCAAATCATGTCAAACATTTTGATATAATCAAAGTCATTTCTAAACCTGGCACCATATCAACCCAACCAGCACAACAAGTACATTGGTTTCACACAGCAACACAAGTCAAACTCTACGGCGAAGGCGAGAACTCTACAGGATACAGCACTGTGGTGTCTGATAAGAACATGAAGCGTTATTGTAGGATTGCATAGATTAGCCACAAAAATGCAAATGTTAGCTGAAAAACATTCGATGGAAAGAAAAAGAAATCTTAGTTGTATTTACCCATGCCAATTCTAACAGTATTGTTGATGTCAATGACTAACCTTTACACTATGCAATACTGGGGCAGGAGGAGGAGAAAACTATTTATGACCCAAACCTCAAGCGTATATACCAGCGGTGGCATATTGGGAGAGTATGTACATATCTAAGGTGATATGGGCCCTAAAAAGAGACTTATCACTATGGAATGGACCTTCCTTGGCTAGAGAAAAGCCAAAATAAAAGATTACTTGCAAAGTCAGTTGTAGATCAGATCAAATGTGATCAGATGTAAAAACAACTTGTACAGCTGTTTTTTACAAGTCACACACGCCGTTCTCATGTTCATCAGCCAAATAACAGAGAACGGTTATCAGAGGGGAGAGGTGCTCCAGAGATGTCAGGAAGTTAATTCCGTCATTAGCTCCGTTTTGCTCTCCGTTAGATAAAATCTCTCCCAGTAATGTACAGTAACTTACGAATACCAGTATTATGCACAGAACTGCTGTGGAGCGATATAAAGATTACTTGAGCACATTTGTGTTGATGACTTCTAAAACAAAAGCACTAGCTGAAAGCTTGACATGAATGGAGAGAAAACACAGAGGGGCTTTGGACAGAGGAGAGGGTCAACATATTTGCACTCTTAAATACAGCTTCATACACAAATATTGTTTTTTTTATCTATATATCCTTAAATTGTACATATTTCATAATGGTACTCAGTTCATACATTCATTCTAAAAGGTCCATAAATAATAGTAACATTTATTCATATCATGATAGATGAAATGCCTTTAAATATTACACACTAAAATAATTCTACTTTTACCAGTGCTAACAAGAGCGAAAATGAACAGTGACTTTATGTACATATAAAGGATTTTGTTTCTGAATTTCTCTTCTGGCTGAAATAAATGACACATTGGCCAAATGACCTTAACGTATGTAGTAGGAATAGATTGGATAGACAAGATAGAGAGGATGTCAATTGGAGAGGGAGATCTTCATATGAAGCTTATTTGTTAGCGCAGTACCTACACAAATAACTCAATAAAATCTAAATTGTATCTCCTCGTCTATGCTGCTAAAAATCTGCTCATCCTCACTGAGCCCGAGAGCAGACTGACACATGACAAACAGCATAATAATAAAATCTTTCCTTTAGCTTTGGCATGGCTGCAGGTCAAATAATTTGATTGTGTGCTTATCTTGACAATGGGTCAAAAATATGATGGCCACTTCATGACCCTACTCATAAAAATATGTAACTATAAAATGCACACAAACTGGTTTTAAGATGTGTTATAGTGTTGCCAAAAACAGAAAAGCAACCTGCGATGGCAATGGAGCCCGATTAATCAGCCATATTAACACTGACTTCACCAGTTTCAGACGGACAGATTTATGGGTGTAGTTTTAGGCGAAATTATACCCTGATTAAGATCCAGAAAGAGCTGGCAATATACAGTTATGATGAAGCTGCAGTTGTGAATACATGTACTAAGGTAACTTAGATAAATAGTTGATTGCTGATCTATATTGGAATTTTAGCACAGAATTGCTAAGATGGTGCAGACAGTTTGAAAGAAGTCTCCAACAGTAAATCACAACAGAGAAATCTGTAAAGACTGCCCAAAGCTGACATTTTTCTCTTCATTGGTTTACAAACTGGTTCAATCAATGCAAATAGCTCTCAGTAGTTCACTCTGGGTGCGTCTTTGATTGGTCAGTAATTTGGTTCAATGCATCACATTATCCTGGAGGTCTACAGCATGTCTGACTCCTTACTCTTCAGTCAGACCCCCGACACAAATGAGCATGCCTGAAGGTGGCTTGTTTAAATAAAGCGTCAACACTGAACAAGTACACAAAGTGAACACAATGCGGCTGTGATTAGCGTGTGTACATGATGAAAGTCGATCACCATGGCACAGTGCACTCAATGAGGGATATTAATGCGAGTATGAGGAAAGCATGAAGAAGACCATGGTGTAGCCGGGACAGAAGCAGTCGATATGCTCAGGCATTAATGAAAATATTTTCTACCAGTGTGGGAATGTCAACGGCCAGCAGAGATATATGCAGCCAGCTTATCAGGCAACTAGAGATGGAGTTGAGGCCAAGGAGGCACATAAAAAGAGAGGTTCTACTGAACCAATCTATGCTGACTCCTCTGTTTTAATTCATAAGGTGCTACATTAAATGCCTCGGCTTCCCCAACTCTATCCCCCACCCTCCCACCCATCCCTCCCTTTGTTAGGATTGCACACTGCCCCTTCGACCTCTCCCACCCCCTCTAGAGGTCGATGAGCTGATCCACCAGCAGAAGGGATCGGGCCAAGTTGGGGATGCTGGACTCTGAACTGCCACTGTTGCTGCGCGAGTGACCACCTGAAACGTGCCAGAAAGAGAGAGAGACAGAGACAGAGATGGACATGGAAGGAGAGCCGAGGGAGATCGTGAAAAACAAGCAAAAGAATAAGTAATATTAACAGAGATTGTATGGAGAAATTAAGAGCAAGGAGTTGATGAAAGGAAAATGATGGCGGAGCAGAGAGATGCATGAACGGGGGCAGAAAGAGGAAGAGAAACAGGCAGAGAGTGAGCTGGGGTAATCTTCATACAGCTGCATCATTACAGGGGGAGAGTAGGGGAATGCCAGTCTAACATGAGGAGGCTTTCAAGATAAACTACAAAGAGCCAAACACCTGCAAGGCAGAGAATCACTGGCAGTATAACATTAGAAACAAAAGAGAGGAAGACGACTAATGTGAGAGCTTGATGGGATAAAAAGCCTTAATGTGACAAGCACACCCATACAAGACTTCACATCAGCAGTCACAGGAAGGATCTAGGGGGCTGAATTAGGGGCGAAGGCATTCATCTTTTTGGCTCTTAGCCTGGGCTTCTGCAGTTGTGAGTGCTCATCTCGGGATTCTGTTAACCTTACCTTGATTTGAGTTTTTGGAGATGAGCACAGGAATAGGGTCAAACTCGTCTTCATTGCCTTTCTCCCCACACGACATGAGGAAAGCAGAGTCTGCGGTGAAGGTAAAGGAAGTGAAGGAACGATGGAGGGGGAAAAGAAGTTAACTCAGCCAAAGGAAAGAGCAAAAAGAAAGTAGGATGCAAGTAGATTCAAAATAGATGGAATCAGGGCAGTCACAGTATTTAAAAGCCGGGCATTTCAAGTGGCTTTTGGCTCTTCTACAAATGAGTCAAGGGTCTGTGAAGCTATCATTTAATGTGCCTAATTCAATTTCCATATCACATTTGAACAGGTCCTCCTGTTGTTGGAAGAATCGGTAGTCTGTGATGGTTTCACAGGCCACGGAGCCCCGCAGACATAAAACTGAGGGGTGCTGCAAAGAGGTCTTACCAGAAGCTGTCTGACCAGGCAGCAGCTCCTCCAGACAGGATCCACAGCCGGAGCCAGGAGGAGCAGAGGAGCAGGAGGAAGGGAGAGCAGAAACAGACTGGTTTCCATGAGAACAAGTATGAGATAGAAGATCGCAACCCAGCAGAGAGTCCTCCCCAATGAGAGAGTCTGAGGGAGGATGAAGCAAAGCCAAAGGGACAAAGGGTCACAGTAAAAATAAGATAGTTAGCTAAAGGTGCAGAGAAAAATGCATTTTGTTAGTAAGGCACGGTCTAATCTCTGAAAATATATCATCATAAGCGTCAAAGGAAAGTCTGAGTGGAAAGTAGGGCTGGGCGGTATGGGCAAAAATTCATACCGCGTTATTTTGTAAGATTCTGGCGGTTTCACTGTATTTTTTTTTCTTCGAGTAAACACATTCATTCATTGACGCCGAAAAGGACCACCGGCCAACTGAACAGCTGTTCACCGCTCGCGTGGCTCTTCCTGTTTTTTTTCACCTACATTCCCCTGGGTCCTAAGTCTGTACCCAGCATGCAGTTCGGCGGTGTAATTTTATAAATGTACAATTATTAGTGTCACAAACTATTGTGTCGTGGTGTTTTCCCCTGTTAAAGAGCGTTAGTTGTGGGTTATTAATTGTTGTTATAAAGTTATAACCATGACTCCATCTCAATACCCGGAAGACAAGTAGCTCCGACCGCTGCGCCCTCGGCGGTGAGCGATGAACAATATATTTTGCTGCCTACCGAAGAGCGTTAACAGTTGTTACGGCTATGCACCGGTATGACGATATATGAAAATCTCATACCGTATGGAAATTTGAAACCGGTATACCGGTTGAACCGGTATACCGCACAGCCCTAGTGGAAAGCCCATAAAAAATACGCTACAAAGTCTGGGGCCGGAGCAACACTTTAACACTCAGCAGTGGCTACGAACCCAAAACCTGCAGTGATTGATATTAGCTGTGGCAAGCATGCAGAAGACTGTTAGTGGGTTTTAGGCAAGATTTGCATCGATAATGAAAAATCTGTGAAATGTTCTCATTGAATAGATTGCTTAACACCTTAGAAAACCTCAGTGAAGCAACTGTTCCAGTCACTGAAGTGAGCAGCTATTTTAAAACTGATTTGTTGTTGCAGTGTTTCTACCAGGACCGTGTGATCTGGCACAACTGGGCTTGTCAGTGATAAATTAGTCTGCACTTTCTACGCCTAAAAATAAAGTGATTGCAGTTGTAACAAAATCCCTCAGGAAAAACTTTGGGGTTGAGATGATATCAACAAGTAACAAGTGGATCGTGACCACAACTGGAAACAATTAATACTTGGTGTAAATGCCGCAAAGATTTATGTTAAGATTTGCTATTCTGTGGTCGAGGACGCTAACCTGGCATGCTGGGAGGGATGAGCTCTGGCTGGCCTGAGAGTCGTTGGGCCTGGGGGGCTTCCAAACCAGGAATCAGTGAGTCCACACACATCTCTGCCTTCACTACATGGAGACAGCGAGGGGAAAAGACAGTAGTTTTATAGACATTGCAAGTAATGTAAAATAAAATAAGATTGACAAAGGCCTTCTTCACTCCTTTCCCTGGTGGGTCTTTCTGACTTCATGATCATGTGAGTGAAAGAGAAGAAGGAAGGCAAGGAAGACTGCAGACTGGGGATTTTAGAGCAAGTCAGGGGACAAAAACGGAGCTCGTACCATTGGTGGAGCTTTCTGCAGCAGTGCTGAAGGGGTTGGCCAGGGTTAAGAGGTCGGGGAGCAGCAGAGAAGGTTCAGGGGACTTCAGTCCCTCAATCAGCTTCTCTGTGAGCAAGCCAGCGGGAAAAGACAAAGAGAGGTAATGAACAGGTGGCAAAAGAGAGAAAATGGTAGGGAGGGAGGACTTTGTATACTAACAAAAAAGGAGCAAACAAACTTAAGAGATATGAAACTAACAATGTGGGAGAACATTATATTGACAAGCATCAATGAAGATTATTACAGTACAAATATTTATAATATAGACATCAGGTTGGCTACACGGCTTACATTGTTAGGAACAAAATATGTTAAGGAGGCAAGACACATATATAGGGTTAGGGATGATAACTGCATGAAGACCATCATGTTAACATTTTACATTTACATGACTTGCAATCAGGTTGCTTGCAAACCAAAGACCAATGATACAATTATGATTTGTTAGTTTATTTAGTTCTGCCCACCACAGCCATTAACTCAAGTACCAGCAAGTTGAGTGAAATCCCATGCAAAAGGTAAGAAACCTTTCCTGAACCGGTTGGAATTATGGTGCCAAAAAAAGCTATAATGCACTGTCCACATGCCAACCCTCCCAACTCATTTATTTATATATACAGTATATATCCTATTAATATAAATAATTACTTACTCAATTAAGCTGAAATACAGTCCATGCATGAAATGACAAATGACTGACTTTTCACTGCAACTCGTACTTACAGGAAACTGCTATGGGGCAAAATTGGGTGGGGTGGGGGTGGGGGGGTCAAGGAATGTGTTGGCTCAGAAAATGGCACAGCAGATGTGACCTTTTGCCCCCTTCACTATTGGAAAGAGGCCAACACCGATGACAGTTTTTTTTTTTACAAATCCTAACATATTCCAGTTAAAGTCAATAGAAAACATACGTAATGTAAGAAATGCTGTACAATCTTATATTTTTTTATTTAATTCCAAAGAGGCCGTCCTTATCCTCAATGCTGCTCAGATACAACTCTCTGCTCCATCAGCAAAAGTCAGACTGAGTTTGCTTGTATGCATCCAGTTTAGGCTGGCTAGAGAAGATTAACCACACCCTGATTATGTAATGGCCTCAACATTTTTATCCTTTCAGTTCTGGCCTTAAACAGCAACTCCACAAAGGAGGTTACACAGCTAAGAAATAGCCACCACTTCCAAAACGGTTAAAGGCTAAACTGAGGGGAACATAAAGGGCTGGGTCATCATTTTAACAAGACAGCAAGCTTAACTTTCTCTAGTTCTTAGTGGCAATGGTAAGCAGGCTCCTCCAGTAAGGCAATCCAATTAACAAAGGAGAATTTGTCCTTCGCGTTACCAGGCAACGGCGAAAGCACCGATCTACAAATGAGATGCGATCTAGCTGTAGCTATGGTCTCTATTCATGGAGGCTGACAAGGAGCCACTGTTAGGCTGCCTGCTAGGTCAACATGATAGGACAAATCCAAACCACACAACTAGCACTCATAAACTAACCTCGGGGAAGTGTGATATCCAGGAAACTACTTCCGCAAATAAAATGGTGACTCATACACTCTTGAGAATATATTTGTTCAAGAGTCTAAAGCCTGAAGGAATCAAAAGGCACGGCTCGTTCTATGTCATGTTGTGACAAGAAAATTACCTGTGGTGTCAGAGAGGGAGAGGGTTTTAAGAGGGTCCGGGACAGTCAACAGCGCTGAACCTGCACTGATGATGTCTGCAGATCTTTCAGCTTAACATTATACAGTGAATAAAGATGGAGAAGAACAAATGAGGGAATTTGAGAGCATGTACAACAGAGAAGAGAGTGGGTACGACGAGGGGATAAACATGAGCGTACTTTTATGAGAACTCTAGACATAAAGAGGTCATAATCCAGCAAAATAGTTGAATTCCAATATTAAATTGTTGCATGTGGATATTGGGTGAAAAGTCCACTTGAAGACTGATAAAACACTCAATGAAAAGCCTCCTGGGAGAAGAAGTATGCAAAGCCATGGGACAGCATAGTGAAAAGAATTAGGCAAAGACGTACCTGGAAAAGCAATGAGCCCTGAGATGAGATTTTCACTAGATCCCGTGACCTTCTCTCCAGGTGCAGCAGCTGTGCACAAGCCAACAGCAAAGTTGCAATTGATTTTAGATCACACAACTATCTACCAATGCTGCAGGTGTTAAGTATACAGAGATGAAGTTGCACTTACTCTCAGCTAGCTTTGCAAAGTCTTTGTTAAGGAGCTCCTCTGCTGTTAGTTTGGAGAAGTTATCATCCCCAAAGGGGTTCCAGCTTGGCTGAGTGTTGGGTGCAGCAAGAGCTGATAGGGCGTCACCATCACCTGGTTGATACACACTCTGCTGGGACGAGCAGGGGGAGCCAGATGGAGTAGTGCTGGCTGATCTGCAGTGCACAGAGGTGAAAACATAAACACGGTTAAGAGTGCACAGTGAAATTTGATCATGGTTGTATGTGGACACTGGCCTACTGATGTATGCAAAGAAGGCAGAGTGAGTAGAGTTATTTAAAGACTGAATTGGGCGATTCTTCTTAAACTGGATTCTCTGGGATGTAAAAGGGTCGTTTATCCTCCTTTGGGGTTCTGTCATATGAATGGACTGTCTATTGGCCTTCTCAGCTCACTCAGTGCCATAAGAGGACCGTTCATCCTCAGTTCACTGAAGGGAGTTAATTCTGCTCACTTGGACTTGTTGAGGCTAGCCTCAGCTGCGGCTGCCTGGAGAAGCTGGGTGGACTTGCTGACTGGGACCCCAAACACAGCACTGTGAGTGACATCGCTCAGTATGCGTCTGTGACCGCTTTTAGGGGCCATCTTTGGCGACGAGGGGGGTGTCAATGAGCCGACTCTGTGAATCACTCGACCCGCCGTCTACGAGGAGAAGAAAAGATACAGAGGCAGAAATATGAGATGAAAATGTTCTTGATGCCAACAGAGATAATTTCTGTTTAGTGCATGAAGAAAAACAAGCAAGACAGATCCCCAAACATAAAAAAACAAAATCAAGCAAGCAAGATCCACTAGAAGTGAAAATCTGAAAAAAAAGATGGATTGTAAATTTCTCAAAAACCACAACAAAAAGAGGAACTCTGTTAAAGGAAAAGGGAAAGTATTCCAAGTAGAGATATTACAGAAACAGATGTACCTGATGAATAGAGTTTACAATAGGACATAGAGTAGGGTCAATAACATATGAAAAAGACAATTATGAAAGTTGAAAGAAGCAGTTCGGAAAGCAACACTAAATGATTTGGTTATCACGTGACTAACTGCAGCAATGACGTCTTTCTAAGATGGCATTAAAGGAAGCATTTCTATCTACATGGCATTCACACGGTCACATTTAATATATTCTGTGAGACCAGTCTTGCCTTCCATCTGCCCCGAAGGAGGAAAAGTACAAATTTGGATGTGATTGGTTAGAAACGAGCTGGGAATCAACTCCCAAACCCAAAAGAGCAGCAGGCGGAAGCAGGAGTAGGATGTTACCACAACCTCTCGGTCAGCTGCAGGGCTGACTGCAGACTCAGGGATGGAGGTCAGATGAGAAGCTGCTGTTTCATGGACAGCTGCTACATGCTGCTGGTGTTGCAGTTGCAGGGCAATAACTGGAGGAACAGGTTTATGTTTGGACTGCAGCACGGTACACGCCTGAGACGCTTTTTGTAGTTGTTGCTGCTGCTGCTGCTGGAAGAGGCTCTGTACCAGTTGATGCTACATAGGAATACCACACAGCCAAGAATGAGGGAGGCCTAGTTTGTTATGACCTACAGCTCTTTGACAAATGCAGCAGCCTTTTAAAACATTCTTTTCAGGATTTGATATCTACTTTTCTGACAGTACACAATGAAGATGCAACATAAGATAGAGGTAGGGAGACAGACATAGAGAGATAGAAATGAAGGAGAGAGGGTGAGAAGTGATTCATTCACAACATTTAGGTTTCTAACTTTAGTTCATTAAATATTATTTGTATCCCTAAAAGCACAGATTCTGTCTGCAAAATACACCAGGGAGGAATAGTATTGTATGTATGTAATATTGTAACGATACTAACAACTTTTAATAGAAGACATAGTTGCAAGGTGTCACTGCCCATTGATGGATACTTAAATGAAAACATTAAAAAGAAATTATTGCAGCTGAATTTTACAGCCTGAACCATGACATCGACAGATACCATGGTCAAGCAGGCCCTGAGCACCGTGTTTGTATGTTTAAGATAATGGGTCACTACTATTTAAAAACAGCAATTTGTGCCCGGTATTGCATGGTGTGTTATTGCATTGATAGTGATTTGAAGCAGGAGTAGCGGAACAAAGTGATATTCCAAACTGTGTCTCTATTGTGGTCAATCACAGCCAAGTCAAGCCCCCTCTGTTTTGCAAATGGTCCCATACACATGTCAACATACAGGCCTTTTCAATTGGGACAACTTGTTTAGGAACAGGAAGGACTCATGTACTCTACCTGTAAATAATGTGCAAAAAGGACAGCTCAAAAAACTCTTATACTATTCTTTTGGTTTGAAAATGAGAATTTCTTTGTCATTGTCACACACTCGCCCTCCGTATCCCTGTATGAAGTTCAAACACAATCAATGTGGCAAAGAAGTATTCTTGTTCTGCCAGGATGACTACCTGCTGGTTGCTCTGTGGGCTTAAGAAGGCCGAGGCTTGCTGCTGCTTTATGAGGAGCTGCTGATGCGGTGGTGTGGCGTTTGGCTGCATGTTGGCTGTCTGAGCTGGTTGCGGTGCAGCCTGTGCAGCAGGAGCCTGTTGAGCCGCTTGGACAGCAGCTGCAGCTGCAGCTGGGACATTGATGCCAACACCTGGAAAGGAGAAACATAAGAAGAATTAGGTGAACATAGACCTATACTTTATCACATCAAGAGTATATTATTAAAATGCACCCACATTTCTGGTGAACTGTAGAATCTGTGCAAATATAAATTGCAAAGATTCTTGTATTGATCCAAATAAAACCCTAAATGGGCTGGCCCCCTCCTTCATTGCAGACCTCCTACCCCGTTATTCTTCCTCCAGGTCCCTCAGGTCAGCTAGCATTTGCAACCCCAAGACTGTGGAACAGCATCCCCCTCCCCCATCAGATCTGCCTCCTCCTTTGACTCGTTTAAGTCCAGGCTCAAAACACACTTCTTCCCTCTTGCGTTTGACTCTTCCTGATGTGGCTGATTTTGTACTTGTGCTTTTGCCTATTTGTCTATTTGTGCCTATGAGCTGTGTGCATTGATGTTTGTGTCGGTGTCTCTTCTTATGTGTGATTTTAGCAACATAGGTTGTTCATAAATGTGTTTTATAAATCAATTGAATGATTGATTAAATGGTCAATTGCACAAACCGTTGTAAACATGAAAGGTAATTTGGGTGTTTGTGTATCTGTGTCTGTGTGTAAGTATTTATGTGATTGTATGCCTTCTTGAATGTCAAAAGGACCCTCCAATTAGAAAAATGGAAGTCTTTTAAAAGGATTTAATACTATTTTGTCAAGCTGATGATTTGGGCCTAATCTCCACTTTCATTTTAAGACAACAAAAGGGAGTACTCTACTATATTCTAAGGTATCCATTAATGCATTTATTTAGCATAAAGCATTTCGCATTACTAAATAAATACAGAAATGGGTATTTTCTTTAGTGTTATTTGGTGTTTTTCCCCCCCCCCTTACAACACATAATATATTTGAAAACACAAACACAAACTCCTTTTAGACCCATCCGGTGAGTGACTTAGAACTGCATATTAAAAAACATGACAGTGTGCCAGTGTAATTAATGTGACATCACACCACCATCTATTCTGCCAGTGGGCCACAGATGGGTAGCCTTGTCAAAGTGTGAATGTCAAAAGCCTCATGAAAAGACAATTAAAAACCTTTTAAGAATGGGGTACTTTAACCACTGGGAATACAAGCCCTTGGTAGGCATTAGAGTCAAATTCTTGAGCAGTTCATTATGCTGAGTTCAATACAAGATGTCACTTTGAGTATAGGATAACTCTCTCCATAAACGCAGGCCCATATTACCTAGATAGAATGGCCCTAACCGTGACACAGAGGCATCACAGAACTTCTCATACCTATTGCCTGTGGTGCTCCAGCAGCCACGTTGGGTCTCTTGCGTGGAGTGAGAGCTGGCTGGATTGGAAGAATGCCTGATATCGGCTGGGGCTGAGCCTGGCCAGCCTTGGGTCGTTGGCGAGGTGCAATTGAGGTTTCCATGGTAGGAACGGGGTCTGTGAGCCTGATGGAAGGAAAGGAGAAAATTGACGAGTAATGT
Organism: Ophiodon elongatus; assembly: GCA_016806645.1. NCBI lineage: Eukaryota > Metazoa > Chordata > Actinopteri > Perciformes > Hexagrammidae > Ophiodon > Ophiodon elongatus. The sequence goes on from JACSYO010002128.1 coordinate 1,575,438, forward strand.
TGGAGTTTCTTACAACGATTAAAAACTCAAATACTTTGCTTTTCACTCACCTGGCTTTGGTTTGACTCTTTTTGGCCACTGCTTCACTGGCTCTGATCGGCTCGGGAAGTTTTGCAGGAATAGGTGAATTCTACAACAGTAAGAGGATTTGCTTTGATCAAGGATAACCAAACCAAAGAGCTGACATTTTCTCACATCAGTGAGGTATTACTACTCTAGTATTGATTTACAGCTCCCATGAATACACCATGATTGCCCACTTTAATAATACATAAAGGATGAGGTAAGGCATTTGGCTGAATCAGAAGACCAATTGCTGAGCTACTTTGTAAATTCATTAGAAAACAGCAAGATGAATGGAGGGCAGCCAACTGGCCAAAGCTATAAAGCTTCCCTCCAATATCATTATCTCCTAGATTACTTTTCTTAGAAAACAACTGAAACCACTGTACGTGAAACACATAAAAAGCAAAACTAATTTGGAAAAAAGAGCCGACCTAGTAGTTAATATTCAACACTAACCCTATAGAATAGTCTCATCTCAAATTCCTGCCATTCCTCTTGGCATGGTGACTTACATGTTCATTTGGGACTGGACACTCTCGTCGCGCCAGTTTAAAGGCAAAGTGGGATATTTGGTAGATGTCTGGTCTATTATCTGGGTCAGGTTCCAGCATGTACCCTGAGAAATCAACGAACAAAGGATGTTTATTTTGAGTTTAACATATTAAAATACACATTCAAACTCACAGTAATTGCACATATGGGTAAAGCACGTGCTGCAAGTAGGACAGTGTGTATATTCTGAGGAACAAGGTTACTCACTGATGAGACAGTGCATGTCCTGGGAGTAGCGGGAGTTGTCTGGGATAGTGAAACTTCCATCACAGATAGCCACTTGGCTCTCCCCAAAAGGAAGCGTGAAGTAGCACAGCTTATAGAGTAGACAACCCATTGCCTGTTAAGACAAGAGAAGCAACACTTTTCATGTAAATGTCCATCTGTGTCTAACATGTTAGCTCTTACTGATGCACCTGTCACAATCATGCTGAATAATGTGATCATACAGTCATCATAATGTGGCATAAAGGTAGTGAACACAGTCCTTCTCACCCAAATGTCAGCCTTTGTTGTGATAATCATTCCACCGTAGAAGTTGACCATCTCTGGAGCGCGGTATGATAGAGTAGTGTACCTGGTTTTAAGAACAGACCAATGAGCTCCTGAATTTTAACAAGAGAAATGATCGAAGGTGTAAAGTGCTCAGAAAACTCACTTTTTGATTTCCTCTTCCACAACTGCAACCCCCTCTGTCTGAGGGTTTTGGAAGTGGTTCGTGGCACTTCCAAAATCACAGAGCACGTAATGTCCCCGGTCGTGGAGAAGAATATTTTCCACCTACATGAGAAGATAAGATGAGACTTGTCAGAACTCATAGTACATGAGATAAACAACATGTCACAATAAATCACTTCCAAATAATTAGAGTGGCCATCAATTAGTCAGCCTTATGCAGTGAGTCGTATATTGGGAAATAATTAGACTTGCCTTGAGATCTCGATGGACGATTGGAGTCTTGCACTGGTGGAGACGAGCGACTGCCTCGCACGTGTCACAAAAGATCTGCAACACCTCGGCTTCAGTGAAGCCTGTCTGCAACCGCTGGTTCATTAGGTTAACCACCTGCCCACCTGCATAAAACAAGTAAGTCAACTAAGAGTCTAAACATTTCAGCTGATAGCAAGTTAACAGTATACCATATAACTATAATAAACAACAATGTTAACTCCTTCTTTAAAATTTTTGTCAATTTGAATCTGTGAGAAAAACTATAACTTCCTTGTAAAATAGATGGATATGAACATGGCTAGCAACACATCTATTTCTACAATAATCACAAAAGCTTATATGTATCTAATAAAGGTCTGCCAAATCATTTCACACAGTTTTGTTACATGTACAAAACTGCAACATCTTATTTGATTTCAACAGTGCAACAAACTGTGCACTGCATTACCATTGGTGCTTGTATCATTTAATTTTTTTTATTAATTAATAAAAATAATTCCATCTTATGCTACAAGCATACTACAAGCTGTTAGATGCATTCGATGGCTTTAACAACTACACAGTGATGTTTATATTTGAACTTTCTATAAATAGCACTACCACTCAGCTATGCATTGACTGAAACAGAAGTTCTATTGACCACAACAACTGTCAGTGAAATATTTGCCTTTGAACAGAACAGGATGCTGTAAAAAGCCGAGGATAATGGGGCTTTGAAGTCAACAAAGACAGACATGGGAGGTGGGCCTATTTACCTCGACAGAAGTCCATTAAGATTAGGACTTCCCACACATCACCAGCTCCAACTGCAGTTATGCTGGAGTCCAGGAAACCAACTATGTTTTTGTTGCCCACTAGGTCCCTCTGTGTAAACAAACATAGAGAAAGCAACAATGATAAACAATGGAGATACATTTTCATAGATTTAACAGTCCTAAAACATTTGGGTTAGTAAATGACAAAACACAGCCATAACTATTCAGTCTATTTTTAACAGTAGAGAGAAGTTGATTCAAAGGTCTGGATTTAATGTTGATAACCATCCAGCAATAGCCATGCCACCCAGGGTGTGGCTGCAGGAACTGGTTAGTTTCACTTACAGTAAGGACTCCATTTAGGAAGTGGACAGGCAAAGGAGCTTAGATTGCATTAATTACAATCCAACCCTTGAGCTCCCCTCTGTTACCATCACTATTCCTGGGTCAAAGAGTATTTTCACATACATTTAGTGTTCGTCCTTGAAGGATATAGAACATGAACTATTCAGGGTTACTCACATTCAGACCAAGAGGGTCAGAAAATCAAAACAAGTATTTGACTGTCAACTCTGTATTTCTTTGTATGCAATTAAATTTTGCGATACTGTTATTTCCACGGCAGGTTAACGGTAAAAAAAACAATAACACAATCCACTCTTACATGACCATCTCCTAAGTGTCAAAAAGTAGTAGTAAAAAAATATATAGTGTGTAATGTGCTTGCTACACTCAGCAGTCAGTTACTGGACTGTTTAACTTACCATAATCTGTATCTCAAGTTGGCAGACTTGTAAATCATGTTCATTGTTGACATACATCCTTTTTAGTGCACAACGTATCCCTTGATGAGTCCGTACCAAAAAAACTATGGCAAAACCTCCTGCAAATGATTGGAGAGAGAGAGAGAAGGAGAAATGGAATGAACACACACATTTCATAAATACAATACCATCTAAATAAACAGTAATCTAGAATTAGTAAAATATATCCTGTTCTATTGCTTATTAAATGTAGGAGCAGCAATGCCTTACATGGTGTTTTTTTTAAACATAAAATATATCGAGTGATTCACTACAGTCACTGTCAGCCTTTCCACCAGAGTAACCAATAAATAATTTTACAGTGACTCTGACAGAAAGAAAGCTTTTCTGAGAAAACAGGAAGTGAGAGAATTTGTCATCCCACCTTTGGTTGCAGTGATGCTGACTTATGGGGAAAACCATGAGATCCTCCTTCTACAACAACTTAAACCACCAGCAACCACACAGATGAATAAAACATATTTCTTTCAACAGATATGAATAAATATACCTGAGGTAAGTCAAAGTATGATATAAAGTAATATATATTATATAAATAGACCTGTACTGCACTGAAATGTGTGACTGTGGGAGAGTCTATTGTCTTCACTGACTTCTAGATATGAACTGGCCTCAGCTTGTATTTAGTCTTGCTCTTAATTTTTTGTTGACAGCATGTAGCAGCTTTCACTGTAAAGGCTGTGTTTACTGCAGCTCTTCTGTTTACAGCTTGTGATAATGCCGTGCACTGGGCTGACTCATACAGCTCGCATCACTAAGCTAAGGGCAACTCCATGTGACTGGTCTGGGCGACGTTTGAGTGGGACTGGCTTAGGCAACGTTACTTTGAGGCGTATCATTAAAGAAATGAATTGACTACAAACTGTATAATAAACACAATAACCCTCCCTACTATGGGTAATATGTGTTTCAGTGTTCGGTCCTGTATGGGACAGGGCGGCGCTGGATCACCATGAATGATAATAATACATCAGACGTTTACTTATGTCATCATCTATGAATTCAATACTGGAAATTTCACAATGAAATGCAAAACTGTGCGACAGTGCTGCACCAACATAAATGATAGTGTCAGAGCACTAGGCTGAGAAATTAGTGTTATAACACAGAGTAGCAATGTGCTTGAGAAATGGGTTACGGTGAGAACAATATCAAACTAAGTGAGAACCTATCCTGAATCAGAATAAAGAGAAGGAAGCGCACTTCATGAGCACATGAAACACAGGCTTTAAGCGTGCGCGTGTCAGAGTTCAGATTGTTGAACTCCCGCTGTCTTGCGCAGTCTAATTTAAGATGATTGACTGTAAGATATTAAAAGGATTACAAGCCTTCTTAAGCAACATGTTTAGCAGTGGTCTACAATCTAAGTAGGCAGTGTGAGCGAATAATTGTAAGTACAGCTACAAATAGGCTAGCCACGGTCTCTTGACGTAACTGACTGTCAGGATTATAGTACTCTAGCTTGTGCATACAAACAAAAATACACCTTTAGGCACTGCAATGAAAAAAATGCAGCAAACTAATGTTCAGTCGCAATTTGTCATCAGTTTGTAGTGGAATGTACATACCGTCTAGGCTTAGGACTACCACACACGTCCTCACGACTACTACGGATTACAAACATGCTCGCTGCATGGTTACGTGTAACTGCAATAAGAAATACTAGCAGCAGTCTCATCTGCTTGAGACAAAATTAGCATGGACTAGCAAGTCTTATTTAAAGAAACATTTAGTAGAAAACTGGATGTTTATGGTTTACAAATGAGGGAATGGCTCACTGAAGAAAACACATCTTGTTGATAGTAAAGACAGAAAGTGGTGTCTCTGAACATCCTCAGATGACTAGTGGAGAACAAATCAGACTTCTGCCCGACGCCCAAATGTCTAAAATACAAACTGCAATAATGACATGATTCCAAACGAACCTTTCGGCCTGAAGCTATAATAGCCAGTATGTCCCTCTGACTTTTGTCTGTATATTGTGAAAAGTGTCTTTTTCAGCAACAAAGTTTCACAATGACAACAAAGGGAGTGGACACAGCCATCTAATAGCCCAGACTACAACCAAAACCATCTGAATAAATAGGCCTAGTGACACTGGGGGGAGTCGCAATGCAAGCAGCAGGTCCACTGCCAGAGCAAGAAAAAATATGATATGCAGAAAAACATTCCAACTAGCATTTTGTGAAAGTCATAATTCTGGGGAAAATATTAACTTTCATGGACTATGAAATATACTGTTTATGAGTTCTAACAATTGCCAGTCTGAATGGTGCTTCTCTCAAATAAATGTCCGCAAAGCTTTTTACAGAACTGATAAGAAAACGAACTAAGCTTTCCACTGACAGCTCAGTGCGGGGTAGGACTGTGGCTGTCTAGTCCCTTCATAAAGCCACGATGTGGCCAAACAGATGGGGCCCATCTATAGTAGTGATGAATTAATCAGTCTTCTTTCATCTATTATTTAGTAACAGGCACTTTTAGCTAACAGAGCATGGCGGCAGACTCTCATTGCAAAGACAAATGACCACGTGAAACCTGTTAGCGCTATCAAGAAGCCTGTTTAACCGTGTTCAGGTTGAGACCAGTTTCCAACAAAACATGTCTCACCCTTTAACTCAATGGTTTAGATTCACCTACAGCTAAGCAACCTGCAAGATTGTGTTCACATAGATAAATGCAGGCCCAAGGAAATATGTTATAAGAGTCCCACCTTGTCACAAAGTCATGTTTTAAGTGGCTGCACATCCTGATAACATTTCCCTCCTTCTAAAACAAGAAATTGTTCATCGAAACTTTTGAAATCTACATTAGTGATTCGTCACTCCCTCTGTAAATATCGAGCGATGACTCAGCATGGCATCGGTCCTTTGCAACACAGGCAGAAAATCAAGTTATGAAATGTTCCTCCCAGCCTCCAGGTAAAAAGAGCAGTCATGCAAAGACAAGATAATCTGAACTACTGACAATTGCGCGCGCGCACACGCACACACGCACACGTTTGTATTTGCTGCTTTTTCCCCACTCTAGTGGTCATTACACAGAAGAAGACCAGCTCAGGCCGCATAAGAAAAGAGAAGGGATTGGAGCAAAGCTACCTGGTGTAAATGAACACCAACAGAGCTGCCTCGGGTGGTGACAATCAAGACAGTGACTGATAAAGCCTTGTGCCACAAGCATGGACATATCATTAAGGGGGTACTCTAGCTAGGCCATAGCCCAATAAAACCAGGGCCACTTATTAATTTAACTCCTGACACCAGACTGTCCGTCCTCACAACAACGTGCAGGTCAGACTGCCAACAGTCCACACAACAGAAAGCCACATAGTTCACCTTCGGCGACAATTTCGTCGACGGTGACTTGATATCGTCCGATGGAGAAGACCCGTCCGATGAAGCTGCCGCCGCCGCCGGAACCAGCGCCTCCTCCCCCGGCTCCGGGTCCGGGCCCGGAGCTCACCAGCTCCCGACGAGAATCGAAGAATTTCTTCATTTCCTCCTCCTCGGTTGTTATCCGAAGCACGACCAAGTCCAGAAATATACACGTGTCGTAACGAGACCTGTGAGCCAACCAGGTCCGTTCGTCCAGGTGCTGGTTTTAAGGCGTTTAGCAGGTTTTTTAGATAATTGAATGAATGCGGTCAGCTAGCGTCGAGCTAACTAAGTGCTAGCCAATTTCTCAAAATGCCCCTCACGGTCCGACGCTGCTCAGCTAACTCATGGTGTGACCAGCAGGCAAGAGTCAAACACTGTTGAAAAAACAATAAGACGGCAGGTTCATGCGGAAGTCGCCGCTGTCCACGTTGAACCGAGAGCAGCACGAAATTAGCAGCGAGCCCGAGGAAACACTTGTTAGCCGTTAGCTCAGCTAGCTAGCGAGCTAGCTCAGCAGCTAGGTGCGGTGACAGCTGTCAGGTGATAGGCTGGCAGCCAGGTAGGTCCTCAGTGTCCAATGCAGCTTGTTACACATCTCCGCCGGTGTCAATGTTACTTTGTTTGCCTGCTGCTTTACTCGTCTGCGTCGTAGAGAAAGTGACAGATCCCCACCGCTTGTTGAGCTGCCTTAAAGACGGAGCTAATGGAGCTACAAACAGACCAGATGCTAACAGGGAGAGTCCTCTCTGCGGACTTCTCTGGATGTGATTGGTCAGATGAACATCAGACTTCTAGTCCCTAGTCCCTAAAAAAACTCACTCTTCAAAAGTAACGATTTGACCTGCTCAGTGCTGCTCGGATCAGCTTTTATCTCTAAGCCAATAATGTTTATTAACTCAAGGTTTTATATGATGTCATCTCTGTGCAAATTTGTATTAATTGTTTAAAAAAATAATTATATATATATATTATCTGCTCAATATGACCATAAATACAGACACTTAAAGAAATGAATAATCAGAATCGTTTATTTGCCAAGGACGTTGCACAGACAAGGAATTTGACGAGGTGAAAGTAGCATAACAATAAACATAGACATAGAATAAAATATTAAAAACAATAAATATAATCAAGACATAATTTAAAGATAAATATGGACACAAAAATAACACAAAAGGCTTGGACTTGCAGTTCCTCCATTTATATTTCCTCACGTCTCTGCATTGAAAATAATTTTATGCTATTGTCACATGTCAAAAACTCAAACGAAGTACGACAAATTCCACTACACCTGCAGTACAAGATGAAGACAGCAGGTGAGACCCTCCACGGTTATATCGTTGGGAGAACTGGTCACACTGAACCTAATATACAGGGATATATCTGAGAAGGAAATGGAGGTGGGTGGATGAATGATGCGGCTGAACACTAGTGTCAGTGGACATTTTACTGGCGCAATAAAGATTGTCAGCTCCACCTGGAAATTTGTCTTCAGGATATCTGGATTGATCTTTAATCTAAATAGTATTGTTGTCGTAGCTTTTGAAAGACAAAATCATATTGGGAGTATAGTTTTTTTTTTATTATTTCAAAAGGAAATAAATACCTAAAGTCTTGCAGCTGTGCCATGTAAACTTTTCAGAATGTTACATGTAACAGGAATTACATTTATGAAAATGTGAAGAACTGTATCCTGCTGATCCCCATCGTCTGTGGTGGAAAGTGATGATTAGTGAGTAGCTGCTCATCATGTTTACCATGCCTTTTATAGCAAATATGAGTTCGGAGTTGATACCAACCTTTTGTGACGGTCTGCAAAACAAAATGAACAGATAATCCACAATGTGTTTTTTGTTGTCTGTCCTGAGATCTGCTGACAATATCAATGAAATATAACTGATCTGAAACCAAGAAGATCTGTTATATTTAAAGATGCATGGCATTGTAGTGACATAGGTGCTTTGTTTTCTTCTGTATTACTTTCTTTCCATTTTTGTTTTCCTCTCAGACGGTAGGAAAACGGTTAAATGAATCCTTTCCTTCTTGTCTATATCAAGTCAAACCTCCTGATATCATTATTTGCAATCTTGCAGCAGAGTTGGTCTGTTAGAAATGTTGAACTATATTTGTAACCCCACTGGAATGAGCCACGATGTGTGTTTTTAGTCAAAGCAATCCCATTTGGCTTTGATTTTCATTATCACACAATAAACACCACGAGTATAACACAACTACTATGACACAAAAACTCAGCACAGGTTGTGTCAACCACCCTGCCCTTGAATAGTTATAGTAATCTTTATTATTATTATTATTATTATTATTTTTGTATCTTTTAATAAAAATGTAGCAAATAAAATCAGAATATTACTTTCTTTCAGATGTTCTGCAAGCCTGGTTCCAAATCAAAGGTGAGTTATTTTTCGTCAGAACAAAAGCTCAACCTCTGTCTTGAATTTGTTGTTTCATTCATAGTTTAAAATACCAAAATTAAACAATTTCTGAGTTTCGCAATTGATGAGATGCCTTGGTTGGCTGCATCCATATGACAGTGTGAGAACTTCTCCTGCAGGGGTCACTGTTTCATTACTAAATATTATGATTCAGACCCTGTTTTTCTTTTTTTACTTTCCACCTTTCTACCAACTTTCCAAAGCTTAATTCAACAATAATACTACAATTATTCATCTCTTGCTAAATAGGAGAGTTGTTTTTATCTGTTTGTTTGTTTTGGGGAGTCATATTGTGATTTTTACAAACTTCAACTAAAGGCTTTCCTTGTTCCTTTATGAACCTTTTTATTAATTGCTAGATGGGTAAAATTCCACAGGAGCCACTTGTCTTATTCATTCCCAAATTCCTGACCACCAGTGTCACCTAAAGTGTTTGCAGCTCAGATGATTATTCAAACACCAAATGCACGTGTTTTACATTTCTACTGTAAGTTTACAGACAATGTATCATGGAGCTGCTTAAGAAACATGGCTGTTGATTAATATTATTATCTCATATCCCTCTTTGACAACGTATTTTTGTATGATTATTTGTTTTCAGAGTACAGGACATTCATTCTAGCACAGCTAATGCCTTGGAGTCAAAGTAGCCACACTTTAAAAAACGTGGTGACCATTTCGCTAAAATAGTTGAACCATTAAGCTATTTGAGCTGCATAGTTGTTAGTGCTCTGGTGATAAATGTTAAAGCTCTGATGCATTCTTTCCTCTGTGTTCATCTACAATACGCAAGATCTTTGCTGACCTAAAAGCTAAAGGTAAACATATTTTGTTTTCATTTGGTGTGGTCCCCTGAGAACCAAAACATCGTTAATATTTGGTGTTTGGATTAAAAAGGCAGGGTAAAAAAAGAAAGCATTATGTATGCATACCAGCAAGTAACAGAGTCTAATAGTGCCTGTGTGAACTGAGTAGAGCTGCAGTTACATCATTAGAGAAGTTGGATCTGTCCCTTTTATAAAGGTCACACTAACTGCGATATTAAACCATCTGAACATTTGGTCACATGAATAAGCCTCTGAGACCTGAAATATCCAAGATTTTTAGAAATATTAAAGTGATATCCAAATATCACCAAAATCTGTAGGCTTGAAGGAAGTGGCACAAATCTCAGCAAAAGCTAGAGGACTGTGAGTTAAGATTGTTCTCTTTTGTAAAAGTTGTAAAAGGTTTGCAGTTCCTCATCAATTGAGACTAGTGGACTGCTCTGATTAAAAACAAAGTATCAGGACACCCATACACAGAATAGGAAACCACAAGTCTCGTGACTACTTGTCTTTCGTTCATCCGTATCCTTAGAATGTTCCAAAAATATGACTAAATACAGCTGCCATCAGAATCACATCCCAACTGGAGATTTTTCTTAATTTATTTTTTGGTAAGAGTGCTTCTAGGTCTCAAATAAAGTTTGTTTGAGATGCTCTTTAGATAAAGATGCATGTAGACAAAAAATACCAAGAAAACTCAGAGGTACTCTCTTTTAAAACAATTAAAATGCCTCTGTTGTCATGGCAAAGTCACGTTAGACCTAAAAACAAACTTCTTGACTCCCGGACGGAGGTTTTTTGGTATGTTTTGCCTATTATTTTTTTCATGCGTGAAATGATACTTTAAAATGATTCAACACAAAATAAAACTTTCGTCATTCTCGAGAGATCAAAGGGATATGAAAGTGATATCAATGGTTTCGCTTCTTTGCCTCACGTTTCTCCTAAAGTAATTTAAAAATAGCTAGAATGAAAACAAGGATTCATTTTACGCTTCTACCTCAACTTCCACCGCAATACCTGACTAAAGACTGAGTTGGTCCTCAAATATTGCAAGCTCAAAAACATAACGCTCCTGAGCAGATTAAAGAAAATGAAACTTATGTGTCATTAATGACACAGCCTGACCTTTATCTTTCCTCAATTCAAGGTAGTTCTCATCTAGATGGCCTTTTTCAGCTCATAATGACCTTTCACTATATCTCCACTGTTCTTAAGGTATGGTCACACAGTGTTTTGTCCATTGTCTATTGTCTGTCACAACTGGGTGTTGCAGCTAATCTGTTAAAATGTATTAACTCTGGGATGGTGACTTTAGTAACTACCAGTGGATCAGGCAATACATACCAACATTTGTAATGCCGTTTATACATGAAGAATTGCATTCCAGAAGAAAAATATGTCCTTTCTGCTGCTAATTAAAAGACACTCCAACCAGCTTCCAAGTTTTGATTAGATATTCCATCAAACTTGCTGAAAACAGAACAAAGAGGTCAGGTAGAGATGTGTATATTAAATCCCAATCAAAGCAGCTGGATCCCAGTTCCTGATAGTTTATTTTTTCGAGAAACAAATCACACCCGATTGTTAGAGAGAGGGTCTGTTAGATTTCTTCCTGTGCTGGCTTATTTTGGCATTCACTACAGTTTTAGAGTAGCTGAATATTAGACTTTTGGAGTGTGTGAGACAGAGCTGGAGAGTCCTCTTTCACTAAAGTAGCAGACACACTATACATCTGGATCTCATCCCCTGTGACGGAAAGTCAATCATTATACCCGGTCAAGCACTTTCTTGAGATATTACAATGAAGAGGTTCAAGCCTTACTTATTGTGCACATTTGATAGGGGCGTAAATATTTGCATAAGTATGGTCCAAACCTTTACGTTATATAGAGATTCATTACTCTGGAAGTTTAGCAGGCACATTTTGAAAGAAATTTGGCTCCCTAAATAATACTAACGCTGTGCAGTAAACTGCATCGCGAGTGCAAAGGTACATTTTAGAGGAATGAGATGATCACTTCCTTTTAGAGCCTGGTGCAGGTCATGGTTAATATTGAGGATACACCAATCTGACTTTTTCAGTCCCAATATCGATACCTGGGCTTTGGGTATAGGCTGATACTGAACACCGATTCAATACTAATTAATAAGCCTTTGGCTCACTGTGTGGAAGTGACAGGGATCATTCTTTTATGTGGAAGGCAACATCAACAAATAAAAACATAGATAAAAATGTGCTGAATCGTTATTCATTAAAATAATTGTCACCTGATCCAGCTATCTGAGTCAGTATTGGACTGATATTGGATATTAGCATCTGTAGTTGATATTGTATATTCATGGCAGGGTCCATTTCTGTATATTCAATCCAGCATTATGGGGCTGGGGTATGAAAGTAGATTTGCATAATAAAGACACAAATCTACCTTCATACTGGGGCCCCTTACCTGTGTGAGTGTGAATACTGAATATAATTTCCCCAGCTTATTCTGTTACTTGGTTTTCCATCCATGCACCAAATTAGTTTTCGAAAAGTAAACACAGGGAGTAGAAAAATGGAGAAATTCTTTGCTTTTTAAGTTTGGCTGTGATGTGTATAACCTTCCAGTAATGCCTCATCACAAGCAAACACAAGCCATTTCCTTTCTCATTCCCTCTGAGTGCTAATTCAATAGAACATGTATTTCAAAACCCTATAGGATAGAAGCATCATTTCACTATAGATATAGAAAGCACTTCAGTGCCCCCTTCAGTTGATGACACACTGTTAATGCATACTGCTATAGTGCCAGTGAAGCATTCAATGGTTTTATTCTTATTTCTATTCTGAATCTTATGTGGCATACTGTATTCTGGCACTAGGTTCATTGAGGACACCAAGGCCATGTCCTTGGTATTTTAAATCTTAATTAATGTGACTTTGTAAGGTTTAGCAAGTTTCATGGTCCAATGAAAAAAGTTCACATAAGGGGTATTTTATAAGCATTCTAGGCATCAAGTATTTGTTGTTTGAATATGACGAATTTACTAGCAACTTTCTTGTCAGAGGAGTATGCACGTGATGGGTAGAAAACAAACCAGTTTGAGCGTTTGTATGAAGATCAGAGTTATTTTTGTGCCAGAAACTGAATTAATTGCTGTAGTATGAAAAATATATAGTGAAGGAAAATCAGCTAAATACTGTAAAACACAATCGTTGTTTGAAACAAATTCTCTGGGTATGGTGTTACATTGTCAGTCAACATTATTGTAATCCTCCCACGGCAAACTCTGTAATCATACAACCATCTTGATGACGTTAACATGGGAATCTTATGTTTTACGGTGAATGTGGCATTATCATTTTCTAAAATCCGAGCTACAGCCCTGCCTGACATAAAGGAGTCAGCAGGCAGGAAAACACGGTGTTAAAATCAACACAGAAAATGTACTCATCAATCCACCTGACACGCATGCAGGAAGAAAGCCATGCAGACATCATGTTGTGAGGCAGACAGCACATACAGATGAGCCACCCTGGGCTCACAGCTTGGCTCTCCTTAATTAAAGATGCTGAATTTGTATTCAGAGCAGCAGCAAACAATGATTTGAAATGTAAAGATATATTGTAGTAATGTTTACCAAACCAGAGTAGAGAATGAAGTTGCTGTCCCTTCTGACAGCTTAAAGACACCTGCTCTACAGCAAAGTATTAAATGCACGTAGAGTGTTTGCACTGGGACGTGCTTCTCCTCACAGGTCTGCGGTGAATGGCAGCCGCAGACAATGCAGTAGCAGTTTTTGGATTAGTCTTCTGGTCGCAGTGGCAGCAGGTGTGCTGACCAGGAGTGGATGGTGTTGATGGCCAGCAGTGACAAACAGCCAACCTGACGGGAACAATCACGCTATCTGATGGAACTTGTGGCAGCTGCTACAACAGTATATTTTGTGAGGGGGAAAATAAAATCTCTGACCCTTAGTCTGGATGTGTAGTACAGTATGAATGTGAGTGTGTTAGCCTGTAGATGGGCTGGTGACCTTTCTGGGCTTTCAACCCAGAGTATGCTGTGTTCACTGACTTTTGACTGTTAAAAAAAACTTTCTGTGTAAAATCTTAACACTGATTATACAAAATGTGTTTTTAGCATTTCTTTCAGAACTTATCTGTGTTTGAAAAAGTTTCACACAACTAAAGTATAAGGGTCTCCTCTCCTCATTAGCATCTCTTATCAGCCCACCCAGCCATCGGTAATCAGTGAAGATCAGCCCAGGCAGGAAGAGTGAGGGATGAAGGGAAGAGGCGACGGGTAAACTTCCTGTGGAATGTGCCTCTTTTCTCCAGTACGTCTTACAGACAGAAGAGGGGAGCATTATACCCTATTTCGGTTTTTTAATCATTTGTGGTCACGGTGCACTAAACAAGAATACTTCCCTGTGTTAGTAAATAGAGACGGTTGTTTCGGGAGATAAGACTTTTTTTTTCAGGAATGAGGAAATGACCAAGTGATGTCAAAGTCTTAAGTGAAGCAGAGTACATTTGGATTGTTGTAAAAGAGTCCCAAATTGGCTGCCATGTCATGTGAATTTTGTTTTCTAAAAGTCAAAAGGAGGATTATCTTCTTAAATTGAGCATAGCAAAATATAATAACTATGATCATGTTGCCTAATGTGACTTAAAGCAATAAACTTTAGATCAGTCTAATTTCTTTGCTGCAACTCAAACCACAAATTACAGATTGAGTTAAAAAGTTTAACACCGATAAAATACAATCTCAGCGAAACCAATCTACATCATGTCTGTATCTGTGACTAGTTTTGTCTATTTCAATAATTAAAATACAATCTCATCAAGGATATTCCGGAGTTGAATGGTCTAATGTTTGTTTGGGTTTCCGAGGTCTGATCAGAGGGGATTACTGAGCAAACACAGTGAGAAATGGCTGTTGGTCTCTGTGATAACAGATTCTCTCAGAGTTTATCGAGATGACCCTGAGATCACCATCTCGGTCAAAGCAAAGGCCATTTCAAGCTCTACCAGATTTCTCATAAAATAATACATGTTTCAGTCTCTGCATAAATAAAGAATTCAACACAACAGTTCAACCGAATAATACTTAATTATTCACAGTCATTAGTTACAGATATATGCATGTGTGCTGTTTGAACCTGGAGATGAAATGTGTAACATTATTTGGTTTTAATATTCCTGATTGAATTTCCTTTCATTTACAAACAATGATGTGGGTGCTAACCATCAGTTCACATTATCTCCAGTACTTCCTTACAGATGATGCCAGAGCTATAATTATTTTTAATGCATTGACAAAAACAACAAAAACAAAAACACACACACACACACACACACACACACACACACACACACACACACACACACACACACACACACACACACTGGATAGTCATCTGTGCTGATTATAAGAGATGCTAAAAGCTCAGATGTGGTAAATCCTAAGTGGAAAGTTCACACTGCATTTAGACACCACCACTGAAAATAAAGCAGCTTGTTTCCCACATTGATGGGAACAGATATCCTGACCACTTTCATCCTACAGTAGCTCCTGGCACAATGGACTGCATCCCCCTAGTGGGCTGTAGTACCATCATAATGAGTAGTCAGTGGAGTCCTTAGGCCTGACCTCAAGCTCCCTGGAGGCCGCTACAAGAGCAAAAGGGATATGAGGTACATGTACTCATGTAATCATGTAATCATACCGTAATGTCTTATACATTCTCACTTTACTTTTTACGGTGAAGTTCTGGAAACCACAGCTACCGTATATTACACAGATTTGTTTTTACAGTGTACTCTAAATAAATTAGTGGTTTTGTTGTGGTTTCTGTCCGCAACTGACAGAGGAAAAGCCCTCTGTCACAAAAAGTTTTTTTACATTGCTGTTAGCAAAAGTAATGATAAACAACATGGCAATTTTTATTAAATGAAAATCCAACAAAACACTTTTTAATCACCCACAGAGAAGCAATCTCTCAGTCAGCCAAAATTAGAGTGAACGTTGGCTTTAACTTCTGAGATGAAAAGCCATGTGAGATGAGACGGGACTGGCAAGTCTGTTGTTTCTGAGCAACAAGCTACAGTGAGTAATTTTGTTTTTTACCTGTGGTGACATGGACTTTCAGCTCAGTAGAATTAATTTGGATTGATGTAGTTAGTTAGTTTGTTGTGTAGTTGCACTGCAATACTTACTGTAAGAATCCACTGTCCTTTTTCTAGATGACATTATCATTCAGTGTTTAAATTAAGGACATTAGCTGTAAAATAAATGCAGTATTGATTGACAACTTATAGAAATGGAAAGCTATGAATCTACTACATGGACCTGCATGTCTGCATGTCAACCTAACATTTACAGAAAGAGTTTAGTGTTATTTAATCCAAATGCATATGCCATCAATACCAGTTGAATATTATTCAGTTAAAATCCGAAACAGGTCAGATATCTGTATGTGATACACGATATGCAGTGTTGGACAAGTTACTTGACAAATGTAATCAATTACCCATAACACATTACTCTGAGGTTAAGCAGCCGGCCTACATTTTGAAGGTATTTACTGATCATCAACAGCTTTCTTAATGTTCCAGCCATTGCGTCAAGCTAACACGTCCTGAACCAGACCCTCCACAACGGACACCGAGCTGATATCAACAGTCAAACTTCTGGTAAGACAGAAAACAAGCCCAACATATGTACTGGCATTAGTGTAATGCAGGTATTGAATTTCAAATTGTAATCCCACACTACTACTAATACATTTAATTGAATTGAATTGAAAAAGTTATACATTTCTGCATTGTCAAACACTGGCTTTACATTACCTTTTAGATATCTTATTTAGATCCTTTTGAGATATGTTTATGAAGTAATTCTCCCCTTCATGAAAAAACCTTCAACGCATCATTCTGGCGATAGGGTTAGAAAATGTGGTCAAAACCTTTGCGGTCTCAGGAACAGCGTTAATATCTGACCTGTTTTCAGTTTATCCCTCCCAACAAAAGTTAATCTCTTGATAATATTATGAAACAATATCAGCTCTCGATATGTATCGGCCAATTAATCTGCTTTATTTTGCACCAAACTATTGTTATTACATCAACTTTAAAAATCCACTACTGGTCGAGCTCTGTTATAAGAGTATCATATCAAAATATTATGCCGTCATGCTAATCTAAATGATGCATGTACATTTCACCTGCACCAGCAGGAGTCTAAAATAGAGTTGTGAAGGTCATGCAAGTCCATCGCTGAACCCTCATTGCGTACGTGCAGATTGGACTTGCTTCGAGAAGAGACACAGTCAAAGCCTACTTCATGCTTGGCTGAGGGAAAAGGTTGACAAACATAAGACAAATGACCAGTCACTGTAAAATGAGATGGATGGTGTGAATTGAAGCAGGTATTAAGGGGGTTGTCATACGCATCAGCAAGGTTTCCTGAGCATGACAGCTCATCTCTCGTCTCCAAAATAACACACGGATTTCTGGCAGGCAAAGCCCTCCAAAATGAAATAAACTGAGCAGCAGTAGCAGGATAATGCCTTCTCCTGCTTAGAGCCTGTTTTCAGAAACCCTTTATATGCCGCTGCATATTTGCATGACTACTGTTATACCTCAAATTTAAACTTTTACTCACTAACTCTATTGTGGACATCTGATAATGCAATCTAAACATGGCACTGCTAGTTTTGCTGCTCGTCCTATGGGACTCCATCCCAGATATCAACAATCAGTGAAATTTGGAAGTAAAATGTGTTCATAACCCATAGGAATGATGATAACTACAAACATAAGACATGCCGCTGTTTTTTGTTTTGTTTTTCTGAATAGGCTGCATGAAATTGATTTGGAAATTAATAATGACCTAGAAAACAATGTTATTGATATAGCCGATTAAACAAAATGTGTTCTTGAACAACGGGCACAGTTGTTTATGCTACTAACTCACAGCAAGAATGTTCTGGGTGTGAATGTCAACCCTGTTCTTTATATATTTGTAAGTTTTATTTTCTTTAAATTCAAATCTGAAATATGGAAATCAGGGGGATTACAGATTGTTTTGCTAGAAACATTTGAAGAATATTTCAAATGAGGATTGGTAACCAGTCCAAAGTGTTTCTCTGATATGCCACTTCATGAAAGCGATTAAAAGAATAATTCTGGTTTCTTACAAAATGGAAAATATTTGCATTTTTTGCTTTCCCATCATTCTTCTCAGTAATTACTAGAAAGGTGCAAAGGTGGCTAACTGAATTGAACATTGTAATAATCCAATCGATGAGAGATCAACTAAAGTAAGCACCAATTCACAAAGCTATCATTTTAAACTGAGCTCGAGCTGGATCATAATGTCCTTTCATCATAGAGTCAAAATTGATTCATTGCTGATGCATTCATTTGTAGCGTCACAGAAAGGTGATGATGATCTGCAAGTTTATAGGGCCACTTAGTAATTTCTTACTTAACAGAAGCAATTGACTGTGTTCAAATAACAGTAACATAGTGTATGCTGTTGTGGGAAAGTTACTCAAAGCCAGTGTTTGTCTCCATGCTTTTAAACCATTTTCATCAGGAGGTCAGATAAGATTGATCCAAAGTAAATATGTAAGAATTATCACTGTCTTTTATAAAACAGGGTTAGGAATAACTAGAGGGATATTGTTTTGGTCTCTGACCCAAATCAATAAATCACTGTCTCCAATTATAACAATTTGATTGAGGGATGTGTTTGTTTCCTGATGAAGTCAACAGACTTAATGAAACTAAACCACATAGAAGCAATTTCCTTGTGTTTTTCCTTGGCTGTGGTTGGTTATAAATCATAATACTAGATGGGCGGGTAAAGTGGTGACAATTAGAGATAACCTCCGATAGATCATTGTTTGCAGGCTGGGAGAGGATTAACGATATATGAGATTGGGCAGAATGTCCTGAGCAAGCAGAGTCACCACATGAGTGGAAGCAGCAGAAAGTTCACTTTACCTCAAGAGACACGAGTCATGTTATTCCAATCTATCTGCTGGCTTCTGACCTGAGGGATCAACACAACACAGCCTCACATCATTAATGTACTTAGCAGGCCAAAAAAACGAAAACCTGTCAGCTCTCAGTCCCTGACAGCATGAGGTACATGGTTAGCATTACTTTTTTCCAAAAACAACAGCACCTATATAGGGCAATTCAGTGCCGTCAGAGCACCATTTCCCAATCCAATCAGGAATGTCTAATGTGCCCTGTTATCGTGCCAATTATCATGAAGGAAGAGGCCGGGACTGAACTGTACTATGCTGGCAGTGTGCCAATATGTCGCTGGCCATAACAGCTCTGTGGCGAACTCACATCCATTAATGTGATGTAATTTCAAGGAGCTCTAAGCTTCTCTCCAGAGATGTAGTCACACCTGAAAAACCCTTCATTATAGGTTCAAAGGCGCAATACACTGTGTCTGATACATTACATTCACATTTAATGCACACCTAAAATGACTTTTTACGGTATCTCTTATGAAAAACGGGGTGTCAGAGGGAAGCATACGCCTCAGCTGGAGTCTTTAACACAAACACAGCAGTCAGTGTAATGGCTTTCACAGCTACAGTTGTGCAAGGCTGTCATTATTTCTCATATTATGGCACAGGCTGAACAAGCAGTGAAGTATACTTCTTTCTGTGTATCACGGAGTAAGACGTTCCTAAAAACTCAATATGAACCAAGGAAATGGGTGTAATAAGGAAGATCCTGATTCTGAGTCAAAAGAAAAGTGGCCAGAACACAGATTCTAAGATAGCAAATAATCATCAGAAATTGGTTCATTAACTGTGTAGCAGTCTGAGTAACAACATTATCGATTAAGTGGTCCCTGATCCTGAGTTATTTAGGAAGCAGTTATTACCAATAATTACCAATTAGTAGACAATATATTGTTCCATATATGCTGCTACACAAATAAGCAACCAAGAAGTCTGTTTTAACTTAAAATAAGTTTGACAAGATAATACCAAGTCACGGTCCACTAAGTAGCTTTCCAAGCTTCTGAATGGAGTTTGCTTAGTTGTGATGGAGATGAATCAGTTGACATGTAACCTTAGTAGTTATGATTTTATCCATAGCACTTTTAGGACAATGTTTTTTCTAATAGGCCTTTTTCACAGCAAACATTTTGATTTGACATAGTAGCAAAAGCCATGAAATAATATATATATATATATATATACACACATATATATACATATATATATATATATATTTAGCAAATTGAGCAAATTCCTGTGTTATCTTCTATACATTTATGAGCACTATAATAACATTTTAAGCCTTTGGATTTATTTAGCAACTGTCTCTTAGTCCTCAATGCTGGTGTAATAAGTCCGACAACTTCAACTGGATTCAACTGTGGCCGCATTGTGGCAGGGACTGACAAAGGGCCATATGGAGCCCAGCATGAGGGCCTGAGAACAAGACTGGAATGTAGATTTACCAACTCACAAGCAACAGTAAACTGCATTTCTGGGCCTAAAATAAACCCTGGAGGCATTATAAATAAATATATAGATGTATGCAACTATCTCTTGTTTTTCTATCTAGAATGTATACCTTCTATCTCAAGGGAACTAGCCTTTGAAGAATATACTTGTACTGGGGATTCCCATTGGTCTGAGCAAAGTTCCCACAAATTCCCATTGGCCATGGCTCTTAGTGTGTCTGTATGTGTGTGTGTGTGTGTGTGTGTGTGTGTGTGTGTGTGTGTGTGTGTGTGTGTGTGTGTGTTAGAGGTTGATCATGCTGGCGTAAAGAAACCCAGACATGTCCAAGTTAACAATAGTCTCATGTACCCCCACCCTTCCCACCATCACCACCCCAAGTCCTCATTTCCCATTGTCTCCTCCAGTAAAAACAGGCCTGTGTTATCTCCTGGATTGCTGATAATGCTAGCGCTAGCCTCACAAATGCAACACTGTTTATTCAGCCATTATGGACTAAATTCACCAGAAAAGCCTCTTTCCTTTTCAGCCACTATTAGAGTGAAGCGTATTAAGACAAGGCTAAAAACAGACCTGTTTCTCTAGAAATCCATCTGGACCAGCTGTGCGCGGGCTACTCCTTGCACTGCTTAATTACAAACATCACAGTTTCATAATATTTTTGTAGTTGCTAAATTTATGTACTGATAAGGACGCAGCACTCTGGTATGTCATCATCTCAAATCAGCTCACAGTTTCACTAGCGCTGACTCATTTTGTTCCTTCGAATCCGAAAACAAACAGGCTGCAGGTGGATAGGAGGTTAAGGCCAGAGGTTGAAAGGTGAAATGCAGGTTTATCTGATCTGGAATGAAAGCCTTAAGAAATCTGATCATCTGATGTGTCTGGAATTACAAACGGCGCCTGACAAACCCAGGTCACTCCCTAAAGCCCTGGAGATGATGCAGAGAGTGCAAACACTATACAATGCTTGGAGGGACAGAAAGGCATGTACTCAGACCACACACTAACAACGACAGCTGTTTCCTTTTTTTGGGTTTGACAGCGTATGATCTGTCGCCTGATCAAACACTTGTTATATCTGCCCACTCAGACATGGAGGATGGAATGTCACCTTAATATGTTGCTCGATAAGCTGACATCGTTTAAGATGGGGTGACTGTGGATCAGTGGTAGAGCAGTGGTCCTTCAATCAGAGTATCAGTGGTTCAATCCCCGGATCTGCTAGTCCATGTCAATGTGTCCTTGGGCAAGACACTTAACCCCAAATTGCTCCCGTAACTGTGCCTACGGTGTTAGTTAGAATCCTGATGGGCAGGTGGTACCTTGCATCGTAGCCCCTGTCATCAGTGTGTGATGAATGCTTTGCTTTGGATAAAAGCGTCACCTAAATGAAATATAATGTAAGAGGTTTGCACAATGTATACAAGGCATAGCGGCATGGAGTCACATTTGTTAAATCAATCCTCATAATGTAAGTATATGTTATGATGTCCTGTCAAAGCATTCAGAGTTGCCTGGTACTTGGATTAGCTAAAACAGATTGCCAGACTCAACACTCATCAACTCTCTGACCAGGATGGTCGAAAAAAGTAATTCTCTTTCCTTTAATGTGGCTTTCATGCACAATTAAATACTTTTATCCCCTGCAGTTGAGAAGCTGTTGATTGGAAGGCTTTGGGGTCAAAGCGTGGTCAGTTGCAATCTTGCCATCTGGGTTCTACCTGAACCACAGATGGAGGTCAAGTTTACACAGCACACACACGGCAACCCCATTCATTCAACACGGCAACATGCGGCACTGGAAATTTCCTTTATGCCATGATCGCATCCAGGGTTAAGAAAAGTGAGTATGAGAGTGCACCTGTTATGAATTAACACATAGTTTGATACACTGTATGTTCGTACAGTAGTATCGTGTCAACAATAATGGAGCAACAGCATTTCTGAATAGAGTGTGGTATGTATTAAATCAGAGGTCTTCAACAGGGGGTCCGCGAACCCGAGGGGGTCCGCGGAGGTACTGCAGAGGGGGTCGTGAAATGTTTGGTTGATTAGACAAATCTTCATATTTTTTTAATATTCTTTTCCCCAATTTTCTTTCCCACAAATTTAAATATATTTAAATTGACAGACAATGTTGATATTGGCATTGGTATCAGTTGACAAGGTATGTTTATAAATGGCAGTGGCACGGCCACCCTACTCACTGTACCTTGCACATGTTAAAAAATAAAAAGACAAGGATGGAGACAGTGCAATCTACAGTGAGATCAAATGTGTCCAGTTGAAGAATATGAAAAATGTCATCAGGGTGCGTGTCGCCTCTTCTGTTCAAGGTGACGTCACAATCTTATGCAGTCAGACAATACAACATGTGTCAATTAAACTACATGTTACCAACACTACAAAAACACCAAACCGATGGCCCTTGTTGTACTCACTTTAGCTTACCTCTAATGCATCAAATTATCTCTGGCCTAATTCTTGACCTGCCCTCGTAGCATCAGGGATTCATCATAGTGGGGGAGGAATAGGGGAATGCTGGAGACAACCAAACAGGCAGCAACCCAGGAAGCTCTAACTAAAGAAGGAAGCATCAAGCATGATTTCACTCTCAAATAAAGTTGGAATTCAATTAGAATCACAATTGAGACATCTGAAAAGAGTGAGAACGCAAACAGTTCACGTTTCTCACTGTAGCTGCCTGCATTAACGCTGTCCGTGCTAGAAGAAGAGTGGGTGTTCCAAAAATGCATGTGAAATCACTGAAGCATATTTAAAGAACTTTTTATTGGTTTATTGGTCAGTGCACTTTAACAAAAACAGGCTTTATCATCCCCTAAAGGATAATCAGATAACTTTATTTGATTTAAACTTCAGACTCTTGGCAGTACACCTCCTTTGGTGGGAAGGTCTTCTTTCCAAAAATACACAACTTCAAGATGAGTTACTGAGCATAAACTGGAAAAAGGGTTTTTAAAAAATCTTTAAATTTTAGCTGCTTGCATCCTTCATTTTGCAGCCCCTACAGACAGGTCTCACACTGGGGGGAAACCATCGCTACAAAATGGTTTGTACAGTTGGCTTACACGTACACAAACAAAGCCGTGCAAAGATTAGTGCAAACACACGTCTGCATAGTGCAGAAAATAATGGACAAAAACTGTGTATGGATGTTCATGTGATCATTGTCTGCCGTTCAGCTTAATATTTGACCAAAGGCTGCCAGTGAAAGATAAACCTGCACACCAAGGAATCTATTCTGAGATCAATAGTAAAATTATAATTTTTTTAAGTCTTATTATTTATTTACTAATATTCCAAACTAAAGTGAATAACAGCTGTAGGAAAGCAATTAATTAAATTTCTCTAAATCCAAGTAGCGATTCATCTCAACTCTAGGTATTGTTCAAACACTTTTCACATTTCTTTAGTGACACGTGACAAGTTAATTGAACCTGGGTCTGTCCTTAGAGGCCATTCTACAAAACATTTTCCCATGGAATGCAACAACAACAACAACAACAGTCAGTCGAGGAAAACAGGACAAGGCTCAAATCACAATAATGGAGAAACTGCTGGATGCATAAACAAAGAATTCTTACTTCAGTCCAATATGTGTAGCCCAAGAGAAATAGATAATTTAAATATGATACTGTTGACAGAGCTGATAAGCATAAGATGCATATAAGGAGTCACAAGAAGAGAAGGCAATTGCTTCCATATCTCAGGAAAACTTCCCCTTGGCTATTAAGTGCCCATTTGGCCTGGCGCTGCTATTTAGTGCTGTTAAAATAAGTTTATAAGAGGACAATTCTTCTGCTAACTCCAGGTCTAATCTGCCAACATCAGGCTGCAACAGCAATGGGAATTGGAGATTTCTGCAGCTGACTGAGTGAAGGACAGGGAAACACATTCATAAAGGATTGAAAGTTGTTGGTTGGGTGGAAACTCACAAAAAAATGCTCTTGTGCATTAATTACAAATGTCTTACTGCATACTATAACATGGGCCAGAAAGGTCAAATTCCAAAAGCACTCTGCATTAATGTGTATCAACGTCCTAATCAAGTTGTGGCTCATGCTAAGTCTTTTGGGACAAATTAAGTGTGATGATACAATGGTAGCCTATACATCTTTTTTTTTTATCAAATTACTACGTGCATGTGAAAAGGGTTGTACATAGTGAACAAACCTACATAAACACCCATGGCTCTACATCTTTAAACTTATTGTTTTGGTTTTGCAGATTGAAAATGTACTGTTCCAGATGTAGTTGATAGTGTGTGTGTTTTTTTCTCTTTGCATAGCTGAGTCTTCACGATACAAAATATGTTAAGTGTTTTCCTATGCAAGACCTGTATGGGATGGTCTCCATCCATCCATCCATCCATCCATTTTCTTCCGCTTATCCGGGGTCCATGAGGGTAAATGAGACCAGCCGTGGGATGGTCTCATTTATTTGTAAGGTGAAAAATTCAAGTCAAGTCCAAATAAAGACTCAAATAAAGTCCTCATTTGTGTGACTGAAGTCTCATTAAAGTCTCAAGTCCAGAGTCCTTGACACATTTATCAAATAGCTATGAGTTGCCATTTCCAAAGTACATTTTGAAAGATCTCTGTTTCACCCAGTATATACATTAATATCTGATGTGTTTCTCAACAGGCACAGATAGTCCTGCCCACCTGATCACACGGTCATTAGCCTGTTGCTGATGAGATAGTAATTACAGGACTAATCAAATTCTCAATGACCTGCAATTCCATGAGAAATCTGCTGTCCTAAACTGTAATCAACACCGTTGAGTATAGTGGTTCCATGTCCCCACTTCTCTACCTTTTGGTGGACCTTGTTGACACATTAAAAACAAGCTTTTCTAACTGGACATAAGGTGACGACATGAGCTTCACAAACTCTTTGCCTTGTAAATCTATAGAGCAAATAAAAAAAAAAAAAGAGAAGGTGGATATCCACATAGATAAAATATAAAATGTGACTGACACTTTGCTACATTGTCTGATTTTAGTGAGGTGTCGAATGTGGTGGATGCTTTATGTAGTGTACAAAGCAAAGGTTGAGCATTTTATGCCAATTTCGCTAGAAAAAAGGCAGCATTAACTGCATTCTGGCTCGGTGGCAAGGTAGTATCTCTAATGACTTTGGGATAACAAGGCATGTTTCTCCAGTCATGTTGTTTTCCCCCCCTCATAATGTGGATTGGTTTCCCCTCAGCAATGAGATGTCCTGTTTGCATTTTTGGGCTTGTACTCAACTGGCCTTAGCGCAGAGGAAGAACCAAACACAGGGACCGACTGTTCTATTTTAAAAGTCAGAGGAACAGGTCTAAGCTCGTCAACTGCCTACATATAACATTAGCAATGCGAACAATGTTCCAAAGCAAAAGGAAGCTGGCTGAAGAGATGCTATCGCACACTGCACTTTCGTGTTTTCATGCCATTTGTGTCCCTCTGCTGTCTCAATCTCAAGACTAAAATCTTCTTCTCCACCCACACATTCTGACATTCAAATCTATCCTTCTGCTCGCTCCATCGCCCAGCACAATTCAAGCATAAACTGGCCGTTCAAGATTCTTGTGAACATACAGTCTATCAGGCCATGTTGCATGAGAAAGCAATGTTGAGGTGTGTCCTTCTAATCTTAGTCTGGCTGGCATCGAGGAGGTGAGCATGTCAAGGGACTTGCGTGCAGGACAGGAATTTAGGAACAAAGGAAGGCAGATGCCGCCTTCCCCCCACTAACCTCTTGTCCTTTTATCTTTAAAGCCCAATGGGATCAACAATTAGAGATACGGTCATGAAACTATCCCAAAGTAATAACACAGACCATAATTTTATTTCAAGAAGCATAATCCCAAAAATAAAGTCATAATACTACAGCATGTTGTTCTTCTCAATAAGGGATCATTCAGTCGTAGATTACACAACCCAGTTCCCCTTCCTCTACATTTCCTTTTTCTCGGCTTTATCTTCAATCAGCATGTTCAGCCTTATTACATTATGCTTTACTTGGCGCCAGGGGCTGAGCCCTCTAACAAAGTCTTAAAGGTGCAGTCACTCTGGGCACCAATGGAAATCAGCTTCATCAAAACCTTGTTGCACAGGTATTTTAGTCCATTAAGTACAGGTCGAGTTTATGTTACATTTTGCACAACAGATGGTCGTGTTGAACCATGTAGTTAGCATACACTGGATTTTTTTGTGCTTTCCCCCCCATGATATCATTTGAATGCTGTATCTGACAATAATGTTGATGAGAGCAGTGACACTAAACCAAAATAGTTAAGTAATGGGTTGGAAAAACCTAAACAATTTGCAAAGAAATGCTAAAACACTCAATAGAGCTACAGAGTCAGGTGATGAGTCTCTGTGGGTCCATCAGTACCAGCCCTTACACATAAAAGTAGTCATGTAAGCCAATGTTTACACACACATTTTGTATAAGCATTAACACTTCTCTGTGTTTAATTTATCTGTCCTTATGTCAAGAGCTCTATAATTGGACATGGAAACATGTCAAAAGGGTCTCAGCACTGCTGGTATAATAGCCTTCAAGCTTGTATTATTTTATGGGGTGGTGATGAACAGAGGGTAAGAGCAATTAGAGGTGAAAAGAAAATTCCTTAAATGGAGACGTTAGGAGCCTGCAATTAAAAGAGTGAACACAAACACAACTGGGACTGAAGGTAAAAGCAACACAAAACAAAGTGGCATTGATCATTATGATGGAATACATTAACACATTCCTGTAAGCTTTAGATTCTGAAGATGTTATATGCTTAATAATGCACAGCCTCCATTTTCAGATTTTCTCTTATTCTATGGTCCGTATTTTTGATTTACAGTTTGAAATGCATACTAAATAAATGGTGACATCCACTCGATATCAGGAGAAAGGCATTTTCATACAGAGGTCAGTTGGTCTTTTATCATGACCAGCACAGCAATGTAGAAGTATGAATTTGCAGGCCAAAGGTCCTGATAATTAGCCAATACATGATGTGAGATAAGAGCCCTTCCAGCTCTTCCCACTAGCCTAGGGATTGACAATTTAGCATTAGAATATGCTTAACAATTTGGACAATAATATAAAATACAATTAATAAAAAATGAAATAAAAATATATTTTTTTTATATGATTTGTTTAATATTTCAGTTATTAATATTGTATGCAATGTAAGAAATAAAAATGTTGAATTTCCTAAAAAAGAAAATAAATTCGTTGTTACATCTTATTTTCTCTTTTGAATATTTATTATTCCTTCTTAATAAATAATTACAATAAAATATGATAAACAAACAATATATTAGTATGTTAAAATATGTTGTTAAGTGTCTATTTAAAGTGTACAACACAATTGTACAACACAATGTTTCACAACACAGACCACACTATGGCAGTAGTTACAGTATATACCTGTAAGTTATATACTGTACACCGTAAGATCCTTCAATACTATAAAATTAAACCCAGATTTCTATTGATCATGGTGCATCATCAACTTCTGCACCTTTACCTACACATAGCAATAGGTTCTTTGTTATTGCTTGGTATTACAGGTATTATGTTTGGGTATTAAGTTTGTCCTGCCTTTCTCTAATGTTGCCTGAATGAAGCTGCTCAGTTCTTGGCACAACACGAATGACCTTATCAACCTGGTAGTGATATTTTCAAAACAAACAAAAAGACACAGTGCTGCATGGACTTATATTCAATAAGTCAACTTATTCTGATATTAAATACATGTTCTTCTTATGTCAACATGACAGATCATTTTGTCTTTGTACAGAAAGACAAGGCTGGTATAGTGTTCACCAGATGAGATTGAATTTGGCACCTTTTTAAAAGGCAAAATGGAAAGTTGGCAGCCGAAAATATGCACACTGCTCAACTGAACTTGTCTAAATGTTCGCACAGCCTTGTTCATTATTCCCCAGTACACGGTGACCTAGAACTCATCAGAAATGTGATGTGATAAGTTGCAGGCCACATTAATGTTGGTTAATTTCCATTGATTTATTCATTATATTAAGTAGAAGCTCCTAACTGGCTGAGTCGGGTGAAACTCCTAAAAGGAGGGGTGTTTCTATTTCTTACTCACAGGTTTGCTCACAGTCAAACGCTACAGATAGTGTCTTTTCACAAAATAAATATGTTCCTTAAATTGACCTAATTTATAAAATAAAATTCACTTAATGTTTTTAAAATGACAATTAATCTAATTAAATCATCAAAAAATACACCTCAGATTGTCTGCTTCTTTCCATGGAGGTTCTCTTTATCATTCCCAGCAGGTTTTCCACCATGAGAGAGAGCTTTTCTGTAAAATGTATGCAAGTCAATCAATTTCTTTTATTTCAGACTCATGAGTCCATATAGCAACAAACACAAATACAACAACAATATATAAAATACAATACAATACAATACAATACGAGGACACAGGTATAACCATTGCAGTTAAAAAGTCACTCGTGGTTAAAAACATACAGACACTTGTTCCAATGTTTCCAGAAACAAGAAGAATACCTCGTATCACTCTGTGTTAGCTCAGTTGTCCATCTGGGAAGCTTGAGCAAGATTCTGAAAGCATCATTAAATGCCACTTGAATCTTTTTCATTTTTGCTTTACTATAACTGCACCAGAGGTGGGCTGTATAGAGAGGAGTACAGTAGGCTCTAAAGAGAGCAGTTTTAACATCATCTGTACACATGAAATTTACGTGCCAGCATATTGGCTCGTGCATAAAGTTTGCAACACTGCTGCTGCACATCGTCATCATCACTTAGGTCATTTCTGATGATGTGACCCAGATATCTAACTTTGTGCACCACATTTAGCTCCTGGTCTCCCATAAAAAATAAAGGAAAATGTAGCTTCTGATCCTCCTTGGTTTTAGCTATCATGATAACACTCTTTTTAGAGTTACATTTTATATCATAGTGCACACCATACCTTGAGCAGACTCTGAGCAATTGCTGTAAACCAGTGCTATAAGGAGACAGGACCACTAAGTCGTCAGCGTAGATCAGATGGTTAATAAGACTTTCCCCCACCATACATCCTATCTTACACTCTTTTGTGTTTATGCACTTGTATAATTGGAGGAATGTAGTACATAGGGGACTGGGCTAGCTTAAGTATTAAGGTTAACTTAAGATATGAGAGTTGAGGCTAAGGTTGGATATTAAGGGATGAATAAAAGTATATTATTTTACATACAAGGATGTGTGAATACTAGTGCTACTGAGTACAGCATATGTGGGTGTGTGCTTGTTTTATCTACAGATTAACAGTAAAGAGGTCTTGGTTAGATACACCACAGCTGCATTAAAACAGCATTTCCAAGACTTATTCAGAGATCTTTCCTTCTGACCCTTGAAATACAATAAATTACTTGGTCTATAATGAGGCCACTTAATGTGGGTGGTGTGGTGCAAAGCAAGATACAATGACCTGCCTTGAAACACTGTGGCTAGAAGCACTGTGCTTGCAAACGTACATGAGAAGTCTGTGGAAACATTTGGTTACTGCAGAATGACCACTGAGGATACAGGCCAGTCAAAAGGGGTTCTGTGAGCCCAAATATACACTGATTATATCCTTATTACAAAAAAACAACAACATCTTAAGGCTGACTGATGGGCTTCTCATGTCTTAATTATTATACGGTGAACTTCATGCAGCCAGAGAAGATGGGTGGTTTACCTTGTTTATTAAGCAAGGCCTAAACTGCTCACTCACTGTGCAGGGCTTTGACATTAGTCTGGAATATGTGTGTATTAGACACACAGTGTAGTAGAGCATGTCAGCACGTCACTCCAGGTAATGTCTGCACAGTGTCTTGTTTTTCACTCATGTTTGGAATATCAGAACAGGACGGTGAGAGTTTGCTGTGCAAAATGGACGCTGTGGATAGACACAAAAGCATTTGCTTGGAACAATTTAAACACTTCTCAATACAAATGTGTAAATAGTAAAAGAGCAACTTAACTGCAGTCAATTCCACACGGTGCCACAACATGAAATCTCTTGTATCTTCAGTTTTGCGATATTTTGGAGGACAAAGATGATTCAGATGACTACCTATCTTACCATCTTGAACATGATGTTCATAATGTCGAACTATTCAAACCGGTTTCAGTTTCACAAACAATTGCTCTGCACTCAACAACTATCATTGTACCAAGCTACAAAACGAAAAGTGGTGTTCTTAAGTCCAAGGGGCATTTCTTGAGCGTGCTGTGGTGCTTGACATTGTTCTTGACGCTGTGTATTAATCCCTGTCATCTGTCAGATAATATCAAGGTTATCAATATGGATTCGCAGCCACAGTAGTTTTACGTATTGATGGTAAATGGACCTGTACTTGTATAGCCCTTTTCTAGTCTTCTGACCACTCAAAGCACTTTAATACTACATGACATCATTCACCCATTCATACACTGATGGGAGGGGCTAAGGTGCCACCTGCCCATCAGGAGTAGCTAACATTCACACACACTGTAGGAACAGTTACAGGAGCAATTTGGAGTTAAGTGTCTTGCCCAAGGACACATCGTCATGGGCCAGCGGAGCAGGGGATCAAACCGCCGATCCTCTGATTGAAGGACGACCCTGCTCACCACTAAGCCACAGTCGCTAAGGATGATAATGGATTAATGTTTGTTGACAGGGGACTGCTTGGAATACATAACACGTTCTCATCCCATTTCATTACATACTGACCCTTGGTCCGGACCCTTGGTGTCACCAACCCACTGGGTAGCCCAGCACATCAAACCACTATACGGTCGCAGTTAACACTTGGTTAACGTTGTGAATTCAAACAAATCCACTTAGTTGGGTTTAGAAACGTAATTTAGGTACGAATAACTTGTATCTTCAAAATAACTCAACAAGACTTTGGGACACAAACACCTGTCTTAAACAAATCAACCTAGTGTGAGTTTTTTCGCTCAGTATACTACATCATTACATTTGTGGTGCATTTTCTCTGAGCGTCTTTTAATAACACAAATGTTTTTTACATTGCAATGACAAGAAAGCCCGGCTGCGTCTCATACTGACGCTGGAGGGCGCCTACTGTGTCGGTTGCAATGAGAATGGGTTGAAATACAAGAAAGGAATATGGCCCTGTGAAGTTTAGGATCAATCCCTGAATTGTATCTATGAGGAAATGCTGCCTAATGCAAAGTGTGGCAAAAGAGAGCAATGTGGCAATTACAGGGAAGAAGAAGTTCGCAATTATGAAAGCACTGCTGTATTTTATAAAGCTTTGCAAATGTTAAATGAGATAGGAAATGCATTTTAACATGTCTATTAGGCTTTATGAGTACACACAATATCACCCATATTTGCTGTTCTTGAGCCCCTATTTTACTTATACGCTCAATTAACAGTCCAGTGTTTTACCTCACATTCTTCTTGTGTACTGATCATCAAGACTTCACATGCAGCTATATCGGGCATGTTTACCTGACAAAGGATTTCACCTATACTGGTGGATCTCACCTGGATCGCCATCGATAATTCAGTGAGATCACAGGTGGTAATGAACAATTACGGTGATTAATGTCAACTAAACTCCCACTGGCTGCAGAGGGCCAACATGCTGCTGACACGAGCAGTAGTCATTGATCCCCACAGGACCTGAAGAGAGCTGAACCAGAGCCCTTCTCTCTCTGTCTGTGTTTCTCTGTCTCTGGCGCCAGCACCCTGCACTCCCGCCTTCCTCACGCTGACACTGATGCAGAAGACGATCAGGAGCAAAGCACTTCTTTTATTAAGATATAAAGCCAGTGTCAACCGCTGACTCTAATTTATTGTTTGCTTTTAAGCTATATTGGCAGACCTTCTGGCTGTATGGACTTTTAATAGCATGTTGTAATGGCAATCGCCAACAGTCTTGCAGATTTACAACCTGGTAACGACCTGCTCCTACTGACCACGAGCTTGATGTGCAAGCAGCAGGACAAAGCAGGTCACATTTACTTTTGTTGCATTGTTTACACGAGCATGGATAACATTCATAATGTGCCGTGACAGTGCTTTGCTTACAAAACTTGCCGAACAACATATTTCAATTGACTGTCCTGCTGCCTGGCATGTGTCCTGTTTTGCACACAAGGTAACTATTGATCAATAGGTTGTGTCATGTACAAGTACAAGCGAAGATGGTACGTGTTAAAGGATTGATATTCAGCCTATAGAGACGTTAACTCTTAGTATACATAACTTGAGTGAAATCTTCGAGGGCATAAAGACACCAACCTCTGCCACATACACATGTACTACAAACATTTAGGATCGATTTTAAGATTTTACTTATTACTTTTAAAGTCCCTCGTAGCCTGGCTTCAGAATATATATCTGAACTGCTGTCCCCTTACCAACCAGTGCTCAGCCAGTGCTAAGATCCTCAGTCAGGAACCTGCTGATTGTTCCCAGCTCACGTTTAGAGACTGCTTTAGAACCTGCTTCCTTATTCATCTGTGTATCATCGTGTTTGGTGATGCGTACATGCATCTAATTTCACTGGCGTTCCACATAAGCAAACAATGAATTGCTGATGGAGAAGCCACTGCAGCTAATTAAGAAAATAAACCACAACCCTGAACAGGATTTTGAAAAATAAACCAATAGATACACAGTACAACATCAGAATTCAGAAAGTTTAGTTTTTATCAATTAGTAAACTGACCAATTAAAAAATCTCTATAAAATAATGAATTACAGCTTAATTAAATGATGCATTGTAAAACTAAAAGGAAAGAAATTGTTTAAATTTATAAAATGTTTTTTCAATTCTAAAAAGCAAAGAAAAAATTAGACTACTTTGAAATATAACTTTTTTACAATTATATTTACTAATAGTCTGCTTTTCATAATCTATGTCACAGTTTTTTTTTTGCTGGCTTTAATATTTATAGCGTTCATTTGTGATTGCTTTGACCTAAATGCTGCCAATATTGGTTGGATTGGCAAGCTGCTCTGTTGACCAACCAGAACACCTAATTATTAAACGTGATGAAAGTCTATAAAAAATGTCCAGGCTAAAGATTAGAAAAACAAAGATAATGGTTATTAAAGGAATACTGCAATTAAACATCTGGGTATATAAGCTTTGCTAGATGAGAAGATGAATAGGTCACTCATATTTTCTTGGTGATCTGCTGAGCATTGTATCACTGAAGGTGCAAAGTATAATACATTTTGATGAACAATGCAAATGAGGTGGATGTACATTTTGCTTTTATATGTAATCACAAAGTAAATGTTAAGAGAAGCAGGTGACATTGTGTTTTGAGATGCAGATTATGCAAAAGGCGCTGTCATTACTGCTAAGGGATCTAAAAATGTGAATTCCTTGTACAAACATGAGCTTGAGACTGAAAGCATCTGTATGTATTCAGTGTGGTTTTCAGAACTAAATACTTAAGACGGTTCCAAAAATAGCCTAACATTGTGCTCCAATGTCTATCCTGAGAGTGTACGGAGGGACATTGGTTCCTCAGTATTCCCTGTATACAGCCCCCAAAAGAGACTCATTAGATCATTAAATCTCAGCATGTGGTTCCGCTCAGAGCATAATGAGTATACGATTTACCCACGACATGATAGTTGCGGCGGACTGAACAGCTTGGCCTCTAAACCGCTCTCCTCTCACCTCAACACATGATCTCATACCATATATCTGCTGGCCGGGGAACTGCTCTTGGGCTTTGACTCTCACAGGATGCATACAAATTTTATTTCCGGGATTCATTATCCTCAGATTCTTGACATATGTCACAATGATACGCGTTATGCATATTACTATAGTACACATTTTCTACAAGATAAAATAGAACCATCATTAGTGTTCTGAGTTTGGTTCTGCATCTGCAGCCTCTCTGTCCTTCTTGATTAGCTTCTCTAATGTGGAGTTTCCTGTGCAAAAGATTAAACAATTTTCCAAACAAACAAACATCTGATGTACAGAGAAGTCACGACAATCCAAACTGTGGGGAAGGTGTGCTATAAAAACTAAAATTATAATTACATTTAATCTGAATAACAATGACAGTCGTAAACATGTAGGATCATGAACATAAAACAGATTGTGCATTCAGATAACAAGTTGAGCTTTTTTTAAATAGAATAGCTTGACCCCTTTTATATTGCATGTTCACACTCGTACCGCTGGCTCCTGTTCTACGTTTATTTGACAGGATGAAGACAATAAACGTCTCTCTTGCCTCTTCTCGAAAAGGAAAGGTCAGGAATTCAGCAGATCCAAACAACATCTTGAGGAGCCACTCAATTTAAAAATCAACATCTTCAATTTAACAAATGGCCTACTATTAGTGCTGCTGAATATGAGCAAACTGGTGTCGGCAAGATTTACACCCTCTTCATTTCTCCACTGGCAATGAGTGGGAGAGTGAATGCATGGATTTTTCCAAGCATGGGAGTGTTGGCACTGACCAGATGGATTGCGTTGTGAATTGAAATGTAAGCTAGTAAAGACCAGATGGCTGCCATGGATCAGGCCTTCCCTATATGCTGTTAGTCTTGACAGAGAAATACCAGAAGTTTTTTTTAATACGAGCTGATTGGAAAATATCGCCTTTGAGGTTTCCATGGAGAGGAGGGAAACATTCCCAGGGTGCACTATACGTAAGGAGTGAGCATGTGATAAACAGGCTTTCTAAAGCCTTATCACTGCTTTGATGATTTACATCCTTCCATCATGAACTGAGCAAACCCGACACTGAAAATCAGGTGCCCTTACAATAGATACAACGTAATAAAATGTCCTCTAGGGTGCTCTTACAGTAGATACAACCTACTAAAGTGCTTTTTATGGTCTTCTAGTGTCACAGTTCAGCTTCCCTTCTCTCGTCTCTCGCTCACCTAATCAGCTTATTCAGTGCAGCTGTTAGTCACACCTACTTCATCAGCTCAATCACTCTCACCTGCCCATGCCCCTGCATCTCCTCCCTTTAGTATTTAGACCACATATACACACACACACACACTCACTGCCAGATTGTTGTCTGCATTATGCCAGACTTTCCCGCGTTTATCCTGCGACTGTTTTCCCGTTGCCGACCCTGCCTGTTTGGACTTCCCCGCCTTGCCTCTGCCCTGGTAAACGACTCAGCCTTCTGTCCCCGACCTCGAGAATAGCCTCTGCTTCATCTGGTTTCTGTCTGCCTTCTCCCCTGACGGCTTGGCGTTCCACCGAGTGATTTCTCCGCAAGAGCTGATTCAAGACTGTTTGCCTGTTGTGTGTGTGTTCTTCCATGAATAAAGCTTTGTTCACTATTCCGTGTGTCCGTCGCACTGCTTCTGGGTCCTTACCACAGAAGTCACATCTAGGGTGCCCCTCTAGTAGAGAGAACATGATGCAGTGTACTCTAGGGTGGCCTTAAAATGGAGAAAATCTGATGCAGTGCCATATAGGCTACTCGGCTGCACGGTGGAGACCATTTTTATTTCTGAGTCCATTACAGTAAGGAAAACTGTGTTAATCTGAAGAATTTACACATGAGGAAAACAGATCAGACATTACGCATTTGGACTTAATTGGTAAATTACGTTATATGTAAGGAAAATCACAACTGTTATTTAATCACTGCATGCACAGTACAATAATCTTACCATCACAAGTCTTTCTGTGATGGTGAGAAACATGTCACGGCTGAGTCCACTATCAACAACTCTTCTCGTGCCAGTTGCCATGCTTGACTACACTAGGACCAGGTCCAATGGTATCTTCTCACGCAAAGACAAATGAGCATCTATCAAGCTGTCAGCTCCACAGCGGGGACCTTCATCTACAGAAATGCCATCAGATTGGGCCTCTTAGTCGTCAAGTTTAAAAAGGCGCCAGTGTTTTGCTTTTGCCCACTTTTCCCTTTTGTGAATACACTTACAATTCCACAACTTCCTGCCAGATGAGTGACAAAGTGCCCCTGACAAAAAAATAAAATAAATTTAAACCTATATGGGGAAAACGGGAAGGAGACTTTGTGTATGTGTTGGCAAAGAACAGCATGCTACAAATCAAGTTGATTAAATGTCTATTAGATTCTCTCCCATGGACTGTTTGTCTTAGGAGTGACGTTTATTGGCAACAAATAAGTACAGATGCAGACAGCTTTCTACCTACTGTAGACATAACTCAAGCCTCATGTCCAAAGATATGATGAAGTCTGTAAAATGTTCAGCGTGTCTGTTACAATATTAACCCAAATATGATGCTATATCTAAAGTGCAAACAAAATGTCCCTATGTTCAATAGGAAGCTGGAGAGAGCAGATGGTGATGTAATAGTAGTTGGATTTTGTTAGCTATGGACAGAGCCATGCTAGCTGTTTCCACCTGTTAGCAGAATTTGTAAAACCTACAATCAGTAGTTGTTTATTTACGTGTTAAACCTGATCTGATTTATTTGGAGCAATGTGAAGAAGTTGCAAACATTGACCTATTACCAGCTGCTTATTTACACATTCAGCAGTTACAGAGAAACATTGCCATTCATTTAGAGTCGTGTTTCTGACCTTAGTGAATATAAGTCTAATATTTACTACCTTTTTTTTTTTTTCTCGTCTTGAGAGGGAAGTATTTGGCTCCTTATCTGCAGTTTTGCGTTTGACAGCTAAACTATGAGCTGGAAGCTATAATGCTCCATAAAGCTTTGTGAGCTGCTGATTCAAGTGATGATTCTCCTTTTTCATATTGTCTTTATTTTGTCAATTCTTACATTTATTAATATAAAAATATTAATCGTAACTTCTTTAAAAGAGAAAAGTTATAATATGAATCAATCGAAAATGATTGCAACATTAAGGGCAAAAACATCATGAAAGCTATGTAGAAAGGTATGAAAAGTATTCTCTCGTTATTCTTCTCATTAAGTAGAAGTCAAATGCAAGGTGGGAATAAACGCAGAGCAATCACAGCTGCAGTTGTACAGCTGATCAGACCAAAGAAGGAACTGCTTGGAGACAAGACAGCTCCGCACCACAGCAGAGCACTGGATATCTGAAGTGAATCGCATGGAAGGCATTTCCCTGATTGTTCTTCTTCAATGCACTGGCTTGAGTATAAGCGAGATAGCGATCTATTATTTTCTTTTACTGCTTTAAGTCAAAGGGAGGGCATTTATTTCCTGGTCTCTACAGTTGAGGGTGCCTAATGTCTTGTGGTCTGCAAAGTTGACCACAAACTGTATTACAAATAATCCATTAGAGACCTTCATAGTTGCCATAATAAAGGGGAGATAAGCAAGTTGTAATCACAATTAAAAAGCTAATCTTGCCAATAAAGTTCATTATTTTAATGTTTACTGCAAAGCCGGTGCTCAGATGAATGACAAAACATTGAGTTGAGCCTTGGAAGTGTGTGTTCGACATAATCCGGCATCGTTTGACAATCAGAACAGAAGCCAGCAGTGGAAAAGCCTGTCACATTGTTGACACAGTAAGTGACAGATACACTTAATGGGTTAACATGCTTAGTGCAGCTGCTTCATTCAACACAACATCAGTGACATTTTAAAATAATGAGATGATGGTCATCACATACTTTTACAAGTAAACAATGTGCGTGTCATGAAGATCATTTTGCCATTTTGCCAAACATTACACACATATAACAATCTCTAATGCAGGATTAGTAATTTTCCTATGGTTAAGTATGTGTGTCTATGTGTGTGTGATTGTTCGCATGTGTGTTTGGCTCTATTAGGGTACTGAGCCCTGTATGGCTTCGGCACACAGGCACACTTTTCAACTCCTCCCCTCTGACTTCAGCCAGGGTGTGATTAGAGCCAATACAATCTTGGGCAACCTGCACCGAGAGAGTGAGAGAGATAGAGAGAGAGACAGCAAAAGAAAGAGTGGCCAGCCACTCTGTTGCACTCTGGTGGTTCTTGCAACGGTGTCACTGCTGCTTGACAGTCCGACTGTTGCATTGTGGCTCATGTGGGATTCAGCGGAAACACTGCAAACTACTCTAATCCCAGTGGACGGACGTATGTAAATGGACACGGATGGATTTTCTTCTCAAAAACTTTTTCCCACTTTGTGTTCATGTTTCCTGGATTCAAGAAAGAGTTGCAACTCTGTGAACTAATACAACTTTGTGGACAGTTTGGATACATCTTTTTTGAAGAACATGCTGCTGCTGCCTACTCCAGAAGAACTTCCAATAACAATCACGTCTTGTTCATCCCGTATGGAAACATGGAAAGCCACTACTGCCTTTTGAACACTGCCAAACAAGACTCCCAAGCTCTGAAATGTAAGCAGTAACTGCAAAGTAAATAATACCTATTATTTAGTGAGAAGATTTATGATGCTTGTAAGAAGCGCAGAATCTTCTGTTTTGTTAACTTTGACTTAAAAAACATCTTCAGCTGATTATAATGGATGGAAACCTGAGCACTTCAGCATCCAATGTGATCAACAGAACAGACCCCTATCACGCGGCGGCGGGACCCTGGAGCCTCATCATACTGGTCATCATAATAATGACTATAGTGGTGGGAAACCTGCTGGTCATCATCGCTGTAGCTCGCACTTCACAGCTACAAACAACGACAAACATTTTCATTATGTC
This sequence comes from Ophiodon elongatus, assembly GCA_016806645.1. Taxonomy (NCBI): domain Eukaryota; kingdom Metazoa; phylum Chordata; class Actinopteri; order Perciformes; family Hexagrammidae; genus Ophiodon; species Ophiodon elongatus. The sequence continues at coordinate 1,614,371 of JACSYO010002128.1, forward strand.
CCTGGCGTGCGCAGACCTCATCATGGGGGTCCTCGTGGTGCCTCTGGGGGCCACTATTGTGGTGACTGGTAACTGGCAGCTCAGTGAAACATTCTGTGAGTTCTGGACTTCTGTGGACGTCCTGTGTGTGACGGCGAGCATCGAGACGCTCTGCGTCATAGCAGTGGATCGGTATATAGCCATTACGAGGCCGCTCCGATACAAGGTTCTACTCAATAAGTGGCGTGCGAGGGTAATAGTCTGCTTAGTGTGGGTTGTGTCGGCTTTAATTTCCTTTGTACCAATTATGAAAGGGTATTGGCATGATAATGAAGATGAAGCAGCAAAGCAGTGCTACAATATCCCTACATGCTGCGACTTTGTGACCAACAGGGCCTTTGCTATTGTATCTTCGATAGTGTCTTTTTACATTCCACTGCTCATAATGATTTTTGTGTATGCAAAAGTCTTTCTAATAGCCACACGGCAGGTCCAGCTCATAGATAAGAATCGCATGCGTTTTCAGAATGAGTGTCCAATAGCGCAGATGCAAGTTGGCTCCCACGTGAATAATATCCAGGCAACGACGTGTGTAGGCTCCAGCAGCTGCAGCAGCGCAGTGCGGAGAAAGAGCACCAAGCGGAGGCCGTCGCGGCTAATGCTCGTGAAAGAGCACAAGGCCCTGAAGACTTTGGGGTTCATCATGGGGACCTTCACCGTGTGCTGGCTGCCGTTCTTTGTCGCCAACATCATCAATGCATTTAAAAGAGACATTCCCTCAGAGAGGATCTTCCGACTGTTAAACTGGCTGGGTTACATCAACTCCGGCCTCAATCCTATCATTTACTGCAGAAGTCCAGAGTTTCGTACTGCGATCAAGAACCTGCTGGGCTGTCCGTGGTGGTCCACCCTGTGGCTCAATACTTTCTACAAAGAGCTGCGGACCCGCTGCTCCTGCTTTCTATCGCAGGCTGAGTCGGGCACTGCAGCCAGGTCTTTCCAAAAGCCTTCAACTGGTAGGACTGAGGTCAGTGATAGTCTGGCCAGTACTCATGGAAGCAGCAAAAGTGGAGAGGCTTTCCCTGATCCCCTGCAGTCCAACGGCAGCACACAAATCAGTGACTTCTCAGAGCCAGAAACCAAATTGTAAGTTCCCTTTTCTTCCCATTTTCTTTAAAAAGTATGATGAATGTTTAAAACACATCCACCACCACTTCAACAGTGAAACCATAGTTTAAAGACAATGATGAATAATTTTGACAGCTATGTACACCTGGACATCAGGCATAACCACAATGGCAACATCAAGATCAATGCAACAGTGTTTTAACTTTTTCCAATATTTTAATTAATTAGATAATTCAATAACATACATTTTATAATAATATATATAATACTACATCAGGAAATCACATTGCATCTTATTTGAGAGGAACTCAGAGAGTACAGGAAGGTATATCTGGGTGTGTGTGAGCGTGGCTTCTAGTGTGAAATCTTTTTTTCTTATTCGCCTCTATTTCTTTCTCATTAATAGTGCTAACTGTTAACAATTTTCATTAATCCATTTGTAAATATCAACAACAGTCAAAGAAAATATTTCTTTTTCTGCTCACAGTGCATTTCCTAAATGTAGAAATCCAGATTTGGACATTTTATAAAACATCAGTTTGCTGCTACCCAGTAAAACAATAGTTTGGAGCAGAACAGTCCAGAAAAATAATTAATTTATGGAGGATTGGCTGCAGTTAACCAAACTACAAATGAAACTTAATATATGGATTGTTATGCATGCCTCAATAAACGTTTTAGGACTGTACCTGTATCAGTTACTGCACTATGTTACCTGTAATCAATCAACCCAGCTGATGGTAATATAGTAAGGTTGTATAATGTTATTTACCACACTCCTTAATAATAGTTAACAATATCATTAATCACTTTCTATTTCATAGAAACCCTAATATTGTAAATGTAGTTTTTTTTTTTATCAATTTCATTATTTGGTATCTAAAAACAACATCCCTTCATGAAAAAGATGACTGTAAAATGGCTTTGTAAAACCACTATGCAATGTGACATTTCCAAATATTAGTGTGGCTCACTGCCTGTCGCCGGGCCTCAGTGTGCCCTGCCCAACACCGCCTGCAGCAGATAAATCTTTATCACTTACACACAAGACTTCCCCCATAAGTGGAGAGGCTGTTTACAAGACTGTCAGCCAATGAGAATACCTAGTTAACACGGGTTGAATGGGGTTGGTGGAATACACCACTACAAGATGACAGCAAGCCTGTCACAGAATACAGGAAGATATGTAGTGATAATTAGGAGTCTATATATATGATAATTAGGAGTCTATATATATATATATACACACATAGATATGTGTGTGTGTGTGTGTATATATATATATATACACACACACACACACACACACACACACACACACACACACACACACATCTATATCTAGATAGATAGATAGATAATTTTTCTCTTTTCTTTACATGACATCCTTTTAGTGGAATACTACAGACCCAATCAATGCGGCTGTAAAACAGGAGTAATTTAGGAGCATATAAAAGTCTTCCTTAAAAGGAGCCTGGTGTGATCTGTCGTAAATCACCCCAAAGGGAAGGCTCAGCAGACTCACCCTGCGCTTTGAGCAGGATTACAGACGTAAGTGAGACCAGCCGTTTGAAAAGGACTCTGGCGGGCCCGTGGTTTGTAGACAGGTTTAATGAGGGAATATGACACACGGTTCCAGGTAGAGTCTGCACAGCTGAAGTGGTTTGTTGAGTGCCAATAACACCATGCTCGACTCAGTCATCCCTGTCAACCTTCGATATCTACGTAACTAGCCACACAAAAGAGCAATTGTGCATATTTCCTTTTAACCCTGGGACAACATGCAACAGCAGGTTTATTATCACCAGTTACTTTGTTTTCATAGGACTACATGCAGGCATATCACTGCTGCCCTTATCAGCAGCCTTCCCCTTCTGTCACGTATAAACCATCTGATATATGACAAGTGCAATTTTTCACAGTGATGTTTTTGGTCATCATAGTAGTCAGTGCAGTAGCAAAGAAATAATGTTTTTGTATGTTTCTGCAAACCACATATATGTTGAATGACGACGTTTTTGCATTCGGTTAGTGCAAGGGACGTAGTGTATCAAGCGACCGGTTTTGAAAGTTACGTGATATAATGGGAATAATTACTGGTATTTAGAGACGTGAAAGTCCACGATGGCAGGTGGATGGGTCAAACAAACACAGGACTTTCCCGCTGAAGACCACTGTTCATTTTACGTGTTAGACCAGAAGTCAACGTTGACTTTACGCTGGTTACGCAACATTATATAAGAGAGTCCACTAAGGGCAGCTGTTATCTATTTATGCTGGATACGGTTAATACGCGACTTTTGTTATTATTTAAACACATCCATAACTTTATAGTAACACAGCGTTACTCATGTGACATTGTGCATTTCTGCAAGCTTGATCCGAGGCTGTTATGAAAAGTATTTATGAAACATATTTTTGGGACAGAAATATCGAAAATCAACGTATGGTTTGTAGAAATGTACGATGACAAACATTTTTTCAGGCGACTGGGTTGAAGTGGAGGCAGATGTCCTAAGTTGTGTAAAGTCAACAGAACATTTTTCACAGCATCAGTAAATTTAGCTCTCTCTTCTTCTATTTTTGTCCTATTGCTCTAAAGTGAGACGGGCGGCTTCTGCATTAGTCCTAATATGTGTATTAGAGGCATTGAAGACTAAATCTTCATGTATTTGAAAGACATTGCGATGTGTTATGAGCGGAAGGAGTTTATAAGCACAGTTTATCCATGTACGAGAACACTAAAATTAAGCTAACAGAGAGCAGAATTTTTTTTTTCAAAGAGCAGCAGCCAACTAGGTGGTGGCTAAACTGCAGTGTAGATGTATTGAAGAAATTAAGAGCCTAATAGACCAGTTCAGAGTAAAGACACGGGACTAATATTCCTACAGAATTACAGTACAGGAGACACACATGCACGTGAGAGCATAGAACGTTATCTTAATTATTGCTCATACTCCACAGGAAACAAGCCGTGTGCTCCACACTTAAAGAATAAAGAGACACAAGTAAGGAAATGATTTGTCAATATGTTGTTGAGAAAAACAGCTGCAAATGCTTAAAGAAGGATAGGCTTGCATGGACATCACATGTGCATACTAAAATACTTTCCACCTCAGAAGGATAAACATTAACAAGATATCATGTGAAAAGCAGACACTGATGGCACAGGGACAAAATTTATATGTGATACGGGAACAAACTGTTCCATCATTGTAGCAGCTAAATACGTAAATATAATTGTATTTCCCACACAAGCAAGCATGAGTCCTCCCAGATTGGCCTGTGCTTTATTAATGGACACTTTGTGATTGCAGTATGAGTGTGAAAATATATATAATGCAGCAAACTCGGAAAACTATTTAAGTTATTTCTGATGCATCATATACTGTACAGTCAAGCTTTGTTTTACCACACTGAGCTGCTAATGTGTGGCAGATTAAAGCTCTGTGTGATTTCAAAGTGGCTCGATTGCTGGTGTAATAAGTTAAAGCACTGCAGTGAACATATCCGTAGGCGCACATTAGGGCATCCTGATGTTTTGATGGTGTTTTAGGAGGGACAAGCTTGCAGTAATGCTTTCTTTCCTGTGCTGTTAACCCCATAATTCAGAGCTTTTCTCTGCAGCATTCTAACAGGGCCTCCAACCCAAACTCACACACCAACTTTCAGAATGTGCATTTAGTTAGCTTACAGCAAGATCAAGCCTAAGAGAGCATGAAACAAGGAGCAGGATAAAACAAAACATGGTGGTAGTGACCGGTGAGAAACTTCAAACACTCCCTTTCAAGCCTGGCTGATATCATAAACGATGACACTGCAGGTATCCGGGAGTTGAGCAAACACCTGAGAACAGTATAACTTTAAATAGATAAAAAATAATTAAAAAAAGCATAACAGCAGCTAAAATCAATGCTGTATCATGTTACAGTATTAAAGTAACAGTATTCAGAATACCAATACTCTAATGGTATAGATATTTAACATTTAATGAATGATTTTAACCTTTTAAATAATTGAAACTGATCATCTAATACATTGATTAACTGTATGACTCAGTGGTAATTTAACTTCTATAAAATAAAAGGCACTTTGAAATATGGATGTACAATTTGATCTAAAATTAACATACATGGAAGTATTTGCTTTTCATATATTTGTCAGTATGACTGGCAAACAATTCTGAATTGAGAGCTGATTGTTCTTAGTTTAATTATATGTGATTAGGGCTATCTAATTATTAAAAACTGTGTTGAGATTAATTTTATGTTGGTAAAATATTAACAATATTAGTAATTGAATACATTTGTTTAATGTTTGTCCCTACTTTAGAAACTGAGAAAAATCAAATCAGTTGCCAGTTTTTTTAGGTACACCAAGCTTAATGTAATGCATTTTAATGAATGTAGTTTGTGTTGTTAAAATAGAGAGGTGCTCCTAATATTTAATAGAATTTAAAAAATCATGTTAACTATATGATTTCTAGTTGCATATCCTTTTGACAGGCAAATAGATATTTAAAGAAAATACACGTTACAGATGATGGATGGATTTTCCTTAACTTTGATGAACTTAACTTGTTTAACGTGAATGGAGACTACTAAATATGTGCCAGCTATGCCTGTGGTTTGTGTTTTAAAATAATCCAACAACAACTGAATGTGAGATTCAACAGAATGTGTAACATAATATTATTCCTGGAGTCTTTTTCCATTAAATCTTCCAAATGCATCAACTTAAAATCACTGAAATAGTCCAAAGACTACAGTGATTCTTCTGCAGTAAAAAGGGTTGTATTCCATAAAACTACATGGGAATTGTGATGAAGTGTTTCCTGCAGATTTGTTTTCCATAAGCATTCACATTTATGTGACGCTTACAGTTCTAGGTAGTTCATTTCTTCCTGTGGAGACATGTAGTTGAGGTGATAGCATCAGAATTCCAATCTTGTTGGGGGAAAAAAAGGTTTCAAAGCATCAAAGAAGAGGAAAAACGTATGGCAACTTTCTGTAATTGACAAGAGAAAAAAAAGATAAATGGAGAGTAGCAAATCATTGTCGTTGTCTTGGAACTTTCTTATCTGATAGGAACTGGAATGCCATACAGGTTTTGAGCAGCGCAGGCCAAAAAGGCACAATACACAGAAATAGCTCATTTGTTCTTAGGATCACTTCTCACAGCGCTGCACACCATGTCAAAGATAGAATGAGGTTTCTAATGTGAACTCTGGATGACCTTGGTATCAGCTACTTTTCAGTTACAACCCCCCCCCCCACCCATGAAATAGAACATTTGTTAACATTTTTATAGAGAACTAGGATTGAAAAAAGCAAATGTGAGTGACATATTCAGATGAATGTTACCATCGTAAACAATGTCTGCCTTTTATCTTTAGAATAGAGACTAATCAGCACACCTCATAACATTTTTAAAAGACACTAGGTAAATGTTATCGCATTTGAGATTTACTCATGTCTTTTGTCCATTCTTTTCAGCTTCACATTGCAGGAAAAGGACGGATGAACTATAAAATGTCAAGCTACTGAAGCAAACTGTGATTGCCAGCCGTTACTGGGATTCCTGGAAAGGCCGAGACCAAACAACTGAGAGGACAAGCTTATTAAGTACAACCACCGGCCCTAATAAACGTAGCTGAGTGAAGCTGACCTCAAAGAGACGATTGTATTGACTGTAGAGAAAACAGCTGATTTGGTCTGGACAGGAACAGTGTGACTGTCTCTGTGGACATGAGATGGACTGCTCCAGCTCAGCACCTCACAGACATGAAGTGACAACAAAGTATCCTGAATGAGACAATGCTGCAAGTTTTAAATGCATTTCAGTTAGCCTTTGGTCACAGTGTATGTGGACTGTGGTTTCAGAAATTACAGAATGAACTAGTTTTGTACAGTATATTATCTGGTAAGTTATCTATTTATGATACACTGACTCTTTCGGAAAATACAAAAGATGTCTAACTTTATACAAGGTCATGATTCTGGCAAGGCTGTCCTCACTGCCAGTGTAATATAAGCTAAACCAAAGGGCTGTGCATTCAATATTCAATTCTGGTGTCTGTTTTCAGTATTTCTGTTTGGAGCCTGCACTCTGTGTCCACACAATAGTTAGTTCTGTTTAGTTATACCACAGCTATGGAAAATATTAATTTCTGATTGCTGGCTGTTAATATCTTATCAAACATAAATATTTTCCACAGTTAACTATCAGTATTCTATATGCAAGGTACAGTATTACAAACCATAACAAAACACTTCTGCTACATGCTGTTGCCAGTAAACTCCTTACCTTTGGCAAACGGCTAAGGTATAAGGTCAATGACACACTCTCACATGTCCTAATATAGAAAAATAACGGTCTTGATGGAGGATACATCAACAACCTCAACGTCTTCAATTATTTTGTTAAATCGGGACACCTTGTTGTGCGTTATTACTCACTTTACATCATCATCTGTTGCATTGAGAAATAAAATATTATAAAACTGTGTAACATTGGTCATGTCTGCTCTGTGTGCAAACTCAGCACTATGAAAGTAAAAAAAAGGCCGTAATGATGTAAATAATATTAAAAACTGAGTCCACAATGTTGGAATGTGAAGGCCACTGAGTTTATAGCATTGAATTATTTAGCTTTGAACCAAACTATCTGGTTACCTCGCACAGCAGCTGGATGAGAGAGGACATGGAGAGCGACAGTTTGTTCTAAACAACAATGGCGGTTCCTGGAGAGGTTAGTGTAGAAGATGTTGCAAAAATAATCAATTATTTCAGAACTGGCAAATGTTTCTTCATTGAAAGAAGAGCAGAACATGACACTGAAGGCTTTTCTCAGTGGGAAAAGAGTTTGCTTAACCGATGGTTAATCCAATCACCATCCAAAGTATTTTTGGAAATTGCATGCCCTTTTTCAAAATGACGGCTTCTCGGATAGTTGATTGTAACAAACAATCTTTCAGGTCACAAAAATCTATCTGGATCAATATGATTTGAAATTGCCTCTTGAAAATTTCATGAAGTATAATTTCAAAAATGTTTTAAAACTATTTTCACAAACTCAACGTCCAATTCTGTCCAATATGAAATAAACATCTGGTCCTTTTCAGATATAAAAATTAAAGAAAAAAACAACAAACTTGGACATCCAGGCTGCAGTGGATAAGTAATGGAGCCTGAATAGTATCAATAAGACTGCTTACGTTCTGGCAGTCCACAAAAAGCTAGTGACTGGAGACCATGGATAATTGAAAGTTTTATCTGAATTAATTTGAACTGAAACTTTCATCTGAATTTGTGAAACTGAAACTCAATATTTTTGAAATCCCAAAAGATTAAATTACCAATTAGAAATTTCACAGGAAGGAACTCAAAGCACATTAATGCAGATATAGGATTTTCAAACAAAAAAATATCAATGCTATCCATTACATGGACTTTTAATTTAGTTATAAGACTTTATTTGCATTCATACACCACAGATATTCATTTATGCGTCACAATCAGTGGTTCCCATAGTTTTTGGAGTTAAGACAATTCTTAACAATTTCATATTTCTTATTTTAAGTAATCCTTCAGCCATTGACACCACTGTCACCTCTAGCTCTGCTACTGTTAGAGCAGACATCATGTTATGATATGAGAGGTATTTACAAGATCAGAAAGTCTAAAAAATAAACCAGGAGCCGAATGGGAGATATTTGAAAACAAACTGCAACCAACATTAGCTCTGCCAGGTGGGGTGTGTGACTATTGAAATATCATACAACAAGGAGTGGAAACAGTTATTCTCTCTGAGGTAAATCCACTTTTTTATCAGCTGATTCCTATTACAATGTTTTTCAAGTGCAGTTAGATTCAAATAAAATCCTTGGTTCATCATATTGATTGACTTAATAAGCAATCAAACATTCACCATTGGGCAAGTAAGGTGAAGGTGATGAATCATAGACAAATTATATTCCCCGAAAAGAACAATAATATAAATGTGTTTTTATATTTAAGTCGAAGAGTTTCTTAAAAAATATCAGTCCAACAGTTTTTTGTTGACGGAGCAGCTCTTCTCAATTATACATGACATACTAATATATTTCATGTTGCTTTACAGGAATATTTTTTTTATTATGTGAAGAAGGCACTCTGATCAAAGACTGGTGTTTGATTAAAAGTCTTTATATTGAATCTACTTTGAAGTGTGCAGTATTTTCTCTCTCTTCTCTTGATTGGACATCCAATACTTTAAAACACACAGATTCTGTTCATCACAACTTTCCCATTAAGGATTTCCTGTGCCAACCACTCAGTGTCACAGTTTTCTTCAGGCCACACAGATATTTTCAGAACACGGGGCATCTCGGGGAAAAGAATAAGTCCTTTGACAAAATCTAGACCTAAGAGCTCAGCTCACCAGTTAGGAGCCCTTGAATCTAATACTGTAAGTCAACAACATCTTAATTAGATCAACTTTTGTGGATTCATCCTGGTAATATGATAGTGTGACACATACCAATGGGTCTAACTTACAACCCTGCCATGGCATCCTCTTTGTCACTACTTTACAAAGCGGTACATAAAGGAATATATGAGTCTTTACCCCAGATAACCACTAGCCTGAAATCAACAGTGGCTTCGTTATAACACGTTTTGCTGTTATCTCTGTACCTGTGTTTCTGGGTTCATTGTGTTGTTTGACTGTAATGGACAACTGGGCAAACACAGATAACCTAACACCCCACAGATAATTTAACTGCAGCCATAATGCAGTGTGATGGGAGGAAAACATATCCTGCAGTCGACAGAGTGAAAGGTAAATGTTGTGTTGTTACTGCCGCAGAACAAAATAAAAAGCACTTTATCATACACTCATCATTCAGTACTGAAGTTTAACAACCACACAAGGAAAGAAAAAAAGTCCTTCACAGGAAGTAATAAGACACTAAAGTCTCTGTTGACAGCCATCTCAATACATCTCTACATACTATTGCTATTATAATTGCTATTATGCTTAAATAGCCTAATCTCTGAACGCTGTACTCTGAGAAGTAACACAGAGGATGAGGAAAGCTGAGGAAAAGTATTTTTCTTCAATTAATCTTTCTTAAATTACTCCTGGCCAGCTAATTGACAGGACTAACTGCACGGTTTGGCCAGCTACTGCCATCTAGTGCAGTAATTTGTAACTAACAGCTTCATAAAGTGAACTACAGACCCTGTTCATGTAATAGCTGCTAGAAGATTCCCTTGATTCTGGTTTGCAATAAATGTGAGAGTCTCTGCTACTTCTTCATCCACATGAAATGGCTGTTCTTCAATTCTCTTCCCCAGAGGAACAGCTCTATTTCCCAGAAGCCAGATGTACAAACACTGTGGTGTTTCGTTAAAACTGAAGGAATATTACGCCATCTGGTTGTATCTTTTCTTTGGCATCTGAGTAAGGAAGTGCAATTTGGTGCACATGCACATACAGAATAAACTCTGCACACATTTTAAATCATCAGAAGCAAATTTAGATTGCAAAGGAAATATAATTCCACAATCTACAGGCAAGTTTGATCTCTAAACAATCTAGGAGGTAAAAAAAAATATGCCATCTGTACAAAGATGTAGCCTAATGGATCAGTGAAACCCATGAAAGAAAGAAATCCTTTCCGAAATATGCAAAAAGTATGACCAGCACATGTTAATTCTACACACACTAAGTGAACCTGCAACACTTAAACTATGCCTCTTGACTCACTGTCTAAGTTATTGGACCTTCATTAATGTGAGGAGGCTACAGGTCTTTTATAGAACCACCAAAGCAAACCTTAATGAGGAGCAGACAGAGCTCTCTGAGCTGATTTGTTGTCGGTGTAAAAGACTGAAGCCAATACATCTGGGACTGGACTTGCCTTCACCTAGACACATCCTTTAATGTTCTTACAGGCTATAGTCTATTTGATGATAGCTCACTGTGATGGTAAAAGTAAACTCACCAGACCCACAAATTAGGTAGGGATAAACTCATCCATCACCGTTGCCGGGGTGATAGTATCCAAATACGTGCTGTAGCTTGGCAACAGTGCCCAAACAAAAGGCTTGCAGCTTGCAGGCTGATTTGCCTGGCTGGGTTCAAGATGAGCGGACCCGGTAGCAGCCCTAATAAAAAAGTCGTCACGCAAAATGGAGACCCAGGAGATCATCTCTCTGTGTTTAGCAATACCCACATCCCAGCAGGGGGTCCTGAAACAAGGCTATTGTCCGCCTTCCAGAAAGACACTCACACCAGGAAGGCTTACCTGGCAGGGAGAGGTAAGTCTGCTTGTACATTTATGATAAAAAACATTTAGTACATTTGAATTATTTAACTGAATTACAGACACAATTTTGGGGTCCATATACATGTTTATACTTGTTTTAACGTTATTTGTTTAGCACATTTTATTGTAAATTTTCATATTTTCTATTTTTAAATTATGTCCCATACTATTGCACTGTGTTTATTGTTATGCACCATTCACCTAGCCAAATTCCTTGTATGTGTAACGTACTTGGCAATAAACAGTTCTGGTTCCGATTACGCCTAAATATTTTAACCCTAAAAAACTCAGGGGTCTGTGTGCTCTTGAAATACCTGCAAGCAAACTCAATCCGATAATCAGCCATCTTTACACTTTATTATCTTCTTAATGGTTCAATAATGTTCAAACTCTTTACCTTGACATATGCAATAAACTAGGACAATAACTTCTTAAACATATTGTCAGTAGAGGACTTGTACTTTAGGGCATACTACCACATTTAAACCTTTTACCTGATTGGTGCCACTTGAAAACTGTATTTACAAATTACACATTGAAACTGGCAAAGCATAAGAAATAGTGTGTTAAATTCCATTTGAGGGTGGATGTTGTGAGTAAATGATTTTTCTCAGCTTGAGATAGTGTCTTGTTGGATGAAAAAACGTTTTCAATAACTGTCTTCCGCAGAGTACTACAGCGAGGAAGGAAAGACCTTTGAACTGCCTCTTGTTAGAAAAATAAAGCAACAGCGCAGCGCAGATCCCACTTCTCGTCCGGAGTACCCATCCTCTCTTGGTTTGACAGAATTCACCAGGCGAGCCACGGAGGTAGCTTTGGGGAAGAGCTCTCGGGCTATAGTGGAGGATCGGGTAATATCAGCTGTACATGAGCACTGTAACTGATTTTAGCTTAGGTATTTATTCAAGCCTTAGTTTGAACAGCAGCAAACACAAAGAGATTAAGCAGTAGCCTGTACTTATTCATCCAAACAATCAGCATTGTGCAGAGGAATAGAATTATACAGTCATGGATTTATATCCACCTTCATCCTCAGAATAAAATCAATACAAGATTAGTACTCAAATGTTTTCGCATTAGTCATCTTAACAACTAAACTCTTGGTGTTTCGTGACTTTTGTTGCAGGTGTTAGGAGTCCAAACTCCTGGTTTCACTGCTGCTGTGCGTCTTGGGGCTGAACTCTTGAGACACTGGTATGATGTCTGTGCTGTTTGGTGCGGGCCGGTCTACCTCTCTTCCCCCTGTGATGGTAAGTTACACCTCACCTCACCTCCACTTAATGGAAACAATGGACAGAAGCTGTATCCATAGCAACACATACTGTCACATAGGTAAAAAAGACTTCATGCAGCTCAGACTAAAGGTTAAAATGTGGGATAATTCAATTATTTTCCCCAAAAAAGTTTAAAGTTTAAAGCAGCATTGGTCTTGAGGAGTTTGTTCTGCTTTAGGTCTCTAATATAATGTTTTGTCTTGATCCTTCCTGCAGACTCATTGGCTGATATCTTCCAGGCAGCAGGGATCCAAGATATCCGTGAGTATTATTACTGGGATGACAAGCAGCGGGACGTTTGTTTGGAGAAGCTTCTGCAGGATCTGGCGAAGGCTCCGGAGAATAGTGTTGTTGTTCTGTCAGCATCTGCCCACTATCCTACTGGAGCAGACCTCTCTCAGAATCAATGGGCTGTGATTGCAAATCTCATCATGGTAACAGATGTGTACAGTTACGCTCTCTAACAGGGGCTAAAATTGTCAAACAAGTAGGTCCTCACTTCTACTTAGATAATTTGCTGTCTCGTCAATCTTTCAACAGAGGCGTAGGCTTTTCCCTTTTTTCTTGCTGCCTCCTCAGGCGCTCTGCTATGGAGATTTAGAGCGGGGTGCCTGGCCTGTTCAGTACTGTGCATCGCAGGGGATGGAGCTCCTCTGTGCTCAGTCGTTCTCCCACTGCTTTGGACTATATGGTGAGTAAGAGACATTAGGAATATCACTTAATTCAATGATATGTGTTTCAACCTCTAGCCATGGGCCAAAATGAGCCCAACCAAACGTGATCTGTGATGTTATATCTGTACAGAACATCAAATTGAATTTGTATGCCAGAAAATGTATGCTTAGTTTCTACGGAGTCACAGTTGCCTTTCAGAGGAGACCTCTTAAAATAATCACTAGTGATCACTCAGTTTATACTGGATTATCAACACATTGTCAAGCAGATTGTTATTATTGGGACATATTATTCCTTTATTTAATTGTGATAGTGGAGAGAGACGGGGAATGTGGGGCAAGAGAGTAGGGCAATGACATGCAAATGGTCCTGCTAGCAAGCCGGCAATTGAACCAGAGACTCGTGTTCAAGGCATTTGCGCCCATGGTATGCGCCCTAACCACCCGCCTATCGGTTCGTCCCATATTGTGAGTAACATTAGCTTGTTTCTGTAAGACTTGGTGAATAGTCACTTGCCCAGAACCAAACTGCTGTATTTCATTTTCAAAAGTGTCCCTCTTCAACTTAATTTTCAATAGCAAAAACATCAGCGAAAGGGAGTGTAACATTACACTACCACTGCTGGAAAATTGTGTTTCTTCACATCAGACTCATCTTCTATTTCCTTCCGCAAGGTGAGGCTGTCGGGCATCTTCTGTGCGTCTTAAAGCAGAACTCCCGCCTGTCTTCCATGAAGTCTCAAGCTGACAAAATAGTGAGGTCGCTCTGGGCACAGCCATCCGTAGGAGGAGCACATGTTGTTGCTACAGTGCTCAATAACCCAGCCCATCTTGTTGAATGGTGAGTAACGCTCCATTTGCATGTATAATCTAGTATTTAAAGAATGCAGCTTGGGCGGCCACATTTCGACTGTATCAGTAGATGTCCATAGCGATGGCTGGACTGTTTCAGGCCTTACCACAGGCATGCAATGCTTCAAAAAGTTGAACTGGTGATGAAATCCTTTATTTACAAAATTCACCTTTTGGACTGGATCTTTCATGTTTTCCAAATTCTGAATTATTAGCTTTAGGTATCATTTCCCAATTGCTGTCTACTTTGTCTGTTTCCCAGGAAGGAAGAAGTAAAGCGCCTTGTGGAGAGATGTATGCTGATCAGAGAAATTTTGAGAGAAAGGCTGAGGCTTCTGGGAACTCCGGGTTGCTGGGACCATCTGACTCAGCAAGGTGGACTCTACTGTTTTACAGGCTTGAATGGTGAGTAGCCGACCGCACAGACTTTTGTCCGTATAATATAATATGCAGTAATTGCAGTTAATCAACGTTAATCAATATTCACAATTTTCATGCTATCAAAGGGATTTGCAGAAAATCATTTTTACACTGTACTTGATATAAGTATAGAGATGATTGTTAATGATACTGATTTACCTGGATTGCCGTAATGCTTTTTCACATTAACATTTTGTTTAAATATTTCCTTTTTCTTCTTTTTTTTTTTTTTTTACCATAAAACAAAAACAAAGGCCATGATATCTACAGATGTGCTTTCACAATATTTCTTGTTTTTTTGTTTTGTTTTAGGTGAGCAGTTAGAATTTTTGTCCAAGAAGAGACACGTGTATCTGTTGCCCAGTGGCTGTCTAAACGTGAGTGCAATCAACAGTCGTAACTTGGACTATATCGTCGAGTCCATTCATCTGGCTCTGACCACCTCATTCTAATCATGTGGCTTTCAGTCAAGCACTATAATCAGACATAACCCAGTCTGACTGAAATTCTTATTTAAATCAATCCTTTCAAGTGTCACAGTTTCAAGATTACTGTTATTACAAATGTAGGTTCAGCTATTGCTAAGTGAAGAGTGAAAGAGAGGAATCAGCCCAGTACTTATGTTCTTTACGTCTGTTCAAGGTGGAGCTTTCTATTCATAATGCTGGATAGTTAAATTTATATTAATTCCTCATATTTTAATTACTATATATTGTGTTAGTAAAATCTGTATCTGCAAAGTAACTAGTAACATGTGTCTTATAGGTAAATGTATTAGTAGAATGTTTTCATCTGAAGTAGAAGTACACTGTAAGAAGTATACAGTTGAGTTGCATATTTTTAACATATTGAAATGCTTTGGGAGCCTTTTGTAAGTTAATTTGGGGTACCAGAAGTTAGAATATTAACATAATTCAATATTTTTCAAATCCACATATTTTAGTATTTACAATTTTGTTGTGTACACTTTGTCTCATATTGTTTAATCCAAACACACATGTAAAATTAAATTTGTTGATTTGGTGGCAAATGAGTTTCCCCACTGGGGATTAATAAAGCGTTCTAATCTAATCTTGCTGAGTAGACAACATTAAACTAAACAATGTCACAAACATTTGCGCTTCTTGTGTGAAATATATATGTTTGATGTATGTCAGTCCCAGAATATATCCAAATATCAAAAGGTGGGGTGGGCAATATCGATATTTTATTGATATTCTGATTTGAAACTAGATATTGTCTTAGATTTTGAATATTGTAATATGACATGAGTGTTGAATTTTTTTGGTTTGTTCCACCCGACGGCCCCACCTGTGGGGCCGAAGTGTACCCCTTTTTAAAAACTTTGGGGTTCCCCCTGTGAGAGAAGACACTAATCAAGAACAAATATAATGATGTTGCCTATCAGAATAACAGAAAAAATCCGGGCTACAAGCTCATGTAAACCATTTATACATGCTCCAAACACAACGAAACAAGACCAACGAACAGCATAACCAAATATTCATATTCATATCTCGCCAGCCACTGGACTTGCTCGGCATATGTCTCCCTTGCTCGAGTTAGCTTCATGCTATATAGGCTTGCGACCACGCTAAAGAACGGCCATAACCCAGTGATTCCGCACATACCGGTCAATCCCCTGTAGACCACAGCCTCAGCGATCACTGAGCCAAATAGCACTAGCCTCAGACAAATATGAAACCAGAAAAATATGATAAACAGCACTCGTACCTGATTATGAAACGCTGTAGAAGGATGTATTTCCGCTGGTCCTGACTGAAATAGGTCCGTGTAAAACCTCGACTGAGAAACAAAGGTCTCAGGGGTCTTTGTGACTGAAGATTTACATATGGGGGGAGGAGTGGAGAGGCGCAGCAGCTTCGAAATTCCTTAGAAGGAAATTACCATATTTGGCCTGACTGACTTTGTATTGGCTAGCAGTGCTGTCAATCTAATTTCACTCCCTCCCCCTCTATAACCTATCTCTGAAGCTGGACAGGAGGTCTTACTTGGCTCTGAAAACCAAACACAGAATAAATTCCAGCCTTTTACTCTTCAGAACTCTGAACAAAAATATGCATTTTACAGAGATTTCAGAGCAAAAAACATTATTTTAGTTTGGTATTGTGTATGTTAATGCTGTATATGAATGTATTAAACATAATTAGTGAAAAAAGAAGTAAAACAAGTTTTGGTCAAAGAAATAAAGAACTAAATTATTCAATAAATCCTAATTTTCAGAGGATTTTTCTGACCTGTCTGTACTAAAAACTCTTTTATTGTTTTCTGCTTCACTTCATTCAAAGTCAAACTGTGCAGCGAGAGTGTTCACATATTGTGATATGATATAAAAAAGGATTAAACCTGCAACTGCGTTATTCTAAAGTGATGATCATCCTGAAAGTGCTTTTTTTTCAGGCGAACCTGAAATCTTTTCATTTTTCTGTATTCTATCTTCATTTACTTTCAACCAGTGACATATATACTGATATTTACACATTATTTAAAAAATCTCACAGTTATTACCATTATAATAACACCAAAAATGATTTAAATAGACCTTGTGGTTGCAGAGATATACTCACTTTAGTATGGGCATGCTTTTTTCGTGCGGAAACCTCAAAAATAATCTAGGGTGAAACAGGTTAAAGGCTGAATTACAGTAAGTGATGTAATTTACTGAATTTACCAGACTGTTATTGATGTTCTATTATTTGCCGACTTAGTCATTATATCCACATTACTGATGATGATCCTGATGATGTGTAAATATTTTGTGAAAGCACCAATGGTCAACTCAACAATATTGTCGCAAATTCTGATAAAAAAATATTGAGATATATGATTTTGTTTTTGTATGGATTAATGGTGACATTACGATCTGGCCACATTCTCCAAAGAAGTAGCGGGCAATAATTTGTACATCGAGAGGCAATAGTGAGTCACTGCTGCAGTGACTCACTATTGCCTCTCGATGTACAAATAGTATTACAATTTCAGTAGATATTTCATACATGTCTTTGACATAACGTTAATAGTATTATTTCTTTACATTCTGTTGATAATGTTAGTTCATTTTTTTAATGTTTGAGAAATTTTGGCCATGTCTTACACAGTGCACCTTTAAACAAAGGAGACAAATGTTAGAATGGTATCGATCTTCTCACTGAACTCTTGGCAAGGGCATGAATAAGTGTATTTCCCATAATATCAAACTATTCCTTTACGTATGTAGTGGACATGTAATCTATATATTATTGTCCTAATTAGGTGCAAAATCAGTGAGTTGTTCTAATTTTGTAAAATCAATAGAGGTATATTATCTTTGTGTGGCTATATACTGTACTCCATTCATCTGTAGATGACGTCCAGACCTCACTCACCAGATCTATTCAATATAAAGTGAATCAAGAGCTTATCAGTGCCCTTGGGAAATCTTCAAAGGGTAATGCCTTATACAAAAAAGCAGGTATTGGTTACTGCATTCAAAGAAAAAAGATCATATATATTGAAACCCATGCTGAGTACACATCAGATCTCAGCTGCCTTTATAATTTAACTAGGTTGAAGGCCATCCGTTATATCCGTGTTTTTAATGGACTCAGAAGCTCATTCAGTGAGCGACTAAGGATGCCTCAGTGTACTAATGAACGACTCAGAAGGTCTTTTGTTCCAGCAGCAGTCAGATTTTTTAATCAACACTTTTAGAAATGGTTTTTAGATTTACCATCTTTCTGATGTTATTAATGTCTCAAATGGCATTTTATGGTGTTAGTTATTAGTTGTAATGTGTTTTCTGTCTGTTGTCCACTGTGGAAACTATGTATATTGTTGTCTGCATGAGTTGATTTGGTGGCAAATGAGTTTTGGGATTAATAAAGCGTTCTAAGCTAATCTTGCTGAGTAGACAACCTTGACCTAAACAATGTCACAAACATTTGCGCTTCTTGTGTGAAATATATATGTTTGATGTATGCCAGTCCCAGAATATATCCAAATTTCAAAAGGTAAGGCTGGGCAATGGTTTTAAAGGCTGAATTACAGAAAGTGATGTAATTTACAGAATTTACCAGACTGTTCTTGATGTTCTATTATTTGCCCTTATTTGTTATTATTTAGTCATTATATCCACATTACTGATGATGATGATGCTGCTGATGAGGTGTAAATATTTTGTGAAAGCACCAATGGTCAACCCAACGCGATTGTTGCAAATTCTGATAAAAAATATTGAGATATATGAATTTCTCCATATTGCCCCGCCATAATCCCAGGTCAGTAGAACATGTGTCATCAATAGCGACCATCATATCTGACTGCAAAAGTGGCAGAATGATCAAATCAGAGAAATGAGAAGCCAAAAGATTTTTATCTTAATAATTTCCTTTAAAAAATAATATACTTGATGCTGCAGGTTTTAAAAGGTTCTGTGCTTCCCACAGAGTAACCTTTCTTCTGGAAAGACTTGTATTTGTATTGGATTACTTCGGGGTTTTCCTGCCAAATAATGTTTTAGTAACATTTCCTTTCAACTGAGAAGCATTTTCAAATGATGTGAACATATTATAAAGCAAATCATTGCTCATCTGGAAACATCAATGAGTAATTCCCTCCTCTATCATGCACGTCTGTGTGGAGACACTTTTTTGGAAAACATACTGCTTTTATCTAACTAACTTTATACCCTTTTTCATTTGAGAGATATGCCACTGTTGTACTGGACACTGTGTACTTCTGAGAAACAGATTGCCACGAGGTGTTTAATGGAGGCAATGTGCTCGCTCTTTTCATTTCAGTGACCCTGAGTAAACAACGAGGATAATCAACATCCACCACCATACAGAGTCTGAGCCATTAGATGCAGTTTGCCCTTCTATTTGGATCTGAGTGTGCTTACATGTAGACAGTGTTGCAGATACTCCCTCACAGTTTTCAAGTTTGCGATAAGTTGCTTACATGCTTCCACAAACTGTTATACCTGCATACATTAATAAAGGGGATTGCCTAAATACAAATATTACCACAAAACTGGAGTTACCCGGTCTACAAAAATCTAAAGTAATGGGAGAAAGCTGTTGCTTGCCTTCCAGTTAATATCAGCATTACCCATAAATCATATTCATATAATACTAAATACTATACTGGGTCACTACTGAATTTAATACCAGAGTATCCTAAAAATATGTTCGTACCTTAAACACTGTGGATTCATGGCATTTTATTTGAAATAAAATTGAAATGCTTTTCTTAAACACTGGTTAGACAATAGTACCCACAATTTGGACGTTACATTTTTTGGTACCACTTTCTAATAGGTTTTAGTTAAGACTGAAACTGACATTCCCAGCAGCCTCTACTGTACGTTCTGACATACTAGGAGAAAATAGTATATCACTGTTCTCTGTCATCTACTTCTGATGTTAACCCAGACTCTGAAGGAGTAATCACATGCCAGATAGCAGTTTAAATATAAGAGCAGTTAACTTGGTATTGTGTGCGCAGATCTCTAGATTGTCACAGCCAGATGACAATCGAGACAGTAAATTGAGCAGACATGCAGGGTCCACTCACTGGACACACAGCAGCTTTTCGATTTAAAGTAAATGAATCTGCTGGCCTAAGCCTATAATCTAGTGCACTTGGACACGGAAAAGGATGTGCTGATTGACAGTGATCAATGATTAGCTATACTGAGTAAAGAAACGCTATTCATTTTAAACAAAAATAATCTATATTACATAATATTACTGTCAAATCATTCCCTGGACACAATCATTTCAAGTGGAAATCCTCTGTAATTATGAATAGTGCATGTTATTTGACTAACATGTGAAATACCATTGACAGAACATGATTTTACAATCTTCAGAGATGTAGAGATGCATGATAATTTTCATCTCCCAGACCCACTGGCTACTGTCTAAAAGTCTGCTCAGTTATTAAAGAGTAGAAAACTAAAGACCTCTGACATGGCCACGTTCTGTGAATCCCAATCAGTTCAGGGCAAAAAACGTATAGGTTTTTTTTGCATGCAGTATAATTATTTTTGCCGATTCTAACATGGTGTATTTGAATATTCAGCATTGCATAAATAAAACTCTTGCGGATGAGCTCGTATTCATGTGTAATTATGTCAGTTTCTATAGTAGCCATTTTACATTTTTAACGTTCACGTTTTTAGAACTTTTAAAAAATGACCTGTTGTGACCTCTAGGATTATAACAGCCTCATTACTTCACAACCACATACTAGAGGCCGAGGGCATTCAGAAGATTGGTATATACTGATAATAATACAGTTCCTGAGGAATTTCCAGAAATCCGATTGACGAAAAATGCAATTCTTGCAGAAATCTCCAAATATCAAAAGTTTTTAAAACCAAAAGGAGGGATTTTTGACTACTTTTATTAATTTTGGAGTGGTCAAACATTGTTAACTTTTGCATCAAAGCTGTACATCACAAAAAGTATAAACCCAAAATTGCTTCAACAACTTTTGATACATGACTTATATAAGTTTACTTACATCATAATGTTCTTAGAGCTAATACTTTAAACATTTGGATGAGCGCCAAACCAAAACATAATGTGTATCACAGATATATGACTAGAAAAACTTGACACACAGAGCTGCACCTCAAATTAATTTTCAAGTTCCCAGCTTTCAGATGATGTATACCACGTCTATGTGGCATTTACTTCTGACCTGCTATCTCCTCCTAAAGATCCCTTGCCACCCTCTAAAATAGACAAAAAATGTGTTTGTGTGGGTCTCTGGAGCCATATTACGGTTGAGCTTTCAGTTATTCTTATAGCATCTATAAAATGTATTTGTTATCAAAACTATCTAATTGTATGGTGAACTTTATAACCATAGAGGTGTTTTAGCAAGTTCTCTGAAATGATTTTACAGGGTTGCACTAAAGCACTTAACAGTCTGCCACTGATTATATATCATCCATTTGTTATTCAGGTGTGACCTGGCCTGCAGGTGCTTTAACACATAACCCACACGTTTTGCATTAATTTGACAGAATACCGTTAGGTGTCTGACTCTGTATATGGAGACCTTATTTGCATGTTTTTAATCACACCTTGCATAAAGCAGTAACCAGAGGTGAAAAGGGTACACTCTAAAAACTAATACTATGATGTTCTCAATTTTTGTTTTTGGTGAAACATTTTCAAACTTAAACATATTGAGGAAATACATCATTTCAATTTACCTTATGAATTGAGTAAATGTTAGCAAAAATATCAAGTAAATCTGAATTTAACTATATTTAGAACCATGACGTATAAAATTCAGTAGCTATAATTCGAATCTTAAGTCAATGCAAAAGTAACCCTAACTCAAAACCCCATAAAAACAGTTGATATAATTGAAATGTGAGGTAGATGTAACTTAAAAACAAGACTATAATTTTTAAAAACAATGTGCTACATTTACACAAAGCTTTAAACTATATTTAATTAACACTACTACATTTACTTAATTCTTTATCTGTATTAACTATTACTCCTGGAGTAGAATATTGTTCTCAAGTTAAAATACTGTGAAATTTCAATGCATTTTAAAATAGTATTTTAGCATAGCATTTTAATGTAAGTTACTTCAGTTAATGTAAAAAGTAGGTAAGTAAAATGTACTCTGAGTAAACGTCACTTCCTTACATTTTATAAAGGGGGGTAATTAGGACACATGATACTATTGGTAAATTAAATAAAATCTTGGCAACCAAATAGATTGCATTAAATGTCGACTTATACAAAAGTGGAACAACATCAGCAACAAGACCCCGTCTGTGCATATAACTGATTATTATATATATCAATATATAACAGCCCTCCTCTGTGTAATCGCAAGAATTAACCAGAGAAGAAACAAATCTCAGACAATTGAACAAAAAACGATTGACAATAAACAAGAGCCTGGACACCAGGCCTGCAACTTCTTTTAGAATCAACAGCAACACAAACAAAATTACGAGAGCAGACGTGGGCATGTAAACAATAAAAACTCCACAGCGGCTGCAGCTAAACACACATGCTGTGGAAGCCCATTTCTGCGACTGTGATGAAATAATAAAGATCCTGTAAGTCATTATAATGAAATACTATCTCATAATTATGACTTAGCATCTCATAATTATGACTTAATATCTCATGAGATACTAGGTCATAATTATGAGTCGCTAAGTCATTATTTTGAGATAGTATCTTTTTCATAACAGTGGCAGAAATGGGCTTTCATAGATATCACAGCAAAGGAGAGACTGCAGTTTTTACACTAGTTGCTAGGCAGCGATCCCCCTCCAGGTTCAACTTCTCTTCCAACAGCAGAAAGCACCGCGCCGATGGTAGGATGTCCTCTGTGATCGCAGAAGTCACAGATGATGGATTCAGCATCTTAGAAAGTTAGTCCTCGGTGTGTTAGCCGGACTCAGCGAGGCCCTACTGAAGGCCTGCAGGTCACGTGTGTTGCTTAGCGCGCTCGTGAACTCGGCAAAGTGAACGCAAACATTTATGACGTGTCATTTCCGTAACTTAGGGTGTCTCCTCTCTGGAGCTCTGGCCTCCACCTGCAGCTTGTTCTTTCTCTGCATCTGTATTTGTTTTGACTCTGGACCCTAAGAGAAGTACGATACTTTAATAGTACTTAAGTAAAAGTAAAATTACAGATTAAAAAAAAGTACCCAAAAAAGTAGCTAAAAACGACTTTGCTTGAGTACAAGAGTAAGTGCATTTAGTGGACGCTATCTTCATCAGAGGTTCTACCTGAGCAGACAGAGCAGAAGACCACACAGCAGCCTGCTACACCACACAAGAGCCACAGACTCTCATTAGCTTTACTTCTAAAGTCACCGTCAGCGTTAATGTTACAGACAGTGTTTTTGACTTCAAAAGGGTATGACTAAATTATTTCAGTTGGACTTGTTTTAACAATGACATCTTTGATTAAACAGTGTTCAGCTGCAGGCGAATGTGATATTTCATTAGTTTTGCAGGTATTTGGTCAAAAGCAATTGACAAATTAAGGATTGCACCCTGATGATGGCAGTAGATGAAACTTAGGGGATCATCAGCATTTTTACAATTCAACCTGTCGAGGCTATGAATGTCAAATTTCATGACAATCCATCCAATAGTTGTGGATACATTTAGCTCAAAACCACAAATGTCAACCTGCTGAATTTGAACCTGTGAAAAAAGCTCATTAACAGCTGTAATTCTGAAGAAAAGTTAAGTGGGCCAAATTCCTGTGCCAAGTTATTTTCAACTTTTACGGAAAGCATCCTGACTGGGAACATTACAAACTGGCATGGGATGTGCACGGCTCTACAGCGGGTGATTAAAACCGCACAGAACATCATTGGTACCCATCTATGAGCATCAGTGAAATTGGTGAGAAGAGGAGCCTGCGAAGAACTACGGGGATATTAAAAGACAAAACCCACTCCAGCCACAACCTGTTCACCCAGCTGCCATCTGAAAAGAGATGCATAAGTATCAACTGCCGAACCACCAGACTTCAAAACAGCTTCTTTTCTCTGGCTGTGAGACTCCTTAACTCCATCCATCCATCCATTTTCACCCACTTATCCGGGGTCGGGTCACAGTGGCAGCAGCCCAGCAGGCCGACACAGGCTTCCCTCTCAACATGTTCCAGCTCGTTCTGGGGGATCCCGAGGCGTTCCCAGGCCAGCTGGGAGATATAATCCCTCCAGCGTGTTCTGGGTCTTCCCCGGGGTCTCCTACCAGTTGGGCATGCCTGGAAAACCTGACTCCTTTCGATACGAAGGAGTAGTGCCTCAACTCCAAGTTCCCTCCTGATGTCCGAGCTCCTTACCCTATCTCTAAGGCCGAGCCCGGCCACCCTATGGAGAAAACTCATTTTTGACGCTTGTATCCGAGCATACTGTATATTGTACTCCTTAACTCATCCGTTCTCAAAGGGTATCTTTTTTTCTTTCTTTTTTTCTATTTAGCAAAATGGGACTACTATGTGAATGTCGTTGTGCAACCCTGTTGTACAATGACAAATAAAAAACCTTGTAATCTTGTAACCTGGTGGTGGTGCTAGAGCAAAGGTTTTGGGGATCATTGGAAACCATGAATACACAGTATGTACAGCATTGTGCCAATCTGTGAAGTTATTTCACTGGATAAAATAAACAAAGTGAAAGCTTTAACCTGCTCATGGGCATCATGCACATCTGTAACAATTTGTATTTCCTTTTACATTAAAGTAAAAGTCAGGGGATCCTCTACGACATATAAGTGATCCCAACCAACCAACTAATGGCAAGATCAAGGTTGTTAAACAAAAAGAAGCTGTGAGTTAGATGAGAACAATCAGATGCCTGGGAGCCAAATCAGATAGATAGATAGATAGATAGATAGATTTTTATCCCCTAAACACAGGCTGTGAAGGTTGAACTATTCAACGCCAATGTGAAGCTGTCTGAACACGTAGGAACACATCATGGTGACTCACCAGATCCTCCTTCTCTTTATTTCTCAGTGATTGAAGTTTTGTTTTCTCACACTGTTTGACTTTAAAGACAAGCTCATTCTGAAGAGTCCCTGAGAAGCTCACTACATTCTGTGATACATTGTGATGCTACAATGTGCTGTTGTGTGTCTGCCTTTGAACAGGACAGTCAATGAGTTTGTGAGCATGATTTTTCTGAGGCAGATTGCCTGTTTAATTGCTTTTGCAATTGTTCACAAGTTCTTCGGGTTTAAACATTTTATATTTTTGGGACGATATGGAAAACAGCATCAATTCTCTCAAAGTTTTAGAAAGCAAATTTACACAAAAAGGCCAATCTGAAGTATTGTACAGTAGTTTTGAAGGTTTTCTTTGTTTTTTCATTCATAGATTTTGTACTGACATCTCATGTGGATTCTGTCAGCCAGTAGGAGATTGTCTTCTCTTTGTATGAAAGGACAGAGCTGCTGGTCATATCTGGTTAAATGTTGTTGTAGACTTAATCAAGTGGTGAGTAGTACTAAGTGCACTCACTCGAATGCAGTACTAATACTGTATGTACAATTTTGAGCTACTTTATAACTATGAATAGACGAGAGAAATTAGTATTTTCTCAGGACGACTGCAGCTGCACAGCATGTATGAACTTGCGAACATGCAATAAGAGGTCCTTGAACGCCCTGAAATCTGGAAACACAGCCAGAGAGACCGGTAAACAACCACAATGATCTAGTGTGCAGTGTGCGGTGTGCCATTGTCACATGTGTTTGTGATAATTACATGAATTAATGAACAAAAACATGCTTTTTCATGTACCGTATATTATGCGGACCTGAATGAAAACACAGTAAACCCCTCGAAAACTAGAAATATCTGACAGATGTCAGAGCCTGTAATGAGCTGGAAATGTTACCTCACGATTCAACTACACTGAAGCGCACCTTAAAAATTCAAGGAGAACATGAACAGTCTTTTTTCAACGATAATAGAGCATGTTCCTGCATATTTCTCCTGTAGTTATTTTCATCTTCCCTTCTTTCCTTTTTGTGCTGAAGAAGAAATTCCTTTTCTGCCACTAATTTCATTCTCCCAAGTTTCTAAAAGAGGTCCTTGGTTTGGAGGGACAGGAGATGAATAGTTTCCTGTGCTGGTTCTTTCCAAATAAATCTCATTTGACATTTACAATATATTTACACAATCGTTTTTTTTAGTCGCAAAGTTGAGTGTGAACTGAAATTAATTTGTGGTTGTTGTATTGCATTTTCAATTGCTCTGTGTTTTGACATCTTCCGAAAAGCTTAAGAAAAAGTGCTGGCTTACCTCTGTCTTCACAGACCCTGCTGACAGGGCACTGAGCTATATGATTGGCTGCATGCCGGAGGAAGAGTGAGGAGAGTTAACCTCTGCTGAATACAACAAATCTCTTGTAGCTTTAAATGAATGTGGCGAAGGCACGGACACACTGAGTACAACTTCCACTGTGAATGTCACATCAGGATCTCCTAGAACAGGCCTGGTCATTTGGCTTCACACAAGGCTATTGATTCACAATAATACCAGCATATAGCAGTGATGGTTTTGTCTCTACCTCACTTGTTTAGGAAAAACTGAGTCAGTTTGCACAAATGAAACACCATGCCTACAGAGCTACAGCTCTGATTGTCCTCCTCACAAAAGCCTCTCAACATTCAGACATCACATCACGTCACCTCCTTATCAGTCTGCCCCTTGGCCTCTTTTACAAATATTTGTGACCGGTGAAGGATGATAGTTCAAACATTAGAGCCACTGTGGCAGTGAACTCAGATAGCGCTGTGACCTTTTGAGCATGCATAAGGGTGTCATGAGCATCACTAATAACTGATATTAGTATATTCATGGTTCCTCTGTATTTCTCAGTATGACAATAATAATAATAATAATAATAATGTTTATCAGCTGACCAGGCACTGTGCACTATTTCATAGCAGTTCATGGTGAATAATATATATTGAGATCATCGGAATAAAATGCAGAAATAAAAAATGTAAAAACCTATAAAACCTATATTAATAGCTTTTGTTTATGTCACTGTACTGAAGTGTATCGTAGATGGTTTTCCGTTGATTATATGCAGACTAAACATATCTTCCACGGAGACACGCGCGTCAGACGCTGCTTCAGTCATCAGAGCTGTCAGTCTGTTTTAAAGGCAGCTATATAACAGAGCCATGCCCGCCAGCCACCGGTTGATCGCCGGGCCACACGCGATTAACGCTTAAAACATTATCACATAAGTAATTGCAAATCAAATCAATACTGATACACGAGAGGCTCCAGCTTCAGAGCAGCTCAGAAACACATGCCAGAGGCGCACCGGGCTCCGCGCTTTATCTCTCCGGTAATCATATTCTGCATCTGAAAACTGAGAACCAACACACGGTAGGTGTGGTACTTTCTTTTTCTCCATTTCCAAACGCAAAATGTGTATGTTATCTCGCCTGCATTTAGCCTAAATAAAAGTCAGGGCAGCACATATTTGAGTGGAAAAGAGAAAGATGGAGATGAAGCAAACAAATGAATTCTGTATCATTTCATTTAAAAACGCTTTTCTTATTCGAGTGTGCTTGAGTTTAGAGGATTGATATGTTGGATAGAGACTTTGTTTTAGTTTATTCGTCTAATTGCGTCGCAGCATTCTAAGTCTGCGTGTCTTTTTGAGAGACTAACCAAGATAAAGGGAATATTGTTTAATATTGGATGGTTGTTCAACTAAACTGTTAATTTGTTTTTATATCACTATTTATCCTGCTTGGCCGAAGCACTACCTATACGATAGTGTTGAAACCAATTAATTATATATTTATTTTTTTCTCTATTGTTTTCAGTATCATATTCTGTGAATCAAATGTGACAGTTTCCTCAGTCTGACTAGTTATGCTGTATACATGAATTGTATAAAGTATCCATATCCGATATTGTCGCGTCAGTTGCTGCTGAGCATCCTGTATGTGCGACGATATAATGTCTGAAAGTGATTTCAGACTTCAATTATTGTGAGGTTTTGATAAAAAAAGGTAAAATCAGAGGAAGCACTCAGAGACAGGTTTAGAGATAACATAAGAAATAGCCCCAAAAACATCTTTACAAAATTGCACATGTGATCCTTAGTTGGTTGTTACAGACAGTCTAACAAGAAAAACACAACAAACAAGTTTTATACAGTAACAATTAAATTCATCTTCATGGTTTTAATTATATCATATTAACCTTGAGACATGAGTGTAAAACCGGTAACTTCAGGAATTTTGATTAACTGCCATCTGGAGAATTGTGATGGCACCTTTTTTGTGAATATTTTTTTGTCCGTTTTTTGTCAATTCTCACAAACATAGTCTCGATCTGAAAATTAAATTAAAAATGCAACAAGTCTTTGCAAAGTGTGTCACTGCTGAGTGAATTAATTATCCCTCTGCTCAACATTTATGCACTAATCTTCTATTTTCTCATAGTCATGTTGCCACAATATGTCCTTTATATGTCCCCAGCGTTAAATTGACGTAATTTAGACGACACCCTCTGTGCTGTGCACATAAACACTGTACATCGGCTGTGTAGCGTGCATGGGTAGATAATAGGCCATAGTACGGAGCAGAATTTGCTTTGATATTCATTGTTTCTGTTTAAATTCTGAAAATCTGATTAAATATCTGAAAAGCATTTACCTGTCTCACTGTGGAAGACAATGTCTAGTAATAATCTAATTTCTCATTTAAGACTTCAAACTCATCATTTAGTTTGCCAAGGGAGACTGTAGTACGGTGATTTTCCCTTTGGAGCTATACAGGACATACAATTGTGTCATCACAAAGAGAAAAAGCAGCCAGAAGAATTTGTTCAATAAACTGTAGCTCTTATCGGCATTCAAAAGGGAACATTTCCATTGCAGATAATTAATTGACTGTTTAAACGTGTCTATACAGTATAATTTATGTTCATCACTCATTCAGTTTATTCTTGGCTTGGGAGTGATATTTCACTGCATGTGGTTAAATACCTGCACTGTATTTTATTGTATTCACGATTTGCCCGTCCAAGGTTGACGTTAGCCCTTTTGGGATGGAGGGCACAGGCAGCGGCTGGGCAGCTGAGCTCACCCCCCCATGCGTGATGCACGAGGCCAACGGGAGCGACACTGGTCGGGTCTTTGAGGTGGCGCTGCAGAACGGCTCCTCCAAGCGCAGCCCCCAGTTTGTGGGTGTGGAGCTGTTGCAGTCCTTCAAGCTGCTCATCATTCCCTGCTACACTCTGGTGGCTCTGGTGGGCGTCTTCGGCAACTACCTGCTCCTCTATGTCATATGCCGCACCCGTAAGATGCACAACGTCACCAACTTTTTTATTGGAAACCTGGCCTTCTCTGACATGCTGATGTGTGCCACATGTGTCCCCTTCACACTGGCATACGCCTTCAACCCACACGGCTGGGTGTTTGGCCGCTTCATGTGCTACCTGGTGTACCTCATCCAGCCGGTGACGGTCTACGTGTCGGTCTTCACTCTCACTGCTATCGGTGTGGACAGGTAAGGACTGTGGACAGACTATGAAAACACCCCATGGGATTTTTCAGTTTAAGGCATTTATTCATACCTACTTAGCCACTCTGTACTCAAAAATGAAGAAATAATAGGTTACACAATATCTCAATATGAATGTCATTATCTCTTTTTGCACAAAATTACAGAGGCAGAACAAATACGAAAGAACATGGATGCAGTGGATTTTTATGCCAGCTCTGAAAATAACTTAGTTTACATACTCAGAGTTTGTAGGACGACGTTTTTTTTTTTCCTAAGTCTTGCTCGAATTATCTAATGTAAGTTCAGTGAGCTGAATTGGATTTGAATTTTGTGACACTTTTGTGAACATGATTTTTATAATGCATTTGTTTAACACTGTCAATTTGGAATTTATTGCCTTCTGTGGTTGTTTTTGAGGTTTTGTCTCATCTGTGGCGCTAAACAGCACAGCAAACTATTTGTTTGTTGGAAAGCAATGACTTGTGAATGCTGTTCTTCTTTACTTAACTCATGTTTGGCATGCATTTCTCCCAACAGCGTAAAAAGGTTAATCGAATCTAACTCTGGTAAAAATGAATTGAGGCCAATCTCTTCTCTGTTTCTTCATAGATACTATGCCACAGTTCATCCTCTGAAAAAGCGCATCTCAGTCTTGGCGTGCACCTACCTTCTGTCTGGGATCTGGCTGCTGTCCTGTGGTCTGGTGGCTCCAGCTGTGGCTCACACATACCACGTGGAGTTTAAGAATAATGGCTTCACCATCTGCGAGGAGTTCTGGATGGGCCAGGAGAGGGAGCGGCTGGCCTACGCGTACAGCACTCTCTTCATCACGTACGTGCTGCCTCTGTCGGCGCTCTGCATCTCGTACCTGTGCATCTCTGTCAAACTGCAGAACTGTGTCGTCCCCGGCCACCACACCCAGAGCCAGGCCGAGGCTCAGCGCATGCGCAAACGCAAGACCTTCCGGCTGGTGAGCCTGGTGGTAGCGGCATTTGGCGTCTGCTGGATGCCGATCAGTGTGTTCAATGTGCTGCGTGACATTGACATTGACCTGATTGATAAGCGGTACTTTCTTCTTATTCAGCTGCTCTGTCACCTGTGCGCAATGAGCTCATCCTGCTGTAATCCTTTCCTCTACGCCTGGCTACACGACCGCTTCCGCGCTGAGCTACGCAAAATGTTTACATGCCGCCGTCGCATTGGAATCTCGGCCAATAACTGTGCCACAGCCAGCGTGGTGTTGTGAAGCGCCTGTGTTTTGGGCTACTGTTGGTTAATCATTGCTTCTTTGGACAGAAGAAACATTCATGCAACACAGAGTTACATAATGATCCAGCTTCAAGCAAGGTAGCCACATTACGCGTAGCGTAATTCAGTAGCCCCGTGTTAAAACTGCTGTTCACCAATACGCAGAGTTCTCCACTGATCTAGCAGTGCGCTCCTATAACGTTGTCGGACTCATGATGGACAGTTTGTAAAAAGGATTATGATCAATGTTGCAGAACCAGATATTGTCTTTTTTTGTACACCGTCTATATCCACGCTCTTACATTTATTTCATTTTCAAACGTGTAGACTTCAGCGCCAACCAACGTTGATTTAAGTGACAACACTTTAGGGAATATATCAGATTGCAGCTTCCTCTGGAGCCTTAGCAGTGTTAACACATCTTCCCCTTTAAGCCTGAACCGTCAACTGCCATGTGTGTTTGTACTGATATAATTGCATTCCTCCCTTTTGTAAATTATTAGTTCAACTTATCCATTTTTTTAAATGTCTTTTTTCATGAGGCCAGTTTCTTGGAAAAAAAATCTATTTTTGCGTTGGACCATAAAAAAAGCGATTAATTTTTTTTACCAGATTAAGACATGTTTTGAATTAACTTCAAGAATGAGGCTGGTAAAATTCTCGATATTGTTATTGTCAAGAGATATCATGAAAAGACTGTCTTTTAATACTTTTTCTGACTTAAATACACACAATGCTTGTAGAATCAGTTCATTTTTTATTTTTCATGGGATTGTTGACAATAAGAAAAACATAGAATATTGCCAGACTTATTCTATTTAAAAATACACACTACTGTAGTTGTATTTCCAATAATTCTTGATACATTTTATAATACACAAAGCTCCACAAACAGTCCCATTTACATTGTTGTTTTAAATCACCATGCCAAAAATAACATAATTGCTGTCCACAAGCCGTCCCTTGGCCTGAAAAGCAGCTAGTGTGTACAATAAAAAAATCCTATGTATGTTTCCATGGCAACACTTTTATTCTTGTTGGTGTTGGACCATATTATAGAGTATGTGAGAGCCACTAGTTTGTCTACTTGATATATATTAGTAAAAATGCAGTTGTATCAACAAAATGTAACTTGGTTGAGTGCTTATAAAATGACAATTATGTACATTCATATTTAAATTACATATGCAAGTTGTATTTCTTTCCAATTGTACACACAATAATTGTAAGTAATCACAGATACAAAGAATGTGTTGAAATAATTAGTGTCTTTATTTAAAATAAAACCACATTTTGCTCAGCGCCACATCCTTCAGAAGTTTTACATCGACTGTCGTATTATTGTCATGTCAACAGACGCTCGATACATCAGGCTGTACATTCTTTGAGCTCTCACTCTGGGTAGCCACAACTGTCCATCCAGCAAATCAGACACACAACTCATTAAAACGTTTTGAAGGCACAGGTCCGTACATTCAAGATTAATATCGCTATAATTGCTGCCAAAAGATAAAATAATATCGTCATATAAAGGCATAGATGTTTATTTATTAGTGTAGTTCAAATACAAAGACAAGGCTGGTTGGTTATTACGGAGTCAATTACTGTCTCTCTGATTATCTTTTGGTTTTCACTGAACAAATACAACACAAAGACCACAGTGATCAAAATCTCACATTATTATTAGAAGAGTTTGATTCTGCACTATTACTTGCATAATATTTTAAACAATGTGCACAGGGTTCATAACAATCACGTTAAAGAATAAACAATATACCCGCTGCCGTGCAATTCAATCAATGCACAATACATAGCAGCTGCTTGCTTTTATTTATTGCTGGTTTTCTAAATAACACCTCTTTGAAGCAATAGGCACAGTATGTTTTTAAGGACTGGACGACCAGCTGACATTCACTTGTGGTGAGTTAAACGTTGCAGGAATGTTTTTAAATGACTGGTTAAAGAAATACATGCAAGTCAAAAGGTTCAACAAAAGGAAACACAAAATAAGATTTCAGTGGTAAAAGTCAATGTGCCCTTATTATACAAACAATCTTAAATTTGGATGATCGTTTAAGGTTATTTATATCATCGTTCATTGCACAGAAATAAGTTACACAAAGCCCAGTGTAAAGATTGAGAAAGGCCAGATAATAATCTTTGAAAAAACTAATATTTTAAATCTACATCATCAGTATATCAAATAAAGCTCCACCCAAGTTGAATAGATTTTATGTAACAATTATTTTTAAAGCAAATTCCAGTACCATAGTGTCAAAACAAATACATTAATTTGCTCATATAAAGATGTTTTACTTGCTTGTTATTACAGATGCACCGATACCGATGCAGATATCAGATATCGGTCCGATACTGACTCAAATTGCTGGATGTGGTATCTGTGACAATGGGCCGATCTGCTATTGGGTACCATTATTTTAATAAATAACAATTCACTACATTTATATCTATGTATTAATTTGTTGAATTTTGTAACAATTACATAACAAAGTTAGGAAAGCCATGTTTGAATCAAGCCTGATGTTGCCTGACACATAAACGAATGATCCCTGTCACTTCCTCACAGTGAGACATACAGCTTATTCATTTAACACTGGTATCCGATCGGTACTCGCTATCGGCCGATACCCAAAGCCCAGGTATCGGTATCGGTACTGAAAAAGTTGGATCTGTGCTTCCCAGCTAGTTATTAGGCATTATTAAAATTTCCAGCATTCTCAAACAAATTTGACTCTGAAACTAAGAAAGTGCATATGCTCTAAGACGAGGTCGCATCTCTCAGCACACAGTGACAACAGTACAAACACACAACAAACATAACTGTGTCCTTAAGTGGGGCTCTGTTCTGCCGTTACCTTACACTGGTTTGCCAGAGTTAAGAGCATGCAGGATGCCGGGCTGCTCGTCTATGACGCGTACCAGCAGGTTGTCAATGTACTCCTCGAGCTCCACAATCTGACAGTCCTTCTTGGACAGGTCGGCTTGCTGCCTCACCACCAGTGTGATCAACTCCTCCTGTGTCAGCTGAGTGAAAGGGCCACTATCCACCGGGTTTGCCCCCTGAAGGGAATGAGGAAAAGTGAATTCAGTACAAGCATTCTAATAGAAAACATATTAATCGATTTAATACATATTGAACTGTTAAGGGATGGTTAGAGATGTATTTGTTATCCTAGTTGCACTGTGAAAACATATTACATAGTCAAATATTTTACCCATATCTTGTGGCCTTCCTTACTAAATTGAGTTTTGCTCGGTTTTTAACAACTGAGCAAAACTTCACTAGCTGAGTGGAAAAGTCAAGGGGACCTTGTGATAAAAAATATTTTTTTCAAACTTCTATTTCCACAGTCAAGAATTTACCTTCCAGGGTCAATATTTAACAATATTTTCAGAATCGACTGCCACAATATTTCAGCCGAGAAAAAAACATTGAAGCTGCCTTTTGTAACTGACGTAATTTTTGTTTATGAAGATAATATTTCAATTCATGAATCATTTCCGAGTATTAACTCAAAAAAAGTTGACTCGTAATGCGAGTAATGTACATTATGTTAGAGTGAAATGAGAGTTCACGTAATGTGTCCCAGAATTCCTCCTGTGAGGGGCTATGTCAACAAATCTGTTGATTTTTTTTTCATAAATGTCAACAAAACAGTACCTGAACCTTCCCTGGTGTGTCCTTTCGGACCTTTAGCTCTTTCACAGCAGAGGTGCCGATTGGATGCTGGCTCTCTGAGCTCATGGGCTTCACAGGATGAGGCCTGTAAAAAAAGCACATAAATTATTGTAACACCCTCAAAAGGATTACTGCAAGTAAGTACAACAATATGCACAGTAACGTCGCAGAATCCTTTTTTTTACCATTTCATTTCCCACATCATTCCATTGTGATCCGAGTGCAATATTCAGAATCAAAACTAAAAATGAAGAAAGTTGCCTCGAAACCACAAGCGTTCAAAATAGTCTCACCCAAGGCCAATCCCAACACCT
Organism: Ophiodon elongatus; assembly: GCA_016806645.1. Taxonomy (NCBI): domain Eukaryota; kingdom Metazoa; phylum Chordata; class Actinopteri; order Perciformes; family Hexagrammidae; genus Ophiodon; species Ophiodon elongatus. Next base: position 1,649,325 of record JACSYO010002128.1, read on the forward strand.
TATCTGCTTCCCCATACAACAGCAGCAAGCCAGATGCCATATGCCAAAGACTAGATAAACAGTCCACAAATGCATTCTTTGTAAATTGCCTGTTCAATCTCACCTGCGTGGAGTTAAAGCTAGCCCACCTCCATTGCTATTCTGAGCACTGACAGGCTGAACATCAGAGGGTGAGACCCATGCCAGCATAGATGCCTTTCCCCCAGACAAACCTCCAGCCGGAGATGCTGGTTCCCCTTCATCCATAACTACATTGAGGGGTTCTGAGGAGGTCAACGTAGAGCTAAAAGGTTCTGCTCCAAATTGATCTTCGCTTCCATGAACTTCATTTTGTGTTCTCACATCATCTGAAGGCTTCGGTGTGATAGACCAATTCCTGACACTTCTTGCGGAGAGGACTTGGTTATCTGTGGTTATGGTTGTATGTTCTTTATATACGGGCTCTTGTTGAGACCTGGAAGTCTTATTATCCGATCGAGTTGTGGACAGAATACTTTGTTGTTGTCTCTGTGAATTCCCTCCTTGGAAAACAGGACTGACCGGATTTGAATCTTCATCTTTTTTCATGTACTCACTGTGTTTGTTTGAAGCACTGCCATTAAAATCAGAAAATAAATCTGTTTGGTTCTCTCGACTAAAAATGTTATCAAGATCATCTGGGGTCATTCCGCGGTCTTCAACTTTCTGCTCTTTTTGTACACCGCCGGTAGAAAAGGGATCTAGTTCTTGGTTCGGCTTCAGCTGTGCCCATGGGTCTTCGGAGAGAAGCTCAGTACTGGGGAATGGGTCGAACTCGGCCCGACTGCCTCTTGTGACCATGCTGCTCATACCTGAACTAGGTAATGTTTGGATGGTACTGTTCATATATTCGTCTGAGACCACTGGTGTCACAGCAGAGTCGTCTAGCTCTACTGGCTCTTTGCCACTAGCCCTCTGTCTGGGTTTGGCTGTGGGTGCCTCTATATCTACAGTGACTTGCACTTCTCTTTCATCATCTGGTGTTGTTGTTGTTGTTGTTGTTGTTTGCAAGTCCATTTGGCGAGCTGATCTGGGTGCAGGTGTTGCTCTAGATGATGGGCGTAACACCCTCCTTGCTCCATCCCTGGAGAACTCTGAGAGACTTTCTTTACTTGTGTTTATAGGTCCTGAGACTGCAGGCAGATTAGGCATCATGAGAGACTGATTGGCAGTATTCTGGCTCTGTCTCTGACTGGAATCTGCTACTGGTCGAGGGTCTGGAGGCGCTACTGATTTAGGGGTAGCTGGGGCTGCTGCTTTTTTGGATGACATGGGTCGGGTTTGCGGAGATTGTGTTTCGTACGGCATCATAGCGGGACTCTCCTGTGGGAGTGAAAACCTGGGTTCATTCTCCTCTGGGCCATCCACACTCATCTCTGAAAAGTCCCTGTGTTTCTGATTGACCTCAGCGATGATGTGGTCCCATCGGGTGTGCCCTTGCACTCCGTGTCTCTTCTGAGGAAATAGGCTGTCATAATCAGGAAGTGGTAGAGACATTTTTCTGCCTGGCTCTGGGTCATCTTTCTCTTCATATGCAGGGTTAGTGATCTCTCTGACAGAGGCGGTATTTCCTCCAGTTTGGGCCCCATGTGTTTTGTACAAGGGTGGCCCGGGGGCTCTTCTTTTCTTGTCTGCCATGAGTGAAGATTGCACAAATCCTGTGGACAAATCCTCTATGCTGCCACGAGGAGAACCAGATGGGCTTTGACTTATGTTTGGTGGAGCCAGGGATAAGTGGAGACTGGAGAAAGTATCAGGGGAGTCAAACGGGACACTAGAGAGGGTGGATTCAGAGGTGGCTGGGGAAGGACTCAGCTGATTCGGGGTTTGGCATTCAGCGGGTTCAGACTCCAAAGATTCAGTGTATCTGCCAAGGAGTGAAAACAAGGCCTACAGGTCAGTGTGACCGTCACATTATCTAAAGTTATTTCCACCAATGTACAACCCATCACCAATTTGACTAGCATCTTACATGTCAATAAAAACTATTAAATTCCCATCTATAACCACACACAATTTAGCCCTTACACAGTTCAATATTTAGTCTTAACTGCTTTCCTAAACACTGCCATTAGTTATGAAAAAAGTGTTTATAAAAATGGTCCACTGTGCAATCTTAATGGCCAACCTACAGACAGAACTTCTAAGTCACGTGTCTTTCCGTTCCGGTTTTTCTTTTTATCTGTGGCTTGCTCACATTTACACATTTGACTGTCCAATACGAAAAGACTACAATGTGAGATTTCTGCTTCAGGATTATTCCACTAAGATTATACTAAGTATTCCAACATGGCATCAAAAGTTAACAAAATATCACAAATAAACAACACAAGCAACTTTAAATGCCTAAGGCTATCTGCCATATAGCAAATTTCTTTGTAAAACAAGGACTACTCTTACATCAATGACAATAGCAAGAACAAGCACCTTACCATTATGACTCAAGAATAAAATATCCAGTCCACAAACAACTATAAAGAAAATAAATCTAAATTCCCAATCACCGCAGACGTCTACAAGGAAAGTAACACTGCGGGTTAGTCACTCCTTATGAGCTGTGAGAAGTCTACAACCTGTTCCACAAAAACCTGACAAACACAAGCCACACCCAGGTTCTCATCTGCACAGAGACCAAACTGGTCAAACTGGTCCACCAACCGTTGGACAGAATTCAGAGTTTTGGTCATTCAAGACAGTCACAATGTTGAGTATACACACACACACACACACACACACACAACCCGGAAACTTGTGGAAGTTTCAGTGTTAACAGAGATGGTGTAAAGTAAAAATCTGATACAAGTGTGTTGGTTTTCTTAAATACGATGTGCCTCTTACTCGAGCATGGATAAAAAAAGACAAGAAAAAACATCTCTTTTTTTTAACGTTATTGACCTGTATACACATGCTGCTTTTGCTTTTTAATGATTGTGACAATGAATAAAAGAGGAACAGTGTTCAGAACAGTTTCTGAATCGATCGCAAGGTGAGCGTTTTATCTTCATCTTTAACTGATTTTGCTGGTGAATCAGTTTGATATCTTGGCTATATCATTCAAACACATATTGTAAACCTTTCTGTCTGCTTCTCTCTGAAATAGCTTTTTAAAATGTATTCAGGGAATGCAGTTAGCGACAGCACGGGCTCTATGGTAGCTGAGAGCTTAACGGAGTAGCAGCAGGGGGGCGGGGCTTGGCGAAGGGACTGTTAGTATAAGGCCTTTTTTGGTTATATAAAATGCACATACTAACAACAAGACAATAGTATGTGCAGTTGCACTTGCAGTCCTATTAATGGTGGTATTCAAATTCCAGTCACGCAAGTCTAAGAATATTGTCCCTACAAGCAACCAACAGCAACCTCAGTGTCATAACACTGACCTAACAGTTACCTTTTTAACTTTTATTCTATTTTGTTTTTAGCTTTTTAATGTTTTACTGACTGTTTTTAATGTTTAAATGAATGTTCTTAAATCTTCTTTTCTTTTGCATTATGTTTTGATGTTTTTAATGGTCTTATGTGAAGCACTTTGAATTGCCTTGTTGTTGAACTGTGCTATACAAATAAACGTGCCTTGCCTTTATTACAAACCATTAGTGCAGAGTAACTTGAGAAGGCCTACCTGGGTTTGACTGCAGACACTTTAGCAGTACGGTTGAGGAAGACCATGGCAGAGGGGGTTTGTGGGTTGCCGATGGATTTCTGATGATCCGCTGGACTTTCATTGTTGATGCCAATGTCAATGACCTCAAACGGATTGGCGGAGATCGGTTTATCAGGATCTCCTGAATTGCTGAAAGGAGCTGTTGTGGGTAGCTCCTCTTTTTTCTCCTCCTTCTTTCTGATCATTCCAAACAGAGACGAGAGCCTGTCGCTCATGGAGGCCTCCTCCTGTTGTTTCAGATCGTCGGATCTGCGTCGCTCCTCCTCAAGCTTCTGGTTTTCTGCTGCTTCCTCTTGCTTTCTCCTTTCTTCCTCCTCCTCCTCTCTCTGTTTCTTCCTCCTCGCCTCATCTTCAAGGAAGCGTCTCTTCCTCTCATGTTCCTCTTGGTGTCTGCGCTCCTCTTCCTCCTGCAGCCTCTTGGTCTCTACCCTGTACTTCTCCTCGTCCTCCAACCTCTTGGCCTCTGCTGTGTGCCTCCTCTCCTCCTCCTCTTGAGGGCGCTGTTGCTCCAATATTGCCTTATCTGTAGACTCATGCTTGAAGGAGGGAACAGGTATACTTATAAAGGGATCTACAGAGACTTCTGAGGTGTGTTTGCGGATATCCTCCACAGATCCTTGGCCTGAGCTGTTCAGACTGAGAGTAGATCCACTGTGGGGATCTGTGTCCTCTGCATACACATGGCTGCCATTGATGCACAGGTTGTTCAGGTCACTGTTGCTCTGCTTGGAGCGACCCAGAACGGACAAAGGACCCAGAGAGTGCTTGCTGTCAGAGCTGCCTGTTCGCTTGTGTCCCAGGAATTTGAATTTCTTTTTAACTGTGGGAGGAGAGACAAGGAAGCATGATGTCACTGTTGACATGCAAAACACCATTATTTAACATGCACTGTGCTGCAGAGATAAGACAGAACTGTCAACATACAGTAAACACAGAGTGCAGAAAGATTAAGTTACCATCAGGAGAGCCCACATTGAGGCCAGATGAGCGGCTGCCACTGAGAGATGAATTCTTCTCTGGAAGAGTCCCCAGCGTAGACATGGACTGGGAGATGTTACGCTGCAAGTTTGATTTGGGAGCAAAGAGGCTTTTGAGTTTAGATTTCTTTTTCCCTCCTTCGGCCTGATTGAGGGACTGTGTGTCAGGCTCTCCCTCGCTGTCTGTGAGGACCTTACTGACGGAGGGAACGATAGCTGAAGCAGAGTCAGAGAAGCCATCCCTTTTCTTCCCACGGACTTTGTCCTTCAGTTTGGAGATGCGGGAGCGTGGCTTGTCCTGCATAGAAAGGTCTAACATGCTAGCTGACATGTTGTTTCTCATAAATTGGATATCTAGCAGCACCTCGCCTCGCTCCTTGGCCTCTTTTCCGCTCTTGTCCACCAGCTTGAACCAACTGCAAAAGACAGAAAAAATGAATCAGACCATTGGGATTTCCAGAGAACAAATGATAAACTTTTTACATTTTAAATGTTATAAATATCTTGTTGCTATATAGACTATTTCAATGTTGTAAACTTAAACATTCCAAATGTGTCCTAGTTTATTTCCTGTCGCAATGTATGTGAATGACATACAGCTTATCCCGACATTTAGCCTCACATTTAACATTTGAGACAAATTTTCTTCAATACAAGAAAATAACATGGCAAAATGGGGATACATGTCCATATTAGACCATGAGACAGAATAAGACAGATCACTGCCTTAGTATCAAGATAAATAGTTCCTGGTTCTGAAAACTGTATGAAACAAGTTGATTTGTACAGGAACTAGTTGAAATAATATTCCAGTTGCAAATGAAACAGCGATAAAGAACCGTTTCTGATGCAGGTTTTCATCATGTAAAGTGAAACTTGAAATTAATAGTTTGTCTTATATTTCTGTTTGATAAATAAATTAGTCACTTTTTCCTGGATCTCAAATTTGATGATTTACTCCTTTATATTAAGCTTTTTGTACTTGTTTGACAGTATATAGATTAACAAATTAATTATAAGATGCTTAACTGAAAACATAATGAATTGATTTATAACTATTCTTAAAATATAGTACAATTTTCTATAATTCTATAAACTAAACAATTTATTGATTAATCCCCCAAAAATATTGACTGATGTCTGAGTCTAATGAATCTCATGTTCAACTGCCATGTGCTCCTTCACACAGTAATTTGATTTTGGGTTGGCCCTAAAAAACTGCCATGTAAACAATACGTATAGGCTCACTTAACACTTGTGATAACCCCCCTCTCCCCCAAAATGTGTTAATTTGTTCATTTAAAAAGGCCATGTAAAATGTCCATTATTGTTTTTATTTTATTACTTCTATTACCCTTTTCTTCCTTATAACTATATTACCATTCAAAGTTATTTCCTTCTAATAGCCTATTACCTTAGGTTCAACTTCCTGAATTATTAAGAAGAAAAAAAAAAAAAAAAACTCAAAATCTTACCAAACTTTATGCCATATGCATTAACACAGATACATTTAATGAAAAATAAAAAAAGCTAAAAATATCCCTAGTGAGGCACAAGGGTTAAAAAAAAATGGGATTAAAGTTGAAGAACACAAAAACCACATACTGTAAATAATTTAGTGGTTCTTAATAGCTCTGACTTCAAACGCTTCAAATTTGTGTCTTGTTAGACCGGAGACAGAAATGTGTCATTAACTTGTGTACAGCTTGTTCCAGTTCCTGTTGGGAGCCACATGCCAACCCCAGATAAAGCCTGACAATTACAGCGGTGTCCAGGCTCACCCCTTATGTCCTTTATTTGCACAGGATCAGCACTTATTGGTGACTAGGGAAAGGTAGGAGTGTTCTGGAGAACTCTTTCTAAAACCATGCAATTAGTGTCATTACATACTGACCTTCATGCTTGTACAATTGAAGCCTTTCCCTTGTCATTATTATGTTATTATGTACTAATAGTGTAGCAGAAGTGCCCATTATATCGAGCCTTTCCATTTTACACTCTGCTCCACAGCAGAACCCTCCAACTGTGTCACTTACAGTTTTTTACAATTAGTAACAAATATCTGTAGACTAATTCACTTTTTCAAAACAAAGTTCAAACTCTTTACCGACATACTACAATTAATCTAACATTCAGAATGCGCTGATGCAAGCCAAACACATTAACAACAGGAAACAACACAATATGTATCACTACTGTCCTTATTTCTTTGGCTGAAACTAAGATTATACTGCAAAAAAAAAGAAAGAAATCACTCCTTCAATACATGGATTGTGCTACTATTAGTTTCTGTGACAGTATGTCAAAGAGACATTCCAGTAATGTAATACAAACTGTACACTAATATACATATTTGTATAAGATAGCTACAAAAGTAGAAATACAATTGTGCCAATCAACCCTGTCTTCTTCATTTGGTCACAAGTGCTCATCCACATCAACCCCCCCTTTGCACGGGCGATCCCTCCCTGACAATCGTCTGCAGATATGTTCAGACATCCATCATTCACTCATCTGATCTTTAGGCTGGTGGTCATAAACTTTCCACCTCCATGAGGAAAATGATTCCCCTCTGGGGTTGAGGAATGGAGAGTATGGACTGTAAACCACTTTGTGACTGGAAAAAACATTATGATGCATCACACCGCCCCATACAATTTACAGTTCTGGTTTCTGCCTCACTTGCCCCCTGTCCTCACCCGGCACGCCGTATTCAAGGAATTAAAATTAATGGCCCAATTAGGAGTTCATGCATTTTCATTTGGTATTTCTCAGATGTAGCCGAATGTAGCAAATCACAGTCTAATAAGTGGTAATATTGTGTTACTTCAGGTTTTGAATAATATGTAAACATGTGCAAAATGGACTGTAAATACACAGAGATTTGGTGGTGGTTGAATTTGAGTGAGAAAACAGTCAAACACATTTTGTGTCAAAACAATGAAAAGTCATCCACAGTTTGGTCCACATTAACTTTTGTTGTGTCGACTGTGTGAAGAGAATAGTAATAGTGTGCTTAGTACAGAGAAAGGCTTGTTCAAAGTGCGATTTCCTCTTTGATTATTTAGTAGAATATTATGTGGGCCCTTCTAAAGTTCAATCTAACCTTGTATGAGATAATCTGAGGTAAAGTGAAGATAACCGTCACTGAATTTAAACACAAAACATGCTGTGGCATTAACCAGATATCTGAAGTTCATATGGAGTTTACTGCTGCAGCATTTATTTTAGTGTCATGCACTGTAGCAGACATCCAGACCGAATCTTCAGTCAGGAAACAAGCATGGAAGTGAACCAACATTCCTCAAACACTTTTAAACGTGCTGTTCAGTACGTGATGGATTTAAAGTCACACTGAGTCTAATTCAGAGATATTTCTCATTTCCCACCCTAAACCAAGCATGCCAAGTCAAACAATCGCTAACTAGGTCTAACCACAAGGACACAGAGATCACGCTTTCTCAGGCCAATCAAGAGGCTATTCTCGTCTTGCTGACATCTATTACAGCAGGAAAGGCAACATAGCTGGCTGTATGGAAACAATTTATTTTTACAGTTATGAACAGATGGTACATGTTCTGTTGTTTGCATAGAAATACAGAGCCATACCAGATACACGTTGTCACCAGTCCTGCTGGACAGGTTCCTCAGTTAATTGTCAAGAGCACTTCTCTTTTCATGTCTAATGATTAACAGGAGAGACTGTACCTATCGTACGAGTAGAAACCAGAGTGGATTCAGCCTAGAATATAAAGAGGTGTCAATGCTGTAACATATACAGTACATTCCCCCAAAATATCTGTTTAACACTCACACTAACATTTAATTACATTTCAAAGGTTTTCAAGGATCGAGTAATAACAAATCATCTATAGACACTACAAGAAGACGTATAAGATCATACGGTTTGAATTCACTGAAGGTGATTCTCATGTTTGGTGGATAAAAAAAGAAAATCAGGATGGGAGATCATTTTAGTTCAGTAGTTTAGTAAATATTGTGGCTCAGGTGTCTGAACAGAAATAATAGCCTGACCCTTCTGCAACAACTGTCCAATATGTAGCTCAATATCTAGACCTGAAACTATTTTGATAATGGATTAATTGCTTAAAAATGTTTGAAGCAAAAAAAAAACATTCACTGGTATAAAAGTATGAGGCTCTAAACTGTAATCATGGGTTGGATGAAGTAAGTGGTAAGGTCAATTTGGGCTTTAAAAACATTCTGACTAAAATTTTATGATGGAGTGATCGAATAAATAAGCCCTTGATTGATCAATATTATAATTAATAGTTAGCTATCGCCATAAAAACGATCTGTTATTGGCAACACTTTATGAAAATAATATTTGTGTTATAAAATGCAGTCAAAGCAAACTTTTAAACTCCTTCACGCCAAACCTGAACTACGTAATCTGTATTAATGTCTGATGATTTTGGATAATAAATGACTCAAATATACTGCACTCTATAACCTATTTCCTTCTCGAATACACTGTATTGTGTTAGAGGCAACAGCAAAGCTCCCTTTCAGCAGGATAACAAAGTCCTCGATGTCACACCCTTTATTAGCAGGATAGTAATCGAACACCACACGCTTCAAGGCGAAAACAGCAACATCCAATACCCTGCATATTGGATCCTAAAGGAGACCGAGGGATCGAGCCAAGCAGGGGGAGTGAAGGACTTCAAGCATGGACAGGAAAGCTCATGGAATGAACTTTGCCATTAAAGTGTCTTAAACTTACTGAGCAAACACAAGATAACATTTCAGATATGATGATACGATAACCAAGCGAATGAGGTCATACTAGCGCTGTATCAAAGCCGAGAGGAGTGATAACTGGGAACCAACAACCTCACTCAGTCTTTACAAAAAGGTCACATTTGGAAGTCAGAGTCTACACTAAACTAGTACTTTCTTTAAAAATACTCTTAAAAAGGGTGTGTGTATCCAAATTCAACACCAATTCTTTGTTTTATTTTCATTCCTGTCACACCCATGCTACGTCAAATCACATGTCATCATGTAACATATCTGGGTGTGAGCAGACGCATTTGGTAGTTAGTAAGGCTAGTAAGTAGCCCTGAGGAATGTGCAAGATTAACAGCAGCAATGTGCGATGCCAGCCGGCGGTTATAAGATTGGCTTTAGACCAATTTATGAAGTAAACAGAGCAACAGAGAGAAAAGACAGAGAAAAGTGCTGAGATTAAAATGATCTTGTACCGTTTACCCACAGTCTCCATAGTTTTCTGTTTTTCTTTTCAGACACTGATAAGAGGAAGAAGGGGAGGGAGGTTCCATCACATTGTTAACATTTTAAGGTTTATTGTGTTTTTCGTGACTTGTTGAAGTGTTCTGTATTTTAAGTAAAAAGTGCCATCAAAAGAATGCATCATTCATTTGTGTCTCTACTCGTCTTTGAAGACTTAGACTTGGCTTGATGAGATGGACAAAACCTCTGATGTTCAATTTAAACTGATGGATGGATGGATAATTTACAGCTCATTTCAGTTTAAATGCCTACGTACAGTTCAAGCAATGCTCCTATATGATTCACTAATTATCAACTCATTTTCAAACTCAAAGATATATTGGCTGTCACAAATAATAAATACATAAAGACAAAATGTGCCCCCTGTGAAGAACTTGTTGCGTTTCATATTTTGGATTACCACAGCGATACAAATCATGATCAGGAAAGTATTAGCCACAACAGCTATGTTAAAGTTTTATAAAGATTAAGTTTAAGGTTTGAAAGGAATTAGATACTCCCACCATTTGTAAGCTACATTTGCTAAATCATTCACAACAACACTGAGGCAGTTTAGCAGCACTTGTTTTGAGCGGTCCTGCTCCTTCCAAGTCTGCTTAGCAATAAGCCCTCTTGGGTCATAGAGCAGGGTCAAATGAAGGCTACAATATCAATCTTGAAATTCAAAATGAAGATCAATAAAATCCCAGGGATATGGTGGGGTCAGGGACCAACTTACTGTTTGTTTACCCATCTATTTAATTTCAGATTGCAGTTTAACTATGCTTTAAGTTGTATGATGTAAAGTCATACATCATAGTAAGTGGACTATTTTGGTTCTGTAAAGTTTGCAGACACTTTCTGGGGTGATGCTGCACTGCAAATAAACTGGAATAAAAGTTGAAGCTGGATTTAGAAAAGAAAATATGAAGAAAAAAAATAAATAAAACCACAAATAATAAACCCAGGGAACTCACCTAATACGAAATGAGTTCTCAGGCTTTTGTGGAAGAGTTTAATAAACATGTCCCAGTGTTATGAGGGGGTTTGAGGCACACAGATCACTTACTCTGTCTTTTTGCGAGTGTTGTTGTCGTGCAGATCCAGCAAGTTCACCACAGCTTGACCCAGAAACTTGTCGAGCCCCACCTGAGCCCGGTGCATGGCGATGACGTACAGCGTGCAGCGGTCCCCGTTGCCCGGGTGGAAGAGCGGCAGGTCGAAGGACGCCTCTTCTTTCCACACCGGGTCGATGCTTTTCTCGGACACGGAGGTGGAGAACTTGTCTTTGGCCACCTGCATGATGGCGTAGGCGTCGTTGGTGCCATTCTTCCCCTTGGCACGCAGGTTGCGAGCCTGATGGACCGTCACCAGGACACTCGTGGGGAACCACTGCTGGCTCTGGTCGCCCAGAGACATAGCCGAAGCCCGTGGAGCTTTAACCAAAAGTTAATCCAACTTGTCTTATCAAAGAGCTTAACTACGCCGGGCTGTGGGCTAACCTTCTGCTGAACTCCCGTCTCCCTCCCTTCGCAGTCCACTGCAGCTGTAGGTTTAGGTTACCGAGTCTGACTTCTTCAATGCAGGAAGCTCAGGTTGGTGTCGTAATACTCTTCGTAACGATTAAAATAACACTTGAGTTGAGTTAACACTAAGTTAACCAACTTACCACGAGCACCGACCGACCAGGAAACCACTGCGGTGCGACTAATTTATTTAGGAGGCTTTTCATAAAAGCTGTTCCCTTGTTTTGACTCCGCAATGTGAAACACTTCACTTCCCTGATGTTAAGCGGCCCCGCCCATACTCTTCATCGTGCCCCCTGATTGGCTCATATTTCTGTCCGTCTATTTTAAAGTCCGTCACTGATTGGACGGCGGAGGAGGAGGAAGTTGAGACGTCGCGGACCTTTAATGGGACACTGATCAGGAATCAGTTTATTCTCGCAAAAGTAATAGAAGACTTTAAAGGGACAACAGTTGACACTGAGCTGAGTTCAGTGATACTAATTTTGCACTTAAAGGATAGAGGATGGCCCAAATGGCTAGACAAATTATTTGTATCACTTTATTTTGGGTCTAAAATTGTAAGGCATTGGAACTGAAGTAAAGTCAGATTTTAAAACTATAATCTGTGTAGGGAAATTAAATAACAATAGAAAATAAAAAAGAAGGCCTATGCAAGTATAACAATCTTCTTCTTTTTAAGAAGATAGTGTAGCTATTTAGCACTTCAGTAGCACTTAAATGGCACTTACTTATTGCACTTTGTAGTTTAGCTTTCTTGAGGAAATTGTACTTTCTTGCTTCTTGTTGTTCTGAGTTTGTACTGTCATTGTTGAATGCACTCATTGTAAGTCGCTTTGGATAAAAGCGTCAGCTAAATGAAATGTAATGTCATGTAATAGTGTTGTTTGCAGAAGCTCCAGGAACAGTATGTTCAGGTTGTGACTGATTGTGTCAGATGGCCTAAATGTGAACCCATGAATGTGTTAAGTCATCCAGAATGAATCAGGATCAAATGTATTTTTTGTCTCTCACCGACATCTTAGTATCCACATCTTGATTTGTCCACCGACTTGTGTAATATGAAAAAGTAGCCTACACTTCACAGACTCAATGTTATAGGAGAATAACATTCAGTTATAGATAGATATAATATATACTAAAAGCAGGTGTGTACAGAGATGAGAGTATTGACTCCAGATGCATGAAGTACCTGAACACAATGACATCAAAATGTATACTGAATCATGAACAGGACAAGTCTATCACAATGTTTATATTTGTCAACGAGAGGTTCAATACAAGTCCCTGTCATGAGGAATAGATGATCATTTTCATGTGTACATCCTGATTGGGGCTTATCAAAAAGCTTACACTGCACACAGAATATATGCTCAACAGACTGACCATACTAATGCCTGACTGTAACAGCAAACAGCATGTAATTCTCTGGATTTCATGAAGACTTCCTCACAAAGAACAAAGGGAAAAAACAGTGACAATGAGCTGCATTTAGCAACACTATATCCTGTTAATGTAATTTCCTGAATTGCAAGTGTATCAAACTGACTAATTATCAGAAGTACGGCCTAAGTATTTGTAAGTCTACTCAAATATGAAGGCTGCATTCTGATATACTTTATTCAAAAAGCTTATGATCTGCATGCTGGGATGATTTTTGGTCAGGCCTCTGATGCGTGAAAAGTATTTTGTAGATTCTCATTGAGAAATATTTAATACCAATACCTCTGAATAAATAATAGTGTGACGGATTACTGTTATGTCAGTATGGGTTGGACACATTTGTCATTGAAAAACCTGCGAGATTTGTCTGACTTGCAAGGCTAACACATTTCAGAACCCTGACAATAACTGAAAAGTTCCTCTGCCACCCAGGAGGGGGCAGTAATTCCTGCATTAGACCAGAAAATGACTTCTGCTGGAAGTGAACATTTAAATCAAGTGACAGGGTAGAAAAAAGCCAATCATTTTCCCCCCTGGTTTTTATTCCTTCTGAATGCATTAGTTAAGGGGAGCTGTGTTGGTGCTGATTGGAGGTTAGCAAAACAAAAACACTTTTAGCATATATTCAAAAGTCTCGATAGTTTTTTTAATTCACTCAGAGATTCTGTACAGCCACAGTCACGCAATTGCTCTCCTACTGTCTATACATACACACACACACACACACACACACACACACACACACACACACACACACACACACACACACACACATACATACATACATACATACATACATACACACACACATCATACAAAAGCATGTATGAACCCACACAAACAATTACTTGAAGCAAAAAAAAGGGTGAAAGGTTGTCCACATAGCTATAAATGCATATAGCTGTCCTTTGGAACTGGATCATCTTGCACTCCATTTCATGCTATAGTTGATATGCATAGAAAAATCACAACTAAAACAGTAAAGCTTTCATTAGACATCCAAAATCAACATCATATGCCAATTCCAGAGATAGCTTGTAATTTGTGAAATGATTAAAAATAAACGAGTATCTCATGTTTGAAAATGACAGTAAAAAACCTGCCTCATTTCTTTTTTACCATTTCACATCTCTTTCAATGCTACAGAGGCAAAAAGTACCAGTTTAGGGTCCTGGATGCCTTAATGATTTTATATCTTAAATTATATAATTATTATAATCAAGAGACCATTAAAACATAACCCAATCATTTTAGTCCATTAATGCCATGCATAGAAGTTCACATATAAGTATAGGTTACACTGTGGTTTCACTTTTCCACAAACCACTCTTCATTCCAACGGAGCTCTGGGATTGGTCTGTACCACTCATATCCTGTTCCAGCTCGAGCACAGACTTTTTGAGGGTGCCATTTGGGGCAGCGGCCCCAGGCACAGTGGTGGGGACACTGTTCAATGGGTAGGAGCAGCGCTTAGTGTCTCGCTCCAACTTCAAATTGTCTCTGCTGGCGCATCGTCTCTGATTGCCGTGCATGGCCACTCTGCTGGCCATAGACGGCAACAGAGGGAAGGGTTTGCGACTCCCGCTGCTGCCCCCATCACTTCCCTCTGAGGGGCTGGTCGGCACTAACTGTCCAAGGCACTTCCCGTTGGTAAGCGGGCTGGCCTGGTTCTCTGAAAGGCTATGGTGGATGCTGCCATTCTCACTTGTGGCCTGTTTGTGAACAACATGTGAAGAACTGAGGTGCTCTAAACCAGTGGGTCCCAAAGCTCCCAGGCTGCCCCCACCACCAGCAGTCCTTAGAGCTTTGAGACGATAGTGACCTCTGCCCTCACTCCGATGGTGATACTGGCTGCTTCCTTGTTTAGTTCTGCTAATCACTTTCCTTCTCTGGGGATGCACTGGGGCTGCAGTGTTAATGGTGGGCAGAACATTGTTTGTTGGCTTGGTGGTGTTGTCGGTACTGGTGCTGGTATTGTTGCCGGCAGGGGCACGTGAAGTGTTGTTTGGATTGTCTTGTGCCACCTGCAACAGGTTGGTGAGCTTGCAGGGCCCGGGGCCCACACTGCTGATTCCACTTGGCGTGGATGATGACCGCGCTGATGAGGAGTTATGAGAGTCACCTGGTGGATGGCAGTTGATGAAAAGTTGTGATCCCTGCTCAGACGTCTGCGCTCCGCTCCCGGTCGTACAGGTGTGCGTGTAAGTAGACATAGGATGGGAGCGGCGATAGCCCGGGCAACACGCCATCCATGAGGCCTGCACATCCAGACGTCGAAAGCAGTGGTGCACCACCAGAAACACCCCTAGAACTGTGGCAGCCATTCCATAGAGACAGCTAAACAACAAGCTAGTGTGCCCTGTCAGCCACATTGCCATGGCTCCACAACACCACAGAACCACAAACAGGAAGTGGGTTGCCACCAGCACCAAGAACTGTGTCTTCAGTGAGTACTGGTCCTCCGGCAGGACAACAGGGTTCATAGGTCCCACCGCTGAGTCTGTGGAGAGGAGGCTAGTGCTTCCTGCCAGTGCAGGCTGGGTTTCAGTCACAGGAGTGGACACGGTGGTTCCTGTGCATTCTTTGGCCACACGGTGCCTCAGGCGAAACACAGTGCACAGGAAATAGATCCAGGTCACCAACACCACTAGGCCAGCAGGGACAAAGAAAGATCCCAGACTGGGGCGCCACACCAGCCAGCAGCTGCAAGAGGCAGAAAAGGAGTCAGGAGGTTCAGTGCAAAACAAGGACACGTCTGTGTGTTCAACATATCACACAGAATTATTCACTTCAGCACCAAGGGCCAAATGACTCAAGGAAAAAAGAAGAGAGGCACTTACTAAAGGCTGTTGTCGCCGTAGTTGTTGACATTGACAGCTGCAGTGATCCCACAAATGATAAGAGGAACTCCACCAGCTATCAAATAGAACCTTGAATAATAGAGACAATCATATCAAACACAAGTTCCCAGCTGCAGTTTGAGAAATAAAGAGCAGTTCTTGTTTGTGTCACAGGATGCTATGTGACCTTTGGCTGCTACGATGGTTTTAAAGTGTGCATGTCCGTGTCATTTTCCTTTTTCTGTTTTTCTGTCTCTCTGGCTGTCTACAATCTGAACAGAGCTGTGTGATCCTTCACTCTCATAGTGGGCAGAGTGTTAAAAGGGTCAGTATTGGCTCCAGAAGCCTGTGATTTATTGCAGCCTGATCCCGTGTGACTGAGTGGGCAACAAAGGGGTAGCGGCAGGGTCAGCGAGGTCAGTGTATGATCGCAGCTTCAGGATCACAAGGGGGGGAGAAATAGAAGGGGATATTTGGAAAGACAGTGCACCCCCTGAATCATCCTGTTCAGATTTATGACGACCCCTCTGCTTCTGTTATATTGGTTTCATACATTCCTCCCCTCCTCCACTCTGAGTTCATACAGGCTTATAGCTTTTTCTTTGCCTTACAGCAATACTCTCTTATGTCCCTCAAAGGTTTCCTCAAAAACAGAGGGACTTTAGTTGTTGGGCACAATGACCCACTTTCATGGTGCACAGTTTGGGTGGCCATGCAAAAGCACTCTTGCATCTGTCTAAAACATAAACCATATTGACAGCAAACAACAATCTCATAGTACAGGAAGTGGCTTGCTCACTGACCTGAGCATAGGTCTCTGAGTAGGTGGAGCAGGAGGCTCTCCCTCCGGCTGCCGTGGTATTCTCCACACAGCCTCTTTGTAAAGGACCCTGGCACTGACTCCAATCCACAGCAGGGTCGACAGCGAGGAGTAGTGCAGGGCAATGCCCACCTGACACATTTCACAGTCAGGTAAGACATCAAGCTTAAACACACCACTAGTAAAAATTAGGGGACTGTTTAAATTCATTACTTACTGCTTGACAAACCACTGGGTAGCTGGTCAGGCTTATGCCTCCTGCATAAATGGCTGTCGTCATGGCAATGTGAAAGCAGGTATTAAGTAATGTGTGCCAGCTTTTTCTTGATATGTGAATAGAACTGTAGGGGCGCAGAGCAAAAATAATCAGGAAAAGAATCAAATAACAAATAGCAGCATAAAGTCTGTTTCTGCACAAAAACTACAGTACCTGTGGTGTAGTATGTGTGTGATGATGATGGTGAAGAGGCAAAGGAGCAGCACTGCAGTGCAGGCATAGACCACAGGGTGGAGCACCCTTACAGAGATGGGTGTGGAGTTGGGGAAGTCAGGCACCTCCTAGAAAAAAATCACAAGCAAGTCCAATGAAAGTCTGATTCAACCTTGTTGATCCTGGATGAATGGTACATTAAATACTCATGGCTACCATACCTGCAGCACAGCATAATTGCTAAGCAGAGAGCAACGCATTGTTGAGGTGCTGCTGTCACTGTGGACCAGCTGACAGCCCTCCTGGCTCCAGCTTCCTTGTTTCTCCAGAGCCCTCAGGCTCCACTGGGCTGCCACAGCATCAGTACCAGGAGACAAGTGGCGCAGCGACACCCAGATGGGCTCTGACTGGTTCCACCTGCTGCAGCCGTCTGTCACAGGAAGGGGGCAGGGGGTATTGAACTGAGATATCAGTCACAGATACCTTTATATTTTTAGATATTAGTTTAATCTGAGATGCCCATTCTATGTTCCTTCAGCTTGACTCATTTACTTTTATATTGTTTGATGAGTTTCTACAATTCTAAGAATGACTCTCAACATCTCTCAGAGACTGTGAATGACTGTGGTTTTCATTAGTAGATGGAAAGAGCTAACATGATAGCAAAGACCGTCAACGTCAAGAAAAAGTGAGTGGAAAGAGAACAGTGGTGTGGCTTGTCAGGCCTAGTAGCTCAGATTAAGTAAATTAAACCATCTGCAAAACTAGCGCTGCTGTTGGTAGAGAAAGTGGCTTCCCGCTTCTTCTTCAATAGATTTTTCTCTAAATTCAAATAGTTGAAAATACAAAAGATTTTTTTGACCCCAAAATATTATTGCTGATGTTATAGATAGCTGATATTCTGTTGAAGAATTACGCTACATAGTCGTAGCACTTAAAATATTACAGCATCAAATCTTACACGGCCAACAAGAAACAAGAATGAAAAGGTGTTTTTTAAACTGTATTTTTAAACAAAAGTGGTTTAAAAAAAATAAGCTGAGAGGCTTTCTCACCTAGGCCAACAAATATGACAGGAGTGTTGACGCTACGTCGGCGAGAGTGTTCCCCAGTATTGCTTGAGTTTCCAGAGAGAGGGAAAAAGCTGCCGGTTCTGAAGGCCACAAACTGCAGCTTACAGTCCGCAGGAGCATCAGGAGGAAACAGAGTAGCTGGGAGAGTCACAGAGGCCAGGGCCACTGAATTCTGAAGAAACAAAACACATGCAAATTTTGAATTTCATGCTGAAATCCACCAGCACACCTCGATAACTGTGAATGCAGATACAATAGGTTAATGATGGCACAGTATGCAGTAATAGTAGCTACAAGTGGACACAAGAACGGGTGTTCACACCTTACCTTGAGGGGGAAATTGTTGAGGGAAGTGTTATGGGAGCCGGTGCTGCAGCGAAAACGAAGCTGCTGCTCATGAGCGGACTCTGACGTGTCCATTCCCAGGCTGCCCGGTAAGTCCTCGCGGCGCTGATAAGCGGTGCAGGTTATGCCAGTGAAGTGGGCTGGTCGAATGAAGTGGGCCTCCATCACAATGTTTCTAGACACCTGCACGTATCAAAATCAAAATCAAATATAAATGATAAAGATTGTTTCCATATATTGTAATTTCCTCTTCAATCATCCAGACAATAGAATATGGCTTCCATTCTGCTTTTATATTTTCTGGACATCCCAGTGTTTTTCTGTATTGAATGGCAAAATCATTATGAAAATGATAAGGTATCACTCCCAAATTTCATAAACTACACATACATTGTTACAATGAACTAAAAACATATTCAGTAAGATTCTCTAGAAGCTCTACTTGCTCTGTTAAACAAATTTGTGATGAGATTCAGAAAAGGTTACACAATTTAGGATGATAGTCCCTACCATGGAGAAGTCCTGAGCATGACTGTGTAGCTGAGGCCAGGCCAATGTCTCCAGAGAGTAGACGATGGAGCTGCAGGCTCTCTTCTCTCTCTGGGCAAGAGTGAGGATCTTGTCGTCCACCTGCATCACGTTGCTACCCATCTCGACTAACACCTCTGACAACTGGAACACACACACACAGATGTTACAATAAAAGGATAGTAACGTAATATACCTGCATATAATATGTATATATATATATATATATATATATATAGCCATATACTATATATAGCCATTATAAATATGGAATGCAATCTTTCTCACCTCTCGCAGCTGTTTGACATAATCCATGAACTTCTCCATCATTTGCGCCACATACAACACATCCACAGAGTCAGTGAAGCCTGCAGCCTCCAGGGTGTATGTGCGCACCTGATGAGCCAAAGTGACAGCATTGGATGCATTGATGGGCCTCTGTGAAGAGAGAGCGGCAGGGTTAAATACATAGTGTTTACTGAACAGGAAGCATGTAATGTAGTCAACCTAAGAACTACTAACCAGGATGAAGGTATGCAGGACACGGGTGATGCCATTAGTGTAGTGACAGTCTGAATAGTCAGCCTCATGCCAGTTTCCAGAGCGGTCACATTGTCTGGAGGCTTTTTTCTGTTCAATACCTCCCTCCATAGACAGGGAGGGGTAACGCAGCTGCAGGCAGTACTGATGTGAGGTGATGCCTGCCAGGGTTCTGGGCCACCTGGGGATTATAACCATAGAAGAGTAAGACCGCTGGATCTTAACGCATGTACTAATAATTAGTGTAAGGGTAACTAACCTGAACTCCCCACGGTTGTTGACAACTTTATCCTCTGGACAGAAGGAGGCACTGTTCTCCAGCACCAATATTTCAACACTGCGAGACGTATTTCCTCGCCCAGTAGAAACCACACACTCCCACTCTCCCTTGGCCTCCACATGTACGTTGAATAGAATAAGCTCACTGGATAAAGAGGATAGAGACAGCTCAATTTAACACATTATCACCACATGCTCCATTGTGTGTCATTTTAAGTTTATCAGATCACTCAAACTTTTCTTTGCAAAGGACTTAAATGTTATAGACGTTTGCATAGAGACAGCATAGAGGACAAAAGAGAGCAGTCTGATTGCTGAAGTAACTTAAGTTCCTGTACCTGGTGATGAAGGTGCAGTCGTGCAGCACACTGTTCTCCAGCTGGACACCCATCTCTGGGTCAGAGGTCACCAGCTGACCATTGTGACGCCAGTGTAAGGTGGTGATCTTGTCCACCAAGGCGGCGGTGCAATGGAAGGGCAGCCGATCACCTTTGAAGACCACCTGACGCTGGGACGGCAGTAGCGACAGGGTGTGCAGCTCCAGAGGACCGTCTGAGCAACATAGTGGAAAAAGACGGAGATACCACCGTTACACATCATCACTCTGAATTATTTCTGCTGCTCTCTCATTACTCAACCTCAGCTAAACGTTTCCACAGAAGTCATTATGAGTCTGCTGTTCTGGAGAAGATTAGATGCAGACAGCACCAATTCCAAAATGCAACCCTCAGGATTAGTTTTCAACGCGGTTCACTGATACTTTTAGAAATGTGTCCCTGCTGAGCTGCTGAGATTTATCTCTTTCAATCCCATTTGGTGTAGTAATCCTTAAAAATGCTGAGACGATCTTGAGTGCTGATATGAGTTTACTGTCTCATTCATATGCCTCGTTCTAGCCAGGCTCTCACCACAGCTCAGCTGGCTTTCCCTTAGTCCACGCAGGGGCTTTCCCTTCAGGCTCCTGGGATAGGCACACAGGGTTTCGTCCCCCAGCCGGGCTGAACTGCTGCGGAAGAATCCTGGGACCCAACGTAACCCGCAGTCACATGATAGGTAGTCTGAGTTGAAGTTCCTAGAGAGAGAAGTGATGGTCATTTGTCATTATTTTCACTTTACCTGGCTCAGATACAGTGTTATCTCTTAATTATATGATCAATATATCATACTGGTGCTTGGCAAAAAAAATACTTCTTGTTGCATATTTGTCAAATGACCACAAATGTTGAATTCCAGCCACCCCAACACTGCTTTGGTTCCACATCATAGATTTGTTGTTTTTGAAATGAATTGACTGTTTTATGCAATAACTGGCAGTATAATAAAATCAAGCAAAAGTTTGTTCAGACCTGAAATGTTAAAAGAGAGACTTATCTTCTACTTTATGGTTGTCTAGGAAATATGGGTTTTTCATCGACAAATAATACATCCATGAAATTATCCAAACTCAGATAAATACGTGTCAAATAAATCGTCATTTCTAAATCCTCAGTTTTTCTTCAGGCTTGAAGCCATTGTGAAAACAAACTCTCTGTAAAATAAATATTAAGTTTAAATAAACTTTATTTTATGTTTATTGTTTTATTCATATATGGAATGGTATGCTGTGAGAGGGAATTTGTTGAGGTTATAGTGCCGACATTGTCTAATACTCACACAAGCTTGAGGGACGGCAGCTCCTGAAACACTCCCGGGTCCATGGTCGAAATGATGTTGCCAGAGAGGTTCCTAGCAGTACACAAAAATAGATGTAAACTCCATATCTTCCCCACAACGTAGAAAGTAAAATATTTTTATCGGATCTGTCTCTTACAGTTTAGTGAGATTGGTTAACCCCTGGAACATGTCTGCAGTCAGGCAGCCAATGCGGTTGTTGGATAGGTCGCTAAAAGTGAGAAAAGACAAACGAATGTGTAGATTATTTGTGAATCCGGAGGACTCGCCACAGTCACAGATTGTGATATCTTGACTCTTGACTTTCAATGCCCATGTTGTTTTTGTGATATATCAGATCAAACGCTACATATCTGACATAGAAGGTAAAACTGTGCAGGACCTCCTTCCTGGTCTTGTATATAATACAATAAATAGAGATTTTCCACAGCTAGAAAGCTTAGAAAGTTAAACATAAGCATGCACACAGTCCCTGCCACTTTCTCTTATCTCTACTCCATGGGACCCAGAAGGTTTATCACTGATGGGGTAAAAGCAGGGCCCCTGTCCTGCCGTCCACCTCCAAGTGTGATGTATAGCCACAGCCAGAGAGGGATCTGCTCTGTTGCACCTCTGACACTACCCAGTAGAGAGCTGTCCAGAGCATGTGTTTATCTCCCCCTGTTTGTTTTGAAAAGCCCCAGACCTTGCAGGGAAAACACAAGTAGGGGGAGGAGGGAAGGGGAGTCACGCGGTGCAGCACAGACGACCAGCTCCGACCCACGCCACAACCAGACCTCTGTGTCCGAAGACACAGGGAGCGAGCAGCCGTCCTGTCACTTCTAATGACGTGTGAGGAGAAACGTCGTGGCCCTGAGGTTTCCACCGTGGTGGACGAGAGACACCAGAGATGACATTGCAGGGCCCCCGCAAGGATCGGCAAGAAACACTTAGTGAAGGAGGCCTTTATTGTCACACTAACACCAGGAGCTCAATATAACACATGACATCTGCCATGAGCTGCCAAAACAGTGTCTGATAAGATGTGAGGGGATATGTGGGCCTGTCTCTTTCAACAACTACTGTGAATGGTGCTCGTATTATTAAAAAAAAACTACAATGTGCAAAATTTCAAAGCATGTGTTTATAATTTCCGTTAATATGTTTGCTGCACTGAACCAGAATCATGTTAATGTCTACTTACAGTTTCCGAAGCTCAGAAAGACCCTGGAAGGCTCCAGGCCTGATGGTGCTGATTAAGTTGTGCTTGAGGTCTCTGAGGAGAGAGAAAATATTAGGTTGATGAGAAAATGCATCTAGGGATGATGATGACACGTCTAAATGAATTGTTCTACATTTTGAGAGATCTTCCTCTTCCTACCAGCACGTTTAAAGCTCACTAATTAACATGTATTATTTTGTTTGTTTAATCCATACAAAAACCGAAATATAAAAACAATAATTTGCCATTTTGTTACCTTTGAACAGGGCCAGAAGTTTCCCCTTGTTTCCAGTCTTAACGCTAAGCTAAGCTAACCCCTGCTGGCTGTAGTTTCAAACTTAACAGACAGAGAGAGAGAGAGTGGTATCGATCTTCTCATCTAACTCTCAGGCAATAAGGCAAATTAAGTTACATACCAAAATGTTGAACTATTCTTTGAACACTGAGACTTCAAGACAAGGCTTCTTTAAGTTTAAGGGGAATGGACTGGAGACACATTTCCTAAATCTGGCTCCTCCAGTGGGACACAGCTGGGTATTTCTGCACACAGATAGGAAATCTTATCCCATCAGCCACCTGGGCTTGAGCCGAGCAAGATGCAGGTACTAGACAAAATAAGATATTAGCCAGATCTGAAATTGCTCTTCATTTTCTTCTTGTTTGAAATAACGTGATAACATTGGCCATTGCAAACCATGAATATTAATTCCTTGGCCTCCCTTTGAAGATTGAATTTAATACTATCTGCTGCACTTTTCTCCACCCTCTTCCCATTCAGCACCCACACCCATGCCATGTGTTTAACTATTCAGCCAGATGCCCCTCTCCATCAGCTAACCTGCATTCGATTTTGAATCCAAGATGTTTTTTCTTATTGGCCAGGAGGGAATAGCGAGGTTAAAACAGGTCAGGCGACGGATGGGTTTCGCAGGACATAGCCGCTGTTGGTTGGAATGCGATCCATGTTCCTACAGCATAAAAAAAGCCTGCTGCCATTGGACGGGTCACAGAAGAGGATTTCCTTCCAGGAGCTCAAAAGCATTAACGTCGTGGATGCATTTTTTGTCTAATTTGCTTTTACCCAAGAAGCCACTGTGGTAGGCAAGACCTCAAGGGACTTTCTGGTCCTTTTTCCCACCAAAATCATCTGTCACTGCTGCTCTTGACCACGCTGCCTCACACCATGTAGAACCTCAGGCATCTCTTAACCATTGTCTTGTCCGCTTTCCATGAGATGAGCTATTTTGATCAAACTAAGGCAGGAAAATTGTTTTAGAAAATGGCTTCCAGTAAAGTGACAGATGACTTTGATTAGACTATGCAGCATGGTTGGGAGAGAGTCAGAGATCAGGGGTGTTGCTGTCGGTCCACACACTTGCTGCGTATCTGGATTATAGATGGGAGACAGGTTATAATGATGGAGCAAAAGCTGTCTGGCCTTAGACCAAAAGGCTGAGGTCTGTTGTGTTTGTCTCAAAGCAGAGAGCCTTGGACAGCTCAGCCCAGCTCTTTGAGCGCATGCTAGCTTGTCACTTTGCAACAACTTCACAGCTTTTAAAAAGATGGATACATTTCCACCTTTATGATTCTGACAAAAAAATCAGCTTGGAACTATATTTATTTCACTAATCAAATGTGTGACAGAGAACAAGAATACTCTCCAATGTGATAGTGTGAGTGGGTGGGGTGGGGAGGCTGTCACAATGTATGTGGTAGTCTTTGTGTGCCTATGCGTCCCACTCTGAATGTACACTTTCTGGATATCAGTAGCTGGAGCTCTATTGCATTTGTTGACCAGAGAACAATACTGCAGTTTCCAGTCTGTGTCCCGAGGCTCATTAGTGCAGCGATGAAAGACGAGCCACTGCCCACTATTTCCTCTCTCTGATGACCGTCTCTCCCTGTCTGTCTGTCCTTTTCACACTCATACACACTCAGTCTGTTGGTGTGTAACGCTGACTTCCATGTATATTGTTATGGGATTAAGACAATCCTACAAGCAAGAAAGCATGAACACCAAATCCTGATTAGGCTACTAGATAACGATCTCACTTTCAAACCTTATGTCTAAAAAACTGAAATGTGCTTATGGGAATTAAGCATGTTTCTCTTGTCACATTATCTATTGGTGATATCCTGTACTCAAACGCTGCTAATTGCACTCTCAAATGAATTATTGTATGACCAACTGCATCATATTATCTCAAGTGGCAGTTGGTCATTGGGCTTTTGTCTTTGTGATCTGTTTGTGATGTAGGTGTGTCCTCATTTGTAAGAGTCTCATACTGAAACTTACTGGATTGTTTTAAAATGTTAAATACTATCGTACATTTCAATTAAAAAAATCCTGGACCAGATCTCAAGACTGACTATTTTTATTTCATCTCTGTTTAAGAGAGGCTTGAGGCTACATCAGCCGGTACAGGCATAACATGCCTGAATCACCAATCAAGCTGTTGGTGGTCGAGTTGCATTGTGGGTAATGAAGGCAACATGTTTTGACATAAAATGTGTGGGAAAAAAAATTACATTTCATTATTAAAGGTCCCTAAACCTTTAAAAATGTTACTATTTGAGATACTTTTGTGATGCAAAATGGTCTTGCAGCACATCAGTAAACTACACAATATATTGTGCAGACACTAAATAAAAAAAAATAATGAATGTAATATAATCACACATTAAATCGATCAGTACATGGTTGATTGATGCAAGAATAACTGTAATGTGTTGTGTATCTAAAGTGAAGAAACAAGCATTCACATGTGCATTGGTTTAGCTAATCTTAGGAGACATCACATTGGGTTACATTCTTTGCCTGGACATTTACGGTAAGCTAAAGCATACATGCATGATCCTAAATGAGCCGCAGAGACTTTATTTCAATGAGATGCACACGTTGGCACATGACACTGACATTGAGTGGTTTATAAGCGCCTCAAGCTTTCTGAAGATAAACCTTTTGTCCAGGGTGATAAAACCAGCCATCAATTAGCAATAAATAAACAAGTATCACACATTAAACATTTTAAATTCCTACAGTCTGCTCCTTTATACCCGGCTTGAGAGGTTACAGTGGCGTGTGTGCTTTGGCCTGAAGAGTATCAGCAGTCCACTTCTTCTGATACACTCTCTTATCACCAAGCTGGGGAATGTGGAGGAGCTCACCAGAGTCAACAGGACTTGAAGCACTCGCCAAGCGCTTAGCCCTACACCATAATCCAGGCTAAATCTGTGCTGCAGCCCCTTGCCACTCGCCCACACTCTCAGATGTATTTCCAGCTTTATTTCAAACTTACAGTACAGTAGCTCCAGCAGGCCTCATACTCAGGCGATGACTTGTCTGTGTGCCCTCTGGAGTAGACAGCGCCCTCCCTGACAACAACTTCACAGCTCAGTGGCCTCGACACTGATGACAACAGCTGTCACCAAGCAACAGGATAAAAGCAGAGACAAGAAATACTTCAAAGCCTCACGCTTGCTGAGGATGAAAATATCAAAGTTGAAAAAGTTAGAAGCTGCAACTTGTAGCTATTACTTTTTCATTATCTTCAGTAGCAGCATACTTCTTCAAAAGGCTTCACAATACGTGTTGATGCATTATCATTCCTCTTTGAGTTATGCTTTGTAGCCTTGGAAGTGCAGTGCTTTATCCTCATCGCCACATGCGGCCTGTGGGATGGGGTTGCAACAGACTCAAGCTCGCTCCCAGCCTAGAAGGGACCATTGTCTGCTGCCATTAAGAATGTCTATTCCCCCCCACAAACTCCTCCTGATCAATGGGGCTGGTCCTCTGCCATTCTGAAGAGTCATTTCTCTGTGGGTATATGGGATGAGCACCTGGGCCCCATGCAGGCTGGAGAGGAGCGATGTGCTTGTAGGGCAGCGAGAGGGTAATAATGAAGACATGGTCTGAAAGCGCTCCAGACGCAGAGTGCTCCATTATCAGCAGCACAGCGACAGGGACTGGAGTGCTCCACTGACATTGTTTAGGACCTGTACCCGGAGGGAGCTGGGAAAATGATTGAAGCCAGGGAATGGCCACTCATTATCGCCAGACTGGAATCAAGAATTTCCTGTTCTTAGAATTTTGAATGAAATTACAGTGCCAATTTTTGTACTTAAATCATATTTATATCCTGTTGCAAATGTATATAAGCAACTGCCTGAAGACAGAAATAAATATATATGTCTATAGATGGATTAAAGGTTTGTTGCGGGAAAAAAGCAAGGGGGGGATAACTTGCACCTTGGTTCCTGACAGAGGTCGGTGGAGACCATTTTTGTGCAGCGTGTCATTTCCTGTCTGGTTGGCGTCTCTAGCAGAGGCCCTTGCTCGTTTATTTTTACAGTTTCCTTTTTCTCCTTTTTTTTACTAGCTAGCTTTCCCCTGTAGGGAGGGGCAGGTGGGTTAGGGGTTTCAGTACTGAGCAAAATCGTCCCTGTGTATGGCCCCGCATACCCCACCTCCCTACTCCTCAACACACTTGCTCACAATGGGGGCTCTGTAACACTGGGCCGTACGTACTCCTGCCTTCCCCCCAAAACAGGAAACCCGGGATCTGCCGAGCTCTTGTTTTTCTACTAATTTCCTGCTTTGCTGCCCCTTCCCCAGATTCTTTTTTTTCTTGTTCCTCCCATATGGGTTATATCTAATCAACTTTTTATCTGTGTTCATCTGGAAACCAATTTCTTTGGTGCAGCCATGAAGGTAAAGGAGTGAAAACAGACTATTACATTCATAAAACTGCTTTTATTTGGATTAACATTGGACACACATTTAAGATTTCCTGTCAAATCTGGACAATCCCCACCTGATCATCCACTGCCAATACTGTACTATATGGTTCAAACAAATAAGGCTCTGCTCATGACTGACAGTAACATGAACTGTGGACCCAACTGCACAGAAATAGCAATATTTTATTAGAAGTGTAAAATGTCCAAAGTTGATTATATGTTTCTATAGTCTGCAGCAAGTCAAGCTGGAGATTATTCTGCCAAGGAAAACTCTGGAACCACGGACTGTTATTGACTTCAGTTCTGGCTTTTGGAGCGGCAGAGAGAAGGGGGCGATGCCCATTTTGGCAGCCCTGTCGATTTTCTTGAAATCTACCAGCATGCACAGCAGTCAGAAACAAAGAACGTTTATGGGACATACAGTAGATCATAATATTTTGTCAGATGAATGATGATGGTCAAAGGCAGCGAAATGCTATTTCCTTTCTGTATTTCCATAATATTTATGAAATAATATTAGTTTTATTTGGTCAAAGAGAGTAATTTGATCTGAAAGACCTAAAAGTTTCATAGATCATCTTCATCAATAAGTTACTAGACATATAATTGAAACAATGTACACATTATAACTGGGAAGGAAATGGAGGGAACAAATGCCTTTCATTCAAATTATCAATGAAAAGGCAGACTCAAGTCTGTGAGTGAATTTTCAGCCAGTAGGTGGACTACAGCATGTAGAGAGTGGGAAGGGGGAGGAACCGCGAGAGACCCTGTGAGCTGGGAGAGGGGAGATGCAAAAATAAAGCAGAAAAGGAACACAAACGGAAGTGGGGGGAAGTAAGTCCAGGGAAAGCTCAAGTTCCTCTGGAGGAAAATGCCATTGAAACCATATCAAGTTTGTAGAATGAGAGTGCGAGAGAGAGAGTTACTGGCGTATAAAGGGTACAATTTGGTAATGGGCTTATGAGGGGGCTCACTCGCTGTTTCAATAAACCCCCAGAGCCATGACTGAGCTAGGCTTGCAATACAAACACACCCCGTTCCTTCAGTTTATCTGAAAGACACATCTGGAGTCTATCAACTCCAGCAGCACCCCCCTTTCTGTTTCCACTCTCCAGCACGCTTAACCCCTTCCTCACCCGCTCCACCCCTTAATGTCATGCACTCTCATTAGGTGACTGTTGCCTAACTGGGGGCCACTCAATGGCGTGTGTAGGCAAACATACTAACATAAATGTAAATTTTTCTGTGAGGGAGAAATGAGACTCCCATGTGCATCCTCCACAGCTGGCCTTAGCTCTCTTCAGATGGTGGGCTGCTACAATCTGAACCTTGTCTTTCACAGACTGGTCTAGACAGGAGGGCTCCTTGCCATGTCCGCACTGTTTTTACATACTATAATGCAGCCCACTTCTGTTTTGTTCCCACTCATCAAGGTAATTTTCTTAGCCTGTGTGGAAATAACGTTAATCTCCCACTAAGAAAAACAACCCCAGATTTATATAAGACAAACTGCAGGAGTGTGCTTTCCTTCTCTCCCTCCCTCCGTCTCCCTCTCTCTCCAGCCACCATACCATCTTTAGCCATCTTGGCTCCACTTCCCCTGTGTCAGATGGTAAAGTTGTTTAAGTTGGACAACTTCCTAACCCCAGCTGCTCAGAATGGCAGAGGCGATTTGAAGGTCGGTTTCAGTAAGGCTCCGGCAAAAGACTGAGTGGCCCGTCTCGACATTTTTATAACAGATACTATCAAGTGAAAAAGTAATGAATTAGCCTAAGAATTCGTAACCCTAATGTGATAATAGTGTATATATTTTCTGTCATGCAGACATGCATATAAAACATCTGCACATTATCATGCCCTGTGTGACTTTGGTCACAGGTTTCAGTGCAAACTTCCCTTAATTGTTTTTGCTCTACAAGCATAAATCACAAACAACTCTTTATTTCCTGCTGTTGAATGAGGAGGTATTTAATAATCTTGCATGATATTTCCTGTGCATACTCTTCTGTAAGTACAGTCATGTTAGGTAGATTCATACTGAAGGGATCTTTTCAGACTATTTTGTTGACAAAGTCTATCATGCTGCCAACACCTTTGAGCGTCTAACCAGTCCTAACCACAAGCCTCACTCCTGCCTTTCAGACCTGTTCACTGCAGGCGACCTGCTGCTCCCTCATCCATCATCATTGCTGCCCTCTGCTCTTCCTCTCTGCTCCCTCTCAACCGGTGGGGTGAGCAGACCTGGTAATGAGTGCCCCTTGTGCCCCTGCCTGCCTGTCCTGGGTCCCATGGTGCAGTGGGGCCCAGTTGGACAAAAGCCAGACTGCCTCGACCCTCTCTTTGCTCATTATTCTCATTACCTCGCCTCAAATCAGTGCAGGACAGGCTGCTGGGATCTGTCCACAACTCATAAAGGTCCCGTCTCGTTAGAGGGGCAGCCAGCGTCAGCACCCATCAGGAAAGGCGTGCAAAGAGGTGGAGGTACTCAAACAGGTACACAAGTACAGTATTGAAGGCTGGATGGTGTGTACGCATATGTATTTGACTTATTTTACATATAGCAAGCACCGCCACAGAAGGCAGGTATGATTCAACTGGTGTGTCATCCCAAAAGCTGGAAAAAATGAGGTATTCCAAGATCCAAATGTAGCTGTTGGATTGCAATCCTATTTAAAAGAGCTACAAAAACACAGTAGTCCAGTAAGAGGGCAAAAACAAACAAGGCTAAATTGCTCCTTTGCACTTGGGTGGTTTGGCAGGTTATGAAGGCAATAGTGGCTTATAGGAGGTTTGTCCCAATGAAAGGGCTAACTGTGTAGATTGCTGTACTGTCTGGCCCAGGCCTGGAGGAGGGTGGCCTGCTCAGGAGCTGTATTCTCCAACTAACAACGGCAGATCAGACTGCATTCAACTCTGAATAGATGTCTGGTGTGAGCGTGTGGGTTTGAGTGTGCGTCTGCTGAGAGAGTTACCAGACCTATTTGAAACGACTGGACAAGAAGCGAGGGTGCCCATACTAGGAAACACACTCCGAGTTTCAGTACACACTTGGAGTCACAACAGAGATGGGCCAAGAGTGAGAGTTTTCATGTGCAGTCAGGGAGCAGACGGTGTTTATCCTTGTCACGTAGGGGAAGAGATGCAGTGTAATTCCCTGATGTGTGTTTACTCAGCCCTAGTGGGCTGGCC
This sequence comes from Ophiodon elongatus, assembly GCA_016806645.1. Lineage (NCBI taxonomy): Eukaryota > Metazoa > Chordata > Actinopteri > Perciformes > Hexagrammidae > Ophiodon > Ophiodon elongatus. The sequence continues at coordinate 1,679,868 of JACSYO010002128.1, forward strand.
TTTGATTACAGCACTGACCACATAATATGAGTAACTGTTCACAACTGCTCCAAATGACAAGCACATGTAGACGATAAACTGGAAACAATGAGTGGACCTGAAGAAGGATGGCGGACTGAAGAGACCAAACAAAACTGAGATCTCACAGTATGGACAAAAACCTACATCTAAATCTTAAACTGTATTCATCCCTTTAAGCCCTTCCACTGAAACGGTGAATTTCAATGTGGCATTTTTCACATAGGACAGCAATTTTAACCATGAGCTCAGTTGTAATTATAAGCTGTGCAGCGCTCAATTAAAGGTTGAAGACGTCAGAGTGAGTGAGCAGACCTCCACCGCTGTGTGTCAGAGAGCCAGCAGAGGTTGAGGCAGAGGAGTGAAATGAGGCCTGCATGATTTACGTTATGTACTCTCCTCACACCAGACGCCTACATCTCCCTCTGCTATTTGTCTCCCTGTTCTGTGTCTTTCTCACAGGTCTTTTAGCGATAAGCCTGCAGGAAAGCTCCACCCTGTTGCCCCCTGCTATTTTTATCACTGCTTCAGCTACAAGGGCCAGTTAGTGGGTAAGCTCAGGTTACCCGAGCCACCTACCCTACGGCGCTACAGGGAAACCTGTCCGCACTTACAAAAACAATCAACATCATCTCATTTTACATGGAACACTTCGAACTACAGATCCTCCTTGACTCTATTTCTATTAGACATTATTCTTCCACACACAGGGTCTCAGTGTAGTGTCTTTCTGCCAACAGCTTTATCAACGTCTTTGGTGCAAGACAGTTGAGGTGAGAAGAGGAGAGGAGGAAAATGTGGGCTTGGAACTATTCACCCATGGTGTTCACATGCCAGACATAAAAATGTCAATTTCAGCAAATTTGGCTTTTGTTCTCGACTGACATGTCTGGTGTGAGCTCCAGCAGGTAGGTACTAACAAGCTAACAACTGCAGCAAATTAGCATATTTTTCTTTCTTTCAACATTTTTGAGAGGCTTGTTATCTTCATGGGTGGCAGCTCTGAGTGGCATGTGGAACTAATATCCCTTCAACATACCCACCCCCTCTTTAACAAAATAAGTATGTCTGCCAGACTACAGTATCCAGACTGAAGCGGCTCAACGTGTGTTGTTAGCTACCAGGATGCTATAAAGATTTACTAGGATGCTCTGTAAAACAACACTTTGGTGGGAAACTCATACTATATGTAATTCACACATTCCAGGAGTATCCCAGGAGCTTGTAGCTGGTAAATGCCTGTCTTAACCGTGATTACTGTAAATTTGACCAAAAGACATATCATATCATACATATCATACATACATACATACATCCTTACCCTTCAGTGCACCCTTCTGTCTTATCTCCTGTTGTTTGAATAGCACACGCCAATGTCCCCAAGCTATTGTAGCAAATGTCATAGTCTGGACGTGGTTTGAGCTAAATGCTAACATCATCATGCTAACATGCTCATAGGCAATGCTGACATGCTGATGCAAAATGTACTCACCATAATGACATGCAAACATTTGCCGACTAGCACTGGTCCAAAGAAGAAGTTGGGAGATCACAAAATGAATACAATTCATCTTGATTGTAATTTATCTTCTGGTGACCATGAATGTCTGTACCAAATAAATCCATCCAATATTTGTCGAAATACTTCACTGAAAACCCAAAATGTTAACGTCATGGTGGCTCTAGATTTACAGTCAGGGGATCAACAAAGTCATTAGGATTCATCATCTATGAATGAATGGTTGAGCAAAATTTCATGGCAATCCATCTCATATTTGTTGAGACATTTCAGTCTGGACCAAAGTGTTCGACCGACCAGCCAACAGAGCCATGTATTGTGTGGCTAAAAAGAAGTGGAATGGTAAAGAGGTGCTCTGTACTCTCTACTCATAGGGGGCAACGGTACCCGTTGTGGTTCTTTTCCTGTTTGTCACCAGAACTGCCATTCATTAATTTTCCCCAGAAATTATCTTGTCTATCACCTGTCTCACACCCCATATGAAGAGGCTACAATATACTAAGGAGGGCTAGACTGTCTGCGGAGCTGCCAACACGCACCTCCTCCCAAAGATCTATCTTATCTTGACCTCAGGAGTGGGGCTTACCTGATAATGAAGGCCTGACGTGTAATTATATGAGCTTTTCAACATAACTCTATGATAGCCAGTCTGAGTGTATCATCCTCCCTGCTGGACAGAAGCCCATGATTGGATAGAAGTGCATGGAGCTGCTCAGATCTCACTGATACCCTGTCTGTACTTCTCTACAAAGGCGCTGAGGCTCGCTTAAATAACAGCTCACACATGGATGCATAAAATATATGTCATATACACAATAAACATGACATTGTAGAATCTGCAGAAGTTAAATATTCATAAAAGATGATAAACAGTAGGCTACTCACAGTTTCTCCAAAGCATAAAGTCCAAAGAAGGATCCATTTCTCAGAACTCGAATTTTGTTGTGGCTCAGTATTCTGTAAAAAAAAGCAACAATATTGTTAGAAATATTCCCACTGAGAATAAACTGAAGCATATTATATGGTGCTGAGTTACTATCTTGGACATTGGCTTCACGGAGAGTTTAGGTTTAACCAAACACACAGTGTATGGGTCACAAGAGGAGGAAAGGGAGCCAAGTGAAATGTCCACTTGGTGCTGCAGTCACACGCCATTATCCTGACCAGAGACATTAGCTTAAGATGTTTCCAATTAATGTTAAATACAGAATGGAACATCAAGATTAGGAGGGAAGCCGCAATCTTGATAATCATTTTGCATACATTTTTACATCAAAAGGATGTCTTTCCACATCAAACAAATGGCGGCACAGGCCATGTTAATTAGCTCTTTTCCTACTGGTGAATCACTTGGCTTATTGGGCTCTTATCAGACCTGAAGGCAGAGGACCACGGGACTAAATGGAAGTAAGGTTGAGATTGCTTTGTCTTGCTGGCGATCATGGGAAATGGATATTTACAGTAATCACTTAGCTCTGAGGGACTTGCCATTGTCAAAGGCAGTTAGGATAGACCTTTGTATTGACTTTTTGGGAAATACGTTCATTCGTTTTCTTGCCGAGAGTTAGATGAGAAGGTCGATACCAATCTTATGTCTGTATGCTAAATAGGAAGCTTCAGCCAACAGGTGGGTAACAACTCCCCTGGCTTTGTCCATAAGTAAAACAAAATAATCTAATAATATATTAAAGAGTAACGTAAAACCCCCTTAAATTGTCTTTGATGATCTCCAGTGGTTTAACTGCTCACCTTGCTGCAGTGATGGAGAGGTGTACCAGGACTCTGTGATATCACTTTTGGGTGTAGTTTCTGCTTTTCAGCGTAATATTAAGTTACTCTTGAACAACTTCTGCCGTGTCTTTTCATAACTGTCCAAGCCTCAGTTCTTATTACTGACATGAACAAAACAGCATCCATCCCTGTGTTTAAGTCCTTGTGGATGGCTGTTCCCAGCCTCCTACAAAATATTGTGTATTGTATACTGATTTACTCTGCCAAATACTCTTTGAAGAAATCATAACTGCTGCCTGGCAATGTTTGTTTTTTTATTCAGGGGGTGTGACGTTCTTATAGTGCAACAGAAGTTGAAGGGAGGAGGTCGGGGAGGATGTTTGGGCCTACAAAGCACATGATGTTGGCACCAGAGACGGGTTTGCATTGTGCATCCCATGTGTTGTTAAATTTAGGCCACTAAAGTCCCTTTGATAGTGCAGAGTTGTTGTGTATGAATATAATTTTCGGGGAGGCAGGGTACACTGTTTACACAACTGTCCCTGTGGAGCCACAGACCTGCCGCAGTCCCCAGAGCAAGAGCTCAGGGTGCAGCAGGAGCCCTGCTCTGGCGACAGCCCGCCATCATTAACACACCCTTCGGTTTCACATCATCTCCGCCTCTACCACATGGTGCTTATTGGGCTGCAACATTAAGTGTGTTCTTAATCGAGAGAGTGGAGCTGTGTGAACGCCTTTAAAAGTGGGAGCGGACTGTGAACAGTCTGTGAGATTTACAGATTCAGCAGAAGCAGTCAGCACCCCCACCGCTTCCTGCCACATCAATAAAAACACCGCCTTCAGCTCTGCACCTTCCAACTCACTTAATGACCAGATTTAATCATCCGGTCTTGGTATACAGGGACTAACTGGCCTGACTTACGTCTTCACTTCAGTAACTTTATTGACAGTGTTGTATATTTCAAGCGAACAGCCACAACCACCAGGACGATTTGAAGACAGAAAAGGAGCAAACAAATGGAAAGCCAACATGGAAAGTAAACCTTCTGCTCCTGGACACCTCAGCCAATATCTTCCTACAATTATCTTCTAAAATTAGAAACCAGAGAAATGTATTTATAAACAGGGAGGCAATCAAGAGACTAGAGCTGCTCCACTGATAATGACTATAATACTGAAACCAAGGCCGCTCTTACTGTTTTACTTAGCATTTAAACCAAAATCATCTTTATTTTAGGATTTGCTTTGAAAATGTACAGCATCAATGGAATTACTATCACAAATTCCACACTCAGTTCCAAACTTGAAGCCTCAGAACTTGACAGCCTTATTTCTAGCTTCAGAATCAAAATTAAAAACATGTCATGTTCACAAATCCACAGTGAATTGTTGAAATAAATCACGGTTATTAAATCAAGACCTTTTTTAAAGTGGTTGTTAGGCGAGAGCAGAGTTAGTCGTCTTGCGGCGTAGCCTGTATTTGAACCTATGACTTCTGGACCTTACGGTCTCTCACTTGACGTTAGGCACAGTATCTCTCGCATAAACTGAATGCAGCCCTGAGATGAAAGCTACAGAAGATCCGGAAGTGCCTGAATAATTCAATACAGATAGGAGAGGAGAAAGTCACATCTGGCAAACAAGCAAGCCATTTAATTCAACGCAGCCAGTTTAGATAGAGATTTTTTTGTGACTAAGCTATATTAAGCAGAAAAGAAACAGGGAACAGTATGCACATGTGTGCATAATTCTTTAGCGTGCTGGTATCAATGTATTTTCTTTGAGAACACAACACATAGACCTAATTTTGAAGTGATTTGAAATGTTTCCTTCTTATAACCTTATTTGTATCTTGTGTCCGTGTATATTTGGAAATAAAAAATGTAATGCGGCATTCTATCACAAAACCTCACATTTGTCTCAAGTTACGACATTTCAACACACCATATTTCAATTTTTTTTGCTACTCTGTACACCAGGACTTGAAAGCTGACTTTCACAAATAAACAAAGACCACAAAATGCGCTAACTGAAAGCCTCCCACAGACAACAAAAGGCACAGATTTCCAGGAACGCAGGGGAGTTGCAGAGGCTGGGCACTACTGTATAATCCCCACAGCCTGATGTTTGGAGCACAGTTGTCGTGAAGGACATTGTTCTTTTATAAACAATACAGAAAGTACAACTCTGAGAAAGAGAGAGAGAGAGGCAGAACTCTGTAAACAGACAGAAATAGTCAGCGTTCCCATCAGGCTAAACAGGAAACCCAGCCAATTAGCTGTTTATTCAGAACCCGGTTTCAGAGGTCAGGGGTTGTAGTGAGAGCACTTCCCGGGCAGCCATCAGACAGATGAAACAGTGTCTGGAGGCAGGTGATAGCTGAGGCATATAAGAGTGCATCACTTTAAAGTTAACAAAGCTTTACAAGCAAAGAAGATGAGTAGCTTCTTAATCATAGAGGTTCACTACTTGGAGGCCTAGCGTCTGCTCTGTATTGCTACTGAGGCCTTACTGTAACCAGTGGCTTCTTTCCTTTTGCATAAGTGACAGATCAAATGGCAGATTGAATTAATCTGCTTTCAAGAGCAATAACTGTATGGTACATGGCACGACAGTGTGATAACTCAGTCCAGATTGGGGATGGCATCTCTCATTCACTTAACCCTTTCATACCACAAAGGCCTCTGAGAAATCAGACGGGCTAATTGAATCCATCTAATCTATGGGGAAAAACAACCAAAACACAACAACCAGGGACACATGTCAGGCTCCAGGAACCCATTCACCCATTTCATCTAATTCATTTACATGAAGTTCAAAAAGCAAGGAGGTCATATGAAAAGAGTCAGGTCAAACAGAAGCACAGACACCAGCCCTTCCCTTGTATCAAACAGGGTCAGTAAAACCACAGAAGACATGGAAAGCAAATTTGTATCACCACATCACTTCATGTGCTGCTGTGTTTTATATTGACGTGAAAAATGTTTTACTACAAAAGTTCAAACTATGAAATATTTTGATGTGACATATCCAAAGTTCCCTTATACATTAATGGAAAATCCTTTGCACCCCATTTACCCAGATGTTGGCAGAGATCTATCCAAACAAATATGGTGTTTTTAAAGAAAAAGTGATCTATTTGTGCAAACATATGCATATGAGAAATGCAATATTTTTTGTGTCCATTTCAATAAATAATGTATTAAATAAAAAGTATGACTGCATTGATTATGCTTGATGTGTCAGTATCAAGTGCTTTAGCTCAGTGTTAGCTTATGGTTTTCCTTGGTGTGTGAAAGAGTGTGAAAAAGTAAAAACCATACAAAGAGTCTTGTCTAGTTAACCACAGCAGCTCCTCCCTGCACCGTGCCACTCACTTTGTTGGTTTGCTCAATTTGCTTCCTAAACCCACAAAGCCTTTGAGGGCCACACAGGGGCATGACAGCATGTCGCAAATCGTATTTGCTCCCTGATTTACTTCCGCTCTTCCCATTGACTCCTAACTGGAAGCGAGGCAGTGTCGCTGTAACACACTGCTTCAGGTCTGGGGGAAGGCCGGATGCGTGTGTGTTTGTACACATCTGTACCTGTGTGTGTTATAGACTGTAGCTGTCTGTCAAAAGCAGCATGCTTCCTGCAGCTGCTTTTGGTTTTGGGTCATTGTCAACCAATCATTTCACTGAGGAATCATCTCTGTGGTGGAGCTGGGAAGGCTTGCTGTGCGGTGTACGACACCAACACAGACAGCAGCTAAACAGAGTCCTTTCAGCATTCCAGATTGCAGCCCGGTGCAGAGGGACAGCGAGGGAAAACCGTTCCGTCCCAACCACCGGTAGAATGCTGCAAACCCAAACTCAACAGGATGTCCCGTTTGCAGCCGGCTATCACCAACGGTTTCATTTAAATATCTTTCCAACCTTCACCTCGTCTGCCTACTAGACAACACTTAAAGCTTGTTTTTTTCACAAGTGGGAAGCATACAGGAAATGCTCCATCCTGGTTTGGCATTTAGTTCAGGACATGAATGTGATACATTTGAGTGAAAAGCGCCGATTCCAATTGGCCTCTGTTGCCCTCTAAATATTCAGGCATGCTGGACTCAGACAGTGAGCTCTATGTAGCTGCAGGCCTCTACAGCAAACCACAAACAGAATAAGAGTCTTAAGGAAGGATTTCTATTTAATAAGAATTCATCTGCAGGATAAACTGCCTGCGCTCATTACCTATGTATTATTCTTTTTTAATAATATCTATGTTTCATTTTGAATACAGAGCATTTCTGCATCATCACCAGCAACACAACTGGAGCTTCTGCAGTGTGACTGGATGTTGGCCATTGATAAAACAGTGTGCAGAGTGCTGATTGGATGCTTCACCTCATGTCCCAGCCCCGAGCGTCGATCAAGCGCTTTAAGGCCAAAAGAGACAGAAGGCCGCTGGTTCAGCGTAATAAAGACAGTCAAAACAACCCGATGGGCCACTGTGTAAACATTATTTAACTTTGGATAGGTCTCTTACCCTCGAGGACCACACGCAAGGTGAAAGACAAGAACCCTTGAAAGAGATTGGTAATGTGCCATAAATCCAGCCCCAAATCGTAGACCAATGGGAGCCAGATAATGAGAGTGCTTTTCAATGAAAGTCTCAGAGCGTCCTTATTGAATTAAGCCTGGTTTAATTAGCATGCTGACTTGATAATGCACAAGCTGGTGTGTACAGCAGTGCTTAAGTTCATATAAATAGAAAAGAAAATTATTTAGCCTTGAGGGAATTTTCCTTAGAGGTAATTAAATTCTGCTGAAAGCAATACGATTATGCACTTTTACACTAACAGCACAGCATTGTGTGAGCACTTTAATTTGTGTATGTTACAGCCGAGAACACTTTCATACAAAACCATCAGTGTTTTACTGCATTTTCCCTCTTCGCTTTCCATTTGAGCAGCTTTCTTCTCGCCAGAGTTGCATTTCAAGTATCCTGGCTGTTCACGGAGGAGAACTAAGTGGACATGGCAGCATTTCTCTTTATATACACATCACACACATTACACTCGGAGTAATGAGGACAGACGTAGTGGATCAACAAATTATTGTGGTTGAACCAAAACGATGGATTAAAAACAGTATTACTTAATTTGGCTGTTACCAGGTTTTCCGAAGGCTGCTAACTTCATCCAAATGCCAGGTCTAATCAATCAAAAGCCATTTTGACATTGCACTGCAGTTTAGGCTCACAGACTCAGAGCTGGCCTCAATCAAAGAGTTCCATTTCAAAATGAGTTATAACTGTCAGAACAGATATAATGATCATACCTGTGTTAAGACTCTGGTCTCTTTAAATGTTGTTTGAGTTAAAGGAATAGTTCGACATTTTGGTAAAATACATTTACTTTCAGTCAAGAGTTAGTTGAGAAGAACAATAGAATACAATAATGAGTTTAGCCCCAGCCAAGAAACAGTCTCGCACATAACTCCCCATAAAACCACAAATTGTTTTTACACTTAGGTTTTTGTTCAGATTAAACGAGTGAGTTACGACGTGTTAACTAGGGAGCTTTACAGGTGCTGGTGGGAGGACTTAGTTACCCTTTCAGAGAGCTCCGGGTTAGCTGTGTCCCCATTTTCATCCCTATGCTAATATATCCAAAATAATGGGGTCTGGGGTCAAATATGTGATATGTGATATACAAATATTTTACCCAAGTCTAGAAGTAAACCAGCTTCAAAATTAACAAATTAGTGCAGTCTGCAATATTAAGTGTATTCACATTGAGTTAAGAGATAATTGTATGGAACTTCTTGATAAGTTTCAATGATAGACAGTAGTTTAACACTTACACACAACCCCTTGTTGAGTCGGGGCTCCCGTGGCCACAGACTCCCAGCAGTAATTAGTGTGGACCTTCATTAGTGGTTGAGAATTCTGGGTCATGACATGTCACAGGATGTGTGTGTATGTGTGTGTGTCACTGGTACATGCACTAGGTCTGATGGTAATATGGTGCATACCTATTATTATAGAATTTCACAATCACTAATTAAAGACTTTCAACAAATGTGTACATTATGTACGCATTACAAACTATGTTGTCACTAGAGGTTGATAAATGTGTCGGTTTAGTCGATTAATCAGCGATGAAAAGAGGTTTTAAAAGCTAAAGGTTGGGCATAAATGCACTACAGACTTTATATTATGTTTTAGACATTTATAATTTATATTGTTTGAGATATTTTTTCCACTATATGAAGAAAACAACTACGCATCATTATGGCTATAAGGTTAGAATATGTGGATGAAAACTATGCGGCCACAGAAACAGATGATTTTAAAGAAAGCTGAGAAGTCATATCTGACCCATTTTCTGTTTATTTTCCCCCACAAAAGTTATCTCTTGAAATTAAAACACAACATGATCAGCTGACATAGTAGCTAAAGCAAAGGTGTTACTAATTCATGTGTCCCCGTAAACCATGTCAGTGTGACAGTGAGGCAGTGTGCACAATATTCGGACCCTGAAACAGCCAAAAGGAATTAAGCCATCATTGACTTTATTACTTACACCTGTGCTTTTGCTTGAATTATTTGTTGAAATGTGTTCAGTAAAAAAGGCTATTGCTACTATTACTGCTGAATGCCTGTCGTAATAACAGTTGGTGGACTGTGTAAACACCTTGCTCAAACGATGGAAGTAAGTCTAAACCAAAACCAAATATTAGCATATCTCAAATATTTTTTTTAAATGTTAAATATGAAAAGATTGTTGTTTTTGTCTTAAATTGCCTGTGTTGTGATTAATTATCGCAGTTGTTCACTTATTTCAGTAGTGTTTCTGTATTTGGATGTCTCTGTATGGAATTCAACGGCAAGGCCTAATCTGTAGTTTCATTTGGATGGAAGATAACATATTTTGGGTGAAGTGTTTAATTTTGTCTCTGATGTCTGAGGTTTGGCGAGACAAAATGAGGCTTTTTGTGTTTATAGTTTTGGGAAAGTAAATTGTCATTTCAGGAAATCTGTAAATGGGCTGTGGAAAAAATAAAACTATAAAAATGTCATATTGGCCAGTCTGTGTCAACAAACCCCAATATAATGAATGTGGGGCAGATGCTTTGATTGTATATTACAAATTTGCTACTGTGCTGGTTGTGCATGAGATGATAAATTACATTTTATGGTTCATTTTATGATTTCCAGTGACTGTTCACACATTCGTGATTGTTGACAGTTTTTGTGTCAGGCTTCAAAAGCCTGCATCAGTTGAACCCAACCCTCGTCTGTCAGTCCCTCTCTAGCTAATGGACACTTTTGCAGAGACAAGAAGAGGAAGGTTGAGGGAGGAGGAATGAAAGAGAGCACAAGCAGAGAGATCTCTCAGACTGGGAGGTGGCTGAGTCATCTTTGTTACAATAAGTACTTTATAAGAGTCCTCCAGACTGAGGCCTGCCTGATTCAGCGCTTGGGTCCGTCCAAATAGCTTAACCCTTTCGTTGTAAAAAGATGGAGAGCCACCTAAGCCGGCGGTCCCGGGAGCCCCTTGCACGCTGAGCCTGTCCTCAGAGAGTCACGGCACTGAGTGCAACAGAGAGACTAAATGTCCTCGAGCACAACAGGCACTTTAGCAGCAAATGCATGTCAAGATGTGAATGTGCCCATTGTGCCTGACCCACCGGAGGGCTTGTAGCAGCCACCAGGGAACGCTGCCAAGCTACAAGCACCATTTACCGCCTGTCATGGAAAGGAGCATCCATGTAATTGCATGCAAAATATTTTTTTGCGTAAAATCATTTTTGTGAACCCTGATTGAGTAATCCAGTCATCAAACAGGGAGAGGAGAGCAAGAGAAGCCACATTTAGGAGTGGAAGAGATTCTTGTCGTCCACGTTAAAGCGACAAATTAGCTTGGTGAATAATAGTATGTGGAGAATCTCGCATTACTTTGGTTTATGATCATACTTTCCTGCCTTGAGGCTAGATAAGGGGAGTGAGCTCCTGCATTTGATATGTGCAACCACTTATTATAGAGTATACTGCATTGTGCTTGGGTTACCAGGCTGGGCCAAGGAGTAAGGCTTTGTGGTTTGTGGTCGTGTGTGTGTGTGTGTGTGTGTGTGTGTGTGTGTGTGTGTGTGTGTGTGTGTGTGTGTGTGTGTGTGTGTGTGTGTGTGTGCAGATTTGGATGCGCAAGTGTGTGACCTATCAGATTTATTTATACGGAAAGTGTGCATGTTTAACTCAATGTGTGCATGTGTGTGTGCACAAGTGGTCCAAAAACTACTAGTCTAAAATTAAAATCTGGGTTTTTGAAATGTCTCTAATTAGAGAGGGGAGGACTGAAGACTATTTTGAGAGCTGTGGCCATGCACGCCCTTCCCATATTACATATGTGTGCACAGACAAACAGGCTTACACACACACACACACACACACACACACACACACACACACACACACACACACATACACACACACACACACAGAATACACAGAAAAACACACTGGAGAGGAAGGTCCCCCACTTGGAGTTTGTGTTATTGGACACAATTCATTGAGTTCTGCTAACAGGAACTGTCCATGAAGTGTGTTTCTTGTGCCATCTATACACAGTTTACTAAAGTTGGACAACCAGTGAACTTTAAAGACGTAAACAAGCTATGAATATTAGCAACCAGAGAGCATGAGTTGAAATACCACCACCTCACCGTAAAGCTGTAATAAATGATTGTAATATTTAGAGTCAAAGACAAGTCAAGAGAAACCAAATTGGAAAGTTTATGGCTGCAGAGCAGGAACACAATAGTGCATTTATTCACTGTCTAAAGTGTTTTTACACATTTAATGAGGCAATTTAGAGAATTTAGCCTTTTCAGACAGTGAGTGGAATGTGGTGTATGCCTGGCTAACATTGTCTCATTGTTCTGTCTCATAACCAGCCTCTGTTTTTTGCTCCTGAGCAAAGACTGCTGGGAAAATCAGAACGCTTTTTCAAAGCCTGGCTTAAATCTTTTTGCCCCAGATACTCTCACGGTATCTTTTAAAGCATCAGTTAAAGGGTTTTGTTTTTGTTTGTAGCTTATTTTCTTTCTGTGTGATCGCAGTGTATTGAGAATCACAATCAGTGTTCACATTGATCCAATCCTCATTACTGCACGTCAACCGGTTTTGGCACCAGAGTTTAACAGAATTTATTAGACAATGATGAGTCACCTATTAGAAAAACGATAGTAAACCAACATGCTTTCCAAAGATTGACTTGATTTCGGCTAAAGCAATAATTCATACTGTATCTTTAAACAGTGGTTTACTCTATCAGCACAGATTTTAATTAAAGCTTATTGCTTTATTTCACAACTGACTTTCCTCAGTTCCTTTGATTGGTGATGTAAACCAACTCATCTTTACAAAAGGAACAATAGTTAACACTATGTTAGTGACAGATTATTAATATATTGTGGTTCTGTGACATTAATAGCATACTCGAAATTTAAAATTAAAAGTAGCCACAATTTATATTAATAAACTAAAAACTAAAATTGGATATGCGAGTACCTTTGCGCATTTTTATTTGTTCCTTTAAGCTCTGAAATCTGACAGACAATATTAAACTGGTAATTGAAATTTTTTTTGATACAGCTAAAAGAAGTTACTTTCTATTAATAGATGTCTAAAAAAAAAGCTTAGCAATAAGCTTAACATAAAGACTGGAAACAGAGGAAACCAGCTCTGTCCAAAGACTTTATCTACCAGTCACTTTCAAATTTACGTTTATTTTTGCGTGTTGTACTTGAGCAGGTCGCTGTTAGCTCAGACATGTAAGCAACAGCTTGACAGGACAGTGTAGACTTTTTTAAATAGCAGAGATAACCGCTAAACAGTTGGGAAAATAACGTAGGTAACAATGGCTAATTACCTGCTTTGCAGCGCTGTTAATGAGAGTTGTAGTTTTTTTGTATGCTGACAAATTATTTGATGTGAAACCTATTTTAATCATGAAGGTTTAAAATTCCAATAGCAATAGTTGTTGGATTCCAAGTTGTCTTACAATATGGATACTAATCTCTGTGACCATGGTTCACTTTTTTAAGAGACTTAATAAAGAAAAGCTAAATGAGAGTAATCACAAAGTAACTCAGGAACACTCAGATTACATTAGTAAGCTCTTGAAATCCAGTAGATGACTGCACTATTCTCATGTATTAGTTCTCAAGAGAAAGAATATCAGAAGCACACACACACACACACACACACACACACACACACACACACACACACACACACACACACACACACGCACACACTGAAGCCACAGGCATTCCCACTATAGACACCCATTATCTCCGTCTGCATCCATGTGTTGTCGACCCAGAGCAGGAACTTTGGGGGCCGCTGTGGTCAGACGCAGGGAGAGGGAAGTTAGCGCTGGCAAAGAAAAGTCAAAGTCAGGCATTTTCGGAGTAAGATAAGAAGAAAGCGGTGTGGAAGGAAAAACTAAAATAACAAAAAGCCACTTGGGGGTATGAGATTACTATGACAACACAGCTCTCTGTTTTTGCTATGTTTTGAAATATCGCAGCCTATAATCAACAAACACAACGAGGTGATAAGTGAAATTCACATTCATCATCTAAACGGGCGGGCAGATACAGTACGGCCCAGTAGGTGAGTGGAGATGTCCCACTCTGCTCATGTTCCCCTGACCTCCGAGGGCACAATAAAACCCAGGGCTTGTGTGGCATTGGCAGGTGCTGCAGCTGAGTATGAAGCCCAGAGTATCCCGTGTCAGGCCTTTGTTTGCTTTTTTGATTTATTGCTGACCGCTGCCCCACCTAACATGTGCAGAGGAGAGCCCGCTCCCCCTCCTCTCAACACCTTTCCCCACATAAATAAACCCTATCGCTGCAGGAATGCCTGGGGTAAAACGCTCTATACCGCTATTGGAATCCTCCAGACGCTGATAAGATGACTGTTTAGTATGTTTCATCGACATACTCCCATCTCAACACATACTGACTCACAGACCCAACATAAACCACCGACACATCTGCTGGCCCTTTGGTTTCCGTCCGCACATGGGCCACAAGTAAGAGACCCAAGATGTGACTCAGAAAATGAAACAGTGAATAAAGGGAACGCAGACTCGTATTGTAGCCAATCGATTATACTGATGAGGTGAGTTACCTTTGAGTGAACAGAGACACAGAAGACTCATCAAATTCAGTAAACAACAACATCCTGTGTGAGGTTGTGTGGAACAAAAAGTTAATACAGGAAACGGACAGATGTGTGTTAAGTGTAAAGAAAAGGCTGTGAGGACGCCTTAAATAAACACATTCAACCTCCAAACCTTTCCAGTGGCAGATTAAACTTTGTTGTGTAGTAGATTAGGGCTGGGCCATAAATCAATATGATAATTTATTGTCTATCAATAGAATCATATTGAGAATAAATCATATATTGCAATCTTGAGGTACCCAAATACGTCGTCTAAATTTAGAATAACAAGCACAAACAAACTCAAATTTCTCAGAAAATCTGATTATTTCACACTAAAGTTCTTAATTAAATCAGAAAATTAAGTTAAAAACTATATTAAAAAGTATTTAATTCACACAAAACCATGTGGTTATTCCATACAGACTATTTATTTAATTACCATAGAACATGCTGTGTTGTGATACATATCATCATCGATGAAATGACCTATATCGAGAACATTCTGGCCATTGAATCAGCACTAAGTTAGATAAAACAATTCTCATGAATCATTGTGGTTTGTTGTCTCAAATAACATCATCAAATGTACTGAAGGAATAGTCTGACAATTTGCTATCTTAATGAGACTGAGATGAGAAGATTGATACCATTCTTTTTCAGCAACAACCTCCCCAGTATAAATTGAAACTTGTACAACAGTTCATTTACAACAGTGACTCTTACTGATAAAAATATTACTGCCCAAGTTGGAATATTTCTATATTGAATCCCTGACAACCAGCCAGCAACTTCCACATACTGGGCTCAAGTGCAACCGTGCATGGAGCAACTGTCTTGCATTGCAGCTGTTTTGGGTGAGGGGGCATCAGGCCAAGGCCAGGCATGCTGACCCCCCCACCCACCCCGAGCATCTGTGCCAACTCATTCAGGCTGGCACCCACTGAGCCGAAGCCATCAGTCACTGAAAATGATGACAACAAAGTACGCCAAGGGAGAGTACGATTTTGACTTGGGTAAAAACCACAAGCTATGAGACACCAGCATGTTCACACATAGACTGCCACTGTACATTCTCTTCATTTGCCTGCTATCCATTAAAACACAGCTGCCAGCACACAACCCTGAGAAAGGAATTACTGCTCTGTGTATTTGGAGGCTTAATGCCTAGTGTTTGTGATATATGTATGCATTTTGTTTTATCACCAAATTAACAAAAGTTCCTCTTTCACACAGAAGACTAATAATAATAGACATGGAGCAATGCCGTGGAAGTGAAGCTATGCCGCTACACTGCCTCCTCCTCTTCCCTCTCACCCCAGTGTCGAAGATCTGTTAGTCAGGGGCTGGGGAGTTTTCAGTCTCCAGGGGCACATCCCTCTGAACCGCCTGCCAAGCTTCTCCTCTCCCTCCTCCATCCTCTCTCTTGCTCTGCTCTCTTTCTTTGTTCCCCTCTTGGTTCCCTCTTCCCACTTCTTCAACTCCTCACGCTCAACTTTGTCCTTCACTTCAGCCTCCTTTCAACTTCCGTCATGTATTCCTGCTCGCCCCTCAACAACGACACTTTTCGCCTTCACACTCTTATCTATTTTCCCCTCTCTACCCTTCCGCCCCTCTTCCTCTCCCAGTGATCCAGCTCCTTTGCAGCCGTGCATAATTAGGCCTAAACACAAGCCTGCGCAGGCTCACATCTGGAAGGAGTTTGGACATGGCAGTTTCCTACCAAGACGACTAAATATTTAGGTTGAGAGTTACTGCGTGTGGATGAACTCATGATAGAGGGGGTCGGAAGGGGAGAGAAATGGGGAGCTGGAGATAAAGAAAAAGAGGGAAAGTGGGACAAGAAGACGAAGAAGGCTGAGAATAGCATGATGCATCATTAAACTAGTGAGAGTTTATAGAAATGGTGCAATGTATAATCTGATATGCAGTAATGTAATCAAAGTGCAGCACAGGAATTGACGAGCCAAAGGAGGAGGTGATAATATTAGAGCGACTGGTTGCTCCTTTACAGGAACAACAAACAGCCAACTAATAGTTTTAATAAATAAATCCCCGTTGGGATTTCCCATGAGGCTGAGGGCCTCAGCTGGAATGTTCACAGGGGCCAGCTGTTGTCCATTACACGTAGCAGCCGGCCCCGGAAGCCCTGGGCCTGGTGTCCTCCAGCCCTTGCCTGCTCAGCATGGAGGGGAGCATTCCTCCAGGCTGCCCCAGGAGACAGGGCAGCGAGGGCTGGCTGTCAGGCCATCCGATGTGGGGAGGGACCGAGGTGGTGTAGGGCACGGGGAAAGCTCCCCTGCTGCACCTGGGATACTGTCCGCAGTCTCTGAACAGACTGAGGAATGTCAGGAATAACACGAATATCAACACAACTTCTCACATTCCACATCTGGAGCTAATGTCATCAGCAACGATGGGAGCATGGGCGCTTGAGGAACTCACCAAATCTTCAGGAAAATTAACTTCCCAGACGCCAGAGTTCCCGGGAAAGGTAAAGGTAAAATGGCGGATTACGGGCGGAATTGTTTGTTCCTCGGTCATAGCCTCGTAAAAGTGAATCAGAATGCTAAACATCTGCACAAAAACAACTTAACCAAAATTAGTAGATGCGGGGACGGAAGATTATCTTCAATCACCTCGACCACTGCCATCCTAGCCTCTTTTTTTCCCTTATGGTTTCCAGCAATGTGTTCCCCAGATGTTTATTCTGCCTTTATTAAGGAAGAAACATAAGGCCCTATAAATGGACTGCTGGCTGGCTTTGGCTTTCCTGGGGCCTAAATACCTTACTTTACCTCATATGCTCGCTGCAGTAAGGCAGCTGAACATGCTTTTTTTTTTTACTGTGCCCATGTGCAGCTATAGCATTTCTCTCACTGGGTCATGAGTACAGAGATAGTAACATACTGTGGGAACAAGAAACAACTTCAGAAAGTCTGAGCAGCTGTGAAGAAAGTGAAGAAAAACACCATCCAAAAAATGTGTCACTGATAGATTGGTAGTCCATCCGTCATGAAAGATAGCGTGTTTTGGTCCATGATGTGGCCACTTTTGTCCAAACACTAAGAACAGTAATTAAAAAACATCACATTAAACTGGCCCAGAATCATTGCTGTCTAGTTTTTTTTCTCCTCACCAGAAGACGATTGTGAGACAGGGTGTAACTGTATTAAAAGTAGGAGCCAACCCACCAGTAAAGTACAGATATAACATATTCAGAGTGTGTTTTTTGTTTATTCTAGTTTTGTAAGGCCAAGTCAGCTGGACCATGTGCACAGGGAGGTGTTGATGGTGGTGGTGGTGGTGGTGGGAGAAAGAGGGAGCTGAGATCTGCCTCTGAGTCAAATTTAAAGTGACAGAGTTGTGTCAAAGAGGCAGGGCCATATGATGGCTACAGTCAGCCTGCCCTCTCACTGATCTTCTTAATGTTTCACAGAGAGGCGACGCTCAGCCCTCCACCACAGACTTAAACTAGATCAAGATGTAAACTTCTGACCTAACAAGCCTTATTACTGCAGCAAGTCCTCAATACAGTTAAACCTAAGGTCATGGGTTCAGAGTCATGGGTGTGTGGGCCTGATCGAAGCACTGTACCCTCACTTTGCTTTATGCACTCAAGCAAAACGCACCATCAAAACTAAACATTCATCCAGTTAAATCCTTTGGTATAACATAGAAACACTGTGGCTCCTCAGCCAATTATAGTTCACACTAACTGTATATATGGAAACAGCTATGTCAGCTTAACATTTACCATGATTAATACATATTTCTTCTCATAAAATCGTTATGGGTATATTATGTCATACTAGAGGACATATATGACACCATAATGTAAGGTCACCAAGTGCCACACACACACACACACACACACACACACACACACACACACAACAGGCCGCTCATAATACAGTGACACAACATTAGTTCAGTAAACCTGTCAGACTGTCCAACTCACAGAGTGACGGTCCTGTTGGGCAGCAGGCCGCCATCCGGAGGTTCAGTCAGCTCCTCCTTGCTGCAGCTGACCCGCTTCCCAAACGCCTGGACGCTGTGCGTTTTGGACCGCTCGTCCGAGCAGCTGCAGCCGCTGGTGGAGGCGAGCAACCCGGGACAAGCCTGGGAGAGCCTCGGCTCGGAGGCGGACAGCAGGAGCAGCATCAGTACCAGACGCCCCGGCAGCAGAGGGATGCCAACGCCGGGCGTAAACATTGTCCTTCGGCTGGATCTCACCTCAGCTGCACCCCCGCCTCCAGTCATCCCATAGCTCCACCATGAAGCTCTCGGAGGGTTTAAGGGGGGCACGAGGAAACTAAATGATCTTGGATGAGGTCTTGAATGAACGATGAACTTAGAGACCCTCCGCTCAACAATGGACACGCGTCATCCGGTCATTTCAGAAATATTCAGCACCCTTGATTTTCCAAGAGTGTCCCGTTATGTCATGGCAGCCCAGGCGCGCAACTTTCCTTGGTCCAAATGGGAGCTAAATTCAAGGGATGCGTGAGTCCATCAAAATGTCTTCAACTCCCATAAACAAGCGCAGTATTCTGACGCTAAAAGTTGGTAGTTGTATGAATTACCTTGAGGGATTTACATCACTTTGGAAGTGCCGGGGTTATCGCTATCTCCCACTCTTTAAATTAATCCAGAGGTTGATGAGATTCACAACTGTGCGGTCACCTCCAGATCACATACATGAAGAAGTAAAGAAAAAAAAAAGTATATCCTCAAACTTTTGTCAGTTGTGTCGCTGCTTTTAAAAGTTCCCCTCAGTGTTTGCCCTGGATCCCTGAGGTCCCCGTACAGACTTCTCTCAAGCGCAATTTCAAATAAACTCAAACCGGGAAAAAAAAAAAAACTGTTCATTCGGACAAAAAGTGAGCTGGTCTCGATCGGCTTCTGTGTAATTCCCAAAACCTAGCGGTTTTGCCTGCTTGCCTCTGTCACACTCAAACTCACTTAGTTACTACCCCAAGTGCGCCCGTTCCGTCTGCGTCTGCGCTCTGGTCCCCGCGGTCCTAGCGCAGCCATCCCGATGGAGACGGGGAGAGAGGAGGCTTCACGTGACTCGGGAAAGTCCACCTGAAGTCACTCCACACATCTTCATCAAACTGCATGACACAATTTTATGTTTTGTTGTTGGCCTAGATTATATGGTAAACTGGACAAAAAAAACTTGCGTTTGTTGCAGATTTTTGCGGCTCCAAATCTCGAAGACTAAACATACATATTTTTAATATTTTGCATCTCCTTTTTTTGTAAGAGATTTAAGAATTATTACCTCATCTTTTAAGAGAAAAACTGGCAGTGGCCGAAAATTCTGTTAATGCAACAACATAGAAACCCTAAAATGTCATAAAGAGAAAACGTTTTTGGAGTAAAGAAGACGACTATGGATATTTTTTTATGAAATATTGTGAGAGTTTATACGATTCACATTGTTTCAATGCCATATTGTTGTTGTTTTCTTGCTGATTGATTTGAATTAGATTTTCCCATTCAGGTTGTATAAGACAGGAAGGTCTTGATTTCAATGTGCGCCTTCATTGGGAGAGCAAACTAAAGTTATGAATGAATGCTGAGGGTCTCTTGTGTATTGTGTGTTTCAACAGATCAAAGGCTTTTCATTCAAGCGGGAAGGAAGGCAAGTAAAGACCTTTATAGATACACTTCTCTATTTTCTATATTGTTGCTGCAGAAAGAGCTACAGCAGCAGAGAACAGTTTGATCTTGAATATAAAATGAGAGTGAGCTGTCATTACTGACCATGTTGTAGATGGTAACTTTATGATTCTTTTTTATCTTAATGAGTTATAGTGTCTTATTTTTCCTGCCCAGAAGCAATTGTTTTCATGTCCACTTGGAGGTACTTGCCATCAGCAAGCTACCTATAAATAATTGCATTTGAGAGATACTTTAATACAAGTCTTTCTGTGGTGATGGCCACAGTAAGAGCATGAAAGCAGCCTTACCTCTGAATGCAAATTATTTTTTGCATTTCTAACAAGCAAAACTAAGCTGCTGAACCGTAATAAGGACTGAAGCCCAATTCAAAGTCAACAGAGAGTTGTTCTTTGCTTATCATGTGCTGTTTATATTGTCAAAGTAGGTATAATATACAGTGCGAAGATCTACTGCATGTTGATACTTCTAAATGTAGCGATAATCAGAGAAAAATCATTTCAATAACTCAAATATTTTGTTGAAAGAATAATATCATTTTTTAAACATGACATTTTCCCCACTGAAAGAATCCCGCTCAGTCCAAAAAATACAGAGGATCATATAAACATCCTCAAGATCCCCTTTTCACATTTTTGCCTATGTGTATGGAAAGTTCCCAAAGTATAGTAGCCGACTCCATGTATTTCTGTTTTAAAAATACTTTTTGATATACGAGAGTCCCTGGAGGACGGAGGCTGTAGTGATTCAAATCTGGAGAGCATTTTTAATAATATGAGAAGGTGAACCAGGAACGCTTTTGAAAAGGAACTTCATGCAATTGGGTTTGACATGTGTTCACTGACATATCCCAACTGCAGGCACCTCAGTCATGCGAGTATGCTCGGCAGTATAATGGTCCACTGTGCTCTGACCCGCACAGTGGACCCCAGGTTTGTTATTCCTGTATATGATACTGTACACTGGAGCGGGCTCAGAGAGTCAGTGTGATTATTGAAAGAAAGCACAAGGAATGGATGGGCGCCTGCTCAGCAACGAAACAGAGGGCTGTTTATCCAAGCTGTTAAATAAGGCTTCAAGTACAACACCCCCCTCCAACTCCACAAGGCCCAAATCTCTCTCATCTGGAGAGCACAGTTTCCATTTAAAATGTCACGTCCCGAACTGCACATTACATCAAATTGTACTTAATGGCATCCAGACAAACTTTAATGTCGTTCCAACATTTTCTCTCCATGCACCCCGCAGCCCCCACTCGCTCCTTATAGCCAAGCAGGCAATCTCTCCTTCTCCCTGTTCCACATCTGGACTGCATTCCAGGTGGGGAATTGAGAAAGGGGAGAACGTCAGGAAGGAAAGGTGGAACACATGCGAGGCTCAAAAAGTAGGACTGAGAACATTTCTGAGGGGAGATTTTGGTGGACGTTACGCAAGCTTTTGGGATGTATGACGACAGACGAAACGTTTGCCGTTTGATTCGTCTTGGGAAGGTTCCTGTTGTCCTCCAAATCACACGTTTAGAGCAGGAATCTAAAAGCAAGCGGACAATCAGAGATGTGATCCAGCCAAAGCGACTGCTGAGATTGAGGCACAGCTCAGGCTAGTGTTTCTATCGGTGGATAAACAAAAGAAAACTTCCAGCCAGGAAGCAAACACCAAACCCTCCTTAAGGCACGCATCTGTTTGTGAGTCTTTCTCGACATCTAGTGGTGTGATCAGCAGCACACACAAGCCGCCCTCTGAGACGCTCCGTCAGTCCACCAGTCAGTCCTGTGCTGAATGGTTCTAATTAAGGATTTATTGGGACATTAAACCCACTTCTTCCACAGTTTACGAGGTTATCAAACCATAATGTGGGGCCATATTTTCCTGCATTAAATACCTTTGTCGATCATTAAGAATTATTATCAGCAGCAGAGGTAACAGCAGTAGTGGCAACCCTAATGCCGGTAACATTTAATACAGAATATACACGTATATTGCAGCATTGGCTCTATGATGATATGTTGTGAAGGCAATTTCATTTACAGAGACCAATATCACAAATTTGCCTCAGGGGGCTTTACAATTTGTACAGCATACGACACCCTCCTTCCTTATAGATCCTCACAGCAGGTAAGGCCTAAAGAAAAACTCTGTCCAGTCCAGTATTTATATATGCAAATCAAATACATCATATTTTGTAATCCATATCAAAGGGATCACTCAATAGTGTAATAACTGGGAAAATCCACATGTAACACATTTAGACATATTAAAATAAATGCAGTAGTTTTTGAGTGCATGTTTATATCAACCAACTAAGAAATTAAAATCTTATTCCTACTATCATATTTCTCCACAAGAAAAAATGCTTTTTTATGTAAACAGGAATTGTATTTTCGTCTATAAAATCATTTCCCAGCCTTTACTAAGTTCAGAGGCCCTTTTAAAACTGGATCAATGCTGCCCTCTCTTGTTAGCAGAGTGAATTATATGAATATGGTTTAAAGTGATCTTTGTACAGTAGGATTCTAGTTGGACTGCATCACATTCAACATTTAGAGGTCCTGAAAGACAATCCAAGTTATTACTCACCCTGTTAATGTGTTATGTAATTGCTCTCCAACTGCCAGATGTTGGTGACCTGTCAAACCTGTCTTCTGAGAACAGGGATAAGCACCCCATTCATTAATGCTGTGAACTTTCACCAGCAGTCATTCGTATGGTTACCAAGTATTCAGGTCACAGTCTGAATGACAAATCAGCTCATGTAAACAATAAACTGGAAATCTGAACAGGAAGCACATTGACTAACAACTTTGTGTTCAACTCCTGCTCAATGAAGAGAGATCTGTTTTTTGTTTTATCTGTGTAGTTTGTCTAATGTAGATGCCTTGCTGGCTGCTGAGGTGACAATGTTCGGTTCGCCCATTCTCAAACTTGAACATGCCACCTTTTTGTTAAATAAATAAATGATTGATCTAAGCTGTGTCCAATGTTACACTGAAAGTTTTGTCCATCTGGAAATGTACAGGCCAAATACGGGGGAATAATGATACGGTCTGTAATTTTGAACTTCTATGTGGGTGTTTCAATCTTATAATTGTTGCAAAGTTTTACATTCATAAATGTAAATTTATCTCATATTGTTAAGCGATTCAAAAGTTAAAAAAAAGTGGGACAGCAAAAAAGGAGACAGACTCTGTTTCATAGACTAAGTTGACTTTATCTTAAGAACAAAACCGACTCAGAAATGGTTTACAGCTATTAATGAGTCAGACACTGATCAGAAGCAACCGTCTTTGCAGTGCACATTTTGTCTCAGGTGATAGTAAATTATTTATCTTATAACCAAGAAAATTTTAAATGGTACATTAATTAACTGGCCTGCTTTCATATGCTAAAGTGATTGTGTTCTTTTATCTTGTTCTTAAAGCTTAGGTACGGTTTATCACTGCCAGCAGTTATTAATATCAATGCGCCGGAGAATGTATTTAACACTTTTGTTTTTAACTCACTTGTTTCATGCGTCAACATCAACAGCTAGTCGGCTTTTAAACACACTGGATGTAATGCAGGTCAAGCTGTGAACGATCATAACAGCTGCATTTTAGTCATCCGCCATGAGGCAGATGTTATGTGCAACAGTCCCAGATGTTGACAGTAGAGCCATCTTAAAGCGTGAAGGGGCATTTGAGTTCAAGCACACCTCTGCCGAAGCACAAGTACATACAAACAAATAGATCCTGTGAAGCACCAATCCATGTCAAAGCTGTTTTGATGAGGCCTTAAGTTTGGTTAATTATAAAAAAAAAAAAAAATCAGTGATGCCCTTGCAATGCTGTGATGTACTGTGTCCTTGCTGTTATCTCATTCACATTTTCCCATCTGAAAAAAAAATATTGTATAAAGCATTGTTTTGACTCTTTCATTTGCTGACTACAGTGTCATCACTGCACTTCCAAACTCGTGTTAACTCTTCTCTATGGAGAGCATACGTTCTGAGTCCAAGTAACAACGGTTGTGTTTTTTTGACAGATGAAAAACACGGTCCATTTAGGATCTGGATCATATTTTAAACTTTTATCATTAAAGTTCCTAAATTGAAATTGTAAGAACGTCATTCTTACTCTGCAGTTTATAACAAATGAAATGCAGATCCAGATAATTCAAATATTATTTAGGCTATCAAATTATCATTTCTACTCATGATGCGAAATCAGCATCCAACCGTCGAGTTGCGATTTGAAAGTGGCGGGGGCAAACCCAGTTGGGTCTTTGGTTTAGGTCTATGAGAGTGGCCGTCCATGACCGACAAAATAACAGTTCCCTTGGGATTTATTTCCAGAACATCACTCATGCAGCGGTTGCCACAGTCCTCCGTACTCGATGTAAATGTGTGGTGTACCTCCACACCAGTGACAACTTTTTTTCTTATTAGGTTTGTTATGTAATAAGTCTTCCAACATCACAACAGGTTTTAATTTGCACGCCTTTTTTCTTTTTTTTTTTAAATCTCAAATAAGACAGACGGTTAACGATTTATTGTCATGCATTGTAAGTGGGACATTTTCACAGCAGACATTTTGACAAGTCACTGCAGGGAAAGCACAGCTGTAACTAAACACTTTGATAATGGCTGCACCCCACTGCAGGGCCCTGAAATCATTAATGTAATTAGTTACACCTGTGTTTTACTGCCAAGCGGCAACAAAAGGTCAGCTGTGACAAAAAACTGTTCTGGTTTGAAGTCGATACAAATACGTAAAGACAGGGCAGACATCGCTAAGAAGCAAAGAGCCAGTAAGGATCTAGGAAGACACGTACGCTTAGGATTCCAACACAGTCATCGTCACTGAAGAAGCTTTAGGTTGTGCGATTTTATTAAGTGCCACAAGTAATGCGAACATTATAGTTTATCTCTGAGTACTGCTGTAACTGGACAGGTGTAGTATCAATTATTTTCACACTAAATGTCCTGTGCATACATTATGCATTTAAATGGTCTATATTATAGAATACAGTTCAATCACAAAAACATCAAAAATATTTGTATATATATATTCAATTCATATTAAGTCCCTCATAAGCAACAAAACAAGTCAGCAAATATGTATTTTTTTCATCATTACTATAAATTCTGCTTACAAAAGAAATAGAAAAACTCAAGGGCATTTGGCCTGACTAGCACAAAATTCACAAACTCCTTTGCATCTGTAACAACTTGGACCCTCCTTCCCTTCTCTCGCGCTCTCTCTCATGCACACAGTCACACACACACACAAACACACACACAGATGCAGGAAAATCATGCAGAAGCCACCACACTTCTGCATGTGAAAGCATGCATCCATACACACCCACACAGCACTGTTTGTGTACAGTACATTTTGAAAATGGCATGCAGTGTAGGTGAGATTTTGGTCCCTTTGTGTCAGCAGGCGATTCAAATGATCATCCAGATCCTCAGAGAGCCAGTCCTGTTCAGTTTGTCTAAAGCGTTGGTGTTATGTAAATCTGGCCTTAGCACAATGGGAATGTGGCTTGAGTCCATGGCAGCAGCGCATCATTAGAGCTAAGAATAATCTAAAGAGACCGCGGAGGACGGGTCATATGAAAAACAAAGCCCCAATGCTCATATAAGAAAGGCAAGAAAGTGAATCATAATATTGCAAAGTATGGTTAAATGTGATCAGAAAAGAACATCGTCTGCCAGGCTTTCGTAGACTAGTGTCCACCTCCACGCCCCCATCCCAAGGTCTATAACTGAGTCACATGGTGTGGAGCTTCAGAAGGACAAGCGGCACTCTACGTCCAGAGCGGGGCAGATGTGGAATGGCACTCATTGACGCGGGGACACAGTGGCTTGAGGGGAACTTCCTTGGCCTTGGTACCTCTCTTTGGCATGCTTCTCACAGTACATCACATCTCCGACGGAAAAGTGACCTCTCATCTTGAGGTTCAGACCGCAATCTGTGCAAGTGTAGCACTCTGAATGGCGGAAGCGGTCGTCTGTGATGCGCACGGCCAGTGTGCTGTGGAGAGTTGAAACACACAGGACTGTCAGACAACAGGGTGAAGTGATTTGCCTCAATCCCAATGTAAATCAACCCGAGAGTTAAACAAGTTAGCACTGATATACATCACAGTTCTATTTGTGACAAAGTGGTAAGCTGACACCGTAACATTGTTCACGTCCCGTGAAACATGTTCATGTTATACTGACACTTTTCTATGATCAAATGCTTTGGCAATTTGGTGATAACATTTTTACAATGACAAGAGTGACAATATTTTAACTCCGGCAGATAAGATCTGTATCATGACACTTAAAACAAAACATTTGATCAGCTTTCGAAAGAAATAAAACTGCCCCACTGGTAGATTTGCTTTACTTGGTAAAATAAAGCTTAGTAATGAAATCAATTATAAACACTAAAATGTGAATAAAATATGACCTAAAGACTTGTTCCAGTACATTCAATAATTAGATGTAATAGTCATAATAACCGGTTGTTACTTTGGACACATTCCCCCCAAAAAAAACACACTTAATATCATACTCTACATGTGGAACATATTTTACTGCAGGGCAAATTATTTTAATAGCTCACACATCTATGTTAGTCCAGTGAACGTGTAACTGCAGGGAACTTACACAATGCTGGTGCCGCATTTCTCACAGGTGTGGTTTTTTTTTACTCCTCCCACTGATGTGCTTTGTTTGGGGATGTTGGGCGAAAGTTTCCCTGGGAACTTCAGGGCTGCCTCTGGAGTCAAAAACACACACAGATGAACAGAGCCGCTAAGAGGGATGTCGAGACAGGCCTGCGTCTCTATTCATCGCATCAACACCTTGTTGGCCTTCACTGCTTCTGTCAGCGGAGCTCGTTTGTGTTTCCCACTCGTCATCACAAGCTCATCACCCATGGGACACGCTCCGTGAAATGGGTTTCCACACATTGGTCATCATCACGTCATGAAAGAATGTTAGTGCTATCTGGATGTATTTGTCCCGCCATTTATCACAGCAGAGTGGTGGGAAAAGGACGACCGATGCATTCCACGATATGAACGGCACACTGGAGAGTTTTCTCCATCCTGCACAAGTGATGGCCATATGGCAACGATGCATTTTTAACAGGGAGGATTTAAAAATGGAAAGGTGCCACCAAAACAACCGAAAGATATACAATTTTATGTTGCACTTGACAGAATAACTGAATCCTGAGCAGCCCGTGCAAAGGGATTATTAAGATAAAGATCAGTCTATTAAAACAATTTGTCCAATCCTGCCAAGCTCCTCCATGCAAACACATCCATGTACTTGTTATCTTAAGTAGGGGCGTACTGAACATATCATTTAACTTAATCACGTATTTTGCAGGATAAAAATGATAGATTATTTTAAATTCACAGTAAATGCATGAGAATATTTGTTCAACTGTTGAGTATTACATGCTAAATAGACAGCGATTCTTTCCCTTTTTATTTGTGCACATTTGTTTGTAATGTCAAGTGCTTCTAACCTTTCTCGTCAGCCTCCAGGACCTCTTGCAGCATTTTAAAGGTGTTGGACTGACGAGGCGCCGTGCGGGACTCCTTATTCTCCTGAATCATCTTGTACACCTCCGACTCCCTGTCGAACTTCTGCATGGCGAAGTCAGAGCTCGAACTGCTGTAGAAGGAAGAAATAAAAACATAAATCACAGGCTGCCGAAGTCATACCTCGACATCTTGGTGACGTGTTCAGCAGAAAATGTACATTTATGAAATACTCGGGAGTCTGGTTTCACTGAATCCAGAGGAAATGAAGGAAGAGGCAGCAGCTGGCTTTGGGACTTTGACCTCAGCACATCAAGTCTAGATTGCACACCACAGGCAAGAGGCCAAACGGTGTCCAATCGCACATCATTCCCCCAACAGGACACCGTCATATCCCCTAACAAGAGACACTGTTCCCTATATAGAATGTGCAAAATCTTTGCAAGAGCAGTTCTATCTTTTCAGCAACCATCATTGTGTAAATTAATTAGAAAGTCCTACTGAATGCCCGACACAAAGCATGGAGAATAACGGACATTAGCTTTGTACCTTGAACTGATAGTCTACTAAACAGCCACGAAATGACCTCGTGTCAGTGCACAGGAGGGGGCAGGCGGAAAGAGGACGCTTTCACCTTGGAGTAAATGCTGACAATTCATTAAGAAATAAAAAAAAATAACAGTGGCCTACTTTACAAGCAAATTCTTTATCCCTGGTCTGGTGGAAAAGCAGTTATTTTGCCAGAGCTTCAATCACTGCTGAAGAAATGTATGCATTAAAATCCAGACCGACTGGTGATTCATAAGAAAAAAATAAACACAAAAGTATGTTCTCATGTCAGTGTATTTGTCTGGAGGGAGCTGGTGAGTGTTTGCTGTCAGTAGGAACCGGTTGACCCGGTACGCTAGCCGAGCCAGGTGTGGTTTGATGCCTTCCACCTGTAGCCAACTTGTCAGCCAGAGTCAGCCAACTTCACCTGACCGGCTGTCCCTCCTGTTGCCACATACAACACAACTGGCCAAATATTTACTCTGTAACCGACACCTGTGCTGGAAGAATCTGCTCAGAGACAATGACCCAAACCTCCATCATGGAAACTGTGTGTTATTGTGACTTAATATGTAAACCTTTTGGCGTCACTGCACTACGAGTTATATTGTTGTACAACGACAATATAAAGAGGCTTGACAGTGACGGATTTGCAATAAACAAGTTGTGTTGCGTCTCTACTCTTGTTCACTGTATCTGAAATAAGTATATAGTACAAGCTTTAGTTTGGGCGAACAGGGTAGGAATAGTAGTGCTTTTTACACCGTCAACCACTTTACTGGAATAAATCGTTTGACCAAAAAATCGACAACTCGCATCACATTTGCTTTTAAAGCCTTTGAAGTCTATGATATTTATGAACCGCAGACATCAGCAAATACTTGGTATCTTCTCTGGTGATACTCTGCCAGGTTTGTGCTGCTGAAATTTTCACATCTTGCTTGTTTTAGGCTTTTGACTTCAATCTGTCAAACACATGCTCAATTGGATTAAGGTCACATGACAGACTTGGCCAGTCAAGAACATTTAACTGTTTGGCCAGAGGAAAAAAAACTCCCTTGATGCTTTGGTTTTATGTTTAGGATCCCTGTAGTGCTGCATTGTCCTATCAAATTGGGGCCTATGCATGAAAATGAACGCCTAAAGTCAGCACTTTGACCTGATAGTGAAAGGTTTTATTTAAATTTTTAATAGAACATATAAATAAAACCATGTGAAAGAAAAGTGTCACTGTCCATATAATTATGGACCCCTCTTGTACATGTAACATTCATCAATGTGTTGCATAGAAAACAACATCTCACATGTTCATAAGCTTCATGCGTACGTGTATTCTTCCTGCCTGCATTTCAGCTTCAGGCTTACCGCTAAATGAACGTAGCTGAAACGGGAGATGGCAAACAGACAAACACATGACCGAGGCAAACACTCAGACCCTTTCCTCTGAATCCCAAAACATGGTTCAAATTGAAAACAGACCTCTAAAGCACATCGGCCAAGTTCTCCACATGCTCAGCAGCTCCACCCTAAGCAATCCATTCTCGCCTCGCTCACCATCCCTTTTCAAATTGCTTTCTCAAACCAAATAGAAAGTCAAGGTCAAATGGAAGGAAAACAAACAGAAGTGAGGGTGAGAGGGGACAGCATGCATCTGAACAAGCCGTCGGGTGCACACAGATTTGCAGTGGAAGCATTTTCAAAAAGTATCATGTATCAGTAGGTCATCTGAGAACTGTGCGTTAAAATGTTGTAACATCCACACAATGTAGATAAATGTGTTGCTGGTTTCCATGCACAGACTTGGCACAGAGCTGCAATGATAAAGATCTAGTCATAGCACATGAGCGTAGCCAAAACATAAGACCACAACCAAATTCCACATTTCTCAAACTGTCTTACTTGCAGTACAACAACTAAAACAGTTGATAAATCCTGACAAAAGAAATCCAAATGACAAAACTCAAAATGACAAAACTCACCTCAAACAGAAAGAAAGAGGGAACAAAGACAGATAGCTCAGCTATTCTTTCCAGTAACTGTCCCTGTATTTTAATAATGTAGCAACTCGGAACAGACAAACGGAGAAAAAAAACTATATTAGATGCCGAACACACACCTCTAGTTTAACCAGACGGGACCGAAATACAAGAATCTAACTGAAAGGTGTGCCTCTGGACTGAAACTCATTGGACATGCAACATGAAGGGGTGGGTATATGGGTGTCACTGAGTCTGTGATTGGCTGGGAAGGAGCTGGGAGAGGCTTTGTGTCCAAGCTGGGGGCTCAGACTGGGGGCCAATCAGGGGGAGAAGTAAAAATCTGACTTTTTGGGGAATATGGGGTGTTTGGATTATGACTGCAGTCGCTGACACGTCATATCACTCGCTGTGGTTATCCAGGGGGGAACTGGGGCCAAAGTCAACCATCCTTCACTGTGAAAACACAGGCAGCAGGCTCGCCAGCAGAAACAGTGGACACAGAGGATTGTGCGTGAGACTAAAAGATTTTTATTTCTGCGGAGACAAAAAAAAAAAAAAAAACTTTGGAGAGTGTGAGTAAATCCAAAACATTTTCAGAGGGCAGAACCTGCACGCCATGAACTGTTAAATTACAGCTGCATCACCTCATCAGAGGGGGCGAAGCAGGAAAAAGCAACCTGTAGTGCAGGCGGGGGACACAATATAGTGTTTCCCAAAGGCTGAAGTTAATTTGTTGTTGTCGACTCAGAGTGCAGCTGCAAACAGCTCGAAGCACCAATGGTCAGCTGCAACACAGCAGTGAATTCAAAAGCTGACTAACAATTGGGCATACAATGAATGTGATGTGTTGACCGACTTATCAATCCATTTGCACTTTCAACTGATTTTCCACACAAACCCTTTGAAAGAAATAAAACAAATTACAAATATACAAAGGAATGTTTCCAGAAGAGATTTGCTACCAGCTGAATTACAAATATGGGTAAAACTGCAATATCATGACCAGTGAAATAACCTCATGTAATCCAACACAATATCCCTGCAATAAAAAAATACTTTTGACAGCCTTATGGTGACCAGTTTGTTGAAACAGTGAGAAGGCTGTTGACTGTAGATACCATTGTGTTAGAAGAGATTACACACATTCATAAAACAATTCAGAACTAAAGACAGCCTCAGACAAAATGCATTTTCTTTACAAAGGCAGTTATTACTGCCAATACTAGCTCATAGTGAAAGCTTCTCATAATTGTACTTGTGTATGAAATGACTATTGGCAAAGACCAGGAAATATTGATTTGTAGGCTTGAATCTGTAGGTGTAACCCCTTCTGGCCTATAGATGGCACTGAATGACTGCCTGTACAATATACACACTGTTAGCTAGGACACCATCCTGCTACTGTAAATATGTGGAAGCTTTAGACTGTGCTTTACACTTCTGAAGAGTGAATAGTTTTATGGGATAAAATAGAGAAAAATATATAGGTAGTTCTGCATATTGTGTATTCTGTGGACCGTAAAAACATCTGGTTGTTCATATTCCAGGATGTAATTAAAGTACAGTGCGTCTCTTTATCCACTATTCCAATAGTTGCAGTACAAGCAATGACTGATTTGGAATAGCTACTGTATAGCTGGTGAGATTTGCAAGATCATATCTCCACTTCATAATTCATTGCAACAAAAGATGAAACTTAAAGATTAGAAGTGTGCATCTATAGCAGACTGCAGTCACTTATATGGTGAACTATGGTGTTTTCGTCATATTTTATTGGTGTAAAATTGTGAATGGCCTTTACCTGCGACGAGGGGACATGGGTACGTCCCGATCAATGGGGCTGTGGGGCGAGTAGCGTCCTGGTGGGGTCGGGGTTCTGCTGGACACAGAATTATTCCTGTAGTCTGAAGGGGAGAACTCCTGTGGAGGAAGAGGAAAGCGTCAACAAAAGAAAGACTGAGTGAGCATGAAAGTCAAACATGCAGCAGCTGAAATCAAGTTTGGAGTTCAGATTTGAGGAATCTATGATCTATGAACGAGACAGAAGTGCTTCGACCATGATGCAATGTTACTATAAAAAAAGGTTACAATAAGAGCTACAGTATGTTCTGTGAAACAGGAATTTACCAGCAGTATTTCTGGATCGCTGCTCCTTCAAGCAGCGTATTTGCACTGAACAAATGTAGCGTCCTTGTTTCAGTAAGCTCTAAATCTGAGGGGACTGCACTGTATGACAAGTCGGAATAAAACCAATTGCGACACTATTGCGTAGGATATTTTCCGTCAGGATCAACACGAGAGACTTATCAGTAGACTAAAGTCAGCTACAGATGAATAAGCACCACATACAAAATAGCACAGATCCTTTTTACTTCATCGTCAGCAATGATTTGACTGAAACCTGGAGAAGTTCTTTCAGTGTAGAATAAACAATATACTTCATCATTGTTTGATTGTATGTGGTGCCCTGTGCTCTGTTTCTATTGCATGAGTCACACCCAACATTCCTCTGTCAGATCAGTCTCAACAACCCACGTCATAATTTTGTGTTTTTCCTGATTATCATTTATATCAAAGCTGTACTTCAGCCCCTCAGCTGATAGATGATAGATTGTGTGGCAACAGATGTTTGGCACCGACTCCAGTGTTGGTCTGATGGGAAAGACAGAGCCTGCATGTACTGCAATGGTTTCCAGATGTTGTGAAAATCTCACAATTATTCATGGTAGTTATAAACAGTGTCCATCGCCACGAAATGAGGAGACATTCCACACGGCCAGAAGCTCTTCAAGCCAAACTGAACACGTACAGTAATGTACAAACAATAGTGTAATTCAGGAAGGAAAGTCTTAGTTAAGTGAGTGTTTTGACTTTTGACAGAAGAGGGCGCTGCACATCTACTGTACACAAGAAGCTCATGAACTAAGGTCTCAGCATATGTGCCAATGACATTTTTTAGCTGTTCTTAGAAGAAACCAAAGGCAGGATATAAAGTTACAACACTGCGGGCAAAGGTTGATTTATTCAACTTTAATTACGTCATAAGAGTGCAGGAGTGAGCAACTAGTGAAAGTGACCTCAGGCACATGCTTACACTAAACACTCTGCACACCTGGACTAAGTCTGCACAGCACATAACTCAACCCAGACACTTTTACTGTCAGGAATTCCAACCAACTAATTGTTTTTAACCACAACACTGTCTGGCACCTAACCATGTCCACCTGACTGACCACTTACTGATCATAGAAAGCATAATCATGCATTGCTGCAATTTTCAATCTAACAAAATGACTTAAAAAAAATGAACTCCAAATACTTTCACAACTCCCAGTTTGCTGGGAAACAAAGCTATTACTTTATTTAAGATCAGTGCACAGTCCAGGAAAACATTGAGTTTGAAGCCCACAGACAGCTCAAGGAGTACAGCTTCCACAATTGGGCTCACTGAGTTTTTCTCCCTCAACTGTCCCCAGCTGGCATCGGTGTTACACAGGCTCCATCCAAGGGATAAGCATCTCCACCCAGGTCTTTCAACTGATACATGACTGAGACTCAAGTTTGAGGTGATGCTGGAGCTCCATGCAGACACAGTGGCACTGATGGAGTCAAAGATTTGTGTTTCCAATGCAAGCACCCGCTTCCAATTCAGAAACTCTTTGAACAATGTCTCTGTTCTCAATTGAATCCAATTTTCCTCTTCTTTTTCCTTAGTGAGTGGGCAGATTAGTGGTGCGTGCCAGGAAGCCTTTACCAGAAATGATCATTGGGATGTCTCCCTGCGATTCCTCTCAGGATAAACCCAGTATGATAACCACAGGCTCATAAGATTACATATTCTTTATCTTCAGAGTTCAAGAATAGAGACATCCATGTCCTCTCCTGCTGTGAACCAATCTCACAGGCATATACCTGATATACATGCATGCTGTAGGTATTATTTCAGGAAGACCTAGTGAAGCCACACAGTATGTGCAGATGAATCCACACTAATGCAAACCAAGCCTTTGTTATACAAGTATCTGGCTACTGCATATAGATCTTCATGCTCTCCAACAGCAGAAGAATTGCAGATAAATCACAACTTTGATCTATGAGACTCAAGAGGAATGCAATGAAGTAAAGAAAAACAAAAGGGAGGAGGGATAGAGAAAGAAAAACAGTAAACCTTAGTAAGTTAAAAAAATGTCTGCACCACCAGAGCAGTTCCTCAATCACCATCAGGCCCTCTACAGTCTCCGATGACAGCCTTTTATAGCAGTAACATGTCATACTGGTAATGACCTTAAAACACGGCTCCTGAAAACATCTTTGTTCTAAAGTCATCACAGCTCCATTGTAAACCATTACACAGCTGATCTCAGAGCTACAATGCATAATACACTTGGTTAACGGCACCCCGTCACATGCATAAACAAACTTCAGGAGTAGCACACAGGCGGGCCGAGGAAAGCCCATTATTTTGTCTTTATTTATTTATGTATTTGGATGGGGGTATGTTTCAGAGATGGGAGAGACCGCGAGAGAAAAAAATCAGCCAATTGTTCCTGTTTCCTCTGGTTGGCAAGAAGAGGAAGCTCGGATTAAAGCTGCACTGAACTGTATCCAGGAGCTCAGTCATTAGGGCAAGTCAATGGTATGCTGTGCTGATCTTGCGCTGCATATACAATAACATATCTCACTTAAAAGTCTGCCACTTTAAGTGTTTTACTTTTGTGAGCAAATTTGTGAATTCATGCATGTTGACATTCACAATCGCGCCTCACTTTAGGCTCAGAAAACTCAATCAGCGTCTTAATATGAGCAATGGGGTATATTATACACACACTATTTATCTGCCAAAGCTAGAACCGTTTTGAATATTTAACATGACAATTCTGTATGTTTTTGTCCAAGCTTTTTTCACTGTGGATGGGGTTCAGTTGGAAAAAAGATGACGTCACTTCAGTACACCAATTAGGATTTGGCAACATTTGAATCCAAATCTGAGGACAGTATTTGGTTGTTTGCTAATGTTGCCAGGCTACTGTTAATCAAACCCACACAGTCCTGATGAAGTTTTTTTGTGTTAAACTCTTATAATAATACCAATGGATTTTATTTTCCAAACTTTAACTTTGGTTATTGCTTATGTAGTGAGAGAAATGCTTCAAATTTAATAAAAAAAAATTCAGAGGCTTTAATGTTGAAATCTCTAACTTTCTGCAGCATGTGTACAGCAAGACATCTGCAGCAAAGATGGCAGACAAGTTGTGGAAGGTTGTGTTGAAACCTGCAGTTTATTTAAACTTTCCATCTATCCATTTTGTTTAACTGCTTTATTACTGGAAGGGGCAAGGGGGCTGTAACCTATCCCAGCATGCATTGGGAGAGCAACAGGGTACGCCATGGATGTATAAAGAGAACTGGATACAGTGTTCATTCCTATGAAAGTTGCTCAGTGGCCCATGAAGCCAAAATGGCTTGACTGACAATTATAAAATTACCCAGATCTTTCCCAAAGCTTTCGCATCGATGGGTGAATAGAGCAAGCGCACTAGAGTTTCCTTTAACCTCGCCTCCCGGCTGCTCAGTCTTGGGCTCATTCACGTGAACAGCGGGAAGAGAATAACTCTGGATTTGGCCATTAACGCATTTTACAACTTTTAGGAACCAATGATTTAAATAAAGGCTTTTAATTGTTTGTTCTGGGAAATTTTTCTGACTGAGTTTCAGATGTCTGTTTTGTAAGTTTGTGGGAAAACTTTTTTAAACCCGATGGCATCATGTGACAGACCGGAAAGGTGTAATTCCACAGTTGGGCCCCAGAATTTGGCTTCAAATCCCAACGCTGTTCCTGGGTGCTTAAGATCAGATTCAGCTTGATTTCTACATATGAAAATCCAAACGTGTGCTTTCCTTGTTCTGAATGTACTTTTTTAGTATTGTCAACCAAGACAGATGTGACCTGACGAGCCATAGCGAGACACATTTCTTAAAGAAGAAATAAAGGTAGTCTTCAATCATTAATTGTCAATTTGTTTGATTTACATCGCTTTAACAATCTGTTTTCAGCAGGGATTTACTTTGACAAAACAATTAGGGATACAGGCAATAAAAGCGTTTTTATAACCAATTTTTTTAAATATTCTGTTGCTCTAAAAAGCATTTGTGGATGACTGAGCCTAAATATCATGATAGGATACAAGTAAATGATTGATCAAGTGGGACTGGCTTATGGTTTGGAAAATGGCAGTTAAACTGTCAAAAATACAAGACAATCCCTCTATCACAGGAACAAGCCTCTGGCTCATTGGCCACTTAAAGACACAAACAAACAGGAAATGGTGAAGAGAAGTGAGGGCAGCTGTTTCATATCAAGGCCCATGGGAGACATTGGGGACAGTGCCAGTGGAAGAGCCTTCAGTCTGGCTCCAAGCAAGCCACTCGGCATCATCGTCATTACCACCCTGCAGCTTCAATTACAGGGCATGGGCCAGAAGCGCACAGGGCCGATGCCTTGGGGAGCTTTTATTTTGGGAAGCTTGATGGTGCTGTAAGAAAGTGGCATAACTGCTCATTCACTGTCTCCACCACAGACATGACTGCTGCGCTACAATGAGGCGGGGGACAGCAGACATCCTGGGCTGGGTAATAATCAGAGCGGTGTACAGTGTTTCCTATCCAGCAGTGTGCATTGGTGGAGGTCCTGAGCAAAGACCCGAGGCTGACTAACCTACTCGTTATCCACTGTCACTGATGGACCCTGCCTTGTAATTATGTCTGAGTGATGGTGCATCACTGTGTCTATGTTCTGTAACAAATAAAACGTGATTGTTTTATATAAAAAATCATGTCATTAACATTCTTCAGCTTTTTTTTTTAAATTGCCTCACATCCCACTGCAGCTGCTTTACGTAAGGCATTGGACTAAATAATGATATGACACAACAAGACAAGTGGACTTAGTACAGCTCCTATAGAGGCTGCTTCAAGTGATGAGCCCATTTCTGCCATTTTACATGCGTTTTCAAGTCCAACATTTAATATACGTAGGCTGTATATAGATGATCTAGTTTTCCAACCTTAGGGCATGCTTAGTTTACCTTTATTTCAAAATAGGGATGCAATATACTCTTTATACAGTACCCAGTCCATACAGCACATAGAATAAGCTTTAGAAGTCAAGCTCAATCCTCTATAATGCTTCATACATATACATTATTGGCCCTGGCTTACACTGCAGCATTCAATAACATGGAATAAAATGACAGATCTTTGTGATGCCAGTGCTAATACCTCCCCCTCGCTCCATTCGTTCGCCATGGCCACACACCAGACCGCTCCAGATATAAACCATATGTACAAGATTAGAGGCCAAATAAGCAGCAGAGAGATGAAGACAACAGGATGACTGACTGAGTATACAGTAATTCACTCTGAAAACACACATTGAAGAGTTTACAAGTGGAAGTTAGAGGAAATTTGGAAAAAACAATATCAGGTCAAAGTTTTTCTGAACTGTAATGTCCATGATTCCTGCAGTTCAGCACATTATAAATATGGATGAACCTGATTGTGTGTGAATTTTAAAAAAAGGCACAGTGAGTACTGTGAGATTTCTGAGAGAAGCCAAAGTCGTCTCATGTGATCATAGTGTAGGTGGTCTGAGGGAGGCGCTCTCACATGCGCACACACAGCCACCAAAAGTCAAAGACATTATGAGGAATGAATAAGAGTCTGAGCGTTTATTTATCCACAAAGGGTGCTACAAGCAACACATTT
The DNA here is from genome assembly GCA_016806645.1 of Ophiodon elongatus. NCBI lineage: Eukaryota > Metazoa > Chordata > Actinopteri > Perciformes > Hexagrammidae > Ophiodon > Ophiodon elongatus. The sequence goes on from JACSYO010002128.1 coordinate 1,717,851, forward strand.
TTCATCCCTATTAAATTCTCCACAAGGCTCCAACCGGAGCAGCATATCAAGCTCATTAGACATCTGGAGTTCATTAGAGTTGAACTGAAATCGCTGTACTTCGTGGTACTTTTAATTTATAGTCACCAGGATGCGTCTTCTCAGTTGTGTAAAGAAAAAAAAAAAAAAAAAGGGTTGAAACATTCAAAAGAAGCTGAATTTAAACTAAGTGTGCTGATGAAAATAGTCATAATAAGTGAGAAGGTCTAAATGTTACTTTTAAAAAGGTCATCAGTGAAAATCCCTCCATAAAAAGTGATTGAGCTCTAATGGTTAATGAGCCTGACAGCATCACAACTGCAGTAATTAGACAGAAACCACCTGGTATGTCTCACTCTGGTTTCAGAAGTACAGTAATTATACTGTGCAACATAGTACTAGGACTTATAATGTAATACAATATGATGAGGGCAGCCTAATACTCATTTCTACAGACATTTCAGTGAATGGCTGAAAACAAAAACCTAAAATGTCAGCAAGACATGCATTTATTGGGTCTGGGTTTAGTATAATTATTCTTCAGTGTCATTTTACCAGCTTAACAACTATGATTTATGACCAACAAATTCAGCATTAGAAACCATTACCTTAAAATGTAGGTGTTGTCCTGTATATAACAAAGGGGATATACCGTATGCTGACATGTCTGTTTTTACTGGCATGAACACACTGACGGGCAGTTATACATGTCGTTGCCTTGACAACTTTTGGAATGTTGACATACCGTTTAACCACCTTCGTAAACAGCACCAACTAGTAAAAAGGCCCATCTCTCCTGGCCAACATTTCCCCATAAACTAGCAGGGCTCAGTGTCCCCATGAGTGCACCCAGGGGCCTGGAAAGCTCGGGGAATCAAAAGTGCCCCAGTTTGCTTTTCCACTCCAGGGGAAAGAAAAACAGGGCGAGCTGATCAATCAGTGTGGTTGAGGAGAGGCATGCCGCCCGTGCAGTGGCCACAATGGACCCCAAGCTTAACGGTTACGAGTCCATGTGAAAAGGCCTCACACTGTCCAGTCACAGAGCTCACTGTGCAGAGAGGAAGAAGAAGAAAACATCGCTCTACTGTGACCACGGCCAGCACCGCTCCCCTGACACTGGCTTGGCTTAGCACAGCATCAGCATGCCAAACCAAACAGCCCAACTCATGTCAGACCTGAAATAGTACATCATTCCAAGCAATCATCGTCAAGGAGGCGATATGCACGTCTGTATTTAGTGCTCGAGGAGAAGCCACTCAACAGGTGAGGTGCATTTATCTCCAGTCTCTAGTCCTGAAGATAAAGACTTTCTAATAAATTAAATCTTCAACCAACAGTGCGTGCGTTACAAAGTTTTAAATTTTGACTCAATTTAAAAACATAAACTTAGTTCTATTCCTACATGCCAAGTCTCCATTTCTGCTCCAAAGGGATGACCGCAGCTTTGCACTCCAGTCCACCACAACCTCCAGAATAGAGCAAGACAAAGCCAGCTGCTGGCATGCAGGCTGCTGGCATGCAGGAGAATAGTGGACGGAGTAATGTATGGGATGGAGGATGTGTGGAAGGATACTTACCCTGCCCTCTCTGGATAATGAGATTGGTGACACATGTCACACAGCCAAGGCCACTCCACCCAATTTAGCATTAAGAGGAAAGGTTTGGTCTGCACGGGTGTCACCCTGCAGGACCTGGCCATCCTACACTAGGAGTGATATTTATAAAGAAACCACCCTATGCCAGCACAGGATCAGGCAGCCCACTAAGGCAACCCTCAGGAACCTCAAAGTGCAGCAACTGCAAACCCAGACATGGAGCCTGGTCCTAATGGCCCAACGATGGGTCATGTCTCATGAAAAGCAGTCTGGTTTTGGCTCTGCTCATCGCAACAGAGATCCCGTTGTGGTCATTCCTTGATGATATAAACAGATGCTCTGAATCATGACGGTGGCCGGCCAGTTCAGATACAATCTCAAGCCGGCTTGCAGGAATCTAGGATGCCCTTGCTCCTTTTGTGAGCAAGTAGATATTAAAGTCCATGAACACGGCCATTCACATCATGGCAAAACAGAACTACAAGTTACAACTAATAATGTGCATCAATGCCACTTTAAAATAAAAAATGGAATGAACTCTTATTCCGACAGGGGTTTCCAACACACACATCTATAACAACGCATTTTCTATCTGCCATTTCTTTGCATTCGTCTTTCCTCTTAAGGTGGAGTAAGCTGGGCACTTAAGCAGGATGAATGCTTCCTGTATCAAGGACTCAGACCTACACCTTTTGACCTACACCACTTTTCTTATTCAACAAACTACCCTTGAACAATATGTACTGTACACATTTCCTGAAAAACATTCTTTCAAGTGGTCAATTGTCTCGAGCATGGGAAATGTAAAGGCCAATACAGACATTCTTGCCCTGAGGGGAAATTGTTTCAGAGTCAAGTTTGAAAAGGTAATGACAAATGCAAACATTGGATGCACTAACCACAAACAAGAATCTAAATGTATCCACAGACACGGTAATGTAGAAGAGAAAATGTGGAGAAAATGCCCAAATTATTCAATGAAGCACATTCAAGTCAAGTGCTTTTGTATATGAAAGACATGAAGTGCAGTGATCATTTTTAAACATGGAATTCAAATCTTATCAGCAACACAGAGCATGTGTGACAATAAGTAGACACTTTGGACTCCATGATGAGGCACAAAGTACATTGCTGTGTTTGAGCAGAATGGTATGATGGCTTAAGTACAGTTTGGGAATGTCATCAGGTTTCCACCCCGCTCAACCCCCGAGCCCCGTCTCTTCCAGCTCCCATCACACAACGACAGGCCTTGTGACGCGAAGGAAAGCGCAGCACCAGCCTTCCACAGCTTCTGCCATCACAGCCACTATTGTACACAAGCTTTTTCTCAGGATATCCAACACTCTGGAAAATGGTGGATCCTGTTGCGCATCCCACTCTCCTCACCCAGGGAGCCAAAACAAGGGTGGAAAAGCTTTTTAGGAGCTTTTCTGAGAGGCTGATCACCTGATACAGCAGCACTCTACACCTCAGGCAGGACAGAGGCCCTTGTCATGGAGGCTCCAGTTCTTAGCGCTCACTGGGCCGCTGTGTTCCTGCCAGCCCAAGCAGCATAATGCACCATGTACTCATGGCAGGCCTCGTCCCAGCCATTTCCCCACGAGAAGCTCTGAAAGAACTCCACTCACTAATCACAGCACTGCGGCGGGAGGTTCGTCACCACTTTAAAAACCAGGGTAGACATCCCTTGGAGGATGGGGTCAGCCAAAACCCAAAAATCCCATCCACTAGGCTGGATGATGGTAAACACTGAGGCTGTCAGGCATAGATGGCAGAGCAAGCAATCCAAGTCAGCTTTAAGACCAAAAAAAGTAGGAAAGGGTGGAGAAAGCAGTGATTAAACATCTCAAATTGCAGTCTTCTCAAAACATGTAGTTTGATATTAATTCAAACATACTGAAGGGACAGTTAAAAAAAAGCCCAAAAAGGCCAAGTTGATATTGGAGAAGAGGGAGATAGAAGGAATGTAACGTCTCCCAGAGGATACGGATTCCAACATCAGGAAAATGAGACAAAATGGTCAATTTAAAAATGGTAAGCAGAATGGGAGAACGGGCGACTCCATAAATACCACAAACATGCGAGGCCGTCCCAAACGGACGACTATGACAGGCACGCGTTCATTCTTAAGGACTCACAGATGGAGCCTTCAGCCACAACACAGCTCCTAATGTGTTTTTTGGTCGGCCAATACGGAAGTTTGCTGCCACGGCCTCACTACAACTCCAGTGGATTTTTTTTTATTGTGGTTTTGGATTGAAAACATCAGCATCTGTATATAACAGAAGCTTACAATGCCTTAAGTGAAAAAGAATCCACTGATAACCAAAAATAAAATATCAGTAAGCTGAGTTGAGGATGAGCACTTGAACTATTCAGACTATAAGACCATTTGGTCAAAAGGACCAGTTGAAACAAATGGTGTCTGCAGTTCAAACCAAGACTTTTCTAAAAACCTTTTTTGGGCAAAATATAAAAATCAGTGCAACCTTGCGTGGAATTTAACATTTGTGCCAAATTTGAAGAAATATTAGATATTGGCTTCATGAGAATGAACCGGATGTACATACGAAAAGCCAGAAAACATAATGCACAATGGCTGTCGGCCTCATAGTAACGGTCAAAATTGAAGCAACAGAAGCTGAGGCATCCTGACATATAGTTCCTAGTTTGGGTCCAGCTACAAAAACAATGAATCCTATATTTCCTATAATGCAACTCAACTCTTTTGTTGAACCCTCTTTGCCTGCTCATGTTTATTAAACTTAACCCCCAAGTTTGACTTCTGTTTAATTTGAAGGCTTAAGCCTGATGAAATCAGACTTTAAAAAGCTCCCTACAGAGCCACACATATTATACAACTGTTTTCGCAGGCTGAGTAGTACAGTAAAGCAATTTCACTTTCGAGTGTAAGGACTTGACACTAGACGACTTTATCATCGTCAGTCTAATGTCTGCCTTGGGTGACAACCGTCCAAATGAACATCACATATCACCCTCATGTCAGTTGAATCTGCTTAAACAGCGGGCTAGTCAGAGAGCCGATTCATGTCCACACAGACATCCTGCAAACCCTCCTTGCCCTTGTGGCTTTGCAGTCACATTAAATTTCTTATCAAGACTGACTCTGCATTCCTAAAGACTATGTTTTGTTGGGACCCGATTTCATGGTGGTCATGACTGACAGAAGTATTTTAGTTTGATAAAGAAAAAAGTAATGAGGTAATGACTGGTTCATCCTTCTCCCAGTGTGAAAGAGATCAAAACTACTGACGTAAGCCACCAGTCTCAGAGGGCGGACACCGCTGTGAACGACATGTGCACCTGAATCCCATTTGACATGCAAACAACATAAAGAATCCCAAACTCGAAGATTTTTCTTTTTTTTTTTTAAATGAACCTTCTCAGCAAGCGGCCTCTTAGAAGGAACGAGAAAATATTTTGAAGTTCAAACCTCTGCATATTTATCCAACCAGTAGTATAAAAATGGCTGAAATTCCTTGTGCTATTACAAAAGGTCCTGCATGTTTTTTCCTGCTCGGTCATCTCACACGTTCTAGCAGTGGGACCCATGCTTGAGACCGAGCATGTAGACATAGCTGAAATAGCTCATGATGAACTTTCCCACAACATTCTCTCTCTTTAACTTACTGAAGTCTTTCCAGAAGCAGCATCCCCTTCTTGGCTTTGTTGTTAGAATGGTAAATAAGCACAGCATAGTTTAGCTGCAGCCTCATGATAAGCCCAAGTCTAGATTTTACCACTTCTCATATTTTACTTCTAGTGAGCCAGACAGACAACTAAAGGTTTAGGCCATTGTTTTGACGGAAAGTATTATTACTTTTCCCTAAATGAAACAGCTCCAGACTGTTGTTCATCTTAATGTCAGATAATTTCAAAGACTGACCTTTGTAGTTTATACACTCCCTGCTATAAAAATGTCAAACCCTCTCTGTGTCCGGCCTTTACTGTTAAGTCCACACTTACAGTACACTTGAGCTCACAAATCTTTTGTTGGGCATCTTCTCTGGCATCAGAGAGTAACAATTCAAGAGGAAAGGCAAAGAATTCAGACATGTTATTCTTGCAGACTGCGACAGTGCAGTGGAAATAAATACAGACCTACAGACGAGAGTACAACAACCTTCCGCTGTACTGACAAAGTGAACTGCAGCTACAGTTGTATGGCAGATTAACTTAAGGGATATTTAACATTCATCTAAAATGTGCATGTATTTGTTCAATCTCTTCCAAGATCCCAAATCTATATACTAAGGAAATCCTCATCAAGTAAAATTACTGGGATCCCCTTCAGTATGTCCCTTGGAATAATTTGACATAGCTATTTTTCAGCTTTTAGTTTTGTGAAAGAACAAAAGAGATTTCAGACTTTTATTAAAAACATTTGTTCGATTAGAACGTAATCGATAAACTATTATAGATTGACAAAAAAAAAAACTTTTGAACTATAAAACCTTTTGTGTAAAAATACATACATACATACATACATAAACCTCCCTCTTGACTCTGGTTGGAGGACACCAACATTTCACACTCATTAAGAACCAATTGTCCCCATCTAATTAAATGTAAACATGTTATGGCTGGAATTCAGCTGCTTTTCTTTAGCGGGGTGGACAGTTAATGACTAAACAAGCTAAGCTGAAAACTTTAAAAGAAGCACTTACAAAAGGAATGAAGAGAGAATTTGTCTGGTTTAAGAAAACAGAAACCAACCTGTGACAGCGGCCTGGACAGCCTGTGACTCTTCTCCTCTGGAGACCATGAACGCAGCTGGACACTGTAACAGAGAGATAACCATACATGTGTGATTTTGGAGTAGGCAATATATAACATGAGAGACAAATCCCTCTGTGATTGTTTTAAATTGTTTATGCAGTCGTGAATTTATCCCTTTAACCCTCTGAACCCCACAACCTGCCAGCGGGTTTAAAAAGGCATGTTTTCTTGTTCTTTTTTTTTTTAAATAAAAATAAAAACACACCACACCAAAATTACACCATTTACCATAGCCAGAAACTGTAACAACAGAAATTGTCTGTTTATTTAAATTTGCAACAGTAACAGAATCATGTATCTGGATATATTGCGCTATTGTGGACAATTTTGAAAAAAAACAATAAGCAGTACAGACAATCTTGGATTTGTCAGACTTGAATGAAGTACTTTCATTTTTTAGTAGTTTGCTGGATTATCCTAAAACAGACATTCCTGTCTGGTCGTTTCATTTACTAATAATTGTAATAATCACACAATATTGTTCTATAAAATTACATACACTGTGATTAAGGATTTTATCCATATTGCCCTTTTCATAATGATTATATTAAATATATAATTATGGTACTGCAGGTTCACCATGGGGATCTGTACAAACTCCTCTTTGATGCAACAGAATACTTTATTTTGAAGAACCACAGTAGTTTAAAAATGAAATTAAGTACAATTCCAAACATGACCGCTGTATTGAAATAACAGATTGATGTACTGCATAACTTTACTCATATTGTTCTGTAATCTTAATAATATATAATGGAACATTGATTTATAACACTTATAATTCTATTTATATTAATTACAAGATGGAAATCGTGTAGTCTGGGCAGGAAGCCTCAATCCAGACGAGGGAGGATATCTAAGTTTTAACTGACCTACTAAAGTTGTCCAGGATGAAATCAAATGGCCACGCACCGAGAGAGAGCGGTGCGGTGAACGTTCCACATTCTGCCTTTTGTTAAAGTGAATGCAAACGGTGGAATGTGATATCCTGTGCATATCCTTTGTTACTACAGTACAATCCCATGGTTCCACTTTCTGTCTGTTATGCCCAAACCTATTGACTCTGGGCCTGTTGTGGAGTCAAGAGAGCACTTGTTGCAACCCTTTGTCCACATATAAGCCCATTGAAGTAGAGAATGGACAGGTTTATGAAAAGAAACTCAACTGTCCATCTGAAATGTCAAGCGTAAAAAGCCCTAGGACTTTATCTTAGACCCTGTTCCTGCTGAAAGGCCGACTGTCTAAACTGTAATTTACAAGTAACCAGATCACATGCGAGTCTCCAGACAGTATAATCCTTTGCTTTTGTTACAACATTGGTAAGCATGGTAACAATGCAAGAGTGGACAAGCTGGCTGAAGGCTCAGTATCTGTCCAACAATAGCACTAATAGAGTCCCACTTGTGCTTTTTTAAAGCAATATATTTATGTAAAGTCCAAACTTTGTGGTCCAGAGTGGATTGGAGATGGGTGTTATCTGCCTCAGAAACCTGCTTGTCATTAAATATGCATTTCAGCCAATTAGTTGGACTAATTTCTATCAGAAATGCAATAAAACACATTTATTCTGCATGCTTGAACACTGCAAAGCTGACTTCCACTACAGCAGGTCAAGTAAGTTACCTTTTGGTAGGGGTCGGTGTCAGCCTCTCCCTCTTCCCATTTGGGGTAGAAAAAGGATCTGATGAATAAAGTCCAGGGGACAGCGACGCAGGGCTGGAAATGGTGTACTCTTTGTAGTTCTGATTCTCATCTCTACTCACTATTACTGCCTCCTACAAAACATCACAGGTATGTTATTGCATTATCTGTTGAAAGTACTTTGATCTTTACTAATGCATTTTTGCTAAACAAGTGGTAAACGGGTTAAGTGAGAAGCATAATAGAAAGGTATACAGACTTTGTACTCAGTATCACCATGTATTATAGGTGGTGCTTTGGGATTCATTATGATCGCAATACAACACAGGAACAAGTACTAAATCACCACAACGTCTTATATTGCTTCCATTTTGAGGACAGTGAAATAAGCAGATATGTAATAAATAGAAATGTCACGCATGCATTAGTCGAAATCAAGCAGCATTCCCTGTGTAGACAAAACAAGACATTATCCACCTAAAACAGGCACTGAGCAAGGCTGTAGAAAAGAAAAGATATGGAGAATGCTGCTCTGGACATCAACTTGCCATTTGATGTTCAGTAATCAAGACAAACTGTGGACAGATTAAAGCTCCTGTGAAGCTGCAACTCTGACCTGGAAGCGTCCAGTGAGCTGCTCAGGGGTGCTGATGCCGTTGGTCTGTCCAGGTCTGGGAGGTTCAGGTCTTGAAAGACAGAAAACCACAGAGATCAAATGACTGTCAACACTGATAATATCTGACTACTCAAAGTTTCAGTCTCCGTCTATGTAGCATGTAGGATTTAGTCTGATCTCATCACTGCTGAACTAAAAAATAAAAAAGACAATCAACTCAGGCAGTAAGGAAGTTTGTGTTGAATAAATAAGGTAGTTAAAACTGGTTTAAGTGACATTCTGGACAAGCTGATGCACATACAAGTATGTAATATGTTCAAGAACTTGCAAGAAAAGTAATGACCAAAGAATTTTTTTTTTTTATTTTTTTAAAAAAAAAGGGTCATAAGTCTAAACTTGCAAACAAAAACCCAATTCTTGACATCCCTTTTGCTAATATACTTGCATGCATCCATCCGCATGTTCCCATGAATCTTAGAGATTACTGCAGGAGACGAGTACTGCAGACTCTGTCCCCCCTTTTTGAAATATTCTCCCGATGGAGCTCATCTTTCCAACTAGTCACTTTTGCTTTACTTTCTTAAATAGAAAACACATTCTGTGAGCAATTCCATCTTTGAATTTGGAGGGGAAAATATGGCTGTAAGTGCCAATTCAAACACACAGTGCCCCCCTGGCTGCAGGGCCAAAGGCTGACTGGCTTTCGGTTGAGCCCGGGGTAATGAGGCACACAGGAAGGCCTGGATGCCTGTGGTAAATCACCCAGAAACACACCTCTCGTGGCCTAGGCTCCACATACTGAGTAGAAGAGATGGCAAGAAGACAAAAACTGATACAGCAGCCGTAAGACATTTCTTCCCGTAGGAGAGAGATCACTGTGACAGGCCTGAAAAACTAATTGTTTTGAATTAGGAACTGCACGCCTGAAAAATGCTGCCTCTGCTCTAAACTTCAGAGATCAGATCAATGTCTGGTCTACTCTTTTTGTACATCTCCAACACAGAAAAATTATTTGCTTCTGGTGAAAATGATAACTGACTTTATATCACAAAGATGCCAAACTGACATAAATCAGCATGTGAAACCCTTTGCGGATACTAGCTGTGAAGAGCTGTCATCGAGAGGATCTGCAGTTAAATTGCCTGAAGCAGATTCTTCAAACATGTGCATTGTAAGAATACCCCTCTATTATGAGAACTGAAATATTAAAGAATGTAATATTATACAATATCATAATAAGAGCATTCAAATACACAAAAAGCAAAAGTTAAACTACTTTGTGGCAAGCCACTACTTTATAGGGTGTCGTTGGAAATGTTCATACTTGTGCTGCTATGAGTTAATGTTGCTGAAGCGATACTTTAAAAAAATATTTAGACAATTATATTTTTGACAGTTTCTGATTTTTAAATAAGTAAACAAAACTGAATCTGACCAGATATTGGCACCAACTTTTGGTAACTTACTTAGAGATGGCACTACACAATCTATAGATTATTAATTAAATTACTATAAAATATATATTTTCTGTAGCTGTGTCCTTATCTGAGGGTCTATGGATATCTTGATAAAAAAAAATATGAGGCAAATGTTGTGATTTTGGCCAATATAAATAACATTGACTTAACCAACATTCTATTGAGGTTTGATGCCGAGCTGCTTTACCAATCAAGCCAAACCCAAAGACATGCAGTCAGGTTCATATGGTAATTGTTGTTGCAGCAACAGCACTTTAACAGTAAGTGTTCTGAATCTCTGGTGATCAAATGAGATAATGATGCTAGCTGCAGGATACACACATACATAGCAGCACATGCATGCACATCACAGCATCCCAGTATCAAAGAGGAACCAGTATAGTTGTGTGGTAAAACTACACCCACAAGGCACTCTGATGGCCAACTCCATTAGAGAGAGCAACAGGATCACAGAGAGACAACTGCTCTGGTCAACATGACATCATCCGCAAGGCATCAATGGACAATGAAGTCCAAACAAGTAGCCGCAAACAAAGCCAGACTAAAACGTTTACAGGGTCAGTGACAAGACAGTGATGCTGTAGTTGCTTTGTTATGTAAAAATAACCCCAGTTAGCAAAGTCTGGGATGAACACGTTGGTTGCACCGACAATAAACCACTGCCTCTGTATACAGCAGATAATCTGCTTGAGGAGTGGTGTTAAGACATGAGCCTGTGAGGTACTTAACAGGCTTGATGCTGAAAACCGCTGACAGTTAACAGAGTGGGATTAAAGACATGGCAGGACTACACAGTGGCATTGTCCTAGGCAGGCAAGAAGTAATGGTGTTGTTTCTGGCTTGGTGGGAGACATGAGGTCAGCAGGGAAAAATTCACTCACATGGATGTGGGACATCCAAGGAGGAAGTATGGGAAAGCACACGTGCGTGAGAGTGTGTGGGTGCATGTTTGTGTGCAGAGAAAGACTGAGAAAGAGAGTTTTTGGGAGCAACAGTGACAATAAATGAGAATTTAGGGAGGACCTTTAATCAAAATGCCAGCCAACAGCAGTCGTTAGCTCAAAGGAAAACCTTTTAAGTAGCCAACTCCCCGTCATCCAAACAAGGTCTTGGCAAATCTCAAAACAGGGTTTATTATGAGGGAAGGGAACACTGTGGCTCTCGTACATGCTGGCATTTCCCCTGATTACAATCACTAGTTTTTGTTTGTACAGTGCCCGCATGATGTTAAAAACAATGTAAATAAAGATGGAAGCTGAGGCAACTGTGGTCTTGGCACAAACACAGAAAATTAGGGATATTCATATGGGGAATGATGCTGCAGAAGGTTGCATGAGACTATGCATGTTATTTCTGTAAATCCAACATGCACAACATAAAACCAGCAGGAAAATGTATTGTATTTCAGCTTACCTCTCCACTACCAGCTGCAGCTGAGTCTTTGAGTTCTTGATCTTGTTCTGGGCCTCCACGTTCAGCATGTCAGCTGTGTTTTCCCCATTGATCTCCAAGATAATGTCACCAGGTTGCAGGTCTTCCTGCTCTGCCTTGCTGCCCCCGTTGACCTTTTGAACAGAAGAATGAGCTCCAGTTAGGTCCTGCTGGCCCCAGGTCCTGGTCTGAACATTACACTTTATGGATGCCATCTATCTGGCAAGTACCGACAGCTCTGTATATTAAGGCTGTGTGGACAATTTTTCAGTGAATAACATTCAGCATTAACAAATGAGTAAATGAGAAAAGGTGTTGACGAATTGCCCCACACGCTTTTAATGAAATGGTCTCTCAACAACTCATAACCTTCACAGTGTATACCATCCGACGCCACAGTGTTTCACACACATGGATCGAGGCAGTGCCGGTCAACAGCGGACAGATTCATGACACCCTCGGGGAGAAGTTATTAGTGTGACACTACTTGATGGTTTGACTGGGCCTGACCTTTGCAGCCAGCCTCAACGCATGTCGAAGCCAATGCTATACCACCACATCAGAGGGAATTCCACACTAATGGGCTGAAACACAACATCCCCGCCACCGCTTTTAGCTTGGTTCCTTTGTCCCCGGCACACACACCCAAACACGCAGGCTTACTAAAACAAAAGGCTAAATGAGGAGGCTAATGCTGCTGCTGGTAAAACTTCAGAGTGTAAGTATGACATGTGCCACAAACAGTGCTCGCCTCAAGTTTAAAAAAAAAAAAAAAAAGAAAAAAAAAAAAAAAGAGCGGCAATAAAACAAAGAATGCAAAACAAAAAAAGAGCCAATCAGACAGGATGAAAGACTCATTCTTTCATCTCGAGGAAAATATGGATGCAAATAGAGTGCCAGTCAACAGGCTGTTTGTCAGTCTAGCCAAGCAAGAGAGCAGAGGGGCAGTTTCTGGACCCACTCGAGAGGCAATTAAGCGTTGCTGTGGTGACCCACAGTAGTGCGTGCCTTTTCTGATCAGGACACGCCTGGTTTCACATAAACTAAGAGCAGTTGGGGGTTCTTTTCTAGGGACGGTGCCCGAGTGAAACGGAGGCAAGCTATCTTTCAGGCCAACAGGAATAAAAGAGGGCATCCATGTCGTCTCCGTGCCAAGTGCAAACCACTTCAGATGGGCCAACTCTGTGGTTGCTTAACTGCTGGGGGGATAAGCCGTTTCTCAAACTGGGCTTGCAAACCAATTTCAGTGATAAAGTTTCTCTCCAAGCAGGAATCCCCATCACTTCAGAGAACCCGTTTGATATTTGAGACAAGCAAACATGCCGGTGTTGTTTACTGGTTAGCAGGAACAAAATCTGATTTATGATGGTGTTTTTCTCATGAATAAGTTGTCAAGAGGGTGCAAACAATAAATGCTTTTGAAGTCAAAGTATGTGTGAAGCACTGGTACCCTGCCATGATTCAGCAATAATGTATCTTTTATAGTCTAAAGAGCTACTGGAGAAGTCTCACTGGTTTAAAAAAAAAAAAAAAAAAAAAACACACAGGCTGAGGTGGTGATGTAGGACCAAAATGGGCAGTGAGCAGAATTGGGTGTCTCTGGCATGCAAAAGGTTTCCTGATGGCGTTTACTGTGTGCCGTCTGTTTACAGTGCCAACATTTCCACTTCTATTCCATCTCCCCTTTTTTTTGACAGTGAATGGGAATTTACTGATGCACGTTGTAATGCACGAGAGCTAGCTGAGAAACACAAACCCGCTCTCAGACTGCACTCTGGGATCAGGAACCCCTCACCTCCCACCTCAACTTCCACTGTAACTGTAATCAGTGGTTTCCTTCTAATGTAATCTACTTCCATTCTATTCCAACGGGTTCAGTAGTCAAGGAAATAGGTACGAAGCAGCCCGCAGACACAAACAAAGACAAGAAAAGAGACGTAGTTAGGAGGAAGTTGACTTTTCATGACATTACAGGCTGTGTTGACAAAAACAGAGGATACAATTTGATAAGGTGTGACGAGGTTCAGCAACAGGGCGGCTTTTGACGAGTACCTTTGATACAGTTATGGCCTTCTTGAAGTCCCTTCCTCCAAATATTCTGAAGCCCCATGGTGAAGGACCGATAATGTTCACCGTCAGCGCCATTTAGTGATCAGGTCAGCACACACTTGTCAAAACACTGAAAAAAAAAGAAAAGAGGGACACAGTGAGCGTGAGAGTGTGTGTAACATGTGGGACATAAATATGTGCACATCAACATGCAATGCGTTTCTGCTAGCCAGACTTAATATTAGAGCAACAGGTGAAGACAGTGAACATTTGCATGCCACCTTTCATCTCCAGCAACACTTCACTTGCACAGGCCTAAGTCCCCTTGACATGGATTGTACAACCACATCAAACAAGAATTGGAAGAATCTGAAACCAAAGACACATGACTAACATTGCTAAAGTGCCTGCAACGCCAAAGAGGTTCATTAAATCCAAATGCTCTTTCATGAAACGCAAACAAAAAGTCGTGCAAGCACACAAGGAGCTGCACGTTTTGTAGCATTTCACTGTGACCATTGTGTTCAATGTATACAGGGGTGTAGTATGATATCACAACATATATTATGGTAGCCTTTTAAGACTTGTTTATAAAAATGGGCTGTATATATAAACTTGTCTAACAATGCAGTTATTTTGTAAATCTTTAGGTCCTTAGTGGATATTTAATATTTGTATGGTTCTGCTTTGCACAAAAATGTATAGATATTGCTTTCCACAAAGTCTGTTTTGAATTTCTAAAACTGTAAATGAAGTGTTTAAAATCAAATCATTGGAGATGTCAAGTATAGTGAAACCATGTGAGGGGTTTTCAATGTTCTGTTCTCTTGAAGACAAAGAGACTTAAGAGGAACAAATCATACTTTAACATCATCCAGGGGTCTTTTTTGCTTTCCGATAGGGGACAAATCACTTCATCTGATCATTATTTTGGGATTGACAGTCAGCAATGTTAATTATTGTAATCCATCACACAGCTACATAGCTGCATGACAAGACAGACGAGGAACAGATCCCTCAGATGTAGCTCTTTAAATTACTGGTGAGGATTGAGCTTTCAAAATATTACAGATTGCAAAATCATAATTGGTGATGACAGTGTGTTGCATATCAATTTCTTTCAAGCAGATCTGCAACAGCTCATCTGTGTAGACATACAAAAAATAATTTGTGTGAGTAAATAAATGCTGTGTGCTAAAAGGCTATCTCAAGGATCATTGGCTATCAAGCTTCATGGTGCTTGACTAACTGCTTAAAACACCTGCATGTGTTTGAGCATTACTACCAACAAGCTACTCTGCGGCAAGTCTCCTCCTCCGAAGTGTGACATGAATATGATGACAGCAAGATACTGAAGTGGTCAAAACATGACACGGATGTTGGCAATAAATACATTCTCAATAAACCCATAACAGTTAATTATCCGCCTCTGGTTTCAATCCCAGTTAACAAACCTCACTGTTAACATTTACAATATCTTCTAGAATATTAATGGGCCTGAACAGGAGCAGAATGCACTTGAAGACATTGAAATAGTTATGCTGATGATGCTTTTTCCAAATTGAGGATAACCTACGGTTTAATTGCCAGTTTACTCAGACTGCTCACAGCTGAAGATGAAGCTTGTCTGTTGAAGGACTCCATGTGGAGACACAAGAGCTATGTGGCATTCAGTGATGATGGGATGAGCACTTACAGGTCCATAAACATCTCATCAACACCTGCACAATGCACGCAGCTGCTGTGTCTGAAACTGCATTTATTTTTAGCTGAAGACATTGGTGGTACAAGTAATATATAGGTGCACAAGTAGACAATGACATAAGCTATTTTAAGTCTCTCTCTCTAACTCTCTAAAAAGGTCTACACCCAAACAATTTTAAATCATCTGTTGCTGAACTCACAACTCAAACCAGCTTGGTGTTGCATCAACCTCTGAAAGTAAATGCAGGACTTACACCTAATAGTTGACTGTTGCTTTCTACAGAGACACAATGCAATGCTGGATTTGTTTTCCTGGTCATCAGCACAACTACGCTGTAATTTTGACCTTTGGGTTTTATATTTATTGTCATCACCAGTCAATGCTATCATTTTAAAGTTTAGAGAAAAGCAAAGTCATACAGAAGCATACAAACATTGAGCTGAATAGATAGTCAAGTAATTACAGCATTCCCATGTTTTTGCACCTCTGAATACATACTGTAACTATCTGATGATCTCAATACAAAGTTTAGTGTACTTGAAAGTTCAGGTTGACCCAAAGCACTGCTTACCAGACAGAAATATCTATCGTGGCCAACATTGGAATGCAAGTAATCTCACTCAGTGTCTAAATAAAGTGATAAGTCTGTCAATGATTACAAGGATTTCATAAGAGCGTTTCTAAAAAGACATGAGAAGCAAAACTTCTGGAAGTCACAAACCGAAGTAAAAGTGGATCTAGGACATCAGCCACATTACTCCCCTAAATCCCTCCAAACACTAGCCCATTTCTTCGGCTGCACATTCCACAAGTGTTTGGGACACGCAGTGCCGACCCAGTAAGCCATTAACAGTCTGGGCCAATTAGCAAGGTTACTGGGCTCACCATCATTAGGGTCTTTTAATTGCGATGGCCTCCAGAAGTAAGTGGAGTTGTGATAATGACAGGGAGCAGCCGCACCAAAGTTTCCCAGCCGCTGGGGGTGTCAATTAGTTCCATGAGCTTCTGCAGCTTCTCCTTTAGAGCAGCCATTATCAACCGAGCACCCTGCTAATTCCCTGCGTAAACGTTGACTGTTAGCATCATAAAAGCGCGAGTGGTGGATAATGTCAAAGTGAAAGGATGGCGAAAGTATGCGGCAGAGCGGACAAACAGCGGAGAAGAAAAACAACACACGGTGGTGGTGAGGATAAGTGGCACACTCATGGGCTATGCTTAATGGGACACTGATGAGGTTTTAAGACTGCACTGCTGCTCACATAAAACAAAGTGCTGAATATGAAAACTCACCATCACACAAAAGTACTGTTGGGTAGTTGCCAATTCACATAAAAGGTGAATTCTGTTCTGGTGACATCTCGCTGCCTTTGCAGCCACGCCAGTCTGGCAGCACAATTCAACACACAAAGAAAGGAATTCTAGTCATGAAGTAATTTCTATTGTTCCCAGGTCAGCATCAGCTGCACAGTGTGAGGACAATAGAAACTGGTACTAAGCGGTGTACGTAGTGAAATACTCTTACTTCCGACTAGCACAATGGACAGGTATACGACTTACATTCCTACATACCAATAAACAGCAAGGTGTCAAGTTTGACAGACTACAAGAAGCAGCATTCAGATTTCCTGGACAGGTTTATCCATTTGCTCATACACGCAATTACGAGTTGAAATGGGTACACCTACCTAGCTCAAAATAATGTAGTCTAATATAACACAGCAATATCTATTATAATATAACAAATCCTACATTGTATATTCAGTGTGGGTTAAAAGTGTTTTAAGGAGGTGTTGAGTCAACTGTTGAAATGTATTATAAGGTGTTTTTTACTAATTTGTAGCTCTGAAACAATTAACTAATCAATGATCAATCCCCAGAAAAAAAAAATATTTGGATGGTCAATTAATCGCTAGTATATTTTCACCCCAGCTGCTAAATGTTGAGGATTTACTGCTTTTCTTGGTATTGAGATGTAAACCAAATATCTTTACAATTCAGACAGTTGGTCAGACAAAAGTAAATATCATCAACTTAGGCTTTGAATAACTTTTTTTTCACAATTTTCAGAGCTTAACATTTTGTCCACATAATTTTATTATTTAAGGTTATGACGCACTATACCTCCACAAATGTATATTTACATGCAATTGCTTTTACCGCATCTAACAAAGCAGCGAGCAGTGGACAATTCAGCTCTTAGGAGCGCCTCCACCACTGAACTGGAGCAGAGGATCATTCTGCCTTAAAGAGCTGCTAAAGCCACTCATGTTTTATCACTGCGCTCCTTGTCATGTTGCACGTAAAGAACACTTTAGTGTGGCAGGAGATAAACAAGGCCATAAGGAGCTCAGATTCAGTTTCCATTAGGGACATTGTCACCCTCTCTGGGGGAAATCTAAGCCAGTCATGTATACTCTTTTTGTTAAAGGCCTTTTGGCACTGTCACTTCTAAGAGATTGTCCCTACAGGCAAAAGAGCTAGTGGAGGTATGAAGAGGAAGAGCAAGCCTATCCGAATGTTGGATTCAAGGCTTATTGCTCCAACATGCAGAGAGCCCCAAGCAAATTTGCAAAAAGCTTTCAACAATACACTTTGTGCTCAGGGTGAAACCTAAATGATTGAAAGAACACCACAGTATCCGATAACTAAATTGATTAGTGAAGCTAAAACAAATATGAGCAATATATTACTATTGAGTTATAATCCTAATTTTTGACATTAAATAAAGATGAAACAGTTTACTAATTACTCTTGGTTTAGGATATTATCGTATATATGTAGCGTACAGTATTATTATTTGTCTTCAACTACGAATGAGAAAAGACCAGTTTTAAGCCTCAGTGTAACTCCCTGGTGGTCAGGGGCAGCTGACTGATGTGCAATCTTTAATTTAGCATGTTTAAATAACCTAGCATAGCCATAACATGCAGTTACGAGCAGTTTGGGCTGAACAAGCAAAACCTGTTGACACAAGTCTGAAACTGTAACTTACTGAATTATAATTACTCACACCTGAGAGTCATTAACTTTGATCAGCATGCCATTACAACACAGTTATAGCAATCAGTGGTCATGTTGACCAGAATTGAAAAGTTTTTTAAAAATGCATTAGATGGAAAGAGCACATGGCCTGCTGAACATGCAGAGTGAAAGGGGCCAACCAATAAGTATGTGCATCGCAGGAAACCATTTCCATCACTACATTTAGCCAATCCTAAGAATTAACACCTCATTCATTCAAAGGAATGTAACATTTGGAAAAACAAGTTGCTACCATATGTACTGTAGTGGAAGTCAAATATTCATGAACTGAAAGGCATTAGATTAACTGTGAAGATTGCTGACTAAAGCTCTGTATAATAAAATATTTGGCAGCCAAACCTGACCACCTACATCAACTCTTCCCTGAATCACTGGAGCTCTTAATGGAGACTGTTTCTCTTCTCCCTGAACTCCGGGCAGAAATCCCCTGGATTGAATGAACAAGCACTGTGTCTCCAACATGCCAATAGTGAAAGAATGGCTGATGAACATACCAGACGCAGTACATCCAACTGAAAGCTCAGGCTGAGCTCTGCTGCGAAGGCACTCTCTCTCAGATGATCCACTGTGGCTGAGGGGGAATAGTCCTGGTATGAATCACACTTGTCAAAGCTCTCGCTGGTGGCCATACATCAGTTTAAACTTTCCACAGCTCTCGTCAGTGATGCGGTCGGATGTTGACTCTACCCTGTGTGTCACGCACTACACTGACAGGTCGGCACCTACCTGGACACACACACACACACACACACACACACACCCACTGAATTTAAAAAGGAAAGGAATGCAATAGCAAGCCTCTCCCAGAGTGAAATAACATTCTGGGCATTCTCGAATCACGCCCATTTGGTCAAATGTAGCTGCAGTCGCTAGGGAGATGAGAAAATAATATCAGACAACAAATGATGTCTAATAGGGTGTTGGTTATCGAGTTTCTGTACCGTCATATATAGAGTGTATTGCTAATAGTACATGTGTCAGCAAAGTAATTATACACTTAGCGATACCTGTAATTTGTGGGTTACTCCCTTTTCAGTTTTAAGGGTGCACTCTCCCGTAGAGTTTCACGCTGCAACATATTCTTAAAAATGTTACTTAATCGTAGAACAAGACAATGACACTGTGGTGGGGGTGGCTTTGCTTATCTCCCTCTGCATCGTCATCATCTGGAGATCACGTTACTGCTGTTCACACTAAACAGGCTCCACAATCTGCTGCTTGGTAATCAGACCAGTTCACCACATCCTCTGCATTCACAATTAGGCCCTCCTCACAAAAGACAAACCACCACTTTGTTCGTCACTTGCAAGCTCTTAAAATGCACTGTTGCAACAGTGCACCTCAGTGCATTCAGAAGCATGCTAGAGACTTTGCGAGAAACATCCTCTGCCACCAAAAACTTTCGTGTCCCACAAAGTTTGATTTAATGTGAAAGAATGAACAGTCAAATATCCTGCGATGCCTCTGCTGAAACTGAAAACCACAGAAAAAAAAAAAAAATCTAACAGATGATACCAACTTCCTGCATAACTAAACATGTTCATCACCGAGGAAAGCTGCCTGTTATGTTCCTTGCTTCAGTTAAAACATCAATGCAGTTGTAAAACAAACAAATTCTTTCCTTGAGTTAGAAGGTAACCAGTTTTCCCTGTTGTCTTGAAAAGCCACTGCCCTGCTCTATCCAAAATTACAGTAGTCCGTTTCTGGTTCCTGGATGGTTTTAGGCCTATCCTACTGGAGTAACAGCACAGTTTACTATATATCTATAGATATATATAAAAAAAAAGAAAAGCAAAGCCTCCAGGAAACCAACTATAAAGTGAGAGGAGGGTTAAGTAGAGCATGCATCATAATGGAAAGGTACACAAACAGCAGTTGGTGGGGGTTTGGAAAAATGAGGTTTCATTGGGAATGTTCTGGAGTATACATGAACTCTGTGCAACACCTCAAAGTGCTTTCCCACCTGCTCAACTCGCAAGCAAGATCCATTTGTTTGTGAGCATTTGATTTAGCGAACTGGAGGAATAGTCGTGTCTAGACACTTTTAAGGAAAGGGAGTACAGTGTTGAACTGTAACTATAGAGGATCTGGCTAATTCAAAGTAATCAAAAGGTCCACTTTAGGAGAGAGAAGATAACTGGTTCACCAGTTTAACTAATGTGACATAAATACTGACTAAGATTCCGACGTCCAGCCCCTCCCCAAATCACAGGGACTGCTTAATGTGCCAAAAAAAAAAAAAAAAAAAAAAAAAAAAAAAAAAACGTCCCTGCTCTCCTGAATACAGATGCATTAACAGAGTGGAAGGTCTCCAGAAGAAGGTGGAAACCGGCACTGTGTGTGGACTTAAGTTTTCCTGTCAGTTAGACTGACTTTTAATTTCCACATACATCACGCATCGTTGGCCAAAAACAGCTCACATGCGAGTCCTGCACACGTTAACTGTGCATATTTGGCATCAATCATAATTTAGCAAGGCTCCACTGCCTTCTCTGCGGTTCCAACACTTTTTATGAACAGAAGAGTTTATCGGCTTTAATGACTTCAATAAACCTATGATAAAAGAAAATCAATAAAAAATTTAAAAAAAATCACAATAACTGCCATAAAACAACATATCGCATTAAATACAAAACATAAATGTGGCACGTAACCTTGTATAAAAAAAAAAAAGTGTGACGAGGATAATCATTCTGCTCCCCAAACCAATATGCGTTTAACCCACTTGAGTTTTGATTAATTGAGCTGCATCACAAATCAAATCCAGTTTTTGATTTAGCGGAGAGGCTTTAATGACGCAGAGACACCCAATAACGCCATGTTTACTTACCAAGGTGAGTTCAGTGATTTCAGGTGCCTTCTTCTCCACCTGTTAAATCTCGGCGCGCTCCTCGACGATACACCGAGCACACACCCAGCAGACAGCACTGGTCCCAGTTCAACTCGGGCTGGAACAACAACCGCGTCCAAAATGAGAGCAAACAAAGCAGAAAGCAGCGTTTTTAAACACTGGAGCGAGGATGAAGCGCTGGTAGTCCCTTGTCTCCGTCTCTATTCTGGTGTATCGGACGTTAAGGTGGTGGAGCGTAAGAACACCACCTGTGGCTGCGTGCGCAGTGGAATCAGTGGGAAGAGCTCAGAGTGCCATGTGCTATTACCAAAATAAAAGGTTTGACACAGGCAGCGAAACTGGGGCGTGTCGCATCAGAGAGGCGGTATGAGAGGAGGGTGCAGCAGTGATAATTGAGCCATTTATTCTGAAAACACTTTCGGGCTGCGTTTTGGGTCTGCGCGCGCCACCTGCTGACGTCGCGGAGCTAAGCAGCATGTGCTCCAACCAGAGCCACGTCAATTAACTAGTGACGTAGTTCCCCGTTCTGTCCTTCTGGCTTGTTAATTGAAGTTAACCGCCTTCACCTGGTTTCACGGGGTGTACGTAGGTTGCTGATTTGATGGGCGGACTTAATAACTGATCTATATCAAATAAATATAGCAGGTGATTGTACTGAAGCATAAAACAGACACAGAACTACTTCTACTCCATTTGTCAATAACTATTTCCTTAAATATCAATTATCCTTGTTTTTTCTTTTTTATTAAATTTGTATCTTTACTGAAGATTGTAATTTATATGTTCTTAAACTCATTATAATCTCACATTCTTGTCAGAGGCAATGTAACCCCCCTTTAAAATCAACATAAGAGTTTCACAATGAAAGACATTTATTAAATCTAAGCTACAGGAAATAAATTAATAACAATAATTAACAACAACACACTCAAAGTAGCAGACGCACTTGCTCTGCCATCACACATACGCACAAAAAACAGTACAAAACATTCATAGCCTTAAGGAATGGCTTGTTGCCAATCAGGTGTGCAAGTATTAATGTACTGTCTATCCTGCCTGTTGTTTCGCCTATATGTACATTTGTCTTGTTTAGTGTTGATGTATGTTATGTGCCTCAGTGTTACATATGTGCTTATTCTGTATGTACACTTTTCTTTTGCTTACTTGAATTGGTTTTGTCTATACATTACTGTCTGTTTATTGATGAATCTTAGTTTCATTATGTTTTTTGAAATTTTGTAATCTTAGGCTGTCTTCAAAAAATTTGGCCGGGGACAGCAGATGAAAATTAGCCTCTCTGGCTAACTCTGGCTCACTTACAGTAGTACTATTGATGCATTGTCCCTGCAAAAATAAACAGCAAAACAATGAATCTCCTTTTTTCACATTTCTTAGATTATTTATATATATATAATATATAATTATTAGATATATTAGATTATAATCTAATCTAATCTAATCTTATATATATATATATATATATATATATATAGACAAATATTTTTGAAAGGTGTAACATAGTCAGACTAAACATTCATGATAAGTGTGATCAACACTGTACAGTACATGCTCTTTATAGAGGAGAAGGAAGATGCTGTCATTGAATGTATTTTGATTTTATTGTGAAGCTATACTGAAGCTGTCGTCCCTGCTAGTCAGCTCCATACTTGCCTTAAGTGTTTGTTCAATTATGTATGACAAGCATTTTACAAAATGAACACAAGTTACTTTCAGTATCACTCTGTAATGTTTATTGAAAAAATTACGTACCATACATATGCGATACATTGTTTTATAAGCAAATATATATTATACTTTAAATTTGATAAAAGGTTACAGTCTGTACAATCATGAATATTCAAATAAATTTGCAAAATGACCTCATAATAAGGATGTCTAATTACGTAACACTTGTCAAATGTTGCACTGGTACAAACATAAGTGATTTTAGAAATACGGTCAAAGGGAGAATGTTAATCCTGTAAGCAGAAAACATTGTATAAGCAGTTGTAGTAGAAATGAATGAGCTGGGAATGTTAAATGGATAATTAAAAAAAAAAGAAATATCATGAAAGGTCAGATTTGGCCCATATAGCTTTACTTCAAATACTTCTAAAGATCACTCAACCATTTGTTTTCGAGTCAATGTCCATTTTTAACTTTAGAGTTATTCAATGCAGCTGATCCAATGATGATCCAATTTACAGAGGTTTGCCATTCAATTTCAGAGCAAAGCAACTTCTCTTACAACACATTACATGATCTATCTCATTACTTTAACAATTGGCATTCCACTCCATGGCTTCAAAGAGATAAAAAAAAAGCCAAATATTCTTTAATGAAGAACTTGCTTATGACAACAGTACACACATTAATTATATTTGCTCTTCTGCATAGCCTCGTGAAAGGCTGTAAACTTCTCTTGACATGTCCGAGCCCTTACTGTGCTTTATTTTAAGCACATATGTTTGTGTGGTTTCCTCAAACTTGTCCATGGTATTTTCAGAGATCTGAAAGAAAATCTGAGTAAGATATTTGAAGGAAACATTAATCAATCGCAATGCCTGAAAAAATGTGCCATCCTAATTCATTAATTCTCAACAGCGGTTTGTGATGGCACTGTGGTGACGCAAAAGCTGAATGCAGCATCATACTGTATCAGGACCTCAGGAGGAACAGCACTGTTCACTGGGAAGGAATGCAAATTTCCTGCAGCTGCAAATAGTTGTGGAACAAGAAAGTCCATTCTTTGCATCTGAAACAGTATCATCAGCATTCATTCTTTCCTCTCAAATAGTGTGTGTGAAAACACTCTCCAAGACTCAGTGGAACACACACACACACACACACACACACACACACACACACACACATGCACTCATGCAGGGAGGTGAGGTGAGAAACCACTCATTGTCCCTGCCTTCCCCTCTGTTCTGGGAAACAAAGGGAACATGCAGGTCTGACTAGGTTTGGGAGTGTGCTGGGTGTAACGGGATGAAGAAATGCTGGAGTGTCAAAGCGAGATCTGTTGGAGAGAGCTGAGTGAGTGGTTGGTTGGGCTCTTTTGAGTCCAGGTGGATGTGGGCAAGCAGGAAGTGAGGAGATCAAAAAGGTGCCACGTAATTCCCAGGAAAAGTCCCAAAAGCATGAGTCCGTTCTGACGTACCTACAAAGAACAGAGCACACGCTGTGGTCACACAACAGAAACAAACAAATGTCTGCATTTATTCTCAAACTAAAAAAATGCACAGTTTAATTTAAGTTAATTGTGCCAATTACATCTGCAATGTTTCATGATGTCCACTAGAGGGAGTACTTGTTTTGATATTGGTCACAATGAAACCAAAATAACTAAATCAAGGCTAACTTTTCTGTTTGCAGCTGCCTTTTATTAAATAATTTCTGACACAAAGTGATTTAGAAATTAATCACATTATTCCTTACCTACAAACCAGCCATCATCGCATTTCTCCATCACTCTTACAATGTCTCCTTCTCTGAGCTCCAACTCATCTGAATTTTGTGGTTTGTAGTTGTAAACAGCTTTATATCTAAAATAGGGATCAATAAAAAAATTGATTTTTAAAAAAGTCACCAAAGCTGCAAACATGCAAAAAATGTGGAGACGTACGGTTGGCGTTGCCCCACTGCTGAATCAGGGTTGTTTGGCAGGGAGCTACTGTGTGGATTAAATCGAGCAGCCTGGTTTGGGATCGCACCCTGGAAAAAATAGAAACCTCACATCAGTAATTATGAAATATGGAATGATAAGCAACAGTCCTATGTACATAAATAGTGACACCACGGGTGTGGACATGCAGTGACTTTCTCAGGCAGTGCAGTGAAAGCAGACCTGTGAGGGGTCAGTGTATCTGGGAGGCGTGTTCGCTGTGGAAGCTCCTGCTCTGTGTGCAGACGAGGATGACTGAGTGGAAGGTGAAACAGCTCTAGCCACGGAGCTATGGTTAGCAGAGTGTGTCCCAGTCCAGTGGCTGTTCTGGTTGCTGAGTGAAGTATTTTTGGAGGGCCACCGATAGGCCGTCTCCTTGGCTACAGGTGACTGGGTGGGGGAGCGCGACTGTGAAACTGGGCTGCCATAAGGTACAGGTGAAGACGGCTTCAGTGGGGAGTGCTCAGGTTTGGGGCTGAGGGAAGTGGGGGAGAAAGGGGACAATGGTGACCGCGGGCAGGGGGAGTGGAGCGGACGCCCTGGACTCTGAGGTGCAGGGGAGCCAGGAGAAATGGGGCCTGGTGAGAAGTCATCAGTAGAGAATTTGGTGCGGGGCATCTTGTTGACCTGGACATAACTGGCCGGGAAGATGCCACTCCGGCTGGTCCCTGAGATCCTCCCCTCTAACCACTTTTCGTCAACACGCCTGGTTATATCGATCGTCTCACCCTAAAGACAATAATAGAATTAAGAAAACTTCGATATTACACAGAGAACAACACATTATCCAATGAAATTTAAATACTTAAGTGTTTGTATATTGCCTATGCAATTCTAGCATGCCAGTAATATGCAAACCTTGTAGCTGTGGCCCATAGCAACCACAAATCATTTTTACATGTTCTCACAGTTTTTGTGCAGATTAAACAAACAACATATTCCATCTTGATCATTGAGCTTTAGAGGAGCTGGTTGTTAGAGAGCAAGCTGTTTACCTCTTTTTCCAATCTTTGGAAAGCTAACCAGCTGCTGGTAGCTTTCCATTTAGCATACAATACTCACTTTCCGAAAAGAAAGTTCAACAGGCAGGTCAGCATTAAAGTTGAACAGAGCCACAGCTTCCCCGTAGTCCAACACCTGTAGAGTGGGGGACTTAATAGGTGTCGGCTTCTCTGTTGGAAGCAGAATCTATAAAAAACGAGGGAAAGAGTTTTGAGCTAGTAATCACAGGGTTTAGATAACCAGCACAAAGCAACAGTGCAGAAAAACAGCATCAAATGAGACACATGAAGAAATTCACCTCCACATAAGATGTGGGGAAAATGCCAGCTCTTCCGTGATGCTCTCCTTCAAACCAGTTGGCATCTACCTGCCTGTGGATGTAAACAATGTCGCCTTTCTGCAGCATGAGCTCCCTGAATAAAAGAATAAGATGAGTATTTCAAATGTACATCATGAAGAGAATTTAGACTCCAGATTTGACAGCTTTAAATCTGATGCTGGTGCTATAACATAAATGGAAATCACTATGGAAATGGCCTATCTATCATTTCAGCTCACACTGTAACTCACTTGGGCGACTGAGCCTGGAAATTGAACTTGACTCGCGCTGCTTTCATCTGGAAAAACAAACAAAGCATACAGCGTTTAGGTATTTGTACAGATGCACAAACAACTCAGAATTAACTCTACTATTAACAAAATAATATGCTGCTTAAACCCACATAACAAAATGGATTTTTAACATTTCAAGCCTTTAAGGAAACAAGAAAATCATAGAAACATACCTTTTTCTCTTCTTTCTTTGGTGGGCGCTCCATGGTGTCATTTGCAGGGGAAAGGCGTTCTACTGTAGAAGGAACGTAACAGCGGTATGAGTGGAGTCTAAAACATGCAACTCTTTTGTTCAGCAAATGTTTGTTTTTGAATGTGTTGCTATGAAAAAGCAATCACGGCCTTAACGACTACATAAATTCAAAACGGAACTTGGAAATGACTGAAGCTGGCTCCATTCTGGACTAATTTCCAGGAAAAACAATAGGATAAAGCTAATCTTTAATCAGGTCTTCCGAGTTCCACTTCCTATTTTTGTGGGCTTCCTCTCCAACCATCTACGGCACCTTCTAATTCTGTAGGAAAAAACGACAAAAGCTTTCCGTGTTCACATCAGCTTCATCTAAAATGCGAAATACCCGAGCAGAAGACAACTGTGGCAATGAAAGAGAATCATGGGACTGTCAATTAGATTACTGAAAGCCGACATCAAATATATGCTGCTTGATTAAATGAGTGGCTCGCACACTGAAAGTGGACATGTCTTTTGTTGTGTTCAAGTTGGTTCAAGGAAGAGCAGAACATGATCAACTTATGAACAGTACAGAGCGAAAGACAATGAATACTATAAACGTCTTAAAATCAGTATCAACACTATGGCAGAGACAGTGAGAAAATCAAAGTGTGAATCCGTGTTGCACAGCCAAAAGAGAAGAAACTCCATGTTTACCATATGTGGGAGCAGAGGTCAGTGATGTGCCAACAGACTGATGGACAGGCTGCCTTGCTGCTGATGAACTGCTGAAAAAGTGAGAAAAAAAAGTAAAATGTTATGTTTATATTACTGTCACTGTGTCTCCCAAACAAGGGGAGGGTTTCTAATGATATCATGCAACAGTCAAACACACACACATACTGAAATACACACAGTTCAATTGTGCTAGAGGACAGTGTGTGTGTGTGTGTGTGTGTGTGTGTGTGTGGCGTATTCCTGCAGATTCACTGTACAACACATCTGCTTGCAGCTGCTGGTTTTGTACACTGGACAGAGATAAGACAAATAATGAGACAGCTAGAACGCCATGCAGATGATACTGTGTGACTGCGGTTTAGGTCTTTACAGCCCCGAAAACTTGATAAGTATCATGAGTCTAGTTTTTTCTGGGTTTAGAATTAATCCAAGACCCAAAGCTTGCTGCCTGGCCTCTTCTGAATTCATTTGCATATTTTCAGACAGTGTTGTTTTGTATTCCAGTACTTGCAGCTGGACAACTTGTCTAGAAAAAGACGATTTCTTTCTGCTGTTTGGTTTAATTTCACATGTCCTTAGCAACAGGCTCTTGAGAAAAAAAAGCCCCCCTTATCCCACCAAGCCAGAAAAGGTCAAACCATGAACTCAACTTAGCAAACAACAGTGAGAATCCTGCAGGAGAGCATTACGCACATGGTGAGAAATGTGGAATGCAGCCTGCTGTTTGAAGCAACACATACTGTACTTAAACTTGTTAAACTTCAACAGCTTCTGAACAGAATCCAGCACAGAGAGTCACCTGACCAACTAACAAAACAGACACCCTGCAAAGTATTAATGGCCGCGCTGTCCAATCACAGTGCTGGCTTTCTTAAAACAGCAGGAAGCAATGGCCAGTTACTCCCACCTGATGAAGCAATGTCAAAGTGGATTAAGAGGCTGGGTGTTGAGCTCAGAGGAGGTCTGTTATGTGGTGATTGTACCAGGCTTTTCCATTACCCTGTCCGGCATGTGCCTCTATTATACAATCCACATATTGAAAAAAACACCACTATATCATGTATTTAACATTAGCAACATTAAAACTACTTTCTTGATATATATCTCATTAAACTCCACTTGTACACTTGTTAGTGAGCAAATTGCATCACTGACAGTAACATGGACAGAAATCAGGAAAACCACAGCTTTGTACAAAATTAAGTAAAAGGTAAAAAATGCCAAGCAACACATAGCATTCCTAGTCAGTATTGAAAGCTCTGAATATATACTTTAAACAGTCTTATTGGTATGTGTTAGAACAACTGTACACGTTGAGTAAAATCTATATTTGAGTGAAATTGACTGTTGTCATGTAATACAATATAGGTATAAGTTATGATGTAGAAGAACACCTTTAGTGGTTTCTATTGTAGAAAAAGTCATCTCAGATGATAAAAATTTAAGTTTTGAATAATTTGTAACAATCATATTCCACATTGCTTTCTGAAGTAACTGACCTGTAGTATGTAGTCTCAGTTTTTGAAGCAGTTACCGGATCCCCACCTCTGGCCTCCTGAAAGCAGAGTGAACATTAAACACAGTTTGTTCCCTGCAGCCTACTGTATCTCACAGCTCAGAGGAAATCTCCCAACAACTCAGACAAAGTAGAGGTGCTGACCACTCCCAAAGGAGCAAGAAATCCCCTGGGTCCTATCCTCCTCGGTCTAAAAACAACACCATTCCTGGTCTGTCTGAGCTGCCAGTGATTTCAGTCAAATCACAACCTATGAAACAAATTGAATCACAGAAGAATCAGGAACCGGCTCAAGAATCAAAAACGTTTCCGGCAGGGTCACATCCAAGTTGCTTGGGGATTGCAAAGGGAAGTTCTTAACAACATGATCAAAATATATGATTGAAAGGAAGTTTATTGCAAAAGTAAAAATTATTTGGCAGCAAAATTGGCATTTGGGTGGGGGGCAATTTGCAGGCAGGCGATTAACATAGCAGATCAATCCAAGAGCAAGGCAGGCAGGCGATTCCAGGGCTGTCATCCAGGTCAGAGAGGGAAAACAACAGACGTGGCTAGCAAGCTAGTAAGCAGTGAGGGTCTCACTGAGACTCACAGCCTTCATTGAGAGTGGAGGAGTAAAGGTGAGGGTCGGTGAGAATTCTGCTAGATTGGGGGGGGAGGGATGCTTTAGCGGAGAGAGAGACGGGAGGGGGGCTCAGTACCTCACCCCGGCCTCGACGCGGCTTCTTCTGGGAAAGTCTCCTCTCCAGGCCCTGGATCTCCGAGTCCAGCTCAGCCTCAAACCGACTCAGCTCAGAGACTAGACTGGCCTGAGCCCGAGCAATGATGGAGTTGGAATGGCAAAATTAAAACACTAATACAGTGTACTAAAACAACGTTTGGAGCTAATGGTGTCCCTTTTTAAGGATTTCTAAGACGAAACCTCGATAGAGTGAACACAGACATTTTTATTCTGTGAAAGCAGCTCACCTCAATTGATGGGGACTTTTCTGTGTCAGGTTGTTTCTTCGGAGTTACATGAACCTAAGGACAGAAAAAGGAAGTGACAACATTGAACAGAAGTTTCCCCACATACTGTAGTAGTTTTATCCAGCCATGCTGCCACCATTTCCCTTCTGTTTTTTGAGGAATTAAGAGGGATTTGGAACCAACTGAACAGTCTGTCGCACAAAGATTTTGACCAAATAGAAAATCTGACAGCAATATTACCGTTTCTATAGAGGGTTAAGAGAAAAAAGTCAACTGAACATCTCATAACATATTTTTGGACGAACTGAATTTTTATCTGGTCATTTCTAATGCAGAGGATGGAGCTTTTGAGGACAGATAGAGAAGCAATTGAAAGTAGCCAATTAAAAGTCAAACTCAAAAAAGTTTTTAAAATGCAGGGATGCAGGCTGGATTTCAAGATGACAGCAAAGATGTAAGGAAACACCCATATATTTCTTTCATATTATAATAAACTTGATTTCACTACCTAGCCAATACCACTTTCACCCTCTCTTTACAAAGACTTAACACCTAGGGAGCAGCTGATTCTATCAAACATTACTTTAAAAGGCTCTGCTGGCGAGAACCACGGACCCTCGTCTCCAATTTCAGGTTTTATTTGTAAAAACCTTGGCTGAATGTGCCCCTGTGAACGCCAAGGCCTTTCCCTCAGCTGGGAGTCATCCTCACTACAATCACAGACTGTAATGTCACTGTGAAGCAGCACAACACCTGATATGGTCTGGGCGCTGGTTTTCTAAATGCTGTCCAGGGGATAGAACGTGGGCTGCTGTCATGAAGAGGAAATGAAATAAGTCTCCATGCTGTGAGCCATTATACACCACAAGAGGTTAACGCCATAATTCGGATCACAAGACACCTCAGCTCCCGTGGGGGAGTGGAAACAAAGAATCCTTTTCTTCACAAGCGCAGACACAAGGCACAATATGCACCAGATCTGGGACATTGTTGCAAGAGCCATTAAAAAGAAGAAGAAGAAAAAAAACACTCTATAACTCACCAGGGATGTTTGAATACAGTGACACATACAATCGGCTGCACACTCAATTACAGCAGCTGGACAGTGCAGAATACACAAGACAATAAATAACAACCCCAAACTTAAATAAATATGAGTCAGAGTGTCACCAGCTGATAAATCACAGACTTTCAGCACAATACCTGATAGAAATTTCAAGATAGATTAAGTATTTTCTTGTCTGAAATGCCGAATGAATGAATTTTGGATCCTCTGAATAAGAGAAGAAGTGAGCATATCTGGTGGCAAGCAGCTGGCAAACTGTGAAATGATCACACTCACAAGTTACCTCGCGTGAGAAGATGAAATGTGAGGATTATAGGCTTAATCCTTAAAGAAAAGGTGCCCATCCTCAAACCTATTCTTGATCCTCCACACTAAGAAAACAGTGCAAGACCACACAAAGAATTCCAGTGATTAGAGACAACAACAATGCTAGATAAATCTAGAGGTTAAAGAATCATGCAGAAACATTTTTTGTTTCTGCTAGGGTGATATTACAGCTTAATTTTAAACTATGACTGCGTGTGAGGTTGTTACCTGGCTGTGGATTTCTGAGGTGCTGCTCTTCCCAGGCTCAAAGTCGAATATGCTCCTCGGTTCAGGGTGCTGCTTTCCCGGGTCTGCCACCTTATCTACATCCTCGCTCCTGAAACATAACACCCCGACACACACACCACGGACAGCAGCTAAATCATGGCTTCATTGTAAGTGCCTGTAACAACAAATCCAAACTTGTCTGTCCCACACGTTTTCCCTCCACTGCTCCTGGCCTTTTTGATTGGTATTCACATAAGACGCCACCTGCAGTGCTTATCTGTTGTGAGGAATAACTTCATATTGGTTTAAATAGCCTACTAGTACTTGAAAAGAAAAAAAGAAAACATCAGTATACTGTTAAATCTCCTCTCTTGCTAAACATTGTATCAGAAGGGGAATTTGGATTTATGTCATTTCTTGTCTCTTTAAAACATTTGTGCATGGAAAAGGAACTTTTGCATCAAACTTAGCTGTCTGGTCTAATCTTTGCGTAAATTATGTCATTTTATTTCCGCTTTTAGTTAATTATTATTATATCTAATCTCCAAAAAGTAACTGCGAAAAGGAAAGCTAGCTATTTCAATCTTTTACCAGTCTTTGTGCTAAGATATGCTAACTGGCTGCTGGCCATATCTACATATTTAGGCATGTTTAGAGTACAGAAGAGAGAGCGTTAACAATCTTCTCATCTGTCTCTCTGCAAGAAAGCGAGTAAGTGTATTTCCTAAATTGTCGTACTATTCCTTTAAGTCTGACTCCCGCCTTTGTGCCATTCTGTGTCCAGTGACCCCGAAGCTGTTACATCAAACCAGTGAAAACTCACCAGTCTGGTAGAGCTCCATAAGGCGTCAGTCTGAAGAGGTTCTTGTCTGCTTCATTACTTTCTTCTGTGTTGGCAGATAACTGGAGGCCTGCAGATCAGTGGGTCAGTGCAGATCAGTCTTCAGTAAAAACTGATTATGTAACTGGACAGGATAACAATGTGGACTTTGGTGGATTCACTTACGTTCGGCTGACCACTGCTCCGAATCCTCCAGATCAGATTCTGGTCAACGACAACAGAGAGGCTTTTTTTAGACTAACAACACTGAACGACATTAGTTTATATTGATAAATCAACCAAAATATCATTCTTATCCATTTGTCATGCTCCTATACTCCTTTACAATATGACTGGATTTGTCTTATAGTAAAACACTCTTATCAATATTTTAGATCCTTTACAGAAGTCAAATGAAAAATGTCCCAGTGTAAGAGTTCTCTGATACAATTAAATCAAACATTACAACTCACTTCCACCTCACATCCTCATACTGGACTTCATTAGAGAATTCAAAACTTAAAACCCATCACGTTGACTACAATAACTCCATCTTATTTCCATTGATTTCAACTCATTGTTGAGCTATGCTTTGTTGCCTGTTATGTGCGTAATGTTGATTTTTATTACAGATTTTATATGATGTGGCATGAAAGGTGCCATCAAATAAAAATGTATCATTATCATCATTATTGTTAGTAATACTAATATTATTATCAAATGGAGAAATCCTGTATTTGCTCTACCAAAGCTCCTCAGAAGCACCTCAGTGAGTAGTATGCTAACTTTGTAGCTGTACTCCTCGGTGCTTTGAAATCCACCAAAACCACCTCAGTGCAGCGATGTTGACGTGAACCACACACATAACACGGAATGTGCTCCTATTAAGCAACACATAACAAATGAACAGCTAGATTTAGGAGGGGCAGAAATAATAAGCTGGATTATTGTCAGAGTTATTAAGCAGAGATGACATAAGACTTTAGGGCTCTTTCATCATGTCTTATTTTGCCCCTGCAATAATCTGTTTGCTGGATCACCTCTGTAGGACCTGACACTGGCAGAGAGGAATTCACTCTGGTATTGTGTTTGTGCGAAGAGGAGGAGGAGGAGGAGGAGGAGGAGCGTTCTTACCCTCTGGCTTCTTGTGAATCTGTCTGAACATGCTCTTGTACCAGTCTCTGGGCTTGTTCACACTCTGGTATAAGAAAAGAGGTAAGGGTGCAGAGGTTAAACAAATTTGGTGAATTAGAT
This sequence comes from Ophiodon elongatus, assembly GCA_016806645.1. NCBI lineage: Eukaryota > Metazoa > Chordata > Actinopteri > Perciformes > Hexagrammidae > Ophiodon > Ophiodon elongatus. The sequence goes on from JACSYO010002128.1 coordinate 1,751,430, forward strand.
TTACACAAATACAACACCATTGGATTTAGCAGGAACTAAATATGTTGTTGAGAAGAAAAAAGATAAATTAATATAATGTAATGCTAGTTTATCAAACAGTACATTCCGTGTCTTTGTCTTACTGATCTGGAGGCAATGGGCATCCCAGTTTCATCCACTGGACCGATTCCTGAGAACTTGATAAGCCTCTCCTCCTTGGTGGGCGTCCAGCTGTGTGGTAAAGTGGTGGAGCCCTGGACACCGTTGGACAATCCACCTAGGATACAATCACAAAAATAAGAATTCAGAAATCATGTTGTGGTGAAGTATACAGCCACTGATCTGGTTTTAATCCCGACCACATCACATGAAACCCGTCTAAAGTATCGTGTACCACTTTACACATCAACTGACATTTCAACTGCATTCATCTGTCACTCTTCGACTGCTTCAAATTCAGTTTCCTTCAGTGGTTGCTTGTCAGCTAATATTTCAGCTGCATTCATGTTCTCTTTGAACAACATTTTTAACTCCTTTCAAAGCTTCCACTTCCACATTTTAACTGATACTACAATTTATCAGGCATTACACTTAAATTAACACATTTGAATTTGATCCAGTGCTGGCACTTTAAAATGTTTCAGCACTTGAATTTTGACTGCTACTTCATCTACAACTTTAAAATAGGTTCATTTCAGCAGAGAGCACACATGCATTTTGATCAGTTAATTTAGACCTAGATATGTGTTTATTTCCTTGAAACTTATGTTCAGCAAGACACTTGTGTTATGCATAGATTTAAAAAAAATAATTAAAAAAATAATCATACCATGCAACTGTGAGGGGCCATAGTAAGATCCAAAGCTGAGAGTTGTTGGTCCACTTCCATTCACGTCTGACAACTTTAGAAGGACAGCAGAATTATATCTGCATATTAGTAATACAACCACTCAGTGTCATGTAACTGACAAGTGCAACAGTGATGGTTTCAAAACAAGGCTGAACGTACAGTCTGTGATGCATCGTTTTTCCACAGGGAGGAGCTCTTGTTTACTGAATTCCATGCACTCAACCTCGGTATTGTTATTAACACAGCCTCCAGGAAATTACTGCGCATACCTTGTACTTCTCTTCACATGACAATCCTGCAGAGCGAAAAGGGCTCAGAGGAGGCGTAGGGAGTCCAGGGGAGATGACCACCTCATGGGTCAGCTCTGGAGAAGTTAGGATTTGCTGACCTGATGAAACTCCAGGCTCCCCGGAGAACATAACCCGGGAGCCATTTGGATCGCCAACCACTTCCGCACATTGCTAAACATTAAGGAAATGAGAAAGGCTGATGATTAGAAACAATGTGTGAACTTTACTCCTGTCATGTCTTCTCCTGTTGGCCCTGGGTAAACACTGCTCTCTACGGGAGGTCATGTGAACTTATTAGCAGCCCAGCTATTCTCCAGAGAATAACTCGCCTCAGTGGGGGAGCCTCTGATGAAAAGGCCCCTAATTTATTTAAAGCAGGACCAGTGGGAAGTGGTGTTCCACCCACTTCATCATCTCTCTTGCCACAATTGCAGAAAGGCCTCATTCAAAGTGCAGAGTGGGGGCACTGAAACAGGAGAGGACCATTATGAGCCCATTAACTCCCTATTCACCAGGCCTCCCTATTCTCCAGCCAAGAGGTGGAGCCGGGGCCACAGAGGTTGGGAAGGGGCCGTTGATGTCAACTTCAAAGTCCAGCAGGGCTAGCAGTGGTCTTGTGGTCTCCATGGTGATATATTTACGTCCCTCGTCCGTGATGGCTAGTCCAGCTCTTTTATTGGAGCGCGATGTATTTGAATCAGGTGCTTTGGTTCTCCCTGCGTGGTTGCCGGGGGTCATGGGAAAGCCCATGTGCCTTTGAGGCAACGGTAGAACTGCTATCTGCACCAAAGGCATGATGTGGTGAAACTCGTCTGTCTCCTGGATTTTGTGGGTTTAATGTGCTTATTCAAGACAATGTCATTTGTTCAACTGTTGTAAAAGTCAACACTTTGCATAATTACAAAAAAATGGCTTTACCTGCGACTGCATGTGATCTGTTATGGTCCTTGTGTGACAGATGTCAAATGCTTGTGTTGAGCATCAAAAGTACCTGCAAAGACATGCAAAATGAAAAAGTTATATGATAGTACACTTATATTTTCTATAAGGGGGGGTTGCAATATTTGTATCAAAACGATGAGCTATGTTTTTAAAAAAGGGAAATTGAATAGCACCTTCAGATGCTTTATCATCAGATCAAGATGATATTGTTTTTGTACCTGAAATCATTGCTGGAGCAAACTATTCAGATGTCCACTCCAATTGGCTGCTTTCATGAAATGTGCAGTCAGGCATAAAACAACTTTCTCTTCATGTATTATTACCAGTTCATGATTGCTCTACCTTGAGGAAAACATTTTGGAAATATTGGAAATGGTATATTGGTTACCCACTGTTAACCGTTAACAGTGGGTAACCAATATAAAAAAAAATTGTGTCGCTTTATTTGGATTGAAACACTAAAAAATTAGCTTGAGTCTTAGTTACAATCTCACCGCTGTCACCAAATTGTTATGCAAATGTTGCGAAATCTTCAATGTTGCACGGAAAGGCATGACATCACATTTTTCCAACAGAGCCTTCAAAGCAGGATAGAGCTTCAAACCAGTAAGTGAAAGACAGACAGAAATACAGAAATTGTTCATGTAAAATGCCCTAAACTGCTCAGTTAAATTCCTCAAAGAACAATCTGAATGAGAAAATAGGTTTTCAGGGCCTAAAGTTAAAGAGTTAAAGAGATCCGTAACTTTTTTTTCATTGCAGATATTATCCAATCAATGTCTATGAAAATGATCCAAACATCTGAAGATTGTATCCCTTAGAATTGTGTTCTGAATCTTTCAGCCGGCTCTTTTTTAACCCTTTGAGTCATTAGTTGTGTCATAAATCACATGTTTCATCCAGGCAGACTTGACAACAGTTCCATTATCTCCTCCCACTTGTATTCCAAAGAGGGAAAGTTAGCGTCACCCACTTTTCCCTTTTACTGAGGAAAAATCCACCCAACAACGAATGTGACTCACAGGCCTGCTTCACTTTTCCCAGTCATACAATGCCGTAATAATCTGGATTTGAGGGGCTGGGTGATGGAGAAGGTCGGCTACTGAAAGTGGAGACCAGCTTCCAATCAATTGCACCTCAGAAAAACAGATTAGGCCCTGCTGTTTCAACATCAAAGGCATGGGGAAAATGAGAGGAAGGCCATTTCCGCTCCTGTATGCGGCAGGCACCTCTCATCTACAGTGGCTACATGGCCCATAATAACATTGTAGGCATAGAAACCACAGCCGTGTACAGCCCTGCATATGTGCACCCTGGCCCTCTGCAGAAACAAGGTTGTTTAAGTCTTTGTAAATTTGGACTGTGGTCAAAACGTATCTCATCTTGTCTTATCTTGGGGGTAAAACAACACAGATTGTGAACCAACAATAGGGTTAATATAAGGCTATTTTTTCCTGTTCTGATGCAAACTATAGCTGTGTAGCTTGGGAAGAAAGTAATGGCCGAGTCTGGGCCAAGCTACTACTGGCTGAGAGCTGCCCAACACAATTTTCACAAATTACTTTTCCATGTGGCATTTGCAGTTGAGCATTAGAGTCTATAATCCTTGTGGTCAAGTCCAAGAAAACTATACGCACTCTGTGTCTCTGTGCACAAGGTTAGGACATAGCACAGAGCGCATACACTGATAGAACCAATGCTCCAGTTTCCAGACAACGATGTCACTCTCTCTGAGTCATCATCTCCCAATAAACTGCCTTACATAACGGGATAAAATGGCATCTGGGCGATTGTGTGTACAACAATACCATTACTGCACAGGCATGACAGATGACTTATCATTGCCCAAAGCAATCTCAGCCAGACGATTATCTGTCCAACAATAGGAAACACTGCAAACAAGCTACATTTACAAGTAAAGACTTAACTAACCTAATTTACAATGTGTTTGACATGCTGGTTCTTATTTACACCAAATCTCCTCACGGCAGGCTGCCATGCACTTTAAAGGCCCCATCACACTGACGAACTAGATGAGTAATTCATTGGCATTTTTAATGAGTAGTGTTTCCACACAGGCCTCTTTAATACAGAATTCCTGAAGAGCAAAGTAGCTCCTTTTTCAAGACAGCTGCCTTTTTCCACACCCATGCATTTTATAATTGTTGTTGTTACTTGAAAACTATTAACAAATATATTAATAAAATGCGGGATTGAATTAACTGCGCTGCCATAAAGTTGGGGGACTCATAAGAGTAAAAAAGAAAGCAGCAGAGACAGAATTATTCTGACCTTTGGTCTCGCTCCAAAAGCAATGGATCCTACATTTTATCATTTTTCCTGATATTTGTTCTTCTTATAAAATATAAATTTGCCTAAATATTATTAGTATTATTTTCCCTAGATTACTAAAAAGTTGACTTGGGAGCTCAATTCACTCAGAGGCCCAACATACTGAGAAGCCCAGCTTTATCGACATCACATCCTGATGAGTAAGCTCATGTCATAACAGTGTCTCTGTGTTTCATTTCTCTGGGGAGTTGAATCAAACAGGGAAATCCTCCAACAGCGCATGCATCCCCCCATCCAGAGCATCAAACACAATCCTACCTAATAAGGAAAAATCTGTGTTGATATCTAGCAAATCCCTGTCCCTTAAGCCTGGCTCTCCCTGGGTTTGCTCTGAACACCCAGTGCATTCTCACATCATTACTGAGACTCAACAGCAGAGGCAGCTATACGCTTTCACATGGATACAGTTTTTCAAACTGGTGGTATGTGACTGATTGATGCCATCTTTCTGAGATGTGTAAACTTTATGGCCCAAGTATTAGTTGAACCCCTGCTAAGTGAGAGGTCCATTATCACCACAGGATCAGTTTTGGGATGGAAGGAAAAACGGAGCCATAAAAGGTCTATGTGCTTCTCGGCTGAGAATGAGATGATGTCCTGCATTTTATATTTCCAGATTACTGCAGAGTATTTTTTGTTGGATTCTGCTTTGCATTTAGTCCGATACAGGGCAACTAAGGACATCCAAAATAAAAATCAGGGGATTTTAGTATGAAAAGCTCTGCCTCTGTCCCCCAGGAAACTCATCCGGTCTTGAAGATGCACAGAGCCAGATGTGAAACTCTGTAACCTGATCTACAACACAGAAGTTTACTAGCTTCACAACATAATCAAATCAGACATTTGTGTTGCAATATATAAAAAATAAAAATAAAATAAAAAGTTACATTAGTGAGGTTTTTTGTTGCCTTCTTCTTTTACCCATAAGGCGCGGGTGAGGAACCAGACTATTATGTGAAGTTGCTGAGCCAGAGCAGACCTACTCAGCAGCTACAAGGTCAGTGAACTTCACCACACCCCTGATTCCTGTGAATCACAATGGGAGGTTTGCACAGCTGGGAATAGCAACACAACAGTAATTCAATGGAAACACTATTGCAGAAAAGAAATTGGCAAATTTTAAGATTATTTGAAAAAACAAAACCATTCACTCTACAGTTATCATTCAGTTGCACAGAAACGGATGACAAGTGAACCTGCTGTGAGGTCCGTATTCCTCAACAATCATTAGTCATCAAAAGTCTGTCTTCTAATGTTCTCTTTCTTCCATAGAAGGATGCAACCGGGTCATTTTGAGAAGATACTGACCTACGACGACCTCCTCTTCAACATACAGACCCTCTTGCATTGTTCTCATTAAGAACAAGGCTGTCAAGGTGACCACACCTAATGAATAACTCTCACAACGTTGACCTGTGAACTTCTGCAATCTATTGGCGCACCATCAGGAAAGTAGTGATTTGTTGTCAGAGGGCAAATCACGTTCTCCATAAATCTTCGGTGACGGTGGAGAATGTGTCAGTAATGAGCAGGGACAATGACTGAAAGTCCTGGGACTTAAATAAAACAAATAAAACTGTCACTCCTGAACCGATGTCCATTCAGAAGCACTAGTGTTGTACTCTGCTTCTGTGTGCTGAGTAGTGAGGAGAAATGCAGAGTTAATCATTGACTCCATAAGGTGGGAACTGCTGCACATGAACGGATCTTAGTACTACTCACGTACATGAAGGACACCGGCCCAAATATGAGCTCAATATTTGCCTAAGGTGGTCACTTTGTTTGGGTGAGCACTGACCTGCATTACATACGACCTTAAACACTCTTGTCGTACAATCTTCAAGTCTTATTTCCTTGATATTTACTGAGCAAAAACGACAAACAGAGGAGTAAAGTCTTATCACTTGCTTGCACATACACAATGTCACTGCAGCGCAACAAGTTGCATAACAGGGGTCGTAAAACCAGAAGAAATCCTGCCTTAAAAAATGGTGAGAAGGTAATCACAAGCACATTTACAGAATAAATAAAGTGGGCATTTACTTCTAAACAAATTAAATGAGTCACTCTGCAGTTATGTTGGAGAGATGTTAGAGGTCCTCTGAGGTTGATCACGCAACCATGCTGCCCTTCTGCAACGTAGCAGATGTGCAGCCCATACAAGGTCCTGGAGCCGCAAGTTTATGATATGTAGTTATTGGGGGATACAGACATTTATCAGTAGGGAAGTATTTCACCTCCTTGTATGGTGCTCCTCCAGTCAGAGCAACAGGAGGAGTCAGTCTGTGTGCTTCTTGTCAATGGAGAGGCGATGTGTTCCCAGGAGGAGCTGTGAAGTAATAAATAAAACCCTCTCTCCCAGAAGCGCCCAACGCTGAGCTGAAGTTTATCAGATTTGTCCTTACAACAAACACACTTTGTATCATTCAAGATAAGTCCTTATTTGGTTGGATTTTGTTCAAGTGAAACTGTAACACAATGTGTCGGACAAAGCATGAGAAAATACACACTCAAATCACGGTAAGTACAGGAAAATCTCACAAATCCTCATGCCTGTCATTTTGCATCTTCAAAGCTGAGTGCAGCCTGTGGATATGAGGACTGGCAGCTGGACCCTCAGTAATATCACAAAGGGAATCAGAGCCGGCTGTGCAAATCACCTTGACAGTAAGGGGAACCACCAGTGATGTTGACTGGATGGTCCTGATTTCAGGCCACTAGGCTTGAAATCTGCAGCAGGATGGGAAAGCAAATTATTTCCTTTAACTCTCTGGAGCTCTGCCTACAAAGCAATGAGGGATGACATGTTGGGAAACACTGCCCACGGTGCCTTTTCTCTTTCTCTCCGTGCTCCGGCTGTAACTCACAGCTGCTTTTGCATCCACTTGCCAAAAAGCTCAGTCAGTTAACTCCCACAGGTTTCAACATCAAAACTATACACATCACATGGGTCAACTTGTTTTCAGGTGCAGGTCTGCAGCACTAATCCTGTGGAGCAGCCCTGATCAGTCAGACAGGTTACTCAACCTTCAAAAGACAACACGTTTCTGCAGTCTCAATGTTTAAGATCGCTCCCTGTGATTTAAATATGTGCTTCCATGGGAAAAGAGTGTACTCACCTGAAAAGTGGCACAACCACAGCTCTTACTGTCTGATCGTAAACCACGTTGCAGACCCTCCCTGCTTGTTCTCTCTCTCACTAATGAGACTAACCAGGACACATAATCTCGCTCTCTCTCCCAGCCTTTGCTCTGCCTGCCTCCGTGGAGGACTTCCCGGTTGACAGGCATCGCCATAGCAACCCACTTCGGCCCCTGTTCAAAAGCCACCCTCTTGCTCTTGGCTTGTCAGTTCGGGGGGCACCTCCTTCAGTGAAGCAGCCCTATTGTTGTGATGAGGTGATATTTCACAGCGCAGGGTTAACCAAAGGGGAAAGGAAATAGTTCATCACCTCCATCGCCCAGACACTGCCCAGTGACTCCATAACACCCCCTCCTAACTTTGTCTCTCCCATTCCTCCCTCTGCTATTGTGTCTGTGTGTTTTATGTGTGTGTGAGTGCAAAGGCCAGATCTCTGGCATGAAGGGAGAATAGGAGCTATTGTTCCAGGAGCTCTAGAAGTGTATCAGTCATTACTCTGCACACCATAGAGTCCACCACTGACAGCACAATCCACTTGACTTTTCTCCCATGATCTCTCTCTCTCACTCTCTCTCTCACACACACACACACACACACACACACACACACACACACACACACAGAGAGAGAGACAATACAGCAAATACAGTTGGATGTCATGGTTGAAGAAAATAACCAGACTAAAAGATGTTCAAATTAGGTGATGCGGTATCTGCACAGAGGAGTCGGTCAGCATTCAACTTCCAGCAGGATGGTTGTTCAAACCACGGCGCAAAAAACAGTCAAACTGTTGCTCTTGCACACAATACCTGCCCAAATAAGACCAGGAATTCCAGTTTGCCTGCAGTTCTTGCCAATGAACACTAACAAAACCGGAAATCTAACGTGCTGACAGGCTTGCTTTGGCGCTGAGTCTGCAGCAGGGAGACTGAGTTACAAGGTGAGAGGTCCAGTCACCTGCTAACAAACACAATCAGCTGTCTTTCTCATATGGACTTTGGGTTATAGCACTAAACTAAACGGGACAAGGATTATGTCTTTCCTCACTGTGTAGGCCTGTTCCAACTTGAAATTGAAGGACTCGGCTCTTTTTTAATAATTCAGTGGTCTGGCTCGGTAGAACGAAACTCAGGGCAGATATCCATTTACAGAGGCTGTACTACGAGCAGGGTTGTTTTTGCCAAACAGTTGAGCCGTCGAACCTGAGGGGCGAGCTGGGCAATGCAGGCTTCAGGTGGAGGCTCCCCTCTTAATCTGTGTCCCGCCGGAGCAAGTTCTCACCCCGCTGTGATCACATCTGACACCCTGTCACTCTGCAACTAAATGAGGAAATCACGCAAGAGGCGATTGCAGCCTTGGCCTGGGACCTGACACCTCTCCCCACACTGGATGCTTGTTCACTTTGTCTCTGTCTCTTCGCTAAACAAACAAGGCTTCACCAATGCCAGCTTCCCCTTTTTTAATAACAGAGAAACATTCTCAGAACAGGAGGGGAGAGGCACGATGTTTTACCTAAGTCCATCTGAGATGCATGTCTTCCAGCAGACCGTTACTGTGCCGTAAAGACCAACCTTTGTCTTTTCACACTGAGTGGTATGTTCCAGTATGTTACTACAGAAGCTCATTAAAAAGCCTGACAGCCAAAGATTCCAGCGAGTGAATAAACCATGGCATAAATCTGTTACATAATCAAAAACGACATCACTCTACTCTGAAGAAACAAGAGACAGCAAGTCTGTAAGATAGACTCATCATCAAATTAAGATAAAACTGGAGTGAAAGAAGTGAGTCTGCAGGTAAACAATCATTAACATAACAATGCAGGACAGATAAGGAGGTCTGGACATCATTCAGTTTCCCTTCATACCACAGCTTGTGCTCTGACGTAGCACTTGCTGAATGTCTCTAGGAACATGTTTTATTTGAGCGGTAAACTAAATTATTTTGAGCCGTGCATGTCCCAGGACTCTGGGTCACACTGCTGGCTGACGAAGACAAATAATCTCAGAAATTTCAGTATAGTCAGAAATCTTTTTTTGAGAAGTTTGGTGAATAAAATAATCATTGAGTACATTTCAAACAGGGAAATGTTCACACACTAAAATGTTTCCGACCAAAACAACAACTTAAATCACTACAGGTGGCAGCTTTTGGACAGAGGTCTGATGATCTTCTGAACCACAGACAGTAAAAGACTTCCATCTGCTGTAGTAAAGTCCTCCTCATATCCGCCCTTTTCCATATAAATGCTTAACTGTTGCTCAACAACTCTGAGGAAAATAAAAAAAAAACCTGTCACAACATTGACAGGGCAAAGACAAACAGGTATATCTTGTTTGTCTCAATGGTTTCCAACGGTAAACTGAGTGATAAAGGAAAACAGCATGATGCTCAAATCTGTGTCAGAGGCGGCTTCCTTTCCAAAGGAAATTGTCAACACCACATGTAAACTACCAAGTCAATCACATGACAGAAGCTGGAAAATACTCCTTTTCTCTTGAATTGTGAATATTCCCTTCCATGACATACTAACCCTTGAGAAGTGGCAACACAAGTTATACAGTACTTACAGGCGAGTGCAGGCTGAGCAGTGAGGTCTCCTCAGTGCAGAGTGAGAGAGGAAGTGAATGAAAAAGAAGGAGGGAATCGCTGCTGCTCTACTCTCTCTCTCTCTCTCCCTCCCTTTTTTCTCCTCTCTTTCTCAGGCCAACAGGGTGTCTTTTATCTTTGGTGAATGATTCAGCGTGGGTCTGAATGTTTGACTGAGCGTCCGTAGGCGTGCGTATGTGTGTGTCCGTGTGTGAGCATACACTTTAAAGCTCATCAGGGAGAAGGCACTCAGTAATAGTTTCCATCCACAGCTGGAAATAATAGAGATTCCCATACAGGCACAGGCGCAGTGGCACCGCCCTCCAGTGTTTTACATGCAAGGGAAGAGGAGGCGATTTCCATAGCCTTCTCAATAAATAGGCCTGAGTGACACACATATTATAATAGCATGGTCTATTCACTGTATTAGACCTTTAAATGATTCAGATCAGACACAAAAGACAGTTTCAGGTGTTTTCTGTGAGATCCAGGTGGCTCTATTGCTCACCTGAAACTTTGCAAGATCCATCTTTACATTCAAGAAAGAGTATTTTGAAGGGGATTTCGAAGCACAGATGCATACACACATATGTGAAGGTACTCACACACACACACACACACACACACACATACACTTCAGGGCCTGAGAAAAGTCTCAGTGTTTCCATGTTCTGTTCCAGCACCAGACCTACTCACCCAGTATGGGGAAAGCCTTGCAGCAAAGCCGAGAGAAGTAATGCTACTGCTTTCCTTTTAAAGTCCACAGTGTCATCAGAAGATCAGTTGTATATTCTGTAACTAGAGTGTAAAGCGTCTGTTCAGCTCCTGAGAGGTTTCTTTTTCTGTTCCCACTCCCATATTTCCTTGTCCGGAGATATTGGTCTGCAGACGCCTGCTGGATTCCTGGGCCCTGAGTCCAGAAGCAGAAGTCTCAGCTCTTCCATCCAAGATAAATATTTAACAGGTTGGCTGCCAGATCAGCAACCAAAGGTCACACCTTTCTCTTTCTCTGGAGTCCATCTTCACGTTGGACCCAGGAGATGACCACGTCACACTCCATAGTGTCACTTTGAATTACTTTCAGGGGAATCACAGTCCAGATGAAAAACAAGCTATCAATAGATTTGGAAAGAAACAAATAGCAGTTGCAATTTTTATTCCATCATTGTTTTGATAATGTATCTAATTTTAGTGAATGGATCCTTCCTTCTGGCTGATGCCGTTTGTTTGCATGTCATCATTAGAATCCATACCATGTTTCCAGAAATCAGTAAACAAGATGCAATTAACAAAAATATCCTCTTTGTTTTGCAGTGGACATTCACATAATAAGCAGGACCACACTGCCTCTTAGTGGGCCTGAAAAGAACTGTGTGGAGTTTATATTTTACCATGAATACAGACAGATGTCGCCAAAGTCAAAGAAATGCCACCATCCATCTGTAGAAATAGTGTCAAAGCACAAAATATCATTCAACACTCAAAATGTGAGTTCACCCCAAATTTAAACTGAAAAATCTTAATTGGCACCTAACCCAGGTTTATCATAGACACATTATCAATACATAAAATAAAAGTGTAATATTTAAACTGTGTTAGGATTTATTGTAGTAGCCTAAGAACAATGCATCATTTCATCGTATTGAATTGAAAAATTAATGCATTGCAGAATTACCACCATCACATTAGCAAAGTAATGTAATTTAAAAAAACATTTCCATTTGTGTAAAAATGTGAGCTCTCGTCCTTGTTCTCATACTTGTTTTGCCAATCATGTCGCTAATATCTGCAAAACAACATGTCATAAAAAAATCAAAACAGTGCCACTAAATGTTTTTATTACCTGTGAGCAACGTTTCCCTACAACAGAATTATTGTCTCTTTGACATTTTATGCGGCCACTTGACATTGAATGTAATCTGGTGGGATTTCAAAGAGCAGGAGATACATGACTGAAACGTGTGTATGTCTCATGAACTTTAGAAGTTGGCACGTGTTAACAAAATGCATTACTGGAATGCACACCCTTTACATGCAAACCACGAGGGTCACTTTTAATAGAAGACAAACCCTGTATTTGCATCAGAGATATTTTTTAACCCCATGAGGAAGATTACATCTGCAAAAGAATCTGTATGTCAAACAGGTGACATCCAACATTAAGGTCCTTTAACCTAAACTGTCGGCTTAAAGGGATTAAAGAGTAAATCAATTAATCTATTTGACCTAGAGTGAACAATAGGAAAGTCAAAGAAATATGAGTATTGTGCCAATTAGAGCCGATCGTGACATAATTATGGGGACTGCAGATGGAAATTAGTTTACAACTATCACGTAAGTCATCGCTTCTCATTTTGAGATTAATGTTATCAATGGGAAGTGATGCCATGAGCTGTACAGAAACATTCCCCCCGATGGAGTCAGTCAAGACACTGGTGCTAGTGACAGGGTGAAAAGCAATGCTGAAGATCTGGATGTGATATGAAGTGGAACTTCAGATGAGCTCAGAAGCACCAACTGGGAAGACTGGTTGAGTTCAGACCGAAGGAGAATGGGGTGGAGGAGGATTGTGTTGATCTGAGCCTGAAATAATAACTAACAGCAAAAAATAAAGGCACAGTTTACAAATTTGACAGCAAGGACATGATATTGTGGTAAAAATCAGGTGGAACTAAAGAGTGTACTCCCTCAGTCAGCTGATTGAGAAGGAAAATAAATAGAGTTGTGATGAAGAATACGTCTTCCTGATTGAACTTTTGCTTAGTTTCATTAGTTAACAAAACATTTAGTGCTGATGGTGCTAATTTCTTGCACCATCTGTCATTTTGGAAAGCAGGCGGCAAAGGAAGGACCCAAACACGGATTCCACTTGAGGAGGGAGCAGAAATAATTCAATAATTTGTTGAACATGGCTTACAGGTTTCGAGTCCAAAAAGACAGACAGGAAACACCAAACGCAAATTCACACACAAATAGAAATGAAGACAAAGCACAAAGCACAAAGGAGCTTGGTATATGTAGAGACCGAGTAATTAAGGGAGGGCCAACAGGTGAGCAGGAGGTCAGGTGACAGCAGGGCTAACGAGGGACAACGGAAGACACGAAACAGAGGAAAACATGTGATTATCACAGTATCAGTTACATTTGATCCTCAAGGTCAAATTCAAACACATTACCTCTAATTTGTTTTATATCAACCTGCTTTGTTAATCATTTGCTTTTTACGGCTATATCATGTCAAAATGAAACTTGACAGCTTGTTGCACTTTCACATTTGAGGAACCTATTAATTATGTATTCACTAGTATTTTAAACTTTGTTACGGCTCCTGTTCAACCTGAGCAATGATGAGCTACTGTAGTTTCATCAGTGGTCTATCTGTAACGTGCACATGGTTTGAAGAGACTTATGGTTTTTGTCATGTGCTAGTTTTATGTTCATTTTTTAAATTACAAATCATTCTTTGCTAAATGAACAATGTACCCTTATCTGACAACATGCTCTTATTTTGAGCTTAACAGTTCATTCTTGACGAAACAATCTGTACTCAAGGTCAACTTGTTTCAAATCAAATTTTCTCTTCAATTAAAACCTCATTGAATAACAGTTAACAGTTATATCAATTTAATAAGCTAATAGACACAGAACATTTAGGAATTTGTATCTCACACACACATTGTATGATAAATATCATAACTTGTTTGAAAATAAGAATAGAAAAGACAATTTTGTGATTAATAAAAATACATTTTATTGATACAGTCATATAAAAATATAAATATTATTATTTTTCTTTTTATAAAATCTGAAAATAGTTCAATATTTACAACATCAAGGAGAAATAATATCATGTGCAGTGACTATAAATTACATCACACTTTGTACTGAACTGAGTGCAAAGAATATTTGTCATTGATTGTCTTTGCCAAAAGGTTACATGCTTGCCTTTATCCACATTCAACAATCACAATGAAGTAAAGTTTCCCACATTCTTTCACATGACGAGCTCATATATTCACTTCAACATCTCAGTACATCTTATTTTACACGTGCTGTACAACATTTGCGTTTGACGGACGATGCAGTTGAAGGACATGTGCCAAAGGTTCCTGGCTGGGCTTCGATCGGTGCGGCTACCAGGCCACATTCATAAGTTGCTACTCAAAGAATGTTCTCACAGTCACTCGGTAGCTTGTGTTTGGCGTTTCCTGTCTGCTGTCTTGGAGCTTAGAGCAGCCCAGAGACACACCTCAAATACCATCAACTGAGGGAGCTCTGATCGTGTGTCGGCACAGCGGGCAGGTGCCAAACTGTCGGAAGACTCTCGAGGCGCACTGGCTACACAAACACTGGTGGCCGCAAGTCAAAGTGACTCTGGCCTGTTTGTCCATGCACACCACACAGCCCTTTACGCTGCCTTTACCTGCAATCAGATCAAAGGAATCACAATTACAAGACTGTCATCAGGGATAGCTGCTGTCTGGTTAAAAATGTGCAAAACACTGAAATCTGGAAGCATTTGGTTGAAAGGACTCTTTCTTACCTGCTGGGATTTCCATGTCAAGAAAGGAGATGCATTCATCACTGTTTCCACTGTTTCCATGGAGGCTTGAGACAGGAATCAAACTGTTGTCAGCATCAAGTGAGGGCAGGTATTCAGTTGCAGGACAGGACCGTCTGGTGTGAAACAGCTCCCTTTTCTCTGAGCCTGCAGCAAAGAGTAATACATCTTTTAATAACAATTAAACATTAACTTGGCCTTGTCAGTGCAATGTGAAAGGAATAAGAACAAGAAAAACAGGCTGCAAAGCAAACAAAACACCATTGCTATAAATGTAGTAAACATACCCAAGAGGGAAATGGCGCATGTCTGTCCATAGATGTCTATCATGGCCCATAGCGGCCGGCTGAGATCCAGTCCTGTCAGTAGCTTGTGCCGCTTGATGTTGGTGCTTGTGACGAATACGGAGCCTCTACCAGAGAACCAGAACTCCAGCTCTGAACCTGCTTGGCAGTGGGATTCATGCACTGGGGCAGCCCAGTGCCCTCGGACGTCAGTGAGGTTGGGGATGGCCATGATGGGCAGAGGCAGAGATCTGTCCGAGGGCGGCACGTTGGTGAAGCCCACACGCAGAGCTCCTTGCCATCTGAACAAATCTTTCTCAACCCTCAGACGAATCCTCTCGTGGATCTTTACCGGGCGGCTGCTGAACACCAGGCCGTTCTTGAACGTGGCCCCCGTCCTCTCTGCCAGTCGACACCCATGGCTCAGGCTGACCATGTCTCCCACAGCCAGAGGGTGGAAGGTCAGAGGACCGAGGCAGGACAGGCCACATCTGTGGGACGTCTCTGACCCGACAACTGCAAAGGAGCAAAAACACGGTTATTAATCTTGATGTGCGACCAAAGGTTTGCTTATTATTGTTTGACTATTTACAATCATGTAGATTACATCTGCACTGTAATCACAGCAATGTGTGTGACAACAAGCCGGATGTTAGTTAATCATTCACGTTATTACAGTGATAAAGTTTATTCTGAATGAGATTATGAGACTATCAAATTGAAAAAGGTCATTATGAAAGTAACACACATGCTTTCACTTTAGAGAAAGATGTGTCAGTCATATGAATACTTGAAAGTAAACACTGTATCTAATCATAATTCAGTTCATTTGACAAAGGAGGAGTTGCAGTAAGTGATAACCCACTAACCAGGAACATATATATATGACTAATGCATGTGTAGCATTAATCAACTCCATACTGTATGCAAAGCCTTTCACTCACTGCTGAGCATTTCCAGTAAATCATGTAGTTTCTAATCATCTCCAATATTTCACACTTTACAGCACAGGATATAAATCCTTGATCCCCACGTCTTCCTCGTTTACTTATCATCTGTTTGACAGCATTTAACTACGCGCTCCTGTTTTGGATCTCACATAACCTCATTTTAACAGCAATGATCACTTGAATGGACGGAGTTGTGACTTCATGATGCACATATAAAAAATCTGAACCCAAAGAACTATTTTTATACTAAAGTAATATACTTTTGTCATAAAAAGTAATAATAAGAGCCATAAAATAATCATTTTTCACCAACATTTATTTCACTGATAGGAAAAATTGTAAATTAATTACTGTTTACTTATTTTCAGTATTAGTATTAAGTTAGTAATAATATAAAACTGACTTTATATTAATTCTGACTTGTAAAACTTAACTTGACAAAGTGTGTTTATAACAGAGGATCTTATTAACATTTAAAGCACTATTGTAAATTGCATATTAAATCCCTGTAAAGAACAAGAACAAATATCTCACCAGAGGTCCCGTTGTCACTCTCTTTCACCATCTTGAAGAGGAAGAAAGTTCTTTACTTTGCGTCTTGGTAGAAGATGTGCTCTCGTCTGTATCTTCATGTAATTGTCATGAAGCGGGAATGTTGGCTGCCTTTTAAACGTGGTGCATGCCAGAGTTCAAAACACAAACATCCCCCTGCATCACATTGAAAGTGAAAGAAAAAGGAGTCAGGGAGGAAAACCAAAGTTTGGAAATGTACCTGCTATTGATAGCAGGGCAGGCAAGGAGTAAACAAGTTTTTTTTTGGAGTCCGATGAAATCAGTTATCTTTAGTCCAGAAAAACAAACAATAAATTACGTCACATCCTCAACTTTGTGATTTTTGCTTCCATGTAGATCAGATGTTTATGTACAATAAGAAATGCACAACTTGCAGATTTTTCTCAACTAACCAACTGTAATTTCCTTAATGTGATGTTGCCTGTATTTGATGCAGATAATCTGTAGTCACTGCATGTATGTAACCTTTTAAAGTGTATTTAACTAGCTCTCATGTTTCAGTTTCATGTACTTGCTTGTGTTTACTCTAAAATGGGATGAATGTAATATTATATTGATGACTATTAGTTTCTATTCATATGAACGTAATATTTAAATGCCCTGCGCCTGATGCTGCCATTTTATCAGAGACACACAACAGGAAATATGATGCAATATGAACTCCTTTATGAAGAAACACTGGAAAAGGAATGGATCCTTACTTCTGGCTGATGCCGTTTGTTTGTATGTCAACATTAGAATCCATACCCTGTTTCCAAAAATCAGTGAACAAGATGCACGTTGCCAAAAATATCCTCTTTGTTTTGCAGTGGACATTCACATAATAAGCAGGACCACACTGCCTCTTAGTGGCCCTGAAAAGAACTGTGTGGAGTTTATATTTTACCATGAATACAGACAGATGTCGCCAAAGTCAAAGAAATGCCACCATCCATCTGTAGAAATAGTGTCAAAGCACAAAATATCATTCAACACTCAAAATGTGAGTTCATCCCAAATTTAAACTGAAAAATCTTAATTGGCACCTAACCCAGGTTTATCATAGACACATTATCAATACATATAATAAAAGTGTAATATTTAAACTGTGTTAGGATTTACTGTAGTAGCCTAAGAACAATGCATCATTTCATCGTATTGAATTGAATAATTAATGCATCGCAGAATTACCACCATCACATTAGCAAAGTAATGTAATTTAAAAAAACATTTCCATTTGTGTAAAAATGTGAGCTCTCGTCCTTGTTCTCATACTTGTTTTGACAATCATGTCGCTAATATCTGCAAAACAACATGTCATAAAAAAATCAAAACAGTGCCACTAAATGTTTTTATTACCTGTGAGCAACGTTTCCCTACAACAGAATTATTGTCTCTTTGACATTTTATGCGGCCACTTGACATTGAATGTAATCTGGTGGGATTTCAAAGAGCAGGAGATACATGACTGAAACGTGTGTACGTCTCATGAACTTTAGAAGTTGGCACGTGTTAACAAAATGCATTACTGGAATGCACACCCTTTACATGCAAACCACGAGGGTCACTTTTAATAGAAGACAAACCCTGTATTTGCATCAGAGATATTTTTTAACCCCATGAGGAAGATTACATCTGCAAAAGAATCTGTATGTCAAACAGGTGACATCCAACATTAAGGTCCTTTAACCTAAACTGTCGGCTTAAAGGGATTAAAGAGTAAATCAATTAATCTATTTGACCTAGAGTGAACAATAGGAAAGTCAAAGAAATATGAGTATTGTGCCAATTAGAGCCGATCGTGACATAATTATGGGGACTGCAGATGGAAATTAGTTTACAACTATCACGTAAGTCATCGCTTCTCATTTTGAGATTAATGTTATCAATGGGAAGTGATGCCATGAGCTGTACAGAAACATTCCCCCCGATGGAGTCAGTCAAGACACTGGTGCTAGTGACAGGGTGAAAAGCAATGCTGAAGATCTGGATGTGATATGAAGTGGAACTTCAGATGAGCTCAGAAGCACCAACTGGGAAGACTGGTTGAGTTCAGACCGAAGGAGAATGGGGTGGAGGAGGATTGTGTTGATCTGAGCCTGAAATAATAACTAACAGCAAAAAATAAAGGCACAGTTTACAAATTTGACAGCAAGGACATGATATTGTGGTAAAAATCAGGTGGAACTAAAGAGTGTACTCCCTCAGTCAGCTGATTGAGAAGGAAAATAAATAGAGTTGTGATGAAGAATACGTCTTCCTGATTGAACTTTTGCTTAGTTTCATTAGTTAACAAAACATTTAGTGCTGATGGTGCTAATTTCTTGCACCATCTGTCATTTTGGAAAGCAGGCGGCAAAGGAAGGACCCAAACACGGATTCCACTTGAGGAGGGAGCAGAAATAATTCAATAATTTGTTGAACATGGCTTACAGGGTTCGAGTCCAAAAAGACAGACAGGAAACACCAAACGCAAATTCACACACAAATAGAAATGAAGACAAAGCACAAAGCACAAAGGAGCTTGGTATATGTAGAGACCGAGTAATTAAGGGAGGGCCAACAGGTGAGCAGGAGGTCAGGTGACAGCAGGGCTAACGAGGGACAACGGAAGACACGAAACAGAGGAAAACATGTGATTATCACAGTATCAGTTACATTTGATCCTCAAGGTCAAATTCAAACACATTACCTCTAATTTGTTTTATATCAACCTGCTTTGTTAATCATTTGCTTTTTACGGCTATATCATGTCAAAATGAAACTTGACAGCTTGTTGCACTTTCACATTTGAGGAACCTATTAATTATGTATTCACTAGTATTTTAAACTTTGTTACGGCTCCTGTTCAACCTGAGCAATGATGAGCTACTGTAGTTTCATCAGTGGTCTATCTGTAACGTGCACATGGTTTGAAGAGACTTATGGTTTTTGTCATGTGCTAGTTTTATGTTCATTTTTTAAATTACAAATCATTCTTTGCTAAATGAACAATGTGCCCTTATCTGACAACATGCTCTTATTTTGAGCTTAACAGTTCATTCTTGACGAAACAATCTGTACTCAAGGTCAACTTGTTTCAAATCAAATTTTCTCTTCAATTAAAACCTCATTGAATAACAGTTAACAGTTATATCAATTTAATAAGCTAATAGACACAGAACATTTAGGAATTTGTATCTCACACACACATTGTATGATAAATATCATAACTTGTTTGAAAATAAGAATAGAAAAGACAATTTTGTGATTAATAAAAATACATTTTATTGATACAGTCATATAAAAATATAAATATTATTATTTTTCTTTTTATAAAATCTGAAAATAGTTCAATATTTACAACATCAAGGAGAAATAATATCATGTGCAGTGATTATAAATTACATCACACTTTGTACTGAACTGAGTGCAAAGAATATTTGTCATTGATTGTCTTTGCCAAAAGGTTACATGCTTGCCTTTATCCACATTCAACAATGACAATGAAGTAAAGTTTCCCACATTCTTTCACATGACGAGCTCATATATTCACTTCAACATCTCAGTACATCTTATTTTACACGTGCTGTACAACATTTGCGTTTGACGGACGATGCAGTTGAAGGACATGTGCCAAAGGTTCCTGGCTGGGCTTCGATCGGTGCGGCTACCAGGCCACATTCATAAGTTGCTACTCAAAGAATGTTCTCACAGTCACTCGGTAGCTTGTGTTTGGCGTTTCCTGTCTGCTGTCTTGGAGCTTAGAGCAGCCCAGAGACACACCTCAAATACCATCAACTGAGGGAGCGCTGATCGTGTGTCGGCACAGCGGGCAGGTGCCAAACTGTCGGAAGACTCTCGAGGCGCACTGGCTACACAAACACTGGTGGCCGCAAGGCAAAGTGACTCTGGCCTGTTTGTCCATGCACACCACACAGCCCTTTACGCTGCCTTTACCTGCAATCAGATCAAAGGAATCACAATTACAAGACTGTCATCAGGGATAGCTGCTGTCTGGTTAAAAATGTGCAAAACACTGAAATCTGGAAGCATTTGGTTGAAAGGACTCTTTCTTACCTGCTGGGATTTCCATGTCAAGAAAGGAGATGCATTCATCACTGTTTCCACTGTTTCCATGGAGGCTTGAGACAGGAATCAAACTGTTGTCAGCATCAAGTGAGGGCAGGTATTCAGTTGCAGGACAGGACCGTCTGGTGTGAAACAGCTCCCTTTTCTCTGAGCCTGCAGCAAAGAGTAATACATCTTTTAATAACAATTAAACATTAACTTGGCCTTGTCAGTGCAATGTGAAAGGAATAAGAACAAGAAAAACAGGCTGCAAAGCAAACAAAACACCATTGCTATAAATGTAGTAAACATACCCAAGAGGGAAATGGCGCATGTCTGTCCATAGATGTCTATCATGGCCCATAGCGGCCGGCTGAGATCCAGTCCTGTCAGTAGCTTGTGCCGCTTGATGTTGGTGCTTGTGACGAATACGGAGCCTCTACCAGAGAACCAGAACTCCAGCTCTGAACCTGCTTGGCAGTGGGATTCATGCACTGGGGCAGCCCAGTGCCCTCGGACGTCAGTGAGGTTGGGGATGGCCATGATGGGCAGAGGCAGAGATCTGTCCGAGGGCGGCACGTTGGTGAAGCCCACACGCAGAGCTCCTTGCCATCTGAACAAATCTTTCTCAACCCTCAGACGAATCCTCTCGTGGATCTTTACCGGGCGGCTGCTGAACACCAGGCCGTTCTTGAACGTGGCCCCCGTCCTCTCTGCCAGTCGACACCCATGGCTCAGGCTGACCATGTCTCCCACAACCAGAGGGTGGAAGGTCAGAGGACCGAGGCAGGACCGGTCACATCTGTGGGACGTCTCTGACCCGACAACTGCAAAGGAGCAAAAACACGGTTATTAATCTTGATGTGCGACCAAAGGTTTGCTTATTATTGTTTGACTATTTACAATCATGTAGATTACATCTGCACTGTAATCACAGCAATGTGTGTGACAACAAGCCGGATGTTAGTTAATCATTCACGTTATTACAGTGATAAAGTTTATTCTGAATGAGATTATGAGACTATCAAATTGAAAAAGGTCATTATGAAAGTAACACACATGCTTTCACTTTAGAGAAAGATGTGTCAGTCATATGAATACTTGAAAGTAAACACTGTATCTAATCATAATTCAGTTCATTTGACAAAGGAGGAGTTGCAGTAAGTGATAACCCACTAACCAGGAACATATATATATGACTAATGCATGTGTAGCATTAATCAACTCCACACTGTATGCAAAGCCTTTCACTCACTGCTGAGCATTTCCAGTAAATCATGTAGTTTCTAATCATCTCCAATATTTCACACTTTACAGCACAGGATATAAATCCTTGATCCCCACGTCTTCCTCGTTTACTTATCATCTGTTTGACAGCATTTAACTACGCGCTCCTGTTTTGGATCTCACATAACCTCATTTTAACAGCAATGATCACTTGAATGGACGGAGTTGTGACTTCATGATGCACATATAAAAAATCTGAACCCAAAGAACTATTTTTATACTAAAGTAATATACTTTTGTCATAAAAAGTAATAATAAGAGCCATAAAATAATCATTTTTCACCAACATTTATTTCACTGATAGGAAAAATTGTAAATTAATTACTGTTTACTTATTTTCAGTATTAGTATTAAGTTAGTAATAATATAAAACTGACTTTATATTAATTCTGACTTGTAAAACTTAACTTGACAAAGTGTGTTTATAACAGAGGATCTTATTAACATTTAAAGCACTATTGTAAATTGCATATTAAATCCCTGTAAAGAACAAGAACAAATATCTCACCAGAGGTCCCGTTGTCACTCTCTTTCACCATCTTGAAGAGGAAGAAAGTTCTTTACTTTGCGTCTTGGTAGAAGATGTGCTCTCGTCTGTATCTTCATGTAATTGTCATAAAGCGGGAATGTTGGCTGCCTTTTAAACGTGGTGCATGCCAGTGTTCAAAACACAAACATCCCCCTGCATCACATGGAGAGTGAAAGAAGGAGGAGTCAGGGAGGAAAACCAAAGTTTGGAAATGTACCTGCTATTGATAGCAGGGCAGGCAAGGAGTAAACAAGTTTTTTTTTGGAGTCCGATGAAATCAGTTATCTTTAGTCCAGAAAAACAAACAATAAATTACGTCACATCCTCAACTTTGTGATTTTTGCTTCCATGTAGATCAGATGTTTATGTACAATAAGAAATGCAAATAACCCAAGATTTTTCCCCAACCAACTGCACTTCCCTTAATGCATGTTGCTCGTGTAATTTTATAGATAATCTAGAAATATAATGTAACCTTTTAAAGTGTATTTAACTAGCTCTCATGTTTCAGTTTCATGTACTTGCTTGTGTTTACTCTAAAATGGGATGAATGTAATATTATATTGATGACTATTAGTTTCTATTCATATGAACGTAATATTTAAATGCCCTGCGCCTGATGCTGCCATTTTATCAGAGACACACAACAGGAAATATGATGCAATATGAACTCCTTTATGAAGAAACTTCTGGCTGATGCCGTTTGTTTGCATGTCATCATTAGAATCCATACCATGTTTCCAGAAATCAGTAAACAAGATGCAATTAACAAAAATATCCTCTTTGTTTTGCAGTGGACATTCACATAATAAGCAGGACCACACTGCCTCTTAGTGGGCCTGAAAAGAACTGTGTGGAGTTTATATTTTACCATGAATACAGACAGATGTCGCCAAAGTCAAAGAAATGCCACCATCCATCTGTAGAAATAGTGTCAAAGCACAAAATATCATTCAACACTCAAAATGTGAGTTCACCCCAAATTTAAACTGAAAAATCTTAATTGGCACCTAACCCAGGTTTATCATAGACACATTATCAATACATAAAATAAAAGTGTAATATTTAAACTGTGTTAGGATTTATTGTAGTAGCCTAAGAACAATGCATCATTTCATCGTATTGAATTGAAAAATTAATGCATTGCAGAATTACCACCATCACATTAGCAAAGTAATGTAATTTAAAAAAACATTTCCATTTGTGTAAAAATGTGAGCTCTCGTCCTTGTTCTCATACTTGTTTTGCCAATCATGTCGCTAATATCTGCAAAACAACATGTCATAAAAAAATCAAAACAGTGCCACTAAATGTTTTTATTACCTGTGAGCAACGTTTCCCTACAACAGAATTATTGTCTCTTTGACATTTTATGCGGCCACTTGACATTGAATGTAATCTGGTGGGATTTCAAAGAGCAGGAGATACATGACTGAAACGTGTGTATGTCTCATGAACTTTAGAAGTTGGCACGTGTTAACAAAATGCATTACTGGAATGCACACCCTTTACATGCAAACCACGAGGGTCACTTTTAATAGAAGACAAACCCTGTATTTGCATCAGAGATATTTTTTAACCCCATGAGGAAGATTACATCTGCAAAAGAATCTGTATGTCAAACAGGTGACATCCAACATTAAGGTCCTTTAACCTAAACTGTCGGCTTAAAGGGATTAAAGAGTAAATCAATTAATCTATTTGACCTAGAGTGAACAATAGGAAAGTCAAAGAAATATGAGTATTGTGCCAATTAGAGCCGATCGTGACATAATTATGGGGACTGCAGATGGAAATTAGTTTACAACTATCACGTAAGTCATCGCTTCTCATTTTGAGATTAATGTTATCAATGGGAAGTGATGCCATGAGCTGTACAGAAACATTCCCCCCGATGGAGTCAGTCAAGACACTGGTGCTAGTGACAGGGTGAAAAGCAATGCTGAAGATCTGGATGTGATATGAAGTGGAACTTCAGATGAGCTCAGAAGCACCAACTGGGAAGACTGGTTGAGTTCAGACCGAAGGAGAATGGGGTGGAGGAGGATTGTGTTGATCTGAGCCTGAAATAATAACTAACAGCAAAAAATAAAGGCACAGTTTACAAATTTGACAGCAAGGACATGATATTGTGGTAAAAATCAGGTGGAACTAAAGAGTGTACTCCCTCAGTCAGCTGATTGAGAAGGAAAATAAATAGAGTTGTGATGAAGAATACGTCTTCCTGATTGAACTTTTGCTTAGTTTCATTAGTTAACAAAACATTTAGTGCTGATGGTGCTAATTTCTTGCACCATCTGTCATTTTGGAAAGCAGGCGGCAAAGGAAGGACCCAAACACGGATTCCACTTGAGGAGGGAGCAGAAATAATTCAATAATTTGTTGAACATGGCTTACAGGTTTCGAGTCCAAAAAGACAGACAGGAAACACCAAACGCAAATTCACACACAAATAGAAATGAAGACAAAGCACAAAGCACAAAGGAGCTTGGTATATGTAGAGACCGAGTAATTAAGGGAGGGCCAACAGGTGAGCAGGAGGTCAGGTGACAGCAGGGCTAACGAGGGACAACGGAAGACACGAAACAGAGGAAAACATGTGATTATCACAGTATCAGTTACATTTGATCCTCAAGGTCAAATTCAAACACATTACCTCTAATTTGTTTTATATCAACCTGCTTTGTTAATCATTTGCTTTTTACGGCTATATCATGTCAAAATGAAACTTGACAGCTTGTTGCACTTTCACATTTGAGGAACCTATTAATTATGTATTCACTAGTATTTTAAACTTTGTTACGGCTCCTGTTCAACCTGAGCAATGATGAGCTACTGTAGTTTCATCAGTGGTCTATCTGTAACGTGCACATGGTTTGAAGAGACTTATGGTTTTTGTCATGTGCTAGTTTTATGTTCATTTTTTAAATTACAAATCATTCTTTGCTAAATGAACAATGTACCCTTATCTGACAACATGCTCTTATTTTGAGCTTAACAGTTCATTCTTGACGAAACAATCTGTACTCAAGGTCAACTTGTTTCAAATCAAATTTTCTCTTCAATTAAAACCTCATTGAATAACAGTTAACAGTTATATCAATTTAATAAGCTAATAGACACAGAACATTTAGGAATTTGTATCTCACACACACATTGTATGATAAATATCATAACTTGTTTGAAAATAAGAATAGAAAAGACAATTTTGTGATTAATAAAAATACATTTTATTGATACAGTCATATAAAAATATAAATATTATTATTTTTCTTTTTATAAAATCTGAAAATAGTTCAATATTTACAACATCAAGGAGAAATAATATCATGTGCAGTGACTATAAATTACATCACACTTTGTACTGAACTGAGTGCAAAGAATATTTGTCATTGATTGTCTTTGCCAAAAGGTTACATGCTTGCCTTTATCCACATTCAACAATCACAATGAAGTAAAGTTTCCCACATTCTTTCACATGACGAGCTCATATATTCACTTCAACATCTCAGTACATCTTATTTTACACGTGCTGTACAACATTTGCGTTTGACGGACGATGCAGTTGAAGGACATGTGCCAAAGGTTCCTGGCTGGGCTTCGATCGGTGCGGCTACCAGGCCACATTCATAAGTTGCTACTCAAAGAATGTTCTCACAGTCACTCGGTAGCTTGTGTTTGGCGTTTCCTGTCTGCTGTCTTGGAGCTTAGAGCAGCCCAGAGACACACCTCAAATACCATCAACTGAGGGAGCTCTGATCGTGTGTCGGCACAGCGGGCAGGTGCCAAACTGTCGGAAGACTCTCGAGGCGCACTGGCTACACAAACACTGGTGGCCGCAAGTCAAAGTGACTCTGGCCTGTTTGTCCATGCACACCACACAGCCCTTTACGCTGCCTTTACCTGCAATCAGATCAAAGGAATCACAATTACAAGACTGTCATCAGGGATAGCTGCTGTCTGGTTAAAAATGTGCAAAACACTGAAATCTGGAAGCATTTGGTTGAAAGGACTCTTTCTTACCTGCTGGGATTTCCATGTCAAGAAAGGAGATGCATTCATCACTGTTTCCACTGTTTCCATGGAGGCTTGAGACAGGAATCAAACTGTTGTCAGCATCAAGTGAGGGCAGGTATTCAGTTGCAGGACAGGACCGTCTGGTGTGAAACAGCTCCCTTTTCTCTGAGCCTGCAGCAAAGAGTAATACATCTTTTAATAACAATTAAACATTAACTTGGCCTTGTCAGTGCAATGTGAAAGGAATAAGAACAAGAAAAACAGGCTGCAAAGCAAACAAAACACCATTGCTATAAATGTAGTAAACATACCCAAGAGGGAAATGGCGCATGTCTGTCCATAGATGTCTATCATGGCCCATAGCGGCCGGCTGAGATCCAGTCCTGTCAGTAGCTTGTGCCGCTTGATGTTGGTGCTTGTGACGAATACGGAGCCTCTACCAGAGAACCAGAACTCCAGCTCTGAACCTGCTTGGCAGTGGGATTCATGCACTGGGGCAGCCCAGTGCCCTCGGACGTCAGTGAGGTTGGGGATGGCCATGATGGGCAGAGGCAGAGATCTGTCCGAGGGCGGCACGTTGGTGAAGCCCACACGCAGAGCTCCTTGCCATCTGAACAAATCTTTCTCAACCCTCAGACGAATCCTCTCGTGGATCTTTACCGGGCGGCTGCTGAACACCAGGCCGTTCTTGAACGTGGCCCCCGTCCTCTCTGCCAGTCGACACCCATGGCTCAGGCTGACCATGTCTCCCACAGCCAGAGGGTGGAAGGTCAGAGGACCGAGGCAGGACAGGCCACATCTGTGGGACGTCTCTGACCCGACAACTGCAAAGGAGCAAAAACACGGTTATTAATCTTGATGTGCGACCAAAGGTTTGCTTATTATTGTTTGACTATTTACAATCATGTAGATTACATCTGCACTGTAATCACAGCAATGTGTGTGACAACAAGCCGGATGTTAGTTAATCATTCACGTTATTACAGTGATAAAGTTTATTCTGAATGAGATTATGAGACTATCAAATTGAAAAAGGTCATTATGAAAGTAACACACATGCTTTCACTTTAGAGAAAGATGTGTCAGTCATATGAATACTTGAAAGTAAACACTGTATCTAATCATAATTCAGTTCATTTGACAAAGGAGGAGTTGCAGTAAGTGATAACCCACTAACCAGGAACATATATATATGACTAATGCATGTGTAGCATTAATCAACTCCATACTGTATGCAAAGCCTTTCACTCACTGCTGAGCATTTCCAGTAAATCATGTAGTTTCTAATCATCTCCAATATTTCACACTTTACAGCACAGGATATAAATCCTTGATCCCCACGTCTTCCTCGTTTACTTATCATCTGTTTGACAGCATTTAACTACGCGCTCCTGTTTTGGATCTCACATAACCTCATTTTAACAGCAATGATCACTTGAATGGACGGAGTTGTGACTTCATGATGCACATATAAAAAATCTGAACCCAAAGAACTATTTTTATACTAAAGTAATATACTTTTGTCATAAAAAGTAATAATAAGAGCCATAAAATAATCATTTTTCACCAACATTTATTTCACTGATAGGAAAAATTGTAAATTAATTACTGTTTACTTATTTTCAGTATTAGTATTAAGTTAGTAATAATATAAAACTGACTTTATATTAATTCTGACTTGTAAAACTTAACTTGACAAAGTGTGTTTATAACAGAGGATCTTATTAACATTTAAAGCACTATTGTAAATTGCATATTAAATCCCTGTAAAGAACAAGAACAAATATCTCACCAGAGGTCCCGTTGTCACTCTCTTTCACCATCTTGAAGAGGAAGAAAGTTCTTTACTTTGCGTCTTGGTAGAAGATGTGCTCTCGTCTGTATCTTCATGTAATTGTCATGAAGCGGGAATGTTGGCTGCCTTTTAAACGTGGTGCATGCCAGAGTTCAAAACACAAACATCCCCCTGCATCACATTGAAAGTGAAAGAAAAAGGAGTCAGGGAGGAAAACCAAAGTTTGGAAATGTACCTGCTATTGATAGCAGGGCAGGCAAGGAGTAAACAAGTTTTTTTTTGGAGTCCGATGAAATCAGTTATCTTTAGTCCAGAAAAACAAACAATAAATTACGTCACATCCTCAACTTTGTGATTTTTGCTTCCATGTAGATCAGATGTTTATGTACAATAAGAAATGCACAACTTGCAGATTTTTCTCAACTAACCAACTGTAATTTCCTTAATGTGATGTTGCCTGTATTTGATGCAGATAATCTGTAGTCACTGCATGTATGTAACCTTTTAAAGTGTATTTAACTAGCTCTCATGTTTCAGTTTCATGTACTTGCTTGTGTTTACTCTAAAATGGGATGAATGTAATATTATATTGATGACTATTAGTTTCTATTCATATGAACGTAATATTTAAATGCCCTGCGCCTGATGCTGCCATTTTATCAGAGACACACAACAGGAAATATGATGCAATATGAACTCCTTTATGAAGAAACACTGGAAAAGGAATGGATCCTTA